>OY282645.1:1292837-2492837 GCA_958299015.1 Tetanocera ferruginea
AAAAAAACAATTCTTCGATTTTAGCGACTCTTTTTCGTAGTTGCGTCGAACTGAAAGAAAATGTTTATAGTAGAATTCTGTGAGCAGGCATTGCGAGCCCAACCGGACATTTTTTCTTAAACATCGAAAACTACTAAAACAAATCCACAAAATAATATTCTCTGTCCAACTTGTAAGCAACGAAACACTGTGTGCCGGCGTCTTTAATACAAAATTGTAGCATGCGCCAACATGTTTTTTGCTGTTGTTCTGCAACGCTAACATTCGCTACATAAGGTAAGGTTTTTTGATCACGATTAAAAAGCACAACAAAGCAAATAATGTTTTTTGATCAAACAGCTCAACCTCTTCCATTTTATTCAGCTCTTAGATTCAGCTAAATAGAGATTGCGCTCTCTCGAAACGAACAAGAAGGAACCGTTTTCCATTCCCTGATTTTATGCATACGCTAAAATGCAGCTTAAAGATACGGTTATTTATTAAAAAGTTTTTTTCAAGCTCTGGGTTCTTTAAATGATAAAGAAGTCCAGAAGCTTTCATAGTGGCGCACACATTTTGCACCTCGAGCGCGAAGTCAACAACTGTATCTAATAAGTTCTCCTCTGGTGCAGACATGTCCCTAATTTGAGATAGCAAAACGTCAATAATTAGCTCTGGCCAATAACTTTCCTCTCAAGAACGCAAAGTCAAACCGAGGAAAATAACGCGATTAACGAGAAGGAGATGCTCTCAATTATTTGGGCACTTAATTCACTGCGAAACTTCCTCTACTGTTCCAGGAAAGTGGTTATATACATAGATCACTAACCACTAACTTATGCACTCAGCAACAAGAACACAAACGCCAAAATGAAAAAATGGAAGGCTATACTCGAATAATATAACCATGAAATTCGATTTAAGCCTGGCCGAACAAATGTTGTTGCCGACACACTATCTAGACCACCCAAAACAGTTCAAATCAATTCTATGATCTCAACGCAACATAGTCACGAAAGCTCCGCTGAAGATCTAATATGTAGTGTAGAAACTCCAATAAACGTATTTAGAAACCAGATCATATTAATATTAGGTGACGAAAATTCATACCAAATTCAGAACCCATTCAATAACTACTACAGACACATTTTCATTAAGCCTCACTTCACACAAAACGATATAATTTTCAAGAGCTGTATAAATCCAAAAACCGTCAATGGACTCTACGCTGAAGACAGAATAATAGGAAAAATGTTCAAGAGGCTTATCCGATACAATTCTGTAATTAAGATAAGGCGAACTCAAGTTCTAGTCGAAGACATTACGAACGAGACAGAACAGAGGAAAAATATTGACTATCCACTGACGAGCTCACAGGCATCCAGAAGAATATAGATTGCAATTATTAGAAATTTTGTATTTACCTCGAATCTCATCAAAAATTAGATCCCTTACGAAGAGTTGCTTGCTCAGTAAACTGCACAAATATGAACGACATCCCAATAAACCCATCTTAAAACCAACATCCTTGCCTAAATACCCTGGCCACATAGTTCACATTGATATTTTTTCTACCGAGAAAACCTAATTCTAACAGCCATAGATAAGCTTACTAAATATGCAAAAACCATTCCAATTATAACACGCTCTATCATGGACATAAGAACACCCCTAAAGAACGTTCTATTCTTATTTTCAGTGCCAGAAATTGTCGTCATCGACAACGAAAAATCGTTAAGTTCATAAATATTTTGATGGAAGAACTAAACATCCAAGTTCACAAAACAAAAGCGAAATCAATGACCAGATAGAGAGGTTTCATTTCACTCTCGCCGAAATCATGAGATGCCTAATGGCTGAAAATAACACTCGACCATTCAACGAATTTCTAGATAAAGCCATTGACGAGTATAATTGTACTATTCATTCCGTTTCTGGGAAAAAACCCGTAGAACTTCTCCTAGGGCGATCACCCAGAGTAAATGATGACTGTGAAAGAATTAGACATAATAATGTAGAAAAACCTAAACGAAAACAGGAAAAAGATGCCAGGCATCACATTAAAAGCGCAAACCTTTAATAAAGTTATGAAAAAGGCGAAAGAGTTTTTGTCAGGCGCAATAAGAGACTAGGTTTTAAGTTTACAGAACGCTTTAATCAGGAATTAGTTAAGGAAAATAAGAACACCACCAGTATTACCGAATCAAGCAAAGTCATACCTAAAAGTAATTTAAGAAATTAATCTCTCCTTCCAGGTCATCTTTTAGGTTGCGGTTATAGTGAATGCGATTCAGACAGGCAGGCAGGCAGTCAGGCTGAAATCTGTGTGATAAAACGAGAGGCAATAGCTACCTATATCGCTTGTTCACATTGCCTGTCTGCCTGCCTGTCTGACTCGGCGTTCACTATAACCGCAACCTTATCCTTGTAGGATGCGAAATACAAATTCTCGACTATACTAATTCACAGGTAGCATTGAATTAGTCCACTACGGACGGGCAAAACAAAAACGGGAAACTTTAAGATTATTCACGACATCAACATGAAACAGTATGACGATATTGTACAGGAATTAACAACAGCTTTGGAAAAAGACGTTCCAAGACACCAACCCTTATATCCCTTCCTCCGTCACGAACTATCACAAATTGAGGAAATGCCAGCGCACCTTAAGCCCAAGATTACTAAAAAATCGTTAGACTTCATAGAATCTGCTTGGAAATGGGTCGAAGGGACACCCGACCACGAAGACTTCATTACAATTCGAGTAGGGATGTCAGTGGGAAAAATACATCGATGTATTTTTGTGATTCGATGCATCGATATCTTTCGATGCATTGAAGGGCATACATCAATGCATCGATTTGCCAACGATTTTTAAGATTTTATTTAACAACAAAATATGTTATTAGCCAAATTCAACATAATTTCAAATTAATAACTATACCTGAGCTATTTATGTTTCTAATGGACTATCGAATCAAGTCAAAAAAGTTTTCGCTAAACCACGAAAATCATAAAAATTTTAATTTGTAAGTCCTCCAAAACTCTACCTAAATTTTTAGAGTTTTTATAAATCTATATTTTAAAAATCTATCCTCAATTTGACTTAAAGAGAGAGTCAGGGGCGCAACCTGGAATTTTTTTTGGGGGGGGTTTTATCAAATGTAGAACTTATATATAAAAACAATTTTACGTAATTACATCGGCGGAGTTGTAGCGGTTAGTGCGTTTAATTTTTGCACTAATGGCCAGCACCATATTTATTTTTTGTTTTTTTTTTAACTATAACGGTCACTGTCAGGACATTCTATCCGTACAGAAGCAGTGGTAGCGGTCGTTTTCAAATAAACTGGCTTCAACGTTGTTTAGGATCTGTTCGGCCAAAATATTTTGCAAGCACCAGTTGTAGGCCGTTTAATTGATTTTTTTCTTATTTGGAAGTTGTACGAAGGTTATAAGGCTTGAGATAAAATCTTTTCATTTTTAGTCGGGTCCCAATAAAGTCAGCAAAAATTCAATATATTTCTCCTCACACATTTAGAAAAAAATACCTACCTTTCTCCGATAAAAATTTCTCTATTTTCGATAATTCAATTAGAATAAATTTTCAAATAAATATTTCTTCACTTGTTGGAAATGGAAGTATTTCAATGTCTCTAATAATGTTAAAGTATTTTTCTCGCACAAAAAATTCTCATTAATAGAGAAAAATTTAAGGAAAATGAAAAATTTTTACTAAATTTTGATAAAAAATTCATTGTGCGAAGTATTTTCTTCAATAAAATTAAATCTTTTTTCAAAAATAAAAAAGTCTTATTCTCTAAAAACGATATATTTTTATATATTTCCCTTGTTCATGGAAGCTTTTTATCATTTTTAGGGATTTTTTAGTACCACATTTAGAGAAAAGCATTCTCTGGAGCAAACTCTATAACATATTTGAGTGCAGTGAAAATTTTTCATCCATACATCAATTCGTTATAAAAATACCCAATTGGCTGGCACTAGCTTTAAAATTCGTCCTTTAGTGAGCACTAATTTTGCTCAGTTCCGAAAGTAAAAACCGCTTAATTTCTGACACCTTGGTATGAAAAACAAAGAGTCTGAATTTGAAAAAATCGTTTGGTATTACTTGTCCAATGCGTAAAAGCTGACGAAATCGAAATAATATATTTTTAACGATAGGTCTTTCCTACACTTTTCCAAAATCGGTTAATATTTGCGCAATTTTGAGGGATTTTCATGACACTGATTTTGAAAATCCAATGGAAGATTATGAATAAGGCATATAACTTTATAATGTCACTGGATGGGCGAACAGAAGAAAAATTAAACCAACATATTTTACCTAATAAGCCATAATTCCTTAATATCGGATAATATTTAAATATTAAGAGAAATTTTATGAAACGGATTTTGGAAACAACAATGGAAAATTAGAAATTGTAAATTTTTTTCTCCACTTTCGGAAGTCAATCGGAATTATTTTTATAATGAATCACATGACTTCACTATAAACTTAATTCTGTATAGTTTGTGTTATCCATGTTAAAAAAATGACTTTAAAAAAGGACGAGAAATAACAATTTAACGGGAAATTTCTTTGATTTGATTTTGCTCAAATTTAGACTTTTTTTACTAAAGTCTTACTTTTGCATTAATTTTTTTCCAAATATTTCAAGTTTCCTCTATGCTAGAAGTTCAAAAGATAACTCATATCGAAGTATTGCCAACAAACCTTCAAGAGTTATAATCAGAAAACCTGTGAATACTCGCTTTAATTTTTTGCACATCTGAAATATGGAAATGGCGGTTCGCTGTACTAGTGATGAAAGTTTTCGATACTTACAAAACATCGATGCATTGATGCATCGGCTATTCAAACATCGAGTGAAAATTTTTCGATGCATCGAAGCAAAACATCGATATTTTGGATGCACAGATGTTTTTCCGACATCCCTAAATTTGAGATAAGCTTAACAATATTCTCACCAATAATAACAACCATATAATAATGAACAAACTTATAAGCGCCAAACTGAATAACATGACTCACTTTACAAACGCAATAGAAAAATTCTTCCAAACCGACAGTAAATATAGAAACGAATTTATATCTACAGTGGCTCAAAGTAATAATGGAACAAACTTAAAAATTGCATTCAAATCCAAATTTAAGTTATTTTGATGGTCCAACTAGCAAGTTTTTGTATATTTTCAAAAGATTATTATGTGGTTTATATAAAATAATTAAAAGAATAATGAATTGAAATGAACAAAATTAATAACGAAAACCCAACATCAAAGTAATAATGGAACACGACGTTTATTTATAAAATTATAAGCAAAATAATTTTAAAAAATGCAGAGTAAATATTTAGTTGGTAATCCCTTCTGTTTAATAACCGCTTCCAAATGATTTCGCATTGATTCACCCGTTTTCGGCAGTAGGACGGCTCAATATTCTTCCACACCTCAATAAGGGCTGTTTTTGGCTGATCACGAGTAGAAATTGTGTGATTTTTCAACTTTCCTTCGGATTACTCCATGTGAGCTCAATAGGATTGAGGTCTGCAAAGCAGGTTAGAGTTTCCAGACATGTGGTCAATTTTTATGTAGTCAGCTTCTCACATTAAAGGACTTGTGTCTCGGATCGTTATCCTCGTCAAATGAAAATTAACTTTCAATGCCCAACTTTCTCACACTTTCCTTCAAATTATTCTTCAATATATTAAAGTACACGTGTCGGTCCATAATACCATTGATAATGCGAAGCTTCCCAGGACCTGCAGCCGACATGGCACACCATAGCACCATTGAACCCATACCGTGTTTTATTGTTTGACAAAGTTCGTTTTTCTTTACCAAAAAGTTTCGCATTTACCATTTTCAACACGATCAAGGATCGACCATCTCACCGAAAAACATTAAATTTGCTTTCATATGTGATGAGAACTTGTTCCTAATTAGAAAAAACCCTTTTACGGTGGATCCTACGTGGGGAGAGAGGAAAATGCGAAACTTGATAAAAACGAACTTTGTCAAACAATAAAGCAATGTATGGGTTCAGTGGTGCTATGGTGTGCCATGTCTGCTGTAGGTCCTGGAAAGCTTCACATCATCAATGGTATTATGGACCGACACGTATACTTTAATATATTGAAGAATATTTTGACGGAAAGTGTGAGAAAGTTGGGCATTGAGAGTTTATTATAATTTGGCCAGGCTAACGATCCGAGACACAAGGTCTATAATGTGAGAAGCTGACTTCTTAATAATTTCCCACATGTCTAAGATACTCCACCCCAATTTGCAGACCTCAATCCTTTTGAGCATACATGGAGTAATCTGAAGGAAAGTTGAAAAATCACAAAATTTCTTCGCGTGATCAGCGAAAAACAGCCCTTATTGAGGAGTGGGAGAATATGGAGCCGTCCTACTGCCGAAAACAGGTGAATCAATGCGAAATCATTTGGAAGCGGTTATTTAACAGAAGGGTTTACCAACTAAATATTAACTCTGTGTTTTTTTTAATAATTTTGCTTATGTTTTTATAAATAAACGTCGTGTTCCATTATTACTTTGATGTTGGTTTTCATTATTAATTTTGTTTTTTTATTTTTTTAAATCAATGAACAGTTAATTCATTATTCTTTTAATTATTTTATACAAACCACATAATACTCTTTTGAAAATATACAAAAACTTGCTAGTTGGACTATCAAAATAACTGAAATTTGGATTTGAATGCAATTTTTAAGCTTGTTCCATTATTACTTTGAGCCACTATAGATTACAATTTAAAATGAAGCCTATTAAAGAAGAACTGACTAACATTAAATATGCTATCAATTTTTTGAAATTCGGTACTGTAAATACACTAATGCTTTCAAACACAGAAATAGAAATAGCTACCATGTTGTTAGATTGAGAAGAATTGCCCTACACTCTCGAAAAAATTCTAATATAACCTGTTAAAAGAAATAATAAAATTATCTTATATATATTTGCAACTGCGTTCTCGAAAACGGCTCAAACGATTTCGATGAAATGCACAATATAGATGAAGAGGGGGTCGTTTTGCCGAGTTTCACGCATTTAATAAATACGTTCATTTTCCTGCTAAATATTATTTGTTAATTTTCCAATTATCTAATGTGTTAATATTTAGCTCAGTTGATAGAGCTTCTTCCACTCAATCTGTTTGTAGTGAGTTCGACCACTTGCGTGTGCAATAATTTTGTTGGTTTTTTTTTTGAGCTTCACCAAACAAACAGTGAAGCTGCTGCTTATTCGAAACAGCTGAAAAAGCTGACAAGCAGAAACAACACTGCACTCTGTTCTGTATCAATGTAGTTTTTGGATTCATTCTTGTCGATGAACAGTACCGGTTTGATATATTTCTCAATTAGTTTTGTAAGAAAAACTATATAGCTTAGATGAGTAGCCTAAGCGTAGTACCGTGAAAGTGTGACACAGGAGATTTATAACAGAATCTTGTCCGCGTTGCACTCGCATTCAGATCGGCCAGCGATCGTGGTGGCGTTGGTACGAATCCCACGGCCGACAATTATTTGTTTTAGCAATTTTTATACCCTCACGCGTACTGTGTAAGGGGCATATTAATTTTATCACGACGTGTGTCAAGCCCATAAGGAGGAGAGGTAGATGTAGAAAAGTGTATATATTATTGCTCAGAATCACCACCTGAGTTGATTTAGCCATGTCCGTCTGTCTGTCCGTCTATCTGTGGACACGATTACAGCCGTAATTTTGAAGCTATCGTGCTGAAATGCGATATTTTAGCTTTTTTTGAAAAACTAAGATCAAGTTCGAGAATGGGCTAAATTGGATGAAAACTACGCCTACCTTCCATACAACCCCAATACTAAAAACCCCATAAAGAAGCAAATATTTAAGTTACAAAACTTAAATTCGGTATTTGTGTAATCTATGTCAAAACTGAGGTGTGTCAGAAAAATAGACGTCATCCACACACGTCAGACGCCCACCTCCCAAACATTGAAAACTATATAAAGAGGCTTGTGTCGAAGCTACATGAATAAAATTAGGTATTTATTCAGTTTATATCAAAACTAAAGCATGTTCGAAAAATGGGCGTCATCAACCCACGGACACACCCACCTCCCATACAACCCCAAAATTGAAAACTATATAAAAAGGCTTCGGACAAAGCTACAAAAGTAAAATTAGATATTTATTCATTTTATATCAAAATTGAGACGTTCCAGAAAAATGGACGGCATCCACCCACGAACACGCCCACCTCCCATACAATCCCAAAATTTAAAATTCTATAAAAAGGCTTCTCTTTAAGGTTCAGGAAAAAATTTGATACGTTTGTATTTTATATCAAAACTAAATTGTGTAAGAAAAGTGGGCGCATCCGCCTTAGAACGCACCCACCTTCTTTACAACCCATAATAGTGAAAACGCTATTAAAAGGCTAATAAACTTTGGCTTATATTTCAGCTGCAGAAAAACAATTTGATGTGTATGTATCGTATAAAAAAAAGCTACAATTAAAGATTTTGTAGCTCTTTAGACCATTACGAATCGGCCGTGGTCGTATTTTAACTTCGGCCAAGTCAACTAATATATTTGCAAGAATTATTAAGGACAATTTCAAAAATGAAACTTTATTATTATTAAAAATTTAGTTTTGCTATTTCATGGTTTGTTGGTTATTTTCAATTTCTGCCTCTTAACAATTCTTTTTAAAGTGTCACGCCCTTTTTTGAATCCAGCCTATGTATTTTATTGATCATACTTTATAATAATTTAACCTTGCCCTGCACAAAATTTCAGTTCCCCAGCATCAGTATCACCCGATATACAGTAGTTTCCTTAAAGTGCCTCACGAAATTTATAATCTCTCCCTCCTTTTTAATTATTCTACCTACCCACCTACCAAATTTCACCAAGTAACCAAGTTTCAATATTAACTGAAATGCAGTGTTTTTCTTATTGTGACACGCCTCTTTTGTTGAATCTAATCTACTTTCTTGATTGTGTTTTGTTATAACTCTACTTTTTCTTGTTTGTATTGATTTCAATACCCTAGTGTCAATATTGAGTGATATATAGAGTTTTTTCAAATAGTGACACGCCTCGTTGCCGAATTCCGCACACTTTGTCATTGTGTTTTCAATAATTCTACACATTCTTACAATGAATTTTATCACCCTTGTGTCAATATTATACAATTTTGATTAAACACTGCCTCACCTCTTAGTCGAATAACCATTAGCGCAACCAAAGGGGGGATTTAGGGGTTTAAACCCCCAAAAATTATTGTAGTACCAAGCAAAATAAGATTCGATCGAATTGAGTCACATAAAAAGTACTCACACATCTTATCAAATGAGTGAAAACCCCAAATGTATATTTTAATTCTATTCTCGTTGATTCATCATATCTGGTTGTTTTTCAATTTGTGTTAAGTTATGATTCTGTCCACTCGAGGTGGCTGAAATATTTGGGAAAAATTTAATTCAAAAGTAAGACAAAATAATAAAGCCTGCATTTGAGTATAATCGGTTGAGTCCCTTGCCACCCAGTATTATTAGAAAAATTCCCTCTAAAATTACCATTGTTCGTCCTTTTTTAAAAATCATGTGATTCAGTAAAAAAATATTAAAAAATTATTATATCCGATTGACTTCCAAAACTGGAGAAAAAAATTCGGAATTCATCATTCTATATCATACTTTTCCGAATCTGTTTCATAAAAATATCTCTAAATAACCAAATATTTTCCAATTTTAAGAAATAAGGGCTAGAAAAACAATCTTGGTTTGATTTTTATTCCGTTCATCCATTTATATCTAGTGGTATATTAAAGTTATATCAATAAACATGAATAAACAAATGCTGACTTTTATCGAAATAATATATTTTTGACGATAGGTCTTCACGACTCTTTTTCAAATAGGGATTTTGATGAAACAGATTTTGAAAATCCAACGGAAATTATGAATTATAATATATTTTCCACCAGTTTCGGAAGCCAATTGGAGTTATTGTTGTAACTTATCATGTGGCTTCACTGGAAACTTGCTTCCCACAAAAATTTGGGTTTGTATGTAACTTTTTAAAAAAATACGATATAAAATAAAGATTTGTGATGGACTCAACTCAAAATATAAGAAACAGGTCGTAAAACAGCAGTATGAAGGGCGTTTGTAAGACATTTTGACCGTACAGAGGTTGAACAGCGAAAAAGAAAAAATTGTATTTTTAATCGGGGAGAGATCAAATGTTTACAACGAGCAAGATTCCGTTATTCCATATTGACTGAAATATTTCAGTTTATATAAAGGTATATTTGCATAGCGAATAAAATATTTATTCGGAGCGCTACATCAATGCCAGTAATTTAGTTTTAAAAAATAATTTCATGTAACCGTCCATAATGTTAGTAACGTTCACCATTACGGTCCATCCGTAATGTAATTTTGGCATACTTTTTTCCGCATTTGGGCTGGTATCTCACAAATGGCATCTGTGATGTTGTTTTCCATCACGGTTTTTCTCTATAAAGGAGAGACATCACGTATCCCAACCAAAAATAGTATAGTGGGTAGAAAGGTAAAATTGCATGATCTTGGCGGCCATTGCCAACTGTTAAAAAACGTGAGATTGATTTCTTACCAAACTCGCCTCTACGTGGATCTATGGAATCACGTGCCGTTTGGCATTTGGCACCGTCTTATTGAAACCACATGTCAACTAATAATAAGTCCAACTCTTCGATATTGGGTGCAAATAAATTGATTATCATCGCATGGTGCCTCCATTGATGCCGCTGGCCCACAAACCGCACCAAACAGTGCATTTTTCGGGGTGCATTGGCAGTTCCTAAACTGCCTGTATCTTTAATTTATCAAATTCCGCAATTTGGTTTGTTGACGTACCCATTGAGCCAACAAGAGCTTCGTCACTGAAGACAGACAATTTTTGGATAAAAAAGGAGATCTTCATCCAACTTTTTTAAGGCCCATTCACCAAACAAACGACGTTTTGGTAAGTCACCCGGCTTCAGTTCTTGCACCAGTTGTACGCACTTTTGAATGGTTTCATACCGAGGTTCATACTTAAAATGTTCAAGGAACGGCGACGAATTGCAAATCGCGATATTCATTGACACTGGCCGATACAGCAGTTCGGTGAATAAATTTCATTGATTTGCAAAAGCTGTTTGTTTGTTTGAACCTTACAGAGCCTTTTTTGCTTTATCAAATGTTACTTATCACGCGTGAGGTGTTAAAAAATGCACCCTTAAAAAAATATCAAAAAATCACCATATTTTAAGAAAAAAAATTTAGTAAACATATGCTTTGTTTGAACATTGTTGAAACTTATGCTATGATATGATCCTTTGAAAAAAAGAGTATGGGCAAAACAAAGTCTAAAGTGTGTCTACCTGCACAGAGGGAAAAACCTATGGACTCAATACATAAATTTATGTACTCATCGCATAGTTTTCTGCACACAAAAATTTTACATTTTTCATGTATTGAGTACATGTTGAAATCTTTATTGACTACATAATGCTTTCAAGCGGTTATGTAGTCAATAAAGAATTTTATGTACTCAACGCATAAATATGTGTCGTGAATTCATGGATGTATGTGGTGAGTACATGCACACTGTACTCATCGCAAACCGTTACAAATAATTTTATGTAATGAGTAAAGATCTTATGTACGTATTACATAAATTATTGACTCAGTACATACATAATTTACTCATTACATATTTGGAGTACATAATTTTATGCAATGAGTACATACATTATTTACTCATTACATATTTTAAATGCATAATTTTATGTAATGAGTACATACATAATTTACTCATTACATATTTTTAGTGCATACATTTATATAATGAGTACATAAATCATTTACTCATTACATATGTTAAAAACATAATTTTATGCAATGAGTACATGCATAATGTCTGTGCGTAAATCACCATCTAACACATGCAATAAATAACTTAATACAGAAATGACTAGATTTCACAAAATAATTGGCAATTACTTATAAAAACCCAGCCATTTAATTCTTATCCAACCATCTCTTTTGCTCTAGAGTACAGTGGATAAACTCATTCCTGCTCTGATTTTCTAGAGGCTTTAGAGGTGTTGCTTATTTGAAAATCAAGAAACGAATGACATAAAACAGCAAAATCGTGTGCCGATGTGCAAGAGATACGTGTACTGAGTCCATATGTTATTTACTGAATAAATGTGTCACTTCAATCGTATAAGGGGGACGTGTACTGAGTCTATATTTTATGTATTGAGTAAAGTTTTTGTAAAAAATTACATAACACGTTGATTGAGTACACGTTGCTTGTATCTATTGAAGTCTGCTATGTATTCAACACATAACATGATGTATTGAATACATTTTTTATTCATTTTAAAATGTGAATAAATTGATATGTAGTCAGTACACGCTCCCTTTACTCAGTAAATACTGCTCTTGTTGCGTTCTCATACAAGTTGCAGTGCATAGATTTTACATAGCTGTCTCTGTACTGACTACATAACTTTTTCCCTTAGTGTGCGTACTAAATATCAGTATTCTAGTGTCAATATTTTTCGAGATACAGTGTGTTTCAAATCTTGCCTCACCCCTTTATCAAACAACATCCACTATTTTAAAATTAATTTTTTATACTTTTGCCTAACTCTTTAGTAAACTTTAGAACTCTTGTGTCAAAATTATTCGAGATACAGAGTTTTCCTAATATTGCGACAACTTTTTGTCGAATAACGCCCACTTAATTGACCATAATTTTTTTATAATTTACCTACCCTTGCATTTTTGCTGTAAATGACAGAACCCTAGTGTCAATATTTACTGAGATGCAGTGTTTATCTCGAATTCGAATTCTTCGAATAAGGCCCACTTTCTTGATAGTATTTTTCAATAATTGTGCCTAGCTCTATACTAAGTTTCAGTACTCTAGTGCCAATTTTATTCGAGATACAGAGTTTTCCAATATTGCCACACTTTTGTTTAGAATAACGCCCACTTAAGTGATCGTAATTTTTTTAATATTTGTGCCTTCCCTTGTAATTTTACTGTGAATTTTATTGCCCTAGTGTTAATATTTACTGAGATACAGTGTTTTTCTTATATCGACACGCCCCTTTGTCGAATACCGCCCACTTTTATAGACGTGCACCTCTGCGTTGATGGTCTCTATATGTTGACAAAAATTACGGCAATCGGGCAAGTACGTTAGGAGTAATCGATGTATGTACATTAAAGTGGGTCGGCCTCCATACAAAAAAAAAAGTTTGAAAAAACCACCCCCTATTTTAAAGTTGACCTCGAGAGGATTCCGAAAACAAAAAAATTTTTTTTTTAGACCACCAGAAAAACAGCCAAAATGGTCTTTTTTGCATAACTTAAGCATTACATGTCAGATCTTAAAAAATTATATGTCGTTGAAAAGGGCTTTACGAGCACTACAATGTCTTCTTAGAACATTTTTAGTTTTGAGGTCATTTTGGCTGTTTTTTTAGTGGTCCAAAAAAAAATTTTTTTTGTTTTCGGAATCCTCTCGAGGTCAACTTTAAAATAGGGGGTGGTTTTTCACACTTTTTTTTCGAACCACTCTAATGTTCATACATTTAAAAAAAAAAAAAAAAACAGAGAAACCAACTTGAACGAACCTCCTTCTTTTTTGAAGTCGGTTAAGAAAGGTCGGTTAAGCTTTTTGTGAGATTTTAAAAGATTTTTCTATTTTTATGAGATCTAAAATACATACATATCAAATTGTTCTTCTGCAGCTTAAATATAAGCCCAAGTTTTCAATTTTGGTGTTGTATGGGTTGTACATTTTTTTTTGTTGATATAAAATTATATAATACCCACCAATATTATTTTTGTAGCTTCGAAAGAAGCCTTTTCATATAGTTCTCAATTTTGAGGTTTTATGGGAAGTGGGCGCGTTAGTGGGTGGATGACGCCGAATTTCCTATAATACCTCAGTTTTGACAAAAAAAAAAAACAAACAAATTGGCCATTTCAGCCCTTGAAAGGACTTTAACCGAGCTTCTTATGATCAATTGTGTTGTGTGTGTTATTAAATGTTTGCACACAATTGACCGAGAACTGGACCTACATGTTTTATGCCGACTCCGAACGGCTAAAGTTCATGTTCTCAAGAAGCTTTACATGGCATTATTTACTCTCTGAGGTTTGCCATTGTCTGCAGAGAGGTGGTGACCGATCAGAACAATTTTTTATTGCAACAAAACTTTTCGCCGCGGCTGGGGATCGAACTCGGGCTCCGAGCATGCTAAGCCACACACTTAACCTGCATGCCACGGTCAGTTTTGACAAAGAGTTAAAAAATACCGAATTTCAGTTTTGTAGCTATTAGCCTTTTTATAGTTTTCATTATTCGGGTTGTATGGGAGGTAGGCGTGGTTTTCTTTCGATTTAGCCCATTTTTAAACTGGATCTTTGGTTGTCAGAAAAAAAGCTCAAATATCAAATTTCATTAAGATTGATTCAAAATTACGGCTGTAATCGTGTCCACAGACAGACGGACAGACGGACATGGCTAAATCAACTCAGATGGTGATGCTGATCAAGAATATATATACTTTTCTATACCTACCACGCCTCCTTATGGGCGTTACACACGTCGCGACAAAATTAATATACCCCTTCGCAGTACGCGTGGGGTTTAAAAATAGTTTTATTTTAATATATATGAAAAAAACTTCCATTACAACAAATAAAATTTGATTTCAAAGTGTTAAGAAAAAATTAAAACTAGTAAGGTATATCTTCGACTTGGCCGAAGTTAAAATACCCCTACGACCAATTCGTAAGCGGCCAAAATCTTAAATTGTAGCTCTTATTGTATGAGATTTAAAAAATTTGACTATTTTGATGAAGTCTAAAATACATTGATATCAAATTGTTTTCTACAGCGTAAAGACAAGCCTCTTTATAAAGTTTTCATTTTGGGGTTGTTTGGGAGGCGGCCGTGTTCTTGGGTGGTTGACGCCAATTTTACTGACACACCTCAGTTTTGATATAGAATTTACAAATACCCAATTTCAGTTCTGTAGCTTAAATATTATCCTTTATTATGGGCTGTGTGGAATGTGGGTATGTTCGCAGGCGAATGACGCACACGTTTCTTCCACAATTCAGTTTTGATGTAAAATACATATGTATCAAATTATTTTCCTGTACCTTAAAGAGAAGCCTTTTTAAAGAGTTTTAAATTTTGTGATTGTATGGGAGGTGGGCGTGTGAATGACGCCCATTTTTCTAACACGCTTGAATTTTGATATAAAATGAATAAATATCTAATTTTATTTTTGTAGCTTAAACAGAAGCGTATTTATATAGCTTTCAATTTTGGGATTGTATGGGATGTGGGCGTGTTCGTGGGTGGATAACGCCCATTTTTCTAACACGCCTAAATTTTGATATGAAATGAATAAATCTAATCTAATTTTTTTTGGAGCTTAAACAGAGGCCTATTTCTATAGTTTTCAATTTTGTGGTTGTATGGGAGGTGGGCGTGTTACTAGGTGGATGATGCCCATTTGTCTAACACACCTCAATTTTCACATAAAACACACAAATACCGAGTTTTAGTTTTGTAACTTTAATATTTACTTCTTTATAGAGTTTTCAATTTTGGGGTGGTATGGGAGGTAGGCGTGGTGTTCATCCGATTCAGCCAATTCTCGAACTTGATCTTAGTTTTTCAGAAAAAAGCTTAAATATCGAATTTCAGTTCGATAGCTTCAAAATTACGGCTGCAATCGTGTCCACAGACAGACGGACAGGCGGACAGACAGACGGACATGGCTAAATCAACTCAGGTGGTGATGCTGATCAAGAATAAATATACTTTTCTGTACCTACCACGCCTCCTTATGGGCGTTACACACATCGTGACAAAATTAATATACCCTTACGCAGTTAGCGTGGGGGTATAAAAAGGATCAAATTAAAGGTGCAACGTCTACACATTAATTGTATATATCTTCGATGAATATGTTTTAGCGACTTAAAAACAAGTTTTACCGACAAATGAAAAGAAGTGAAAACTTTTTATACCCACAATATTGCGAGTATTCGACCATTTTTCATATAACCTTTCAAAGAAGCTTTCAAAGAAACTTTCAATTTGGTTTTATTTAATTTGATTTTCTTTAAAAGTTTTAAGCTAAGTCGATAGTTTTAAGCAAAATCTATTTGTAGAACCACCTCATCAACTTCGATATTCGTCTTTTTGAATCTATAATAATTTTAAACTTATAAAGTTCTTCTCCAATTTCTTGAAACAGATCATTTAATGTTGCTGTGGTGTTATATAACTGTAATTGTTCATTTTGTTTTCTCCAGTTTTCATTTCATGGTTTCAAAGCATCTTTCATTTGAGTTAATTTTGTAGACTTTCATAACCACTATAGCCCATCCACAATGACGACAACAGGCGACGAACGACAGGTCTCCACTCTGTCGTTGTAGAGAAATTTCGGGCGACTTCAATTTTTTAAACGCGACAACAACAAGCTTCAGCAGAAAGTGCTTTTGACAATAACAATCAATTATTTTAATTGAAGCTGTGTTTTTTTGATAAAAGTTGATATTATCTTTAACACTACTCTAAGTAGGGAGAGAAACTAAGTAGGGGAGAGTCGTCCCCGTTGTCTCAAGTACTAGTTGTCACAACGCCGATATCTTTTGATTCAACACGTTATCGAGTTTAATATCAATGTCATCTATACGCTATTGCAATTTCTAGCATCCCAAGAAAGTTTAAGAGCCGTTAGTTTTGTTTTGCAAAAATTAAAAGAGATTTAAGAAACTAAGTTGGATTTGTGTATTTTTATATTTTTTAAAAATTTGTGTTTAGACAAATAGAAGTGTGCAATATTCAACTTTAAATAAATTTCCAATACAATTAATATTATATTTTGCAAATACTTATGAATTTTTAGATAAAACCTTATATTTAAATTTACAGAACATTGTTTACATTTTTTTCCAAATGGTACAGGTTGTCACAGCGCTTGTGGGGCTTGTTGTCACATATAATTTCATATAACCATTTTGAAAGTATTCTATGTTTTATTTGAATTTAAGGAAATATGCCAAGAAATCGCAAACGACTTACAAACCGAGGTCGGACATCTTCAGATATCATGATGCAAGCCGATTACAGCTAGTATCAATAAAGATAACGTGGATTCACTACGTGTAGTTTGTTGTCAAGCGTCAAATCCAATAACAATTGTCGTCAATATATAAACTTCAAACGTTGTGCACATAATGCATTGAAAGTGATTTTTGATACATTGCTGCTAAAATTGTTCTTCGGAGTGCGGCAGCGATGACGATTTAGAGGTGTGACAACGGGGACTACGCGTTGAGACGCGGATTTAGGTGGGGGCTAGGGGGGCTGCAGCCCCCGGCCCCGAGCAGGTAGGGGCCCCGCAGGCGCTTTTATATGAAGTGCTTATCGTAAAACCGACATACCATAAAAAAATATTTCGAAGTAATCGACCTTACAGTTTTAAAAAAAGTATATTTGTAAGAAATCATGGTTATACTTAAAATTTCTATTAAGTATAGGGCCAGAATTCATCTGGTAATGATCGCAATATTTCTAGTGGATGTTGGATATGCATCAAGAGGTGCACGTTTCAATGCAACCAACAAATATTTGGAAAAAGTAGATACTGATTTGATAGCTGCTTTCTTCACTTATCGAATTCGTAACAGATTTGTGAAGTGAATTATTATTTATTTACCAAGACTATTTGAGAAAAATAACTAGAAAAAACACCAAAAAGAACCCGAATCAATCAATTTGACTGGTGCTGATAGATTCAAAATCGAAACTTTTTGCTTTAGTTGATACGCTAGCCATAGAATTGAGAAAAAGAATTGACAGCATATGGACACATAACAAAACTATTTGCATTCTTGTCCAAATTAATGGATATTGAAAATGAAAAATTAGAAGTGAGAGTAAAACTCCTTGTTGAAGTATAACCACATTTATATTCAAATGGAATTTCTCTGTGAATTAAATCACCTCATTCCGCCTATGAAACTTCCAACACTTTTTTTATATAGATATCAAACTTTTAAAAACAGAAATAATATGGTCTCGGGCATGATCGAAATTTTTCCAAATGTTTGTATTGCCTTCCGATTGCTTGTAACAGTCCCGATAGCAAATTGTGAAGCTAAAAGGTAATTTTTAGTATTTAAAAGAATAAAAAATGTTCACCGATCTACTATGTTACATAAACGTTTGTCGTCAATAACGCAACTTTGTATTGAAAATGATTTGTTGCAAGCGATTACTTTGAAGATTTTATAGGACGTTTTGTCACAGTTAAATCGAGAAAAAAAATTTTAAATAAAAATTAAAAAGTTATTTTTTCACTCACTTTAAGACATATTGGTGATTCCCTTTCAAAAGGCACACATTTCTGATATCAATATTTTTGAAACTTTTCAAATTTTTTTGGTGGGAAGTTCATCTGAAAAACATAACAACTGCGTACTTTTTTTATCCCGAAATTTACCGTCATATTTTTCACAGTCGGCGCAACAACTTTTTCACCATTTTAATATAATATCGCATTTAGGCATTCATTCTGAAGTCTTAAGCAAAGTTTTAAATTGGATCTCCAACGATTGCTATTTTAATGATTTTTTTAAAAAATTCCTGCTTTGGGTTTTCTATTTATCTTTACCGAAAATTTTATTTTGATATAAAAAAGTTATTGTTCCTTATTTTATAAATCCAGTAACTCTTTGGTTTAAAGTAAATCCTTCAAATAGATCATCATAAACTGCAAAAGGTGAAAAAGTTGTTGCGCCGACTGTGAAAAATATGATGACAAATTTTGGGATAATAAAAAAAAACTTTTTTCCATAAGAGAACTACAAAAAAATGACACCACCAAAGAGATCCATTGAAGGTACTTAAAACATGCTTGACTTTATTTTCTGTAAGAATTACAGTTAAGCAGATAAAAACAAAAAAAAACAAATTGGCCATTTCAGCCCTTGAAAGGATTTGACCGAGCTTCTTATGATCAATTGTGTTGTGTGTGTTAATAATGTTTGCACACAATTGACCGAGAACTGGACCTACATGTTTTATGCCGACTCCGAACGGCTAAAGTTCATGTTCTCAAGAAGCTTTACATGGCATTATTTACTCTCTAAGGTTTGCCATTGTCTGCAGAGAGGTGGTGACCGGTCAGAAAAATGTTTTTATTGAAAAAAACTTTTCGCCGCGGCTGGGGATCGAACCTGGGCTCCGAGCATGCTAAGCCACACACTTAACCTGCATGCCACGGTCACCAGTTTAGCAGATAGTTGTTTAAATACATGCATCTCCTTAATTTTTTTGTAATTTTTAATGTTTTTGACGGTGTATAACTTTTAAAAAAAAAAATTTCGCAATAATAAAAAACGCAGAATATGTGTGAATCAACTAACAAAAAAAAAAAAAAAATCGGGAAGCACTAAGATCAGATTTTGCTTAAAATTTGTCGAAATGATATGGAATCACCGATATGTAAATGCGTAAAAAATAATATTTTAATTATTAAAAGATCCGAGTTAAATGCTCTAACATTGAGTAGGCCCCGTGTCAATTTTAGCCCCAGGCCCCGCTATGTTCTAATCCAGCGCTGGTTGAGACAACTTACCCCAAGGGTGGGGTTACTTGTCCCAGACGAGTTGAATTTTTTATCTAGAAAATTTTTTGATTTATTTTAAAATAATATTCGTTATTCATATCAGGATTGAAGAATAAAATATTGAATTTATCTGTAAAAGTTTTGCAGTGCCATTATTGCTTAATTTGTGGGAGTTACAGTAGTTCATTCAAATTTTGTGACAACTAGTACCACTCTCCCCTACTAGCTCAAATACAAAAAACATTAAGCTATATTCAATACGAAATAAAAATTAAAAGCGAAGAAATTATTTTTCAATAATTGGCACGATTTTTAATCAATATTGTTATATCAATATAATATTAAAATTATCAATATAATTTAGCAATATTATTTCAGGTTCTTGAATTGAATTTAAATTAAATTATATTATTTTAAAAACTCACATCAAAGTTTGCAATTAAATAAATAAATTGAATACAGAAACGAGCACGCGAGCAGCCAGCACGAAAAAAACACGAATGTTCTGAATTTCTTTTTGTCGTCTGTTTTCGTCGCCAAATTAGAATTAAATTGAAGCTGGCTACAGCGACATTCGACGTCGGGCAACAATGTCGTCGCGATTGTATCCAAAAGTTCGTCCCATAAGAAATATAGGCCATCCACAATGACGACAACGGGCGACGAACGACAGGTCTCCACTCTGTCGTCAACAACAAGCTTCAGCAGAAAATGCTTTTGATATTTACAAGAAATTATTTTAATTGAAATTGTGTTTTTTGATATAAGTTGATATTATCTTTAACACTACTCGAAACTAAGTACAAACTCAAAAACAAAAAACATGAAGCTTTATTCAAAACTAAATAAAAATTAAGAGATAAGAAATTATTTTTTAATAATTGGCAAGATTTTTAATCAGAAATATTTTTTCAAGTTATGGAATTGAATTTAAATTAAATTATATTATTTAATAAACTCACATCATCTTTCATCAGCATTAATGGACTGCAAAATCGATGTTGCGGTCATTACGCACAGCCAGATCTCCTTCCAACTCCTGGATTTGTCGTTGGCGCTCTAGAATTTCTAGGTGCTTTTTCAAACGCAAACGTGAAAGAGTAAATGAGACAAATGCTGTTGCTATGATCGGCACTGTTTTACACACAAAGCGAGATGTCGAAATATAAATGAATGTACAGTGTTGCATTTAAATGCAATTATACAGAGTTATTCACATGGATATACATTAGATTACAGTAAACAATAAGATATGATATAAAATACATTTCAATTTATCGTTTATAACTTCTATACCGTTTGAGATATTTTTAGAAAATCTTTGACAAAACTTTTTGCCTTTTTAGAGCCAATATTTGTTTTAAATATAATAATGACCTCACACGTGACTTTAGCCATAAAACTGGAAAAAATTAAAAAATTTGAATTTTTTCGTTTAAGGTACTCTTACAGTGTGTAAAAAATGAAAAATAATTTTTAGTTTTTTTTTAGAATCTGGTTCCTTAAGGCCTTAAGAATGCGTATTTGAAATTTTAGAAAAAAATATCGCATAAAACAAAAGATATAACATACATTATATTCGTATGTCGCATATTATTCATATATTATCGTTCATAGAAGAAAATTTAATCGCGTTTTTCTCGAATCAAGTTTTTTCGAATTGGTTTCTAAGATATCTCGAGTTCTGCTTGATGGATTTCGATGAATCTTGGTTCATTATAATCTTCATAGACTCTGTTAAGCACTCTACCTATAAAAAGCCGAGAAACTTTTATATTTTGTTTTTTACGGTTAAGAATTTCTGCCAAAAACAGGGGTTTTTTGTAAATTTGTTTTTCAACTCATGCCATTTTTTTTTGTTGTTTTTGTTTTTTTATTTGCGTAGGTAGAGTGCTCAACTACAACCTTTTACTGAAGAATGCACTTTGATTTTTTACTTTCCGACGCCTTGGAAATGCTGGAGACGAGAAACCAACTTACAACCTTTTTTAAAACACGCCAACTTCAACGTTCTCTAGAAAATAAGCAATAAATACAAAAACAAAAAAAAAACATTTTTTTTATATCTTCAACTTTAACTGCTCATAATGTAAATAAATTTGAATTAAATAATTGTATAATACTATGTAAAAAAAATTAATGAAAAAAGTGTTGTTTTTAATAGCTTCACACTGTAATAGTACCTTAAGATAATCGGAAGAGATAATATCTTTTCTTTTATAGTTTTAAGAAAAAATTGTTTGTGTCCTGAACGTACCTATTTATGTGCCCAGCTTATGCATTTGCTTAGCGATTGCTACGACCTAGTTTATTTTTAGTTTCCATTTCATAACTGTCACAATCTTAAAATTGAAATTTATTCTTAAACACAGTCGAATTCACTTAAAACGACCTCGGTTATAACAACGTTTCGGCTATTACGTCACATTCTCGAAGTCCGCATATTCAAATAGCTAATTTCATTAGAACTGAGTTCGCTTTTAAAGTCGTCGGATATAACAACGAATACGGATATAACAACGAAATTTTAAGAATATATTATCAAACATTTTCACATTTAGCGAAAAGGAATGTATACCGAAAGAAAAGTGGGAGTAATTTGTAACATTTTCCTTAATTTATTTGATTATTTCGCTCTGCAAAAATGTGGACTGACTAAGAGCTATAAAATTATTTCAATAAAATTATTGAAAATTCGACCGGATGATTTTCAAAGGGAATTCCAAATGCACTGGAGCTTGCAAGATTATTTTTTTCGTGCGTTTAAAACCTCTCCACCAGTTAAATATAATTCGTTCGCCTTTGAGGAAAAAGCTACAAATATCTGGCAAAATAGCGAATTAAACTCTAGTTTTCGCGAAAAATAACATATGGGCTTTTCCACAGAAAGGTCTACCGGGACCGAAAAAAAAATTGTTAAATAAACCAATAATTTTTTTGTTATTATTTAAAAAAAATGCTTGAATTTTTATAATTTACTGCATTTACAGCTAATTTCAGTTTTTATTCTGAGAAAATTGGCCTGATATCTGAGAAATATGTTTTTCTTGCTTTTAGCTGCTTTTAAGGACTTTTTCTCTTTAGTATTTTTAATTTATTTATCAACGTTATGTTTGCACTCTTCTTATAAAATTCATATATAAACTACAAATAAAAAATAAAAAATAAAAAGATACCAAACAAAGCACGATTTACGGTAAATTTTTTATATTGCTTTAACTACTATTCGAATGTCGCGTTCTTGTACCTAAATCATCATTTGTTATCAGAACTTCGTGATCGTTCTAAGCAAGTGTCTGAAAATTGTAACTTAAATCAAATTTGGTCGCCTTACTATAAAAAAAAAGTTACTGCAGGTAAAAATCATACTAAACATTTAATATTGATCATCAAAATGTGTCGCGTTCGCGATCATGCGCCGTATTTTTAATACACTTTGTATGGGAAAGTATGGAAAGGTTTCATTCGATTTTGCTGAATTTTTTACTAAGTGTTAATAGATCAAAGTAAAGCTCATGAGCTAATTCTCAAGTTATGGGATTGATTTTTAATAGATTTGTAATTAGTTTTCCAATTTGAAAACGTCAATTTGTATGGGAGGTATACGTGGTTTTCATCCTATTGGGATTATTTTCGAACATGATCTTTATTTTTACGATATAAGCTTAAATATCGAATTTCATTACTATAACTAAATAATAACGGCTGTAATCATGTCAACAGATGGGGGGACATACAAAAACAGGGATGCCATGGTTAAAACAACTTAGAAGGTGATACTGCAGTATAGTATATGCACTTTTCTATATATGCCACGCCTCCTTGTGGGCGTAAAAAAGTCTTCATAAGGTAAATAACCACATACGTAGGACGGGTGGTGTTACATAGAAATATAATATTTTTTCTCACTAGCCTCTTATGTATTTTTTTTTTTTTTTTATTAATATTACTAATATAAAACTCACAAATAATATTTACGATGTTTTTGGTAGGTAATGCAATATTTAGCTGAAATTACTTTAACTAATTCTTATTAAAAACGTGATGAGAAAAAATGTCGCGTGCTAGATGTCGCGTTCGCGATCAGGCTTAAGCTCAATAAAAAAACAACTAATGGAGATATGTCAAAATGACAAATATTTCTTGAAAGCCACATTAATCTTATTTAATTTACAATTTACCGCTTTAAAATATTATGTTACGTTTCGCAGATATTTGCATTTTTCTAGATGTAGTCGAAAACTAGTTCCATTTTTTGTCGCGTTCGCGATGCCATGTTTATTGCTAATATTTTGAAAACATAAAATCTGGAGAACCTAACTTTTTTTTCTAAATGTAGTGCTACTAAAATGCTAGCTAAAACTTGAAAAAAAAGAAATTTTGTTTCGAGTTTTCTTTATTATTTTGCTCCTCAAAGGCGTACGAATGTCGCGTTCGCGACTATGGAAATGCCCATATTCCTTATTCTTCTATACCCACCAACAACTGGAAAACATAAGTAAGGTATTTCAGTGCAATTTTAAAACAAAACATTCGTGCAACATCTCATAAACATAAAGCACTTCTTCAAACTTATGCACTTCTTACTTGGAAAATTTGTTGGCGTTATTAAATTTTTGACGTAGAATTACGTCTTATAGCGCGGTTGGTATGGGGTCGTTTCAACAGATTTTTTCAAGGCCATGAAACTTTTTTAACGAATACTTTAGGGTACACCTACAGCCTTTAATACTTATCGTCCAAAGATAATAAATATACTAAAATATCAGATATATTCTGCGCTGAATGAATATCTAATCTGGAATGTGTCATTATTATATTAAAGTCACAAAATAGTAAAATATTAGAAGAAAAATGCATGCGTTTATATAAGAAAATCAATCATCAGATGCTTATGATGTGCCTGATGCTTTCTTTGTTTTTGTTTCGTAGTTTTTGCTTGTATTGTTTTTGTTTTATACGAACTTATTCGCTGTCTTCCTCATTGGGCTCTTGTATGTTCTATTCTATTCAGTCTAAAAATGAGTGCTCTATTTTAACACCAGATGTCAATCACAACCTCTCAGTCAATGAACCCAAACTGTCAAACTTAACGAAATGTGTCTGTGATCCGGTAAGATTTTACTCTTATTAAAAAACGAGTTGGATCATATTTCGTTTTATGCTTTTACACAATAGATGGCGTAAAATTTTAATTTTTGTTTATAGTGCAAATTAATTTGGATCTCACATCCCACTAGCACTAGCACGTGTAGCTCGCAAGCTATACATCGGACAGAGACGAAAGTGTAGCTCGCAAACTAAACATCGGACAGAGACGAAAGGGGCTAATGGAAAGGACACCATACGATTTTTTTAAAAAATTGGGGTCGTAATTTTATTTTGAATTAGTAGTTAAACTGACTGTAGCTCGCAAACTATACATCGGGCAGAGAAAAAATGATGCCCGAAAAATGATAAAATGCTTGCTGATAAAATTATCAGTATTACTATCAAGTATCAGTATTACAGTATTACTAGTAAGTATCAGCTTACTTTTAACGTTTTCTTTGTTTTGGTCTCGATAAGAAGTCTATAATTTAGTGTTATTAATATATTTGTTAATTTTCGGAAGATCAATAAAAAATACGTGCAAAATGGACAAAACAATCAGACCAAAGAGACAAAGTAGAAGAGGTTACAACTTAAACGGAATTCTACGTCTACACTAACGATACTATCGAAACTGCTTCTTTGTTTAATTTTTTTCGGTGGGTGTTATTTCACGACCCAAAAATTATTTATATGTGTGCTTATAACGACATCCGGTTGCAACGACAAAATATTTCGGTCCCTTCAATGTCGTTGTAACCGAACTTCACTGTCAATCAATTTAATTTAATTGATTCATCAATTTAAGCAATGATTCAGAACAAAAAAATAAAGAAATATTTTTTACAGTCGACTTCTTCAAGACGACACACTTTGTACATTGTTGAACCAACTTGCAGCTTTAATACAAGTAAACCAACAGCTTCCAACAAGCTAGTCATTTATGCACAGCATGATTAGTTTTCGAAGAGTAGCAATTTTAAACTCTTCAATACCTACTTATGTTCTCTTCATTGATACATGTTCATTCTCTTCGCTCACGGCTTGGTCATAGCAGTAATCTTTCAAGCTTGGACGACTAAGTAGGTGGAGTTTTGAGCTTATGCGACAAAATGGCGCTTAGGTTTTAACTTTTGTAGAAGTTGCCATTGTGCTACCTCACAATCTAGACAAAAATAATTATATCGTGGGTTATTATTAGAAACAAGAACTCATATTTTGGTTTTTTTTGTAGTTTGACTTTAACCGCAGTATTCAGTGATTACTTTTTGCTGCAATTAAAGCTTTTATGATAAAAATTTCAATTAACTCGAGATTGGTTATGATCACTTGCTTAGCGATAACCATTTTCGGGATCTGTCAGATGACGAGGTTTCCAGTTTGTCCACTTCTAAAGAACCCTAAAGTTATTCCACATCAACTTGAAATAAAAAATCCAGCTTAATATCATTTGATACAAAAGTCTTGCAAAACAAAAATAACAATTGATCTAGAACCAAACCCAGGGATGAAATCGGCTAGGGTGTTCGTTGATTGTCGCTTTTTGATTGTCGTTTTTGATTATCACCTTTTCGTTGCTCTGTGCAAAGCGATCACTTTATATTAGTACTTGGCAGCACTTACCATTTTCTCAGAAATAAAATGTCGTTTTGGTCAGCTCTATTCATTTATATTGTTTGTTTTCTACTATTCTACTATTCCTGTACCTTGCTCAACTGTTTATATGTTTACTGCAACAGCAAAACATATAAGTATAACAAGAATACCAAAATGTTGACATATTCAATTAAATATCTACTTACGATCTTTAATTGTTGTCCTTAAGATCTCCCGCTTCAAAATAGCAAATATCAATTCTAACTTTGTATATGGAAGAACATAAGGAGCTACAAAAATAAATAATGGGATTCATTTCTTTACTAGCTGCGTTTTTTCATGTGAGATCAGATCATATATGAAAAAAACGATTCAGATCAATTGTGCTATATTTTTTCAATCACAAACAGATGGCGCAACAACATAGCAAACATGGAACTGCTGATGTACTTTTTGAGATAATAAATAAGTTTGCGTAAAAGAAAAACAAATGTAATAACATTTTTAGCAAATTTGAACATAGTTTAATCATCTTTATTATTTTCTATTGTCTCAAACTCAAAATTTATGTGTGCTGCCTTAACGTTTTTGTTTGCAAACCAATGCTGCCAAACTTTATAAGTACAAAATAACGAAGTACTACTAATTTTCTGGACACCCAGCGCCATCTTGCAGTCAATGCCGACTAGTGTTGCCTACTTTTTCAGTTGCGGCCTCAACATTTAAAAACATCGAATTAGATCAATTGAACTGTAGCTCGTTCTTGTAAATAAATCGACAAGTTACCGATTTTTTTGTATCGTTGTATCGATCCTTATTTACCGATTACGTGAGAACTAGTGTTTGTGTAACTTCAAATCGCAAAAAATTCGGTCCGTGATGAAAAAGAACACAAATCGAGAAGAAATGATGCGAAACTGAATCAAATGGCAAACAGCTGTTCGTTTGTTTTTATTTTATTTTTCAAGCTGTAAATTTTTATAATATTACTATTATTTTTATTATATCCTTGTTATTAGAAAGTGAATATTTTAAATTGAGATGAATGAATTTTTGTTTTTATGTATGCCATAAGACATGCTGTGACTTGAAAACTCGCTCAGACTTAACTTGCTATTAAATAAATATACTTAACCTTAATATTATAAATATTTATACATTACTTTAGCTTACCTTCACATTATTTGTATTCAGTTCTTCGGTTTTGTAACTTGTACAAAGTAAATAAATAACAATCGGCAGTGTTCTCATTTTCCTCAGAGTCAGTGATAAAAACTTCAATTTTTATCGATTCACTTTTCTTACACAAACCATTCTTTGAAGGATTCTATTGAAGTGGAATCGGAACAGCTGACAGTTTGTCTATTTGGAACAAAAGAATTGAACAGAAATCGATTCAGATTATTACACGAACACTGTAGGTGAGAATTACGTAAGAGTGACGTCAAATCGGTAATATGGATCGGTAACTGCGATCGGTACGAGTTACAAGAACGAGCTACAGATCATATATGAAAAAACGATTCAGATAATTGTGCTATATTTTTTCAATCACAAACAGATGGCGCAAAAACATAGCAAAAAACAAATGTAATAACATTTTTAACAAATTTGAACATAGTTTAATCATCTTTATTATTTTCTATTGTCTCAAACTCAAAATGTATGTGTGCTGCCTTAACGTTTTTGTTTGCAAACCAATGCTGCCAAACTTTATAAGTACAAAATAACGAAGTACTACCAATTTTCTGGACACCCAGCGCCATCTTGCCGTCAATTCCGACTAGTGTTGCCTACTTTTTTAGTTGCGGCCTCAACATTTAAAAACATCGAAATAGATCAATTAAACTGATCCAGCTCACTTGATGGATCGGTTGTTGTATTTCCTTTGCGTGCAAAAGCGGTTAACGGCTTAAACTCCAAAAACTCTAAATTTGATGCAAGAAATTGTTTTTATATTTATACTCATATTTTAAGCTGTTTTGGTTAGCGAAAATAGGGCGACAAATTTTTATTTTTATTATATCAACAGATGGAAAACAAGATTAACAAAACATCAAGGTCTATATATCAAAGGCCAAACGTTAAAGCACTGTAAATGCAATTTTAAAAACTTAACAGAAGAATCAAAAAGCTTTACTACCCATAATTTTTATGTGTTTACGTTTAATTTTTATAATAAAAAATATGCATGGAAATTTAGAATTTCCATAAATTTTTCAAAAAGTATGTTGAATTTTTTTTCCAAAAATTTTTCGAAAAGTATGTTGAATGAATATAATTATAATAAATGCAGGGATCACTCAACAAAGAAACATTGAGGAAGTTAGTGTTTGGTTTCATTAACGTATTTTCAACTAGACCTTTTGTCTATCTTCTCGGAACAACATCATAAGAATGACTCAAAGAATGAAAAAGGGTTGCCATCTCTCTGGAAGTACTTACAATTTGTATAGAGATATTAGGTCGAGGCATCCAAGGAAATTTTTTTTATCCTGAGAATTATATAAGTCAACCAGTCGAAAGAATGAAAGAGAGGTAGAGAGAAAAAGAAACAATACAAGGACCACGACTGTTATTTTCAAACTCTGCCATTCAAACTTATAAAAAAACTGAACTGATTTCAACCTATATCTGACACAATTTTGTTTGAAATGAGTTCTTTGTCTGAAGTCAATGTTTTTCAGAATAACGGGAAAAGTTGAAGCATGTGTGAAATCCTGAATTTATTTCAATCTAAAAGAATAATGTTTCTAATGAAACATGGCAACTCTGTTCAAAAATAACTCAACACAAATAACGTTATTCATTGCAAGAGTTGTTTTGATGTAAACCTTGAACGCATTGCACTGTGTGTCAAATATGAATATGCTAGTAGACAAATAAACTATATGTTCAATATTTCTGTGGTCGAAAGCACAAAGCGCTTAAGTCGACTTAAGAATGAATTGAGTTATGACTGCCACCATGTTTGCTTGACTCTGATGTACATTGTGTCGAACCGGGGAGTTTGTAGCTTTAAAATTAAAAAAGTTATAATTAAAAACCTATTCGCTTATGTTATAATGAACACATATGCATTTATAATAATCGCCTAAGTTAGGTTAAGAGTTCCGCTTTTTAAATTTTTGTTTTGCTTTAGAAGCTTACATCGACTTTTATTGTTATATCATATTTTCTAAATCAATGTTTTGAGAAAGTGCCAACATTTCAACAATCGCTAATTTCGAGTTAAGCGATTATTGTTAAATAAGAATTCTGCTCAAAATTTCTAAACTCAAAGTTTTTATTGTTTAATTATTGTATAATAGCGAATTCATGCCGTGATGCTGAAATGAAAAAAAAATCGAATTAGACGAATATTGCAACTACTTGGTTCAGGTTTTTGTGTCGCTTGCGCGTGCGAGCATTATTTTCATGCTCATTGAGTGCAGTGTTCATTTAACACAGTGCAGTGTGTAATTCGTTTGAATAATTTAAATGTCACACGAAACTAATGAGATAAATAATGAAAGTGATGGAAATCCACAAGAAAGTAAGTTAAATCTGGACCCTCTTAAAAATTTGCTATAATTATAAGCTTATGCGATATTTAAATGAAATCGAAGCCCAGTTGTCATGTTTATTAACTTGTCTTACTATAGGAAACTATGATGAATAAAATTATATATTTTCATTTGAAAACGTCGACACTGAAGCCCATTCATCTGCCCATACATCCATTTAAAGGGATTTTATAGTTCAAAAAGTTTTTTTATAGTTGAACACAAACTTGATTACACACACTTGTTTTAAATTTTGCTTTGTAGAAATGTAAAGGAGTAAAATTTCTATTTCACATTTTTTTGTATGGTTTTTTCTCATTGAATGTTTTAAACAACAAAAAATTAGTTAAATTCGCTGGAGCGAAATTAAAATACGCATTGAAAATTTTTAATATTATAATATGCATGTTATTAATAAGTAAAGTTCCTTTTGTTTTCGATTCAATTAATTTGGGTTCTCTGATCATTGAATTTTGTACAAAATACATTAATTTAAAAGCTTCATATCGCTCATTTTCTTCAAGAAAGTTAACTAAAAAAAATCGATTTTCAGTAATCGTATTTGAAGTTCTAATTTTATTCTCGACTTACGATTGAGTGACACATTTTTTTCTACCACGAAAAGGAACGCATACATCTTTGTCCCGCTTTTTTTTAAGTGAAACTTCTTTAGCCGCGTATACAACATACAGCAAACTAAACGGGTAGTAAAACCGATAAAACACTTATGAAACGAAGCGAATTCATGCAATTAAATAACTCATTATTAGCCATGGTGAAATGGTTTGTTCAAACTAACGAAAATAAACAAATCAAATAACTCACCATAAGCCATGGTGACATGGTTTTAGTTCAAACTAACGAAACTAACCAAACGGACCTAACGAAGAAAAACACCTAATCATCAAAGTTTGAGTCCGTAATTTTTTGAATTGAAACTACATTAGCAGCTTACAGAGCAATATGGCGAATTGAAACGGGTAGTAAAACCGAACTTAAAGGTTTAAAACCTCGGAGTTTGTGCTTCTATTGCCAAGTATAAAGAACTTTAGAATGGTGATTGCATTGCATTACAGCTAATTGAATTTAATCTGTTTTAAATCAGGTCCTAAATTGTTTCGTCTTAATGAAATCAATTTTACATCGTTTCATAACAAGGAGGCTAAGCTTGCCGAACACCACTTAAACAGGAAACTGCCATTTGTTTTTTTTTTTTTAAATGTTCAGTAGCAAAATTAGTGTGTCTTCAGTTTTTTCCATTTTATCACCACCAATTGCCCTTTTTCTACATAAAATTTTTGGATAAAGGTTTTTTCAATAAATAAAAACTAGTGATTTGGTATGATGGATAAAGTATGATTAATTGATGTTAGAAAATTTTTGAACTTTACGAAATTGTATTAAAACCGATTTAATCTACTCCTTTACTTAAACTTTTTTAGTTATACTACATTAAAGAGTTAACCACAATTAACAACTTTAAACTCTGCTTTTTGGGTTGAAGTTTCACTTATACCGTGCGTGGTTTCCACACACATATTTTTTTTTGTAAAATTCCGATTATTATAAAAAAAAATCTGGCAGCCCTATCTGACAGTGAAGATTTATTTATGACATTTATATATGTCAAATTTTAATTACCTGCTCTTCATTATGTATGATAGTTTATGAAAGTGTAGCCATAAACTTTATTTTATTAATACAAAAAAGAATAACTTGAAGATATGGAAATGGAATGTACACGATTAATTTGTAAATTGTTACACTGTAATCAGCTTTGATTTATGAGTGTTTCAATATTGAAACCAACTAGGAAATGGAAACCTATTTCTAAAACATGCATTGGAAATTCAAGCAAGGGAAGTGGTTTAGGATTAAATACAATAAAAATTTAATAATGTTATCATAAACTACCATAACGTACAAAGAGGTTTCTTATATACGGCATTTTTTTTTCTATTGAGCGTAAGTTAACGCTCTATTGAAACTTTAGATAAGCATCTCCTCCTCAGTGCTGCCGTTTTACCATTTTTAATAGGAGTAAATTCCCAGTTTTTGGGGAGTATTTGGTAAGTTTTAGGAGTACTTTAGTTCTTGGAAATAATGACAAAAAATAACTTTAGCAAAACAAACTTATAATCATATAAAATGTTATTATATTCATTTCATTAACACAGTTTTTTCATGATGGCAACAGTACATACTTCATTCGTAATAGTTGTAGCCAATTCAGCACACCTTTTTATTGGTTTATCCAAGTTATAATTTTTCCCATCCGGTTCAAAACTGCACTCCAAAAACGAAACCCGCTCCAACCTTTACGATATTCCCTTATTAAATTAAGCTCTGAAAATTTCCTTTCTGCAGTTGTATTGCCATGTTGAAACTACAATATTGTGCTTAGTAATTGAAGGGCTTATTGCAAAAACATGATAAGCCAAAAACAAAAATTTTGAAATAATCGCCTTTGAATCATTTAAAAAATACATAATATAGACGTTGCATTTTGTCGTACTTTTAATACTTGCACATTTACTTACTTGCACAAATTTTTTTAAACTATATACATCTTTTGCTGTTTTACGAAGTTTTGGACTTTGTTTTTGTATAAGAAAATTTTTGTAATTAATCGTTTATTATCTTTTGTTTCTGCTTAATCTAACAATATATAATATTCAGGACTTAACTGCAGAAACTGAAATTTCGTTAAATTTTAAAGCAATGAGCATCACTTCCATAAATGGAAAGATATCGCCGAATATTTTTAGATTCACATAACTTATGTTCTTAACTAAAAGTCTGCTTACTTATTTTCCAAATTCGCGAATTTTTTCCATTTGGCCGCCTCGTTACACTGTGCGGCATAATGAAAGACAAGGTGAACAAGAAAATGTGAAATGTGAACGAACAAAGTGAACGAAAAAAGGAAGCGTTCAGAAAAAATTATTTTTGCATTAATGGCGAGTACACATAAGGCCGTTTTGAGCTATTAATAAATAGTAGTACTTTTTGTGTTTGGGGAGTAAAGTAGTACTCAAGAGTCAATAGGAGTAAAATACTCCGATAGTAGTACTTTCGGCAGCGCTGCTCCTCCTTAATTGATTAAGCGCATAGTACAACAAGGAAGGTATTATTATTACTGACTGCGCTGCCGAGCTGTGGGCATAGAGTGTCAAAAACGAGTGATGTACACCGAAATAAAAGATAAAGGGAAATTTTTCTTTAAGCAAATAAAATTTTGTATAGATTTGTCTTTCCATCATTGCGCTGAATTATATTATTCTAGTGTCAATTTTTCATAAGTTCCGCGTGACTTTATCAAGCCCCAACCACTTTTGAATGATTGTAAAGACCTGTCCACCCAAAATCTGTACATACAAATCGTGATAAATCTCATAAGCACATAAGTTGGCACAAAAATGTTTCAACTATTTTCAGATAGAGTATTTATTAAGCTTCCAAAAAAGGAACAAAAAATTTAAAATTTCATTACTATGTATAAAATTTCGAGCGTGTCTCTTAATCGGCAACATCAATCGTTGAACATCTGCTCTGGTGACCTGTAGCTCGTTCTTGTAAATAAATCGACAAGTTACCGATTTTTATGACATCACGTTGTATCGATCCCTATTAACCGATTTCGTGAGAACTAGTGTTTGTGTTAGTTCAAATCGTTAAAAATTCGGTACGTGATGAAAAAGAACACAAATCGAGAAGAAATGATGCGAAACTGAATCAAATGACAAACAGTTGTTCGTTTGTTTTTATTTTATTTTTCAAGCTGTAAATTTTTATAATATAACTATTATTGTTATTATTTCCTTGTTATTAGAAAGTTAATATTTTAAATTGAGATGAATGAATTTTTGTTTTTATGTATGCCATAAGACATGCTGTGACTTGAAAACTCGCTCGGACTTAACTTGCTATTAAATAAATATACTTAACCTTGATATAATAAATATTTATACATTACTTTAGCTTACCTTCACATTATTTCTATTCAGTTCTTCGGTTTTGTAACTTGTACAAAGTAAATAAATAACAATCGGCAGTGTTCTCATTTTCCTCAGAGTCAGTGATAAAAACTTCAATTTTTATCGATTCACTTTTCTTACACAAACATTTCTTTGAAGGATTCTATTGAAGTGGAATCGGAACGGCTGACAGTTTGTCTATTTGGAACAAAAGAATTGAACAGAAATCGATTCAGATTATTACACGAACACTGTAGGTGAGAATTACGTCAGAGTGACGTCAAATCGGTAATATGGATCGGTAACTGCGATCGGTACGAGTTACAAGAACGAGCTTCTGGGCAGCAAATTTGTTCCACTTAAGTAACATCGATTCTGGATTTTTTACCACTCCTCCATATTTTCTTAGTTTGTATTTAACAATTGGCCAATATTTTTCGATTGGGCGCAACTGGGGACAGATTGGAGGATTGAAGTCCTTTGGCACGAAATTTACACTATTAGTTCGATACCAATTTATGGTTGTCTTCGAATGATGTATCGACGCCAAATCTGGCCAAAATTTTAAAGCAGATAAACGCTTCTCTAGACACTTCTTCCTGTATATCTCAGAGTTCATTGTTGCGGATGTTACATACGCCCGACTCTTCAAACCACAACTGCATATGGCGAGCCAGATCATTACTTTCTTTGCGAATTTATCAATCTTTTTATATTAAAATTTAGAGGAGACACAAAAACTCTTCTTTTCAGCATAAAACTCTTGTCCTGGAAGCTGTTTCAGATCAAGTTTGACGTATGTTTAATCGTCCATAATTAAACAACCTTTGAATTTCGTCAAGACTTTATCGTAGAATAATCGAGTGCGCTTTTTGGCTGACAAATTTTGTTTATCGGACCGGTTCGGGTATTTAATAGCTCGATACGACTGATAGCCTGCTCCCACTCGCCGAGCTGTGCTCCTGCTGGTTTTGAATATTTTCGCGCGATCATTGTCGGAGAGACCTGGGTTATTTTTAATTGATGCTAGGATGCTTGCCTTAAATTTATTGTCAAATGTTGGTTTTTTTCCACTCGTTTTTTGCTTTCTTTCGATGCTCAAAGTTTCTTTATACCGTTTTCAGGCACTACAAATTTTTGTCTTTGGAATTTTTAATACTTTCGCTATCTTATTTCCGGATCAAGTTGGATTTTCAACGAATTTGTTCAGAATCAATTTTCGAGCGGCTAACTCCATCGTTAAAAAAAATTAGTAACTAGCATCCAAATCATGGTAAACTAAAAACATATAACGGGAATATTATTTTTAACAAAAGGGTACCCATTTTTTTTAGAACAACTTCGAAATGACCCTGTAGGAATCACTAGAGTATGTACCGATTCTGCATGGACATGTCTTTACGCATTCCTGTTTCAAATTTACAACACAAGTGTTGGTAAATCAAATTCTTCTTTTTTCAAACTCTTCCGCCTTATTTTGTGTTTTTTAAAACAATGCAAAATTAACTTATTTTAATTAACAAAAATTAAAAATTTTGCCATATATAAAAATTTTGTTTTCCCCTTCTCACAAAAGTCCTCTTTTTTGTTAATAAAAACAACACCGTCAATTGTCATCACAGCATTTTGACACTATATGCCTACGCTAAACAGCTGTTTCAGTCTTATTAATACTACCTTCCTTGTTGTACTATGATTTAGCCTTTTCCGTTCGTCTGTCAGTATTCATGTATTCATATAAACATGAATATATATCGAATCGACTCGAGCCGAGGTACTCGAAAATCTAACTACTCGCACAGGCCTAATATTAAGTTTTGGGCTCTCATCACGTAACTTATAAAACGTTAATCGTTCAAACGATACTATCTGACGATATAGTCACAAGCTTGCCTCATGTAAACCCATGATACAATAAGGCTCATATTGAAATGACTTCTCAAATGTCTAGATTTACACAAACAATGCTGTGGGTGCTATAAACGTCAAACGAAAAGGCAACAAGAACAATTAGAACAAATGAAATTCGAACAGCTGACTTTGACATCTAGCTTACTTCCTCTCCAATAGGCCATAAATTCGTTGTGGTCAATAAGTGGAATGCTTACAATCTTCTTAATAAACACAAACAAAGACTTTAAGACTTTACTAGAAGTTTAGACTAGTGATGTTCAACTTAGCTGATGTAGGAGCTGATGTACGAGCTGACCTTGAGCTCGGCGAGCTCGCTGAGTGTTTGTGTGTATGTTTTATTTGAACAAAAAACCCAGTCAGAAATTTATTTCAATGTAGTCAGCTGTTATACAAAAAACATTAATATTGAAACTTTTTAGTTTAACAATTACATTTTTTTCTAAAATATAATTAATTACAACTTATATATGTATGTATGTTAATATACTCGTATAAGTTAAAGTAAAAAGTAATCATATAATAGGCAGTTTGATTATGTTAAGTTTAAGACAGTTTAAGCATGCAAACAGGAAAAAGCATTACTTTTGAAAAGTGCAGACAATTCAGCTGTATGATTAATTTAATAAAGCATTATGCTCTATGCAAACAAGTTTTTAGGTATAAGTAATCAAATTCATGTACTTGGATACAGTTTATATTTCTTGCTGGGTTGCTTATGTGTATTTGCTTTCCTTACAGTGGAGCAGTTTTAAGATTTGGTTTTTTAATTTTGTTATTTCTCAGAAGTTCAGGCTATGCAGCTGCGCAATAGATTTCGTTGAAATTAGTTCGATTTAATATTATTATTTTAATATGTAAACTGAGTTTGAAGTACGTTGACATAGTGAGTAAGATAATATATTGCTAACTGAAATGAGTTTTAAATAAAATTTAAGTGAATATATTGAGTATAAGTGTTAAGTGCTGTGCTAACTTTTGAAAATGTTAAATTGGTGTTTGAAATAAATACAGTATTGCATTGAATACAGCCCAATACTGACGAAATAATTTTAAACACGACAACGTGTTAAGTTCTTAAGAAAAATATATTATTCTTTAATTAATTATGTATTTTTTTTAAGAAAGTTAATGCATCCCAATGCTAGTATGCATTTAATAATTTTATTTTCCCAAATATACCTACTACTCAGCTATTTAAAGAACTAAAGAAAAAAATGTTTATTAAATTTAAATAAATATTAGTTCGATGAATTGTGTACTAAATTTTCAGTTTTAAATTTATGCAGTTTTGTTTTTGTTATAAAGCTTATGCAGGTTCACACACAAAAAACTGAAAACATAACAAGAAATAACCTGACCAATCGTGTGACCTGGTATAATATAAGTTTTACACTTATTTTATGAATCTGCAAAACTTTAAGACGCATATATTGCGTTTTATCCACTGTGCAATATTGTCGAATACAAATTTACGCACACGTTACTTTGTTATTGTTTTATGTGATGATCTGCTCCTAGCCCAAAGCCGGCAGCTCGAGCCGATAAGCTGAACATCACTAGTTTAGACGATAGCACTTCTCAGCTGTTTACCAAACATGAAGTAAGAAAAACGATAGCGTTAAGACGTTACTTCAAATTGAAGGTTACGTGCTGTTAAAGTTTCGTCAAAACGATATGATCGAACGATTCTCATCATACGTGATGAGAGCCCTGCTACTTTCTACTAGACGCACTAATCAACGCTTACTCTGTTTTAAGCTGGAAGTTCATTCGATGCAGTTGCGTTTTTCGTCCGTTTACTCGCTAAAGCAATTTACACAAGGAAATGATGGTAGAGTTCAATGATTGCGTTTTACGTTCAAATCAAGCAAGGGCTGCAAAATTATAAAAAAAAATCCGTATCTGCTTAGAACCATATTTCTTAATAATTTGTATCAATTTACACAGAAGAACTTAAATTATCTGCATTTATAATTATGAAATGTAAATTCTTAGTATAAAATAGGTTCTTTTAAGAAATTAACAACAAAAAACTTTAAGACATTTTAAATTTTTATGATTTATATAAAAGAGCCATCCCTGAAAGTAATTGCTTCTGGCTCGTTACCTACTTTTCTTTCTTTTCGCTTTTCGTGATAAGTAAAGAGCTGTCAAAAAACGCAATTTACGCAAGAAAAGTTGAAATAATTGAAAATATTTCAACTTTTCTTGCGATGAAATATTTTAGAAAGTTGAAAATATTTCAACTTTTCTTGCGTAAATTGCGTTTTTTGACAGCTCGTTACTAATAACGAAAAGCGAGAAGAAAGTGAAGTTACGAGTCAGAAGCAATTACTTTTAGAGATGGCTCTTGCACATAGATCTTAAAGATTTTAAATGCCTTATAGATTTTTTTGTCGATAATTTGTAAACAGGACGTGTTAAATACTTAGAATTAAAATTTTTATGATTATAAATGAAAACATTTCGAGTATTTTTGTGTAAAAATTATAAAAATTATAAAGAAACATGACGCTAAGAACATACAAACTGTTTTATAATGTTGCAGCCCTTACTTGCTCTGAACGCAGTGATTGAACTCTACCATCATTTTATTGCGTAAATTGCTCTAGCGAGTAAACTGACAAAAACGCAACTGCATCAAATGAACTTCCAGCTTAAACTATTCAATTTTCAATTTTAACAAATGAAACGAGTGGCTTATGGTTACTAAAATAAGAAACAAAGGCTTTGGTTTCGATGTTATCAATATATCTTTGAAATACAGCGTCGATCATTGTTTTCGATTTTGTTGTCGATTCAGTGCGGCTAATGCACATTTTAAATTGAATTTGATGCTGCTGCATACGCTTTGAGCGACATCTTTGTTTTGACATCTAAATGAACATTTGCTTTTGCATATGCTTTGCTTGACATCTTGGTTTTACCCAAGATGATACCTTTGTATCATTTAAAGTGCAGACAGGTCATATTTATCAGGTCATATCTAATAAAGATCTGCTTATTGCAGAACTTAAAAACCAAACAAAGCTTTAAGCAGCTCAAATTGAAAGTCTAGTCAGAGTTAGGCATCAATAAATTAAAATTTCAATCAATTAATTAATTGATTAAAAAATTAATTGCAATTGATTTAATTGCAATTAATCATTAATTGTACTCTGCAATTAATTTATTTAGACTAACCTGAAGTAATTGCAAAATACAATGAAATCGTTGGCAAGTAACTTTTTTAAATTAAAGGAACAATTATTGGTACATTTGGACCAAAATGGATGATTCTTTGGCCAATCGAATGCAATGGGATTATCTGAGGTCACAGGTGGGTCATTGGCACTTTTATGGGTTCCATGGAACATTTGGACATAATTGGATGATTCTTTGGCCAATAGAATGCACTGGGATTATGTGAGGTCATAGGTGGGTCATTGGCTTTTTTATGGGTTCCATGGAACATTTGGACCAAAATGGATGATTCTATGGCCAATCGGATGCAATGGGATTATCTGAGGTCACAGGTGGGTCATTGGCACTTTTATGGGTTCCATGCAGTGATGATTTGAAATCATTTTCGAGTACTTTTTTATAAAGGGCAATTGTGAAAATTTTTAAAAACATGCTCATTTTTTATTACTCTTTCAGCCCAGAATTCGGAAAAAGTCGAATCCTTAAATTTTGTCCATTCCTCATAATCTACCAGCGCTTTGTATTTCGTATTGATTGACTTTGTATATAAAGTTCTTGTTCTGGGAACATTTTTAAAATTAAATGCTGGTTGTTTCACCAGATTGACAGTGACTTAATTTTTAAAACTGATTTTTTTCAAATATTGACAAAATCTGAAGTAAAATTATTTAATATTAGTTTTAACCTCAGAAATTTAATCAGCGGGTACCTTCTCCGTTAAATTGTACTCGTACTCGTATAACTCAGTTCTAGTTCTGCAATAGATTTCATCAACGAGCATTTGATTCTCGATTAATTGGTAATTAATAGAATAAACTTATTTTATAATAGAATGCACTTTTTTATAAAATTACGGGCGATTTGATTGAGCAGAAGTCATGCGCGGAATAAATATATGCATGCTGGGTTCGTCGACTTACATCGAACAACTTTCATCAACTCAACAGATGATTAAATTTAAGCAAACTTCAGAAAACCAAAACAATCATTGCACTGAAATTTTCGTAAATTTCCGATTTCGGACAATTTAGCAGTGAACTGAATACCGTTAAAGTATACAAATAAATTGTCATTTTCAAAATATAATAAACTTATGTCCCAGTTAAACATTTTTGGTATGATTAACCCATTACGCAACATAACACATTGTCATATCCAAGTATAGATTTAGATGCTGATGCAATTAGTTTACTTCTTGTTTTGTGTGTGCTGTGCTTGCAGGTCGTGAAAGATATACGTGATATAGAAGGTTTAATATATAATTAATTGTAAAAGTATAATATTTAAAAGTACCAGGGTACTTTTTTCGGCAAGAAGGTACTCGGGTACTTGTATAAAGTCAATAGTACTCGAAAAAGTACTATTCCACTCAAAATATCATCCCTGGTTCCATGAAACAATTGAACCAAAATTGATGATTCTATGGCCAATCTGATGCAGTGGGATTATCTGAGGTCATAGGTGGGTCATTGGCACTTTTATGGGTTCCATGGAACATTTGGACCAAAATGGATGATTCTATGGCCAATCCGATGCAGTGGGATTATGTGAGGTCATAGGTGGGTCATTGGCACTTTTATTTCTTTAAAAAAAAAAGACAAATGGCAGTTTCCTGTTTAAGTGGTGTTCGGCAAGTTTAGCTTCCTTGTTATGAAACGATGTAAAATTGATTTCATTGAGACGAGACAATTTATGTCAATTAGCTGTAATGCAATGCAATCACTATTCTTAAGTGCTTGTTACTTGGCTTTAGAAGCACAAACTCCGAGGATTTAAACCTTTTAGTTCGGTTTTACTACCCGTTTCAATTCGCAATATTGCTCTGTAAGCTGCTAATGTAGTTTCAATTCAAAAAATTACGGACTCAAACTTTGATTATTAGGTGTTTTTCTTTGTTAGGTCCGTTTTGTTAGTTTCGTTAGTTTGAACTCAAACCATGTCACCATGGCTTATGGTGAGTTATTTGATTTATTTAGTTTCGTTAGTTTGAACTAACCTTTTCACCATAGCTTATGGTGAGTTATTTCATTGCATGAATTCGCTGCGTTTCATAAGTGTTTCATCTGTTTTACTCCCCGTTAGGTCGCCGTATGTTGTATACGTGGCTAAACAAGTTTCACTTCAAATAGTTTGCTTTGAACAGTTGTTCCAATGTACTTTAGATAATTTAGTGAATATCCTGATGACGTGTTGGCAGAGACGTCAAAGACAACCCGAAGTTTCGTTGTCGTGCTGTCGGGCTTGAATACACAATGATGTAGAATGAAATAGTTCGGAGTCAATGCAGAATCGAGATTCAATTCTTCCATGTGCCCAAGTCTATCATAATCTATATATATAAAAGAAAGTGTCCGAATGCGATGTAATCCCATAACTCGAGATCGGCCGAACCGATTTTGATGATTTATACTTTGTTGGAAAGGTATTTTTTCAGTTCGGGTTTTAAAAAAAAAAAAAGAAAAAAAAAATCGAAAAAAGTTTAAAAAAATCAAAATTTCAAAATGTTTTATTTTTATCAAGGGCCTTCTATGCGATTCTCATACTCGCAAGGCACCGTATTGGACAAGGGGTTTGGCAGCGCCCATAAAAGACAATTTTAATTTTTAAAAGCTTTGGAAATAATGGTCACAGTATATTTGCTGATGACCTATTGGCAAACTGGGTAGATATTGGACAAGGATGGCAGCAACGCGCCGGGTATCAGCTAGTCCTTTATAAATTGAATGTTTTCTTTGCGTACGATATAATTTTTCAGCAGTCGACGTCCGATACTCATGGCTCGTGATTGCCGTAAGGCTTATGTGTTTTCAATAAAAGGAAGCATTTTGGACATATAATCTGTGATAATCTTATTGCATCCCATTGGCCATTGAATCAGACAGGTTGAAAATTCCAGCGTAACGTGTCACGGCTGGAAATTGAAGCATAACGTATCTAGTTGAAAATTGCACCTTCAAAAAGTGCGGTCTTAAACTTTGTTGATTAATTCGTCTGTTAGTTCGGACTCAAACCATTGTTTGATAATTTTTTCCTTCGAATTTATAGGATATTTCGAACACTTATATTCCTTATAACCGTCCGCGAATCAAATAAAAAACATAAAATTCGCCAAGTTGGTATCATTGTTCGCGGATTTCAAAAATTCGATTCGACTCAAAAGTCAAAAACAGACGAATAAAAATACTTGGTGAGCAGCAGGCGAATCATAACAAAATATACAACTTTTGCTTAAAAAACTTACAAAATAAAGAAAAAGGTAAGTAACGTGCAATATTTTTATATTTTTACCGTTTCTTTCTGGTGTTTAGCAAATTTTAAATTAATTTTTGCATGAAAAAACCAACAGTCGGCAGTTCCCTAAAATTGTGGAGCTTATGGAGCAAAATTTTAACATTGCGTCTGGACGAGGAAGATTTGGATCCACAAAAGTCAGCTACAAAAACGTCACGGAACAGTTTTGCAGTGGAGTTCAATCACTGGAACTGTCGCTACGTGAAGTAAAGAGTAGCAAAGGGCGGTGGGCCCTTTCACTCTTGGAACTGGCTGTTGATGCTTTACTAAACTTGAGGCATGCTGCAACCCCTATCGGACAATAAATTGGCAAAAACCAAGTTGCGACAGTTCCGAACACTTCCACAGAAGTTAACTCTTTTGAAATCAACGAAGAAGCGGCTGATGAAGAAGAGGATGAGGTAGCTGTTAATGAATATTCTCTTTCTGTGAGAAAACCTTCAAGTTTCTGTTTTCTCAAGCTATCCAAAGATTAGCTCCGTGCTGCTTAATATTTTGTTTTTTTTTATATTAAAGAATAAAATACAAAATTTGACAGTTTATATATTTTAACAGTTTTTGCTTTGGAAGCACTGAATTTACGGCAAATAAGTGTATTCGCTAACGATGATATCGCAGGAATAATAGTTCGCCAGCTGAGTCGATTCGACTGCAACATTCGACTCGCGGACGGTGATAGGGGCATTAATTCCAAATCAATTCACCAAAATTCACCAAAATTCACCTAAATTTACCTAAATTCACCTTAATGTGCCGTCGTTTCATCGGTTTTACTACCCGTTTCGTTCGCCGTATGTTGTATACGAGGCTAAAGAAGTTTCACTTCAAAAACACTTTGGCTGGGTTTACCGTAATGACTGATATGTTAATCAATTTTTATAGTTTTAAAGGTGTTAAATGTTTATACAGCAAAAAATAAGCAAATACAACAATAAATGTTTTCAATAAATGCATGCTAAGCATTTTAAGCGAGTACTAAAGTAGACACTGCATAGCCTACATTAATAGGTTCAACAATTAATGCTTGCTCTACTAAAGGCTTGCGTTAAATTAATTGTGGAAACCGTTTTGGTTCTTAACAACTATACTACTCTAATATCGCGTTCTTGTACCTTAATCATACATAATTCGCATCAGTACTTCGCAATCATTCTTAAAGTGTTCGAAAATTTTAAATCAAATCAAATTTTGTCACCTCATTTTAAAAAAAATAGTTACTGTATATAATTATCATATAATCACAGTAAAATTTTAATGTTATTTTTTAAAGTGTGTCGCGTTCGCTTTGTTTGCTTCGTTTTTTTTCAAATGCAATTTGTATGGGAAGTATTCGACTTGGTTGAATTTCAAACTGAGTATTCATATTCCAAAATAAAGAACATGAGATTGTTTTCAAGTCATTATATAGATTTTTTTTTTTTATATATTTTTAAGAGATTTTCCTTTTTGATAGTTCCACTTTGTATGTGAAGTAGGCATGATTTTTATCTCATTTGGCTCATATTCGGACTTAATCGTATCTACTACTAAAGCTTAAATATCAATTTTCATTACGACAAATTCAAAATTACGGCTGTAATCATGTCGGAAGACAGTTGTACGTACAAACAGTCAAGCACACATGACTAAAACGACTCAGGTATTGATGCTGATCGATAATGTATGCACTTTTCTATATCTGCCACGCCTCCTTATGGGCGTTAAAAACATTGTGACAAAGTAAACAACCGCTTATGCAGTACGTGTGGATATATAATAATATATCATTATATTAAATGTTATGTTGTTTGTACACAATTGACCTAGAACTGGACTTACATTAAATGTTTTATGCTGAATATGAACGGCTAAAGTTCATGTTCTCAAGAAGCTCTTTACATGGCATTATTACTTTCTTAGGTTTGTCATTGTCTGCAGAGAGGTGAACGCCGAACAGAAAAAGATATTTCTATTAAAAAAACACGTTTGACCGAGATGAGGTTTGAACTCGGTATTCGTTGGTTCGAATGCCACACACTTAGCACACACGACAACGGCCGCCACTGGCTTCATATGTATTTTTATTTTTGTTTTTATTAATGTTACTAATATAAAACTCACAAATAATACATACGCTGTTTTTGGCAGTTAATGCAATCTTGAGTTGAATTTACTTGAACTAATCCTTATTTCAAACTCTATTCAAAAATATGTCATGTGTTTAATCAGATTAAAGCTTGATAAAATGAATGGAAATAAGTCAAAATAACAATCGCTTTAAAATTATATGTATTACTAGTTCTTTCCCGTCAAAAATGACGGGCCCGTTTCCACTTATTCGATTTTAAATTATTCAAATAATAACGTTAAGATCCAAATACTTATAAAATACCTCAAAGTAAAAACGGAAACCATAGTAGGTACGACGAAATATGTTAAACATTTTTTTTTAAAACTGAAACTTTCAAAGTGAAAAAAAATATAACGTTTTTGAAGTTTAAATAAACTATAAAACAAAAAATGCTTAAAAATATGCTATGAAATTTTTCAAATAATCAAGCGTTCCGCACTCACATTTTACGGAATTATGTTATAGTAATATGCATTTAATCCATACTTACTTTTCTTGCACCATTTCCAACAACAAGACAACAAGCTTTTCCAAATTTCGAGTAACAACGGGTTTGTAACTATTGACAAACATTTCTCGTTTTTATTCAACTACTAAAAAATATTACAAATAAAATTAAATTAATAATGAACTATAATTTATTTATATCTTTTACAAAAATATTTTTTATTGAACAATATATATATATTCTCTTTTAGTGATTTTATAAGTTACAAAGTCTATAAATCTTATTTATACATAAGCCCAATAATACAGGTATAAGAAATCAATACAAATGTTTCGATAAATTTCTGCTAATAATCAGCGTTCGGACATAAAAATTCATAAATCGCAGTAAAGCTTAAAAACAATCGTAGTAAAACGAATTTTTTCACAGTAGATTTTGTATGTTTTGTTATTTACAACCGTGAACTACATTTAATATTGTTTTATGTACATTTTATACTATTAACGAAATTAACCTATAAATATATACATAACTATTTACTACATATTTGCAATTTGGAAAAAATATTATTTTACTTTTTCAAAATATATTATCCGTCGAAATATTTATAGAAATTCCCTGTGCCACCTGTTGTTTGTAAGAAAAATAAAAAATAACTAAATTTTTGTCGTGAATAAATCGCAGTAGATTTGGAAAAACCGCAGTGACGCAGCAAAGCATTAAATTTTTCTAAAAAGCGCAGTAGATCTACTGCAATTGCAGTAACGTCCGAACACTGCTCATAATTTCAATGTTATACATTTTATGATTTCATATTGTCCTGACATGCTTTACAATTTCTTTAAACTCGTTAACAAAAACATAGCTTTATGAAGCACATACATTCAAAATTTATATATAAAATAAAAAATATTTCATTTAACATGACATATTTATTTACGTAGTTTTATAAGTTACAAAGTCTGTTAGTCCAATTTATACATATATCGCACCTCATCCTCAAAAGAGACAGAACTCATAATTTAAAAATTTTCAAGAGAGCCAAAAAACTATTTTGTTTTTTAAGCAACTCCATACAAAAGTAGGATACAAAATTCTTTCTTAAATCTGAAAGAGAAATCAGATTAAAAAGAAACAGCCGACAGTCGATAAAGATGTGCGTTAAGAATTGATTTGTATAAAAAAGTCAAAATTTAAAAATTTCGAGTTGTGCCTCTTTTGTTTAAGTAATCAATACAAATATTTCGATAAATCCCTACTTATTATTTGATTTCATAGTCTGTCCCGATATGCTTGGCGACTTTTAACTCTTAAACTCTAGACTTTTAAAGCTATTATTTTTAAACCAAGAATTACGTTTTTTTAACTTTATAAAATCGAAGAGGTTCGAAACTCATTACGAAGATCAAATTTAAATTTATTTTATCTCTTTAAAAAATATTTTAATGTTCTTGAGGAAGTGAGTTTTTTTTGGGTTTAATTCTGCTAATTTTTTATTTGATTTATCCATATCAAAATATATAAAGAAGTGACCGAAAAAATGATTATTTTTCAATTTTTAATGAAAGCCAGTAAGATATAAATTAGCACACGGCCAAGCTATCATTCCGATGACGAAGCGTCTACCTTTTGTAACCCGATCCGCACGCGAGTTACATACATTGTAACTCGAGCCAAATGCCATTGACCAGGTTATGCTTACAATTCCAATTCCAAGTAAGCCACCTAGATTAAGTAAGGAAATAAGCATAAACTGATAATTCAGCGTTATGGCTGAATGAAGAAACTAAATTCAAAAGCATTGCGAAATATTGTAACTCTTCCACATTTAAATTAATGAGTGTATTGCGAAATATTGTAACGCTTCCGCATTTAAATTAATGAGTGCAATTTAAAAAGAATTGCCACACTTATATAAATTATAAAGTAAGCATTTTTTGTAAAACCGATGAAAAGAACTGTTAATAAAAATAAAGTCAGTCTGGTTTGACACTCGAAAGAAAGTAATCAAATAATTGTCTTCAATCTTTTTTTAAAAAGACATTCGGTGCAGGTCATTATCAAATTCGCGCGGACTAGCTTGCGCCGACGACCTGGAATGCAGCAGCGATATGCTGCAGCAGCGTAGCACAACGTGGGAATGCAAGTCAGCATATTTAGGGTAGAAATTAAGGTAGGGATTCAGGCAATGTAGTGAAGTTAAATTTAATAAAGAGGTAGACTAATTTATAACGACAACGAGTGCAGTTGATTATTTCCTGAAGTATAAAGAATAAGGATTGGTGAAGTTTAGTTGGCCCGTTGGGCATTGGCTAGTTAATACTGGCCAATGCGGCTGAATTAAGATTTTTTTTAGAAAGGATCAAGGATTTGGTTTCCGCAAGGGAAAGAGCGTCGAAGATGCTTGGCTGAACGTTAGAAGTACCGTAAATGAGAGTAGCTCCAAATATGTTTTGGGGTTATTTATTGAATTTATTGGTGCTTTTGACTATCTAAGCTGGGAAAAGGTGATAGACAGGCTAGGAGAGGTGGGTTGCCGGGAGATTAAGCTTTGGCAGAGCTGTTTTCGGGTAGGAAAGCATGCGTAATAGGTGTAAACCAAACGGTAGGGATAGATGTTGTTCGTGGCTGTCCGCAGGGTTCTATCTGTGGTCCATTTATATGGAATCTCATGTTGGATCCCCTATTGCGGCGGCTTGAACATCTGACTAAGTGCTGTGCGTATGCTGATGATCTCCTTGTATTGGTGGAAGGTGGTTTTCGTGCTGAGCTTGAAACCAAGGCAAGTGAGGTTATGGCTGCCATAAGTGCTTGGGGTGCACAGGTAGGGGTTAGTGTGGCAAGGGACAAGACGGTGATGATGTTGCTCAAGGGCAAATTATCACGCGGTCGACCTCCTTTTGTCAGCTTGGAGGGTGTGGGTCTCAGGTATGTGACTGAGGTCAAGTACTTGGGAATCCACATGAGAGAAAGGATGAACTTCTTGGTGCACCTAGAGAAGTTAAGAGAGCGTCTGTTGACTGTGGTAGGGCGAGTACGTAGGATATTGAGGAGTGAATGGGGACTCAGTAGGCGGGCTGTCCGTCTCATGTATGGTGGGCTGTTTGTTGCTTGTGCAACTTGTGGTTCACCTGTGTGGGGCGACATAGTCAGTTCTGCTGTTGGCTACCGCAAGATACTCTCATGTCAAAAAGTGATTTTGATTGGTTGTATGCCGGTGTGCCATACGGTCTCTACGGATGCACTTCAGGTGTTGATGGGGGTATTGCCCTTGGATTTGGTGGTAATGCAAACCAGCATTGCATACCGAATTCGTAGGGGTTTGCCCTGGTTGGCTCCTGATTGGGCTCCGGACGTGCTAGGTAGGAATTTGAGCTCGATTGAGATAAAGGCTATGCTTAAACTATGCGCTGCATCTAGATGGCAATCTAGGTGGAGTCAGAGTCAGAATGGTAGAGTAACCTACCAGTTTATACGTGACGTGACTTTTGTGGAAGGTCGTCCAGATTTTAGGTTCTCCCTAAGTCTGGGCTTCCTGTTGACTGGCCATGGTTCTCTTAATGCATTTTTGCATAAGTAGAATCTCAGCGCAACCGAAGGCTGCCACTGTGGATCAATTCTCGAGGATTGGTCCCATGTGTTTTGCGAATGTCCTCTTTATGAAGATATTCGAGATTTAGGTTCCATGGGCATTGTTCAAGTAGCAAATGGAGAGTTTAATGTCAGTAATGCGCTCGCATCTAGTGAGAAAATTGACAGGTTAAACAATTTCGCGTGTCAGGTGTTTACAAGCACCGTATCAGGTGATTGGTTATTTATAACTTTTCATCTGATTGTTAGTCCGTAGATAAGACTTGATGGATCTTTGAGGTTTTATTCTGGCAGAATAAAGAACTCTTTCTGGTCACCAGTCCGGAGCTGTGATGAGCTCAACTGGTAGTAGCTTTGCTACGAGGTCTGACCAAGGACTTTAAAACTGGTACCACGGGAAATCAGCGGCCCCTGGCATTGCCAGTGCTGACTTGTTGGGCTGGCCCTTCGGGGAGTTTCGTGGTGGTTGTGGTTTACTACCCATATCGCGGGCAGAGCTACCTAGCTCGATGTGTGAGTTGCACTCTGAACTCGGGCGCCGTACTCCACAGTACGGAAGAGGTGTTAGATAGGCCTCCACCCAAACCAAGGGTGGCGACATGTCATCACAACATTTTGCTAATTTGGTACCTTTGAACTCTCAAAGGGGCGTTGGCCGACGCAATGTGTCGGTCCAGTGTTTAGAGCACCGTAGAATTAAGCCTTCACGGCAGGTGTCTATGTAAAACACATTTGGATTTTCTGTTCCACTTTTGCTTTGCTCTCTTGCGGTGACTGTCGTTGAGAGCAGTTGTATTTAGCGTGTGTTATCTGAGTGCGTTCTTTTATTGCGATATTTCCTGGTTTTTGATTAAAAGTGGTGTTGCGTTTTATATTGTTAAATTCGCGTGTGCGTCAAGTTACAGTTGAGACCAGTTTTGGAGTTTTGCATCGAGGGATTTCCTGTATTTTTCACGATTTTCTTCGAGGTATATTTTCCGTGGGACAGCTGCTGACACGTGCAGAGGCCATTTTTGGGTTAGCGCCATTAAGTGCTAGCGGAGAAATCGGTAAGTGGTGATTTCACTCTGGTGTGGAAATTTTATTGCAATAGTGGTAGTCCTTCCTGTTTTAATCTTTTGACTGTTTGGTTTGTGTCCCGGGTTTGTACCTTTGGTGCTTTACCCGATTCCACAGCCTTGTGGTTGAATCTTTTTTGTAGGTGGGGTTGCGACTGTTGCTTTAGGGTTTCCCTTTTTAAGGGTTTCCCGATATTTTTCGGGTCGTAATCCCGTGGAAAATCCCCAAATTCAAGTTTTTTCTGGTTATTTGGGATTTTCGTTTTTAAATCGTTCGACTAGTTGCTTAGTGGTATTTTATTGCTTCTGAGCGGCTTTTCGTTGGATTTGGTATGGATGTTGATGGGGGTGGCGCGCCTCTAAAGAGGTGTGCCTCGTCAACATCGAATGACGAGTTTTTACCTCGTCACATGGGGGCGAAAGGCAAGGTGGAGAAGAAGCGCTTAAGAAGTTTGGAGCTAAGGCTTCAACTTTGAGGGGTGCTGTCTCTTTGGCTTCCTTGGAGGGAAAAGCACGTAACAAGAAGAACGCTGGTGCAGAAGTTATGAGGGAGTCGAAGTCCGAAGCTTGACTTGTTGGGGATCAGGCGGAGGAGGTTGTCTCAATTTTTTCTGAGACAGCCTTCCCCGCCCTCGTTAAGACCAAGGGTGAGTCGGTCCAAGTCCGTCCGATTTGTCCGTGTCCGTTTGAAGGTGAGAGTGCAGCGGCTGCTACGAAGGTAGGGAAGGCTGCTCTGGGGGCTGCTTCGGCTGGGAGTTCTTCTGGAGCTAGCACGTCGGCTGTAAAACCACTAAGTGGTTTACCTGTGTCGGGGGTGCTTTTCGAGGGGGGCTCTTTCCAGGAGAGTCCGGTGGAGGGTCTTGCCCTGGTAGCAAGACCGGTAAGAAGAAGGCGGTTTTACCGGGGCTCCCTTCGACTGGAGGTCGCTCCACCAGCTGGTCGCTCCGTCGTGGCATCATCGTCAGGTGGTGTCACAGGGGGGCTCTCGCATGAGGGCAGCTTCAAAGGAGGATCGGTGGTAGTGGGTGGCTTCGCCGGGGGCCTTTGTCTGATGGGTTGCTTTCAGGTGGATTGTCGTCTGGGTTAACTGCAGGGGGGGTTGCTCACCTCTGGTTAATATGAAGGCCGTGACTAATGAGTTGGTCAAAACCGTATTAAACGGTGGGGTTGGTGCGGACCTGTCTGGGTCAATCTTGGAGATTGCTGGCAGGTACGAAGTCATCTTGATGACGTTACTGGGGGAGAATGAGCGGCTGAAGGGGCGTCTTGAGTCAGCTCAGATGAAGATTGGTGCTGCACCTAGCACGGTGTGGCCGGCCTTGGGTCAGAAGGGGAGCGTTGTATCAGCGCCTGCTCCACGGGCTTCGCCCGCTTTTCCTCCTTTGCCTCCTGCAAGGATGGTTGAGCCGGAGAAACCGGTTGTGGAGACGTGGTCGCTTGTCGTTAAGAGCCGCAAGGCCAATACGACATCACAACATGTTTTGAAAGATGTTCTGGACAAGGTTGGTCCTACACTTGGCGTGCGGGTCCATGAGGTTTAACCTATACGTGGTGGTGGTGCGCTTATTCGCATCCCTTCAGTTGCGGAGCTCGAGAAGATTTCGAAGAACACTAAGTTCGGAGAGGTCGGTCTCGAGGTTGCCGTGAATAAGAAGTTGAGCAGGCGTGCAGTTGTCCTATGGGTTCTCTCATGTATCACTCCTGACGAGTTCATTAGTGACTTGTTTGAGCTGAATCTTAAGGACAAGATGAGTGAGGAGGAGTTCCGGAGAGGTGTAAAACTGGTGGGCCCTCCATGGAAGGTGGGAGGTGACGTAACTGTGACCGTCATATTGGAGGGTAGTGGCGTTGCCATTGACGCCCTTCTTGACGTTGGCCGCTGTTACGTCAAGTGGTTCTCATTTTTCGTGAGACCCTACAGGGTGCAGCTCGGATGTTTCCGGTGCATGAGCATGGATCATCGAGTGAGAGAGTGTCGACTGAAAGAGGTCGTATGTGCTTGCTGTGGTCAGTCGGGTCATGTGGCAAAGCAGTGCACTTATGCACTTAATTGCCGAAATCGTGCGTTGAACACCGCATGCTGTCTGAGGCTTGTCCTCTGCACTGTGCTGCGATGACTAGGGCGAGCCTACGACATTAGTATGAGTGTCAAAATATTACTGTTAAACTGTCAGCGGTCATACGCCGCCATGTGTGACTTGGGTGCAATGATGCTTGATGGTCGTAGCGGCTTTGCTCTGGTTCAGGAACCTTATGCGTCTCAAGGATGTGTGAGGGGCCTACCCTCACAATGGATGGTATTTCCTGATCTCAAGTGTAATTCCGCCGTGATTGTCAATGACGGCAATGCTAATTGTATGGTTGTCAGTGTGAGTGATTGGGGTGTATGTGTTCGTGTGAATGGTGTGTTTGGGGATATGCATGTGGCGAGCTTGTATTGCTAGTTCGGTGAGCCTCTTGAGCCTTATCTTTTGTATATGGACACACTGCTTGTCTCGGTGTGTGAGTGTTTTGAACGAGCCCAATGATTGGTATTCTTTTGATGGGCCAAGAGGGGTGAGTGATATTGACGTAACGTGGTTGAACAGAAGAAGCCTTGAGTGTGTTTGATTTTGAATGGAAAGTGCGGGGTGGACGTTGAGTAAGTGATCACAACTTATTAGAAGTTGTGCTTACTTGTTGTGCCCATTGGGGCGTGTATGGTGTGTTTCTTTATGAAATGGCCATGGGCGTTCCCATTGACGAATTCCGTAGGTAAAAGAGAATGCTTGAGATTGTGAAGGAGAAGGAATGGCGTAACTTTGTGTACAGCTGTAGGGATGACCCTTGGTGTATGGCATAAAAAATTTGTCGTGGCCGGGGCAGAACTACAGATGTAAGTTCAATCCAGCTTGGCGATACCATTCTTAACGAATGGGGTGATTGTCTCCGTGCTCTCTTGAGCTCATTTTTCCGGGTGAGATCTCTTCTCCTTCTGAAGATTTGATGGATCCCCTGTCTTGGAGGTGGTGAGATTGAATACGGGTTCAGTCGATTGCGAAGTCGTAAGTCTTCTGGTTTGGATGGTATGACTGGAGATGGGTAATATCATCTGGAAGGTAATACCGGAATACCTGGAGGCTCTGTATACAAGGTGTGTGAGTGATGGCTATTTCCCCCACTGTGTGGAAAGTAACTAGGGTGATTGTGCTTTTGAAGTCACCCGATATACTGAGGAGTAATCCTCGTTCTTATCGGGGCATCAGCCTTCTTCCGGTGCTTGGAAAGGTGCCGGAGAGGGTGATGGTGCAGCGACTTTTGGAGTGTGAGAATGCGAGCCTATGCGAGAATCAATTTGGCTTTCGTAGGGCATAAGTGTGATTGATGCGTAGATGTATGTGAAAAATGCGGAGCTCGAGAAAATTTCGAAGAACACCAAGTTCGGAGAAGTTGGACTCGAGGTTAAAGTGAACAAGAAGTTGGGTGACAGAGTCGTCGTCCAAGGGGTTTATTCAGAGATTACCCCTGACGAGTTCATGGGTGATTAATATGAACTGAACCTTAAGGAGAAGATGAGTCATGCTGACTTTTTGAAAGCTGTTAAGGTGGTAAGTCCTCCATGGAAGATGGGACCTGGTGTACTATTGAATGTCATTTTGGAGTGCAGTGGTATTGCCATGGAAGCACTACTGAGTGTCGGACGGTGCTACATTAAATGGTTCTCCTTCCTAGTGAGGACTTTTAAACCTAGATATGGCTGTTTTCGATGTATGGGCCTCGATCACTGGGTTAAAGAGTGCAGATTAAAAGAGGATGTATGTTTGCGTTGCGGACAAAGTGGACATAAGCTTGCTCGATGCATCAATGCGTTGAGTTGCCGTAATTGTGCGTTTAAGGGTAAGCCATCTGACCATCGTATGATGTCGGACTCGTGTCTTTTGCATTGTGCAAAAATTTTGCAACTCAACTGTCAGGGTTCGTATGCTACGATGTGTGATCTGGGCCCGTTATTGAAAGACAGTGGTAGTAGTTTTGCTCAAGTTCAGGAACCATATACAACGGACGTTTGTATAAGGGTTCTGCCTGCTGGTATGCGGGCATTTCTTGATCTCAGGTGCAATTCTGCTGTCATTATCAATGACATACATGTTGAGTGCATGATTGTTAGTGCTAGTGAGTGGGGTGTTTGTGTCGCGGTGGAGGGGGCGTTTAGTAGGGTTTTTCTGGTGAGCGCGTGCTTCAAGTTTGGTGATGCTGTGGAGCCGTATCTCACGTACTTGGACTCGGTACTACTTCTTGCAAGTAGCATTCCGCTGATTCTAGGTATCGACGCGAATGCATCATCCCCCATGTGGTTCAGTAAGGTATCCACTTTATAACGGAACCGGGTTAGGGGTGAGGTGCTGAGTGAATGGATGCTTAGTAGGTGTATTAGTGCTGTGAACGAGCCAAGTGATTTATATACGTTTCACGGGCCGAACGGGTCCTCGATATTGATGTGACTTTGGTCAATAACATAGCCTTAGGGGAATTCAGGTGTACATGGACGGTACGAGGTTGGGGCGTGAGTGATCAGTTTAATAGAAATTGTGGTTACTTACAACAGGGTTGCACGTCGTCAGATTGAATTGAACAGACGGTGCACTCGCGGCGTGGATTGGGATGTTTATGGTGTATTTGTTCACGAAATGGCCATGGATATCCCACTTCACGTCTTTCGTAACCTGGATATAAGTCAACAAATTGCTCTGTTAGGTGAGTGGCTTGAACGTGTCAACGACACTCTGCTGGAGAGGAGTCGCAAGACAAATCACAGCAGGGTGAAGTGGTGGACACGTGACCTTATGGCATGGACAAAGGTTTGTAATATAATGTAATGCATAATGACTCAGGCCAATCAGCAGTTCAATGCACTGATGGCATTCCAACGTAACTGACTCACATTACCCTTGTCCCTATGCGACATTTGGTCACCACATAGTCAGCGATAATGCCAATGCATATCGCTGGCCTAATTAGGTTAAGTTTGTTTTATTGTTTATCATTATTTAAGTTTAATAATTATAAGAAAGAATTTTTTCAATAAACAAGCAGTCAAAAACTGAACGCAAAACTAACAAGTTGTGTGATTTACTCTAACGCGGTAATTATCTATAACACTTACTTTGAAGAGAAGGTTGGTCAGGCGTCTCAGGATCAGAGTCCAGAGGGCCAGAGCAGCCGGAGATAGTGATTGGTCTCAGCATAGAGATAGGTATAGAGAAAACAAGGAGGTATGGAGAGTACAAGGAGTTGTTGGTCCGAATTAAAGAGAACGCGTGGAGAGATTTTGTCCGTGGTAATAGAGATGACCCGTGGTGTACGGCATATAAATTATGTCATGGCCAGAGTCGCTCTGTGGATGTGAGCAGTATCAGTCAAAGTGGTACTGTTCTAACTGAATGGCGGGATTGTGTCAATGCTCTGTTAACCTAATTTTTTCCGAGGGCGGATGGTGAGGCCTCTTCTCTTTCTAGGGAAGTGGTTGATCCTCCCGATTTTTAGGTGGGTGAGATAGAGCATGGCATGATGCAACTCAGGAGGAAAAAGTCTCCAGGTATGGATGGTATGAATGGCGGGATGTGTAAAACCATCTGGAAGGTCATTCCCGAGTACCTGGAAGCCTTGTATGCTAAGTGCTTAAGCGAAGGCATCTTCCCAGACGCATGGAAGCGGGCGAGGGTTATCGTGATATTGAAGTCACCCGAAAGGCTAAGGAGCAATCCTCGGTCTTACCGAGGAATTAGTCTCCTTCCGGGACTTAGAAAAGTTCTGGAGAGAGTCATGTTGGAACGGCTCCAAAATTGCGAAGGTGCTCAAATTTGCGATAGACAATTCGGTTTCCGTAAAGGAAAAAGCGCCGAGGATGCCTATCTGTACGCCGGAAGTACCGTAAATGAGAGTAGCTCCAAATATGTTTTGGGGTTATTTATTGAATTTATTGGTGCTTTTGACTATCTATGCTGAGAAAGTGTGTTAAGCTCTGGCGAAGCTATTTCTCTGGAAGAGAAGCGTGGGCTGTCGGTGTCAACCATACAGTAAGGATAGATGTTATTCGTGTCCGCAGGGTTCCATCTGTGGTCCATATATATGGAATCTGATGATGGATCCTCTTTTGCGGCGGCTTGATCATTTATCTAAGAGCTGTGCATACGCTGATGACCTCTTTGTCATGGTGGAAGGTAGCTCACGTTCTGAGCTTGAAACCAAGGCAAGTGAGGTCATGTCTGCTGTGTCTACATGGGGTGCACGGTGATTATGTTGCTCAAGGGCAAATTATCACATGGTCGGCATCCAACTGTTAAACTGAACGGTGCGCGAATCAGGTATGTGACAGAAGTCAAATACCTGGGCATTTGGATGGAGAGAATGAATTTATTGATACACCTTAAGAAATTAAGAGATCGTTTGTTGACTTTTGTAAGGCGAGTGCGGAGGATTCTAAAGAGTGACTGGGGACTCAGTAGGCGGGCTGTCCGTCTCATGTATGGTGGGCTGTTTGTTGCTTGTGCAACTTATGGTTCACCTGTGTGGGGCGACATAGTCAGTTCTGCTGTTGGCTACCGCAAGATACTCTCATGTCAGAGAGTGATTTTGATTGGTTGTATGCCGGTGTGCCGTACGGTCTCTACGGATGCACTTCAGGTGTTGATGGGGGTATTGCCCTTGGATTTGGTGGTAATGCAAACCAGCATTGCATACCGAATTCGTAGGGGTTTGCCCTGGTTGGCTCCTGATTGGGCTCCGGACGTGCTAGGTAGGAATTTGAGCTCAATTGAGATAAAGGCTATGCTAAAACTCTGCGCTACATCTAGATGGCAATCTAGATGGAGTCAGAGTCAGAATGGTAGAGTAACCTACCAGTTTATACGTGACGTGACTTTTGTGGAAGGTCGTCCAGATTTTAGGTTCTTCCTAAGTCTGGGCTTCCTGTTGACTGGCCATGGTTCTCTTAATGCATTTTTGCATAAGTAGAATCTCAGCGCAACCGAAGGCTGCCACTGTGGATCAATTCTCGAGGATTGGTTCCATGTGTTGTGCGAATGTCCTCTTTACGAAGATATTCGAGATTTAGGTTCCATGGGCATTGTTCAAGTAGCAAATGGAGAGTTTAATGTCAGTAATGCGCTCGCATCTAGTGAGCAAATTGACAGGTTAAACAATTTCGCGTGTCAGGTGTTTACAAGACGCCGTATCAGGTGATTGGTTATTTATAACTTTTCATCTGATTGTTAGTCCGTAGATCCGACTTGATGGATCTTTGAGGTTTTATTCTGGCAGAATAAAGAACTCTTTCTGGTCACCAGTCCGGAGCTGTGATGAGCTCAACTGGTAGTAGCTTTGCTACGAGGTCTGACCAAGGACTTTAAAACTGGTACCAAGGGAAATCAGCGGCCCCTGGCATTGCCAGTGCTGACTTGTTGGGCTGGCTCTTCGGGGAGTTTCGTGGTGGTTGTGGTTTACTACCCATATCGCGGGCAGAGCTACCTAGCTCGGTGTGTGAGTTGCATTCTGAACTCGGGCGCCGTACTCCACAGTACGGAAGAGGTGTTAGATAGGCCTCCACCCAAACCAAGGGTTGCGACATGTCATCACAACATTTTGCTAATTTGGTACCTCTGAACTCTCAAAGGGGCGTTGGCCGACGCAATGTGTCGGTCCAGTGTTTAGAGCACCGTAGAATTAAGCCTTCACGGCAGGTGTCTATGTAAAACACATTTGGATTTTCTGTTCCACTTTTGCTTTGCTCTCTTGCGGTGACTGTCGTTGAGAGCAGTTGTGTTTAGCGTGTGTTATCTGAGTGCGTTCTTTTATTGCGATATTTCCTGGTTTTTGATTAAAAGTGGTGTTGCGTTTTATATTGTTAAATTCGCGTGTGCGTCAAGTTACAGTTGAGACCAGTTTTGGAGTTTTGCATCGAGGGATTTCCTGTATTTTTCACGATTTTCTTCGAGGTATATTTTCCGTGGGACAGCTGCTGACACGTGCAGAGGCCATTTTTGGGTTAGCGCCATTAAGTGCTAGCGGAGAAATCGGTAAGTGGTGATTTCACTCTGGTGTGGAAATTTTATTGCAATAGTGGTAGTCCTTCCTGTTTTAATCTTTTGACTGTTTGGTTTGTGTCCCGGGTTTGTACCTTTGGTGCTTTACCCGATTCCACAGCCTTGTGGTTGAATCTTTTTTGTAGGTGGGGTTGCGACTGTTGCTTTAGGGTTTCCCTTTTTAAGGGTTTCCCGATATTTTTCGGGTCGTAATCCCGTGGAAAATCCCCAAATTCAAGTTTTTTCTGGTTATTTGGGATTTTCGTTTTTAAATCGTTCGACTAGTTGCTTAGTGGTATTTTATTGCTTCTGAGTGGCTTTTCGTTGGATTTGGTATGGATGTAGATGGGGGTGGCGCGCCTCTAAAGAGGTGTGCCTCGTCAACATCGAATGACGAGTTTTTACCTCGTCACATGGGGGCGAAAGGCAAGGTGGAGAAGAAGCGCTTAAGAAGTTTGGAGCTAAGGCTTCAACTTTGAGGGGTGCTGTCTCTTTGGCTTCCTTGGAGGGAAAAGCACGTAACAAGAAGAACGCTGGTGCAGAAGTTATGAGGGAGTCGAAGTCCGAAGCTTGACTTGTTGGGGATCAGGCGGAGGAGGTTGTCTCAATTTTTTCTGAGACAGCCTTCCCCGCCCTCGTTAAGACCAAGGGTGAGTCGGTCCAAGTCCGTCCGATTTGTCCGTGTCCGTTTGAAGGTGAGAGTGCAGCGGCTGCTACGAAGGTAGGGAAGGCTGCTCTGGGGGCTGCTTCGGCTGGGAGTTCTTCTGGAGCTAGCACGTCGGCTGTAAAACCACTAAGTGGTTTACCTGTGTCGGGGGTGCTTTCCGAGGGGGGGCTCTTTCCAGGAGAGTCCGGTGGAGGGTCTTGCCCTGGTAGCAAGACCGGTAAGAAGAGGCGGTTTTACCGGGGCTCCCTTCGACTGGAGGTCGCTCCACCAGCTGGTCGCTCCGTCGTGGCATCATCGTCAGGTGGTGTCACAGGGGGGCTCTCGCATGAGGGCAGCTTCAAAGGAGGATCGGTGGTAGTGGGTGGCTTCGCCGGGGCCTTTGTCTGATGGGTTGCTTTCAGGTGGATTGTCGTCTGGGTTAACTGCAGGGGGGGTTGCTCACCTCTGGTTAATATGAAGGCCGTGACTAATGAGTTGGTCAAAACCGTATTAAACGGTGGGGTTGGTGCGGACCTGTCTGGGTCAATCTTGGAGATTGCTGGCAGGTACGAAGTCATCTTGATGACGTTACTGGGGGAGAATGATCGGCTGAAGGGGCGTCTTGAGTCGGCTCAGATGAAGATTGGTGCTGCACCTAGCACGGTGTGGCCGGCCTTGGGTCAGAAGGGGAGCGTTGTATCAGCGCCTGCTCCACGGGCTTCGCCCGCTGTTCCTCCTTTGCCTCCTGCAAGGGTGGTTGAGCCGGAGAAACCGGTTGTGGAGACGTGGTCGCTTGTCGTTAAGAGCCGCAAGGCCAATACGACATCACAACAGGTTGTGAAGGATGTTCTGGACAAGGTTGGTCCTACACTTGGCGTGCGGGTCCATGAGGTTAAACCTATACGTGGTGGTGGTGTGCTTATTCGCATCCCTTCAGTTGCGGAGCTCGAGAAGATTTCGAAGAACTCTAAGTTCGGAGAGGTCGGTCTCGAGGTTGCCGTGAATAAGAAGTTGAGCTCCGGAGAGGTGTAAAACTAGTGGGCCCTCCATGGAAGGTGGGAGGTGACGGAACTGTGACCGTCATATTGGAGGTCCCATGTGTTGTGCGAATGTCCTCTTTATGAAGATATTCGAGATTTAGGTTCCATGGGCATTGTTCAAGTAGCAAATGGAGAGTTTAATGTCAGTAATGCGCTCGCATCTAGTGAGCAAATTGACAGGTTAAACAATTTCGCGTGTCAGGTGTTTACAAGACGCCGTATCAGGTGATTGGTTATTTATAACTTTTCATCTGATTGTTAGTCCGTAGATCCGACTTGATGGATCTTTGAGGTTTTATTCTGGCAGAATAAAGAACTCTTTCTGGTCACCAGTCCGGAGCTGTGATGAGCTCAACTGGTAGTAGCTTTGCTACGAGGTCTGACCAAGGACTTTAAAACTGGTAACACGGGAAATCAGCGGCCCCTGGCATTGCCAGTGCTGACTTGTTGGGCTGGCCCTTCGGGGAGTTTCGTGGTGGTTGTGGTTTACTACCCATATCGCGGGCAGAGCTACCTAGCTCGTTGTGTGAGTTGCATTCTGAACTCGGGCGCCGTACTCGACAGTACGGAAGAGGTGTTAGATAGGCCTTCATCCAAACCAAGGGTTGCGACATGTCATCACAACATTTTGCTAATTTGGTACCTTTGAATTCTCAAAGAGGCGTTGGCCGACGCAATGTGTCGGTCAAGTATTTAGAGCACCGTAGAATTAAGCCTTCCCGGCAGGTGTCTACGTTAAGCACATTTGGATTTTCTGTCAATATCTACTCACTTTTGCTGTGATCGTTGAAGTAAGCGGACGTGTTTGCATCGTGCTCTTCATGAGTTTAAGTTTAGAGTGTTTTTTTAAGTTTAAATTTAGTGCGGTAATTACCATTTTGGTGTCAGTCGAAAGTGCGTGATTTTTAGTAACGTTGTGCCGAATTTCATACAAATCGGTTAATTGATTGCTTTAATATAAAGCGATTAAGTTTGCCTGATTTGGTTCGGTTAGCGTGGCTTCACGAGGTGTCTTAACGGTGGGGCCTTCGTCAGGGGGACTCGCGTCGGTGTGGCCCAACTCCAGGGCTAAAACTGCAGGTGGGGGGCTCGACCCTTAGGAGTATGAAGTCAGTCACCAACGATTTGGTGCAAGCCGTTTTTGACGACGGTATTGCTGGCAATCTTGCCAATAACATTGTCCGTTTGGCCGGGCGTTATAAGGAGATCCTCATGGGTCTCCTAGTAGAAAACGAAAGGTTAAAGGGGCGTCTGGACATTCTCCAGTCTGGAAGAAGTGCACCACCCAGTGCTGCAAATTGGCCTACTTTGGCCCCAAGGGCTGTTGCTCAGCCGGTCTTGCCGGCCTTAAAACCGGTGAAGCCGGTGGAGACATGGTCCTTGGTGGTTAGGAGCAAAAACGCCAAGGCGACTCCACAAGAGGTGGTTCAGGAGGTGGTCAGCAAGGTGAGACCCACATTAAGGGTGAGATTCCACGAGGTGAAACCGATTCGTGGTGGTGGGGCGCTCATACGAACCTCTTCGGTTGCTGAGCTGAACAAAATCTCGAAGCACACTAAGTTCGGAGGAGTTGGCTTGGAGATAGCCGTTAACAAAAAACTCGGTGACAGAGTCGTAGTTCAGGGTTTTCACTCTGAGATAACCCTTGATGAATTCATGGGGGATCTCTACGAGTTGAACCTGAAAGACAAAATGAGTCATGATGAGTTCAAAAAGAACGTGAAGCTTGTGAGCCCTCCGTGGAAAGTTGGCTCTGGCGTGGCGTCGAACGTCACTTTGGAGGGCAGTGGCGCAGCCACGAATGCTCTTTTGGATGTCGGACGTTGCTACGTCAACTGGTTCTCTTTCTTGGTGAGGAGCTTCAAGCCTCGGTTCGGCTGTTTCCGTTGCTTGAGCCTGGATCACAGGATTAGCGAATGCAGACTGAAAGAGGACGTCTGCCTTCGATGTGGACAGAGTGAACACAAGGCGGGCCGTTGCAACAACGCGTTGAGTTGCCGCAATTAAGCATTTAAAGGCATGCCCTCTGAACATCGAATGATGTCAGAAGCATGTCCGCAGCACTTTGCCATGCTAGCCCGGATGCACGCCAGACACTAATGAGTGCAAAAATATTGCATTTCAAATCAAGTTCGGTGAACCCATTGAACCGTACTTAACGTACTTGACTCGGTGCTACTACTCGAGAGCAGCATTCCGCTGATCCTAGGCGTCGACGCGAATGCATCATCCCCTATGTGGTTCAGTAAGGTATCCACTGGATATCGGAACCATGTCAGGGATGAGGTGCTGAGTGAATGGATGCTCAGAAGGTGCATCAGTGTGATTAATGAGCCAAGTGGTCTATACACTTTCCACGGGCCCAATGGGGTTAGCGACATTGATGTAACAATGGCCAATAGCATAGCCTTAGGTTTATTTAGATTAACTTGGGAGGTTAGGGCTTGGGGCGATCACAGTTTAATTGAAATTGTGCTCACTTACGATAGGGTTGCACGTCGTCAACTAGATCTGAAAAGATGGTATACTCGCGGCGTGGACTGGAATGTTTATGGTGTATTTCTTCATGAAATGGCTATGGATGTCCCGGTTCACGTGTTTCGTAACCTAGACACTAGTCGACAGATTGCTCTGTTAGGTGAGTGGGTTGAACGTGTCAACGACACTCTGCTTGCGAGTTGTCGCAAGATAAATCGTGGTAGGGTGAAGTGGTGGACGCGTCACCTCACATTGAAAAGAAGGTTGCTCAGGCGTCTCAGGATCAAAGTCCAGAGGGCCATGGTGGCCGGAGATAGCCAGTGGTCTCAGCTTAGAGATAGGTACAGAGCAAGCTTAAGAGAGTACAAGGAATTGTTGGTCCGTATAAAAGAACAGGATTGGAGGGATTTTGTCCGGGGCAACAGAGATGACCCGTGGTGTACGGCATATAAAATATGTCGTGGCCAGAGTCGCTCTGTTGATGTTAACGGTATCAGCCAGAATGGAACTGTTTTAACAGTACCAATGGCAGGATTGTGTTCATGCTCTGCTGAACTCATTTTTTTCGAGGACGGATGGTGAGGCCTCTTCTCTTTATAAGGAGGTGGTTTATATCCCGGCATTGGGAGTGGGTGAGGTGGAGTATGGCATATCCCAACTCAGGGGGAAAAAATCTCCGGGTATAGATGGTATGACTGGCAAGATGTGCAAGACCATCTGGAAGGTCATTCCTGAGTACCTGGAAGACTTGATGGTAAGTGCTTAAGCGAAGGCATCTTCCCTGACGCATGGAAACAAGCACGGTTTATTGTGCTCCTGAAAACACCTGATACGCTGAGGAGCAATCCGAGGTCCTACCGGGGCATCAGTCTCCTTCCGGTGCTTGGAAAGGTACTGGAGAGAGTCATGGTGGAACGGCTCCAGGAGTGCGAAGGTGCACAAATTTGCGATAGGCAATTTGGTTTCCGCAAGGGAAAGAGCGTCGAAGATGCCTGGCTGTAGGTTAGAAGTACCGTAAATGAGAGTAGCTCAAAATATGTTTTGGGGTTATTTATTGATTTCATGGGTGCTTTTGACTATCTAAGTTGGGAAAAGGTTATAGACAGGCTAAGTGAGATGGGAGATTAAGCTTTGGCAGAGCAATTTCTCGGGTAGGAAAGCATGCGTGATAGGTGCAAGCCAAACAGTAGGGATGAATGTTGTTGTGCTTAGTCCGTATAGGTCTCAGTGCGGTTGTTTGTAGCTGAATTCTGAAGGCCAATCTGTTGAGAGTTGATTTCGACAGTCCATGACTACTCGCAAAGTAGAATAAGACCGAAAGGTAGGTGTCTTCTATAAACACAATACTCTGTACCACTACGTCACTCTTGCGGTGACTGTCGTTGAGTGCGTTTGTATTTAGCGTGTGTTCTCTGAGTGCGTTTTTTGATTGCGATATTTCGTGGTTTTTTAATTGAAAGTGGTGTCGAGTTTGATCTTATTAATTTATAACGTTTTGGGGCTGTTCATTGATTTTAAAGGAGCTTTCGATTATCTGTGCTGGGATAAAAGGTGTGAGAGATTGGATGAGGTTAGTTGCCGGGAGGGTAAGCTCTGGAGGAGTTACTTTTACGGCAGGCGTGCATGTGTCATTGGTGTTAACCAATGTGTGTGGATAGACGTTGTTCGGGGTTTTCCACAGGATTCACTCTGTGGTCCATTTATATGGAATCTCATGATGGATTCGAGCATCGTTTGAATGTGTCATGTTTCGGTTGAGACCAGTTTTGGAATTTTACATCGTGGGATTTCCTGAATATATCAAGATTTTCTGCGAGGTATTTTTTTCATTGGGACAGCTGCTGACACGTGCAGAGGCCATTTTCGGGATAGCGTCATTTAGTACTAGTGGAGAAATTGGTAAGTGGTTATTTCATTCTGGTGTGTAAATTTTACTTCAATAGGGGTAGTCCTTCCAGTTTTAATATTTTGTTTATTTGGTTTGTGTCCCCCAACTTTGAAGGGTGCTGTCTCTTTGGTTTCCTTAGAGGGTAAGGCATCGAGGAAGAAAAAGGACGCTAAACCGGGAGTCATGAGGGAGTCCCGATCGGAGGATTCCCACATTGGGGCTCAGGCGGAGGAGGTTGTCTCAATTTTCTCTGAGACAGCCTTCCCCGCCATCGTGAAGCCTGGGGGTGAGTCGGTCCATGTCCGTCCGAGTTTGTCTGAGGTGCTGAAGGCAGCGTCTGCTATCGGAACAGGGGGGCTTCTCTGGGGGCTCCTTCGGCTGGGGGTTCTTCCAGAGCTAGTACAGCGGTTGTGCTTTCCGAGGGGGGCTCTTGCCAGGAGGGTCTTGCCCTGATAGCAAGACTGGGTTTAACCAGGCAGTCGTACCGGGGCCCGGTTCGACTGGGGGTCGCTCCACCAGCTGGTCGCTCCGTCGTGGCATCATCGTCAGATGGTGTCACAGGAGGGCTCTCGTATGAGGGCAGCTCCAAAGGTGGGTCGGTGGTAGTGGGTGGCTTCGCCGAGGGCCCTTTATCTGCTGAGGTGCTTGCTGGAGGTTTGTCTTCGGGGAGATCTGAAGGGAAGGTGGCTCACCTCTGGTTAAGATGAAGGCCGTGACCAATGAGTTGGTCAAAACCGTAATAAACGGTGGGGTTGTTGCTGATCTGTCGACTGGGCGTTCTTCGACAGGGGGTCTCGCGGCTAGGGGTTCTGCTTTGGTGGGCCCTCGCCAGTGGGTTCCTCGACCGGGAGCCCTTGTCAGGGGGAACTTCGTCAGGGGCCTACCTTCGTGGGGGAGTTTTGTGGTGCGGAGGTGTCTACGCCGGGGGTCTTTCGACAGGGGGCCATCGCCTGAGTGTCCGTGGACTGGCGTCCGAAAGGGGGGCCGTCGTCTGGAGGATCTTTGTCTGGTGAGGCTGCCACCGTAGATACTCCCGAAAACGGGGAGGTTGTACTGCCGGGGGTCTTTCGACTGGGGGTTCTGCGACCGGGGTGCCCACCGAGTTTATGGGGCCGTCGTTTGGAGGTGCCTCAACAGTGGGGCCTTCGTCAGGGGGACTCGCGTCGGTGGGGCCCAACTGCAGGGCTAAAACTGCAGGTGGAGGCTCAACCCTTAGGAGTATGAAGTCAGTCACCAACGATTTGGTGCAAGCCGTTTTTGACGACGGTATTGCTGGCAATCTTGCCAATAACATTGTCCGTTTGGCCGGGCGTTATGAGGAGATCATCATGGGTCTCCTAGTAGAAAACGAAAGGTTAAAGGGGCGTCTGGACATTCTCCAGTCTGGAAGAAGTGCACCACCCAGTGCTGCAAATTGGCCTGCTTTGGCCCCAAGGGCTGTTGCTCAGCCGGTCTTGCCGGCCTTAAAACCGGTGAAGCCGGTGGAGACATGGTCCTTGGTGGTTAGGAGCAAAAACGCCAAGGCGACTCCACAAGAGGTGGTTCAGGAGGTGGTCACCAAGGTGAGACCCACATTAAGGGTGAGATTCCACGAGGTGAAACCGATTCGTGGTGGTGGGGCGCTCATACGAACCTCTTCGGTTGCTGAGCTGAACAAAATCTCGAAGAACACTAAGTTCGGAGGAGTTGGCTTGGAGATAGCCGTTAACAAAAAACTCGGTGACAGAGTCGTAGTTCAGGGTTTTCACTCTGAGATAACCCTTGATGAATTCATGGGGGATCTCTACGAGTTGAACCTGAAAGACAAAATGAAAGACGATAGGTGTGCTGCGTGAGAACGGCGACTTTGATCTTGGCAATGCGCTTGCTAATAGTGAGCAAATTGCAAGGTTGGGTGAATTTGCGTGTCAGATGTTTGAAAGACGGCGTACCAGATGGCGTTTACTGTAATGTTTTAGTATGTGTTATGTATGTGTGTGTGAGTGTATATGATCCATGCTTATGGTGTGTGGTTTGGAGTGCTTGCTTCTGGTTTAGGCATTTTTTCATTGGTCACCAGTCCAGAGCTGTGATGGGCTTAAACTGGTAGTAGCTTTGCTACGAGGTCTGACCAAGGACTTTAAAACTGGTACCACGGGTAGTCAGCGGCCCCTGGCTTTCGCCAGGCTGACTTACTGGGCTGGCCCTTCGGGGAGCTTCGTGGTGGTTGTAGTTTACTACCCATTTCGCGGGAAGAGCTACCTAGCTTGGTGTGTGAAATGCATATTCAACTCGGGCGCCGTACTCCGCAGTACGGAAGAGGTGTTAGATAGGCCTCCACCCAAACCAAGGGTTGCGATATGTCATCATATTATTAAGCTAATTTGGTACCTTTGAACCCTCGAAGGGGCATTGGCCGATGCAATGTTTCGGTCCCATGCTATGGAGCAACGTAGACCTAAGGCTACACGGCAGGTGTCTACGTAAAACACTTTGGATTCATGTCCGTTTGGCCGGTCGTTCTGAGGAGATCCTCATGGGTCTCCTAGTAGAGAACGAGAGATTAACGGGGCGTCTGGACATTCTCCAGTCAGGGAGAAATGCAGCACCCAGTGCTGCCAATTAACTCCGCCTAGTGGTGATGATGGTAAGCCACTAGCCTGTCCCAAGCCAGTGAAAAGGAGGAGGGTTGTGTCATGCGTATTTGCACTACGGTTCAATTATGTATGTCGCGTAAAATGATAGGTTGCCATGAGCCCTCGCTGTGAGATGCAAAATCATGGAAGTGGAACATAAATCTAGTTATTGTACCTGCGTATCCGTAGCAAATGAAATAAAACATACTGTTAGCACGGGGATAGTCAATAAACCTGGTTTAGCAACTGATAATTACCGACAAGAATAAAAATCTGATATTCTCCATGGGTTTATGAGAATAAGTGATGATAAATAAATTTCCAACGATAAGGGCTATATATATATGCCGGAAAAAGTGATTTAAAAGACTGGTCAAAGGAGGAGTATTACAAGGGCTGATTAAAAAAGGCCGTATTGACATGGAGTATGACTAGGAGCATAATGGCCCTGTGTTCGAGCATGCTTCATTTTGGTAATGTTGTATGCTGTCTGATCAAGATTTCTAATTTATTTTAGATAAGGCGATAAGGGAGTGAGTTTTGGAATAAACAAGTCTTGCAGTCTTTACGGATAGTGTCCGAGACATTCAACAGTATTGGCTGTACTATAGCAGTTTATGTCTCTGGTTTTTTGATTCAGTTCCATATCACCTCATAGGAAATACCCAGCTAGTATCTATCGGTATAGTATACCGGGACTCTAAGATAAGCTTGCTTATCAAGTCATGTATGCTTAAACTATCAATTCATGTCTAGTTTTTGTTGAAAGCTCATTCTAAGGTGGAAACCCCTTTTGCCCGGGGGGACTATCGTGGGCTGGCCCTTCGGAGAGTCTCTTCTCCTACAGAGAAGAAGTCACTGGCCCTTCTGTGTACAACCAGGCTAACATATGCAAGAGATTTTAGAAAGGTCTCGCTCCTCACCAATGTTGGTGGATTGAATTTAACCTCAAATTAAATGTCCACAAATTTGTTCTGGGGAATCGGTTGATGAGTTGAGAAAGCTCAACCTAAAGCAAGTCTGGGCGACCATGCACAAACATTACGTTACGTATGACGTAATTACATTACATTACGTACGTACGACACACCGGCATACACCCAATTAAAATGGCTCTCTGACAAGAGAGTATCTTGCGATATCCCACAGCAGACCTGACAACGTCATCCCATACAGGAGAGCCAAAAGTCGCACAAGCGTCAAATAAACCCTCATACATGAAGCGCACAGACCGCCTACTGAGGCCCCATTCACTTCTCAGCAACCGACGCACCTGCCCACAATCGTCAAAAGACGCGGCGGGATTTAATTGTCGGCCTTGAGAATATTTCTTTATCAGAACAGCAAACAAATAGCATAGAAATGAATGAAACACAACTTGCGCAATTGGTAAACGCTTCGGTGTCTGTAATTACAGACAAATTCGATGCAAAGACAGGAATTTGAAAAAAATTAAAAGTGTTGCCGGATCAGATTGTTAGTGCTTCCGCAGTGCCAGTTATAGCAAAGTATGAGAGGTTCAGGATTGTACCGGGCATATCATGTGACGAATCCCTTGACGTTGTGAAAACGTTACCAGAATTTTCGGGTGTCAGATTGAGTCTTACGTATCGTGGCGCGAAGCGGCTCATAATGCCTATGAGTTATTTAAAACATACGATGGTAACTCTAAGCACTATCAAGCGGTTACAATCATAAGAAACAAAGTTCGAGGTGCTGCCGCACACTACTCTCTTCTTTCAGCACGGTATTAAATTTTGAGGCTATCATAGCCAGACTAGACTTTAATTTTTCTGATAAGCGACCAATCTACTTGGGGGAACAGGAACTATCAACTCTTAGACAGGGTTCTTCCAGTGTACTGGAGTTTTACGACGATTTAGAGAAAAAGTTATCTTCTCTTGCAAATAAGACAAAAATGTCTTACGAGGTAACCATTGCGAATGCAATTAATAAAGATACAAGGCTGATGCCCTAAGAGTTTTTATTTCTGGGCTTAAGAAGCCATTATGTGACATACTATTTGCGTCACAGCCAAATGATTTGCCATCTGCACTAGCACTGGCACAGGAAGTAGACGCGAATCATGAGCGCTATGTGTTCGCTGTTAGTTTTGCGAACAGGGCGGCCGATGTCGCAAGAAAAACCAATAACGTTCAGCGGAGCAACAACAGGGTTAACTCGGATAGTCAAATTAATAACAACAGGGAATTAACTGCTAACTACAAGAACCCCCATTTCTCTAGGCAGTATAGATCAAATATCGGGAAGGAGTATTTTAGACAGGGGAGAAGCAAAGAAAATGTCCGTCAAGGCAATTTTGTTGGTCGGGATCATCAAGAATTGAATCGAGAGGTACAGTCACGTGCGGAACCAATGAAAATACACTCGACTTCGTTCCGCTGGAGACAAAACTCAAAGTTCATGAATCGTCAAAATGACCAGTTTCAAAAACGCCAGGCGTCCTCGGACCATCATACTGGTCCAAAGATTCAAAGGGTTACCCATTTGGGAAAATTGGAGCCCGAGCATGAACCATGCTCAGAGTCGTCATATGAGGAGTAAGCTGAATCAGCAGTTGAAGAACACGAAACAGAAGAGATCAATTTTTTAGGGGAAGCTCCCTCCTGCCCTTTGCAGAGCGAGGTCGCGAGAAAACCGCATTCTCAGTCTGCAATGGTATATATGAATTTAACCGCCTTCCCTTTGGCCTAAAGAACGCGCCCAGCATATTTCAGCGAGCAATTGGTGATATTCTTAGAGATCATTTAGGCAAGTACAGCTTTATTTATATTGACGATGTTATAATTTTTATACCCCCACGCGTACTGCGTAAGGGGTATATTAATTTTGTCACGACGTGTGTAACACCCAAAAGGAGGCGTGGTAGGTATGGAAAAGTATATATATTCTTGCTCAGCATCACCACCTGAGTTGATTTAGCCATGTCCGTCTGTCTGTCCGTCTGTCCGTCTGTCTGTCGACACGATTACAGCCGCAATTTTGAAGCTATCGTAATGAAATTCGATATTTAAGCTTTTTTTAAAAAAACTAAGGTCAAGTTCGAGAATGGGCTAAATCGGATGAAAACCACGCCTACCTCCCATACAACCCAAAAATTGAAAACTCTACAAAGAAGCTAATATTTAAGCTACAATACTGAAATTTGGTATATGTGTATTCTATATCAAAACTGAGATGTCTTAGAAAAATGGGCGTCATTCACCCATTAACACGCCCACCTCCCATACAACCCCAAAATTAAAAAATCTATAAAGAGGCTAATATTACAGTTATAAGACGGAAACTCGGTATTTGTGTATTCAATGTCAAAACAGAGGTGTGTTAGAAAAATGGGCGTCATCCACCCACTAACACGCCCACCTCCCGTACAACCCCAAAATTGAAAAATCTATAGAGGCTAATATTAAAATTATAAGACGGAAGCTCGGTATTTGTGTATTCAATGTCAAAACTGAGGTGTGTAAGAAACATGGGCATCATCCACCCACTAACACGCCCACCTCCCACACAACACCAAAATTTAACAATCTATAAAGAGGCTAATATTAAAGTTACAAGATGGAAACTCGGTATTTGTGTAATTTATGTCAAAACTGAGGTGTGTTAGAAAAATGGGCGTCATCCACCCATTAACACGCCCACCTCCCATACAACCCCAAAATTGAAAAATCTATAAAGAGGTTAATATTAAAGCTACACGACAGAAACTCGGTATTTGTGTATTCTATGTCAAAACTGAGATATGCTAGAAAAATGGGCGTCATACAAAATCTAACACGCCCACTTCCCATACAACCCCAAAATTTAAAACTTTATAAAAAGGCTTATATTTAAGCTGCAGGAAAACAATTTGATATGTATGTTTTTTAGACACATAAAAATAATAATATCTCTCAAAATCTCATACAAAATGCTCTCAAATTTAATATTCTTCCACCACTAAGAATCGGCCGTGGGGGTATTTTAACTTCGGCTAAGTCGAAGATATACCTTACTGGTTTCGAATGATCCAGATGAACATTTAAAACACATCGAAGCTGAAAAACTGAAAAACTTGTTGGAAGCCAATATGAGAGTTTCCATAGAGAAATCAAAGTTTTTAAAACTGAACTTGAGTACCTTGGTTTCGCAATATCTGGAAATGGAATAAGAACATGCCCCAGAAGGTCACCACAATTCAAAAATTTCTTCAACCAACAACTCTAAGAGGTATTCGATCTTTTTTAGGTATGGCTGGATACTAAAGGTGTTTTATCCGTGACTACGCTAAAATTGCCAAACCATTGTAGTGTGCATATAGGCAACATGTAATTCATAATGTATAAATGCTTCTCAACTGCAGCTAACATATGCTGACTAACCAAGACCGTCGCTTATAGTTATGACACACTAGCAGCGTCAACTTTAAATGTGACGAATTGCAATTTGAGCTAAATACAGCAGAATTGGTATGTGGCTCAATGACTGTCTTGTTGTTTGATGTAATGTTTTGTTTACATTGCATCTATTTGTAAATATCGGTCAACTGCAGTTATTTAAAATATCGGTCAACGATGGTCGATTTACACATGTCACACTTTTACATATTTTATCATAATATATTTATATGTATTAAGAATTATAGATATGTATCATTACCTAGAGTAAGAACAAGAATGCCAAAAATCTTGGTATAAATACCAGTACTTTTTAATAAAGAATTCAGACTTGACTTAAGCCTAACAGTATGCGCTAGTCGCTGTTGATTTATTTCGAGTTCTCAAGTGGGGCATTCTGATGCTCTGAATTGTCGGCAAAGCATTGCTGCGCTAAATAAATAAGGCATATTTTCATATTTTCCAAGCCTCATACAAATGTATTACACCATTAACCAACATCCTCAGAGGCGAATTTGATAAAGTATCAGCTTCACAGTCAAAAAAGATTAAAATTTCGCTTGATCAAAATCAGGTGGGGGCATTTAATAAATTAAAGCAAATACTGGTTTCAGAGGATGTCATGTTGGCCTATCCCGATTTCCAGAATGCTTTTGACCTCACCACCGAAGATCTGCAATGAGTACCAAAAAAATTAGTATACTTAAGTCATCAGCCATAACAATTGGTGCAAATGTGTACTTATTCCAACTCAACAAAATACTTTGACTCATTCCCACTAAAACCAGAAAATACTCATAGTTCTCTAACATGCATGTGTGTCTACAAATTACGACTTTATTGGATGTTGATCAATTATCTGATGTGACTCACTTATTCGTGAGAGAGGAATATAAGAACTATGAAAGAGTTGAGTATTATTTTGTATTATGCTCTGCTGATGATTTTTGCTGTTTTGTTTACTTTTTGTGTGAAAGAATGAAAGAGCTGAGTATTATTTTTTGTTATGCTTCTTGCAAAACAGTTATTGTTTAGTTTGGAACGTGTTGCTGGATATTTGCAATTAAATTTGGATGAAATAACAAGAAAGCTGAACTAAAAATGACTCAAAGTACTTCAGTCATTCCACTGAACTCGTGGTGTTTATTGGTGTTGTGAGTCATTACGGTATAGCACAATAAATCCATTCACTCAATGAGAGACCTGAGCACTGCATCGGTTTATAACAACACAAAAATTATTCTTGTTCATTCGTTCGCTATGTGTACCGCACACGAACGAGTATGAATGGATATGAGTGGAATTTCTTCTTTGACTTAAATCCACTTATACTCTTTTTTGTGTAAGTCAACCTATGACTCAAAAACAAGAATAATTGCAGTTCTCTGCCACCGATGCCTCTTCTCATGCGTTAGGTGCGGTTCTGTCTCAAGGAGGCAGACCAATCACAATGATTTCGAGGACATTAGATAAAAAAGAAGAACATTTTGCCACAAATGAGCGAGAGCTTTTGGCCATTGTTTGGGCTCTAAAAAGTCTGACGCATTATTTGTACGGTGTGAGGGATTTAAACATTTACACTGACCATCAGCCTCTGACTTTTGCGGTGTCAGACCGCAACCCAAACCCAAAAATAAAAAGGTGGAAGGCCTTTATCGGTTATAATGCTAAGCTCCATTATAAATAGGGTAAGGACAATCTGGTCGCAGATGCCTAATCACGCCAATTTATGAATGCCTTAGAATCTGAAACTAATTCGGTTGCTGCCACTGTTCACAGTAGGAATCTCTAACCCACAATAGAAACTGTTTTAAAACCAGTTAATGTCTATAAAAACCAAATTATTTTGGAAACGGGTCAACTTCCATCCAAAAGGACATTTGTAATTTTTGAAAACTAACTTCTTCATCTCCTTATTTTTTCCGGTAAGGAGGCCTTGCTTAAAATGCTGGGAGAGGTAGTAAAAACCGATTTGGTTAACTGCATTCACTGTGAATTGCCTTTGCTGGCTCAGATCCAACATCAGCTAGTAAATATGTTCCCCAACACAACAAGCGTGGTGTACTTTAGCCAGACGACATTAAGAACTTAAATCTGAATGGGAAATTATTTATGTTTGCAGATGATATTTGTTTATTTTACCCTTATAAACACACGGCGGTTTTTAAAACACTAATTGAATATGATACAGCTTCGATTTCGGAATTTGCTAGATTAAATGAATTAGTTTTAAATACGAATAAAACTAATTTTATCAGATTCAAACCACGAAGATCAAGTGAAGTATTATGTGTGTTTGTAGAGGGAAATGAAATAAAGGAAACAGATACAGTCAAATACTTGGGAATGCAATTCTGCAGCAGCCGGTCATGGAGCAATCATATTGTTCTGTTAAAATCTAAAATTTCCTCTGCACTTGGAATACTTTATAAATTTAAAAATAAGCTAGCCACAGACGTCAAACTCTTAATAGACCACTCACTTATTCATAGTCATTTGTCATATCTACCTATTCTTTACGCTTATAAACAGAGCCAAGAATTAAACTCTCTACAATATGTACAAAATCGCGCTTTAAAAATAGTATTTAATTTTCCAGTTAGGCATTCCACGTTAAATTTATGTAAGGAGTTTTCCCGAACAGTTCTTCCAATATTTGGACTGTATAAAAAACAGATTTTAATGTATGTTTATAATGTTTTACAATTTTATACAAATCAAGCCAATTTTAATACGCGTTTAATAGTACAAACCTTAGAACCGCTAGATGCCGACTTGAAATCTCAAAGCAACGGATAGAGTATGCGGGACCTTATGAGTTTAATAAGCTACTAAATTCAATTCAAATTAGTATTAGTTTGCTTTTTGTAATTATTTTTTTTTATTTATTTTTGTTTTTTATTTAGAAAATGTATTATAACATTGCTTGACTTAGAATAATAGTTGCCTCTATAAAGCCATTTTTGCGCTGAGGTATTCATTTAAATAATGATAAATAGTAGTTCAACATTTTATAGATTATGTTTTAATGATTTGAATTTATAATTATCAAGTTAAATTTTTTTTTTTTGACATTTGTAAATTAATAAATGAAGTTAAATAAAAAAAAAAAAAAAATAAAAAAAAAAACTTTCCGTCACTACAAAATTTGTTACGGACATATTTAACCCCAATGAACAATTAGAGATCATAAACCAAAAACATAATAGGGCTCACCGCGCTGCCCAAGAAAAGGTGAAGCAAATACTGAATGATTACTTCTTCCCAAGAATGGAGAAAAAGGCAAAAGAAGTTGCATCGAATTGCAGAGTTTGTGTAAGGGCCAAATACGATAGGCACCCAGTAAAACATCCAATTAAAAAAACGCCCGTGCCAACATTTCCGGGGGAAATCCTTCATATTGATATCTTCTCAACTAATGCAACAAACTTTCTGACCTGCATTGATAAGCTATCAAAGTTCGCCATCGTGCAACCAATACCCCCTCGCACCCTTATTGACACAAAACCACCCATTCTGCAATTAGTGAACATGTTTTCGGGTACGAAAACTATTTTTTGCGATAACGAGAAATCGTTAAATTCTAATACCATTAGGTCTTGTCTTAGAGATAATTTTAACATTGAAATTGTTAATGCACCCCTTTTGCACAGTACGTTAAATGGGCAGTGTAAAGAGTTATTCTATTTCTGTGACCAGCACTGCATACTTCATTTAATTCTTCTATTCTTGTGACCGGCACTGTTAATGCATAAACCGCTTTATCTTAAATTCTATCAACATTCTTTCTCAAAGCTACACGTTCCGTTTAGTCAGCGGTTCCCATAAAGTCATTTGACTCCCTTAAATATAGCTCGGCTTACCAACGGCTTTTGCAACGTTGTTTGTTTATCCATAATCACGATTATGCAGCGTAGGCTAATTTAGCTGCCTTCCTCTCTTTCATTCTTCGTATGCTAAGCTAAGCTAAGTTTGTAAAAGATAAGCTTGCTTGGTAGCAAGTAAGGAAATAAAGATTCATTCGAAAACTTACTTAAAACTCGTGCGGTTCATTTTAAATGGCGATCCTGCCAGGAGGACTTAAGAACTTCTCACAAATAAAGTTCTCCACAATTTACGAACTTTATCATCTGAAGTTTCAAACTAAAATTTCTAATCAATGAAAAATAATATATTTAATGGAAAAATATTAAATAGAAATTGAAAACTGAAACACAAAAATGAATAAAATGAGTGTGTGGAAAAATTTTTTTAATGGAAAAGTTTGAAAATAAGTGAAAAAAAAATCGCTAAACTTTTTTTATAACATTTATTTACAAAAAGACAGCAATGAAAAAATATACTATAATGTAAGAAAAGCGATCGAAAAAAAAACAATTTGAATTATGAAAAGACATTCAAATTAAATATGTATATAAACTAATGCATATATATCAATACATGTATTAAAATCAAAAAAAAAAAAAATACATTACAACCAATCATCTTTAATTGAAATTGAAATTGAAATAAAAAAAAAAAATACAATCAACAACGAATATATTTAACAATCAAGCACCAGATAAGCTCTACTTTTATATCATTTACTTTATTCAAATTTTAATTTACCACCGAAATTTTTCCATCCAATTTATTATGAAATATATAAAATAATAATTAAAATATATTTTCAACCTTGATAATCCACTTAACGTTATTAATTATTGTTGTTTTAATTGCCCTTAATAGCACAACTATAAAATTTACTTTCAATTTTTTTTTTAATCTTTGAAATCCATCTATTTCATATAACTATGTGTAATACAATTATTAATTTTGTTATGCTCAATTTAATTTTAATTATTTTCATGACTCCTGTGAATTCAAACAATTTGCTTTTACCAACGTTCAACTTTACATTGAATTTTTTTTATTATCAAGTTCATTTCATGCAAAATTAAGCAAACAGAAAACAAAGGAGAAATTAATTTTCTTTAATAAATAAATATTGATTGAACGCATTGTAGCCGTATTGATTTTTGAAGGGTCCAGATATTTTTTTTCTGTGTATTTTTTTTCTCTTCTTCAATTCTGACCCACTCGTTCCAAATACTTCTCTGTGTCATGGGTAAAACGGAATCAAAATTACAACCATTTTTAATGACCTTAGGGAAAAGCTTTTAAAAGTTTTAACAAAGTTCGGTATAGAAAATAATATAGCACAGTCCTTCCAGGAACCCATACTAATTGATTTCTCGAAATTAAACTTTGATGAACAGAGGGAAGAATCCTCCAAATTCCTCAATACTCCAACAATATCTTTTCAACAATAACTTTCGAACCTATTCCTAACAATAATAATAAATCCATAAGATTAGAAATGAATGAATACCTAATAGATTCAAATAATAACATCTATGATATAAATGTCAAGAACAATTTAAAGAAAAACTTAATAACAATTAATGATAAATGTTTATCGAATATACTGAATTTTGAAGAGGCATACTGCGATATGCAAACTGTAACAAAATCCAATATAGTTGAAATTGTACCAGGTATATTAATCTTCAAGAATTTTTTCTCAAAAACATTTCATAACTGCAATAGAATAGAGATACAAATGAAAGGAACTTTTTTAATTAAATTCGAAAATTGTAAAATAAGTGCAGACAATAAAACGTTTTTTAATGTTAAATTAAGATTACATGATAAATTCATTTTACCAAATTTTATAACTAAAGTAAAAGAAAGTCCAAATATGGGAAATAAAGATCTTAAACTTGAAAATTTGTATTTAAAACCGTTGAAATACGATGAACATATTAAGCTACTGATAGACAAAAATAAAAGTACGCATGTAATTAGTTTAAGCACTGATGTAATAATAATATTTCTTATCGTTATTGTAGCATTTATTATTATTTGTACTATTAAGCATAAGCAACAATTTTCGATATCACCTGCAACGCACTCAACGGTGGCTTAAGCACCAAAAGGCCCTTTTCTTCAAGTAAAAATGCCAAATTTAGCACCCATCCATTACTCCGATTGAGGACAATCGATTTAAGAGGGGAAGAGTTAACACTCGAAGTGTTAATAAACTCCACAAGCCATACCACTAACCTACATTCAAAATACTGCAACGGCCAACGGTTCAACAAACTACGAAATTGCGAAACAATTAAACGGAAGAAAACAATTAACTTAAAAAGTTAACCCACATTAAAAGAATAGTCAACAGTTTAAATCGATTGTGAAACAACTCATAAAGCGATGAACTTAAAATTCGACTAAGCAAATTCCGAGAAGTTCGGCTGGCACACATTGAAGCAGTGCAACCTCATCAAATTATTAATAGTTTAGATTAATATAAATATAGCATTTAGCGATTATTACATTGTCATTAGTGTTGTGATCAATAAAGTGGACAGTTGTAAAAAAAAAAAAAAAAAAAAAATATTTTTTTTAAGTATTTCAATTTAAGAAATACTAACTTGCAAAGCTTTCAATGAAGTGGTGCCCATTAGACTGAGTCGCTTTATATGGGAGAAAAAATGAATATAAAAAGACACCCCCAATATAACATTAGTATTTTAAGTCCGATCATGAAGTGCAGCATATTGTTGTATAGGTCTGAAAGAATACTACATCGTGTTCTTTGGTGTCGATGGTGTCAGAGGTCATCTTCAAGTAAATATTTTACAATTTGTATTTTTTTGCTCTAGGTACCCCATAACTTCGATTTAAAATTATTGTTTGAATAAACTTCATAAAAAATCAAAGTGCTCTTGTGAAGGAATTAATTGATTTTGTTCAATACAAAAAAAGTTACAAAGGTTAGAAGTTTTAGTACAAACTTCAAACAGAGGTGAGCCACCTCCCCTTCGGATCTTTCCGAAGACGAACCTCCAGCAAGCACCTCAGCAGACAAAGGCCCCCGGCGAAGCCACCCACTACCACCGACCCACCTTTGGAGCTGCCCTCATACGAGAGCCCTCCTGTGACACCATCTGACGATGATGCCACGACGGAGCGACCAGCTGGTGGAGCGACCCCCAGTCGAACCGGGCCCCGGTACGACTGCCTGCTTAAACCCAGTCTTGCTATCAGGGCTCCAGAAGACCCTCCTGGCAAGAGCCCCCCCTCGGAAAGCACAACCGCTGTGCTAGCTCTGGAAGAACCCCCAGCCGAAGGAGCCCCCAGAGAAGCCCCCTGTTCCGATAGCAGACGCTGCTTTCACCACCTCAGACAAACTCGGACGGACATGGACCGACTCACCCCCAGCCTTCACGATGGCGGGGAAGGATGTCTCAGAGAAAATTGAGACAACCTCCTCCGCCTGAGCCCCAATGAGGGAATTCTCCGATCGGCACTCCCTCATGACTCCCGGTTTAGCATTTTTTTTTCTGTATTGTGCTCTCAGTATAAACAGACGTGATTTTCAAGTGTGTGCTAATTTTGTGTTGATTAAATTGATTTAATTATTAAATTGTGCATTTAACAAGGATATTCTTTGGTGAGATTGTTCTTTGTATATTGATTAACTATTTTATAAATTAATTGTGTGGATTCTGCCTAGTCTCTGCCGTTAATTTAATATTTAATTGATTTTAGTTGCTTACGGGCAGTTTACTCGTGTTTGTGTGTAATTTTTGGAAAGTTTCCATTGCTAGCAGACACGTGCCGCCAGGCTGACGCCGATTGCGTCACTTGGCCTTGGTTCGATTATTTCGAATTTTGTCTGGATTTTATAGAAAAATTTGGACGGACAGAGAAATTCTTCGGAAGAATTTTGATTTTGTTGCTAGGTGTATTTTGGTCCGATTTTTGCTTGGCTGTGACGTCACAGACGTACTACTCCAGTGCTCCAAAATTTTTCAAAATTACTCCAGTGCTTCCCATACTTCAAAAATCGCCTTTTTTCCAGTGCCCCTCAAACTTTTCCAATGACTCTCAAACTTTTTTGGGGGTATTTTTCTTTTTGAGCTCAGTGCGTGCTCGGTTTGCTCAGGATTGACGAAGCACTGGAATGTCGCTAAAAGTGCCCCCTGCACGTAGTGGAAATTCCGCTATGAAGATGCCCGCTGCACATGGTGAATGTTCTGCTAAGAAACCACCCCCTGTACATGGTGGATGTTCTATCACGAAAGTGCACGCTGCACATGGTGAATGTTCTGGCATGAAGGTACCCCCTGTACATGCTGGAAGTTCTAACATGAAGATGCCCGCTGCATATAGTGGATATTCTGGTATGAAAATGCACCCTGCACTTGGTGAAAGTGCAACCAAGAAGATGGAAGAAAATACCCGTTATTCGTCCAGGGAAAACTGTGCCCGGCACTTGTCCGGGAGGAATTGGAACCGGTATTCGTCCGGGGGTTGGTGTGACCGGCTCTGGTCAGGGTGGAACCGTATCAGGTAAACGTCCGGGGAAAGTTGAAGCCGGTGCTTGTCCAGAAGGATATGTGGACGGTGTTTGTCCGGGGGATTTTCCGGTAGAAATTGAAGGTGGTACTTGTCCTGGAGTCGAAAAGGCCGAAGTGGCCGGGGATGATTACTCGGGCAAAATGTTAAATGACTCTGTTAGAGTTATGGCCGGCGACATTTGCTCGGGTGAAATTGAACAAATGATGATTGATGATTTTGTGCCAACTAGAATGGCCAAGAAGAGACAAATGCGGTCTCTACCATCTAGTGATGGTGAAGATGAGGAGGTAATTGGAGTGAGACGGTTGACCAAGGCGAAGAAGTTCGACAAATCCGCCAATATGCAGCAAGTGCAGAAAATTCCTGGATTGGTCAGGGCAAACTCGGCTGGAAACTTGGTGGGAAAGACCCCAAAAGCTAAGGGAGATGCCAAGGCATCGCAAAAGCTTCCAAGACCAGTTGAGGAACCCAAGCAGAAGGGAGTTGTAGGAAACCAGGTTTCAAAGACTGGAAAGAAGGGTGAGACTCTTAAAGTCGCTCCCAAAGAAGGTCATCTTGGCATGGAGAATGTCAAGAAATTAAAATCAATTACTAGCGACCTCTTCAAGATCGTTCTGGATGCCAATGTAAATGGTGAGCAATTTCAGGCAGTGGCTGGAATTGCAGATCGTTACGAAGTGATGATGATTGAAGTCATGTTGGAGACTGAGCGCCTGCGGGGACGTTTGGATGGTATCCAAGCAAACAAGGAGAAGGTTATACCTCCTGCTGTAGTCGCTTAGAAGGTATTTTTGCCTGGGACTGTATCAACTAACCAAACTGTTGAGTCGGTTTCAGTGCCAGCTACCCAGCAGGCAAAACCGGTGGAGACATGGTCATTGGTGGTACGCAGCATTAAGGCTGGTGCAAATTCCAAGGAGGTTGTTGACGCAGTGGTCAAAGAGGTTGGGCCCACTCTTGGAGTAAGGGTCCATGAGATCAAGCCAGTTCGTGGAGGTGGTGCAGTTATTCGTACCCCATCAGTGGCTGAGTTAAAAAAGATCTCAAAGAATGAAAAATTCGCTGAAGTAGGGCTTAAGGTTTTTCCTAACAAGCGTAGAGGAAAAAAGGTGAAGATTATGGGAGTTCACTCTGTGATCACACCTGAAGAGTTCATGTCAGAGCTCTTCAGCATGAATTTCAAGGCATGTATGAGTCTTGAATCTTTCAAGAAGGGTGTTGTTCTTCTCAATGCCCCTTGGAAGTCCGATGAATCTCGAAAGATAGATGTGATCTTAGAGTGTTGTGACGCTGTCGCAGAAGCCCTATTGAAGACAACTTTCTGCTATGTGAAGTGGTTTGCTTTCAAAGTACGACCAGCCGATGTGTTTAATCCATGCTATAGATGCCTAAGTTTTGATCATCAGATCAGAGACTGTAGAGTATCGAAAAATGTTTGCAATCGCTGTGGACAGCAACATACAGCGCGTACATGCACTAATCAAGTGCATTGTCGTAACTGTGAGCTACATGGAAAACCATCGAAACATTTGATGTTGTCATTGAACTGCCCTATTTATAGTGGCATTGTTGTCCGTGCGAATGCTAGACATTAATGATTGTAAAAATTATGCAATTAAACTGTCAGGGAGCATATGCGAGCATGTGTGATCTTGGACAGTTATTGCTAGAGAACGGCATTAGCTTTGCACTAGTTCAGGAACCTTATGCAACACAAGGTTGTGTAAGGGGTTTGCCTGCAAGTCTGCGTGTATTCCCTGATCTAAGGGCTAATTCAGCCGTGTTCGTAAATGATGTTAACGTGGATTGTATGCTTGTGAGTTCGAGTGAGTTTGGTGTCTGTGTTTGTGTTGAGGGTGATTTTGGGAAAATTTTCCTTGTAAGTGCGTATTGCAAATATAGCGAGCCTCTAGAGCCTTATCTAGAGTTTATTGCCTCGATTTTGCTGCTTGCAAGAGATTTACCGGTCATTTTTGGCATTGACGCAAATGCTTCGTCCCCTATGTGGTTCAGCAAGATGTCTCGGCACTCAGCCGGTTACCAGAGCTACACTAGGGGACAAATATTGTGCGAATGGATGCTCAGTGGAGGTCTAAGAACCATAAACGAACCAAGCGAATAGTATACATTTGAGGGTTCTGGTGGAACTTCAGACATTGACGTGACATTTATAAATGATGTAGCTTTAGGCAGGTTTAGTTTTTCTTGGCGTGTTTTAGGACAATGGTCCGTGAGTGATCACAATTTGATTCAAATTGAGGTTAACTGCGACAGGGTTACGATTAATCCTTTGGAAGTTAGGCGATGGCAAACTCGTGGAGTCGATTGGGATGTTTATGGCGTATTTCTTTATGAAGTGGCCATGAATGTTCCAATTGCCGAGTTTGTTCTTTTAGACATAGATGAGCAGATTGCTCTTTTAGGGGAATGGGTCATACAGACAAACGACACTTTGCTTAAGAGATGTCAAAAGACTAATCGTGGCAAAGTTAAGTGGTGGACGTTTGAACTACATTCGAAGAGGAGGACACTTAGATATCTGAGGAAGAATTTCCAAAGAGCGACGATCCAGACCTATCTCAACATAAGAATCGTTATAGGGCTTTTCTTAGGGAATATAAGGACTTTGTTGTTACAACAAAAGAAAATGAATGGAGGGATTTCATATTCCAAGAAAGGAATGATCCGTGGTGCACGGCATATCGATTATGCCGTGGTAAAAGTCGTTTTCTTGATATAAATAGTATTCGCATCGGCGATACTATTTTGAGTGACTGGAAGGACTGTGCTAGTGCTTTGTTGAGCTCTTTCTTTCCTAGGGCAGAAAGTGATTCCTCTTCTCTTCTTAGAGAAGTGGAGGATCCTCTGCCTTTAGAGAAGAGTGAGATAGAGTATGGCATATTACGATTGCAGTCACGAAAGTCACCAGGTATTGATGGTTTGACTGGAGAGATGGGTAAAACCATCTGGAAGGTCATTCCGGAGTACCTGGAGGCTTTATATGGCAGATGTCTGAGTGAGGGCTATTTTCCATCGGTATGGAAAGAAGCTAGAGTAATTGTTCTCTTGAAGTCGCCAGACAGATTGAGAAGTAATCCGCGTTCCTATCGGGGCATTAGCTTGCTTCCGGTACTTGGTAAAGTGCTTGAAAGGATTATGGTTGAACGACTTCAAGATAATTCGAATCGGCAGCCTTGTGAAAGACAATTTGGTTTTCGCAAGGGTAAAAGCGTAATTGATGCATGGATGTACGTAAAAGATAGTTTTAGGATAAGTAGCTCCAAGTACGTCTTGGGGATATTTATTGATTTCATGGGGGCGTTTAATTATCTTAGTTGGGAAAGTGTCTTGGATAGGCTCAATGAGGTTGGCTGTCGGGGAAAGAACCTCTGGAAGAGTTATTTTTCTGGCAGGCGAGCCTGTGTTGTTGGCGCTAATAGCATCGTATGGATCGATGTGGTTCGTGGTTGTCCGCAGGGCTCCATATGTGGTCCATTTATTTGGAATCACATGATGGATCCTCTGCTTGAACAACTGGCACTGACTTGCAGAAGTTGCGCCTATGCTGATGACTTACTTGTCATGGTGGAAGGCCGCTCTCGGGCAGAGCTTGAAACCAAGGCAAATGAGGTTATGAGAATTGTGTCGGAATGGGGAAGTGGACTCGGCGTGAGTGTTGCAGTGGACAAGACGGTGTTAACGTTGCTTAAGGGCAAATTAGCACTTAATCGGCATCCATCTGTCAACATAAATGTGGTATGCCTCAAGTATGTGACCGAAGTCAAATACTTGGGAATTACCATGAATGAAAGGATGAATTTTCTGATTCACCTTGAGCGAAAGAAAGAAAAATTAACCAAAGTGGTTGGGCAACTTCGCCGACTCTTACGTAATGATTGGGGACTCAGTAGACGAGCTGTTTGCTCCATATATCATATATCGTGTGCGACTTATGGATCGCCTATATGGGGTCACATAGTTTCGTCTGTTGCAGGTAATCAGAAAATACTTTCGTGTCAAAGGGTAATTCTGATGGGCTGTATGCCCTTATGTCGTACCGTTTCAACGATAGCTATGCAAGTGCTAATGGGGGTTCCTCCTTTGGACTTGGTGGTAACACAATCCAGTGTTGCATACTATTTCCAAAGGGGCCTACCACTATTAGAAATATTTTGATTAGTGAGGTAGAGTGTAGGGATTTGACTGTATTAGAACTCAAATCATTGTTGAAAAATCGCGTAGAAATTAAATGGCAATCTAGATGGGATTCTAGTATTTGCGGGAGGGCCACTTATGATTTTATACCTGACGTAACTTTTGTACAGGATCACCCAGATTTTTGTTTCAACTTAAATCTGGGCTTCCTCTTGACGGGGCATGGTTCTCTGAATGCCTTTTTGCATAAAAGAAATCTTGCTCCGTCAGCTAATTGTGATTGTGGAAATGTCCTTGAGGATAATTTGCATGTTTTGAGGCAATGTCCCTTCTATGACGATATAAGGGACTTGCGAGCTTTGGCGATTTTGATTTAACAAATTCTCTTCAGGGCGAATTTTTGAAAAAAATGAACGAGTTTGCGCGTTTAGCTTTTGCTCGTCGTCGAGCAAGACAAACTACTTAAATATTTATTTAAGTGTCGGAGTTCTTTGAATGGATTTTTATTTTTATTTTTTATTATTTTTAGTTTAGCATTTTTAATGCATTTGGTGGCCAGTCCGGAGCTGTGATGAGCTCAACTGGAAGTAGCTTACTACGAAGTCCGACCAAAGACTTAAAAGATGGTACCACGGGTAGTCAGAAGCCCCTGGCGTATGCCAGTCTGATGAAATGGGATGGCCCTTCGGGAGCATCGTGGTGGCTGTGGTTTAATACCCATATCGCGGGTAGAGCAATCTTGCTCGGTGTGTGAGTTGCATTCTCAACTCGGGTGCCGTACTCCGTAGTACGGTAGAGGTGTTAGATAGGCCTCCATCCAAACCAAGGGTTGCGACATGTCATCACAACATAAGCTAAATTGGTACCTTTGAACTCTCAAAGGGGCGCTGGCCGACGCAATATGTAAGTCCCACGCTATGGAGCACCGTAGAATTAAGCCAACACGGCAGGGGTCTACGTTAAACACTAAAGGATTTCTCCCGGTTTAGCGTCTTTTTTCTTCCTCGATGCCTTACCCTCTAAGGAAACCAAAGAGACAGCACCCTTCAAAGTTGGGGGACACAAACCAAATAAACAAAATATTAAAACTGGAAGGACTACCCCTATTGAAGTAAAATTTACACACCAGAATGAAATAACCACTTACAAATTTCTCCACTAGCACTAAATGGCGCTATCCCGAAAATGGCCTCTGCACGTGTCAGCAGCTGTCCCAATGAAAAAATACCTCGCAGAAAATCTTGATATATTCAGGAAATCCCACGATGTAAAATTCCAAAACTGGTCTCAACCTAAACAAGTCACACACGCGAATTTAATAAGATCAAACTCGACACCACTTTCAATTAAAAAACCACGAAATATCGCAATCAAAAAACGCACTCAGAGAACACACGCTAAATACAAACGCACTCAACGACAGTCACCGCAAGAGTGACGTAGTGGTACAGAGTATTGTGTTTATAGAAGACACCTACCTTTCGGTCTTATTCTACTTTGCGAGTAGTCATGGACTGACGAAATCAACTCTCAACAGATTGGCCTTCAGAATTTAGCGCTACAAACAACCGCACTGAGACCTAAATGGACTAAGCACAACATTCATCCCTACTGTTTGGCTTGCACCTATCACGCATGCGGCAACCCATCTCACTTAGCCTGTCTATCACCTTTTCCCAACTTAGATAGTCAAAAGCACCTATGAAATCAATAAATAACCCCAAAACATATTTTGAGCTACTTTCATTTACGGTACTTCTAACGTACAGCCAAGCATCTTCGACGCTCTTTCCCTTGCGGAAACCAAATTGCAAATTTCTATTAAATTGTGATCACTCACGCCCCAAGCCCTAACCTCCAAATTAAATCTAAATAAACATAAGGCTATGCTATTGGCCATTGTTACGTCAATGTCGCTAACCCCATTGGGCCCGTAGAACGTTTATAGACCACTTGGCTCATTAATCACACTGATGCACCTACTAAGCATCCATTCACTCAGCACCTCACCCCTGACATGGTTCCGATATCCAGTGGATACCTTACTGAACCACATAGGGGATGATGCATTCGCGTCGACGCCTAGGATCAGCGGAATGCTACTCTCGAGTAGTGGCACCGAGTCCAAGTACGTTAAGTACGTTCAATGGGTTCACCGAACTTGAAATATGCGCTTGCCAGCAGCATCCCACCAAACGCCCCCTCCACCGCGACACAAACCACCCACTCACTAACGCTGACAATCATGCACTCAACATTCATGTCATTGATAATGACAGCAGAATTACCTCTGGAATCCAGAAAGACCCACATATCTGCAGGTAAACCCCTTATGCAACCATTGGTGGCATAAGGTTCCTGAATCAGAGCAAAACAGATCCCACTATCTATCCATAACGGGCCCAGATCACACATTGCTGCAAACGAACCCTGACAGTTGAGTTGCAATATTTTTGCACTCATTAGTGTCTGGCGATCATCCGGGCTAGCATGTTGCAACGGCCCGCCTTGTGTTCACTCTGTACACATCAAAGGCAGACGTCCTCTTTCAGTCTGCATTCGCTAATCCTGTGATCCAGGCTCAAGCAACGGAAACAGCCGAACCGAGGCTTGAAGCTCCTCACCAAGAAAGAGAACCACTTGACGTAGCAACGTCCGACATCCAAAAGAGCATTCATGGATGCGCCACTGCCCTCCAAAGTGACGTTCGACGCCACGCCAGAGCCAACCTTCTACGGAGGGCTCACAAGCTTCACGTTCTTTTTGAACTCATCATGACTCATTTTGTCTTTCAGGTTCAACTCGTAGAGATCCCCCATGAATTCATAAAGGGTAATCTCAGAGTGAACACCCTGAACTACGACTCTGTCACCGAGTTTTTTGTTAACGGCTACCTCCAAGCCAACTCCTCCGAACTTAGTGTTCTTCGAGATTTTGTTCAGCTCAGCAACCGAAGGGGTTCGTATGAGAGCCCCACCACCACGAATCGGTTTCACCTCGTGGACTCTCACCCCCAATGTGGGTCCCACCTTGGTGACCAAGTCCTGAACCACCTCTTGTGAAGTCGCCTTGGCGTTTTTTCTCCTAACCACCAAGGACCATGTCTCCACCGGCTTCACCGGTTTTAAGACCGGCTGAGCAACAGCCCTTGGGGCCAAAGCAGGCCAATTTGCAGCATTGGGTGGTGCACTTCTTCCAGACTGGAGAATGTTCAGACGCCCCTTTAACCTTTCGTTTTCAAGAAAATACCGCAATACCAGCAATACCGCCGTCAAAAATGGCTTGCACCAAATCGTTGGTGACTAACTTCATACTCTTAAGGGTCGACCCCCCCCCCCCCCCCATCAGCAGTTTTAGCCACGGAGTTGGGCCCCACCAACGCGAGTCCCCCTGACGAAGGCCCTACCGTTGAAACACCTCCAGACGACGGCCCCATTATTTCGGTGCCCCCTGTCAAAGGCACCCCGGTCGCAGAACCCCCAGTCGAAAGACCCCCCCGGCAGCACAACCCGCCCGTTATCAGGCATAACAACGGTGGCAGCCTCACCGGACAAGGATCCTCCAGAACTCCCAGCCGAAGCAGCCTTCCCTACCTTCGTAGCAGCCGCTGCACTCTCACCTTCAAACGGACACGGACAAATCGGACGGACTTGGACCGACTCACCCCTGGCCTTCACGAGGGCGGGGAAGGCTGTCTCAGAAAAAATGGAGACAACCTCCTCCGCCTGATCCCCAACAAGTCAAGCCTCGGACTTCGACTCCCTCATAACTCCTGCACCAGCGTTCTTCTTGTTACGTCCTTTTCCCTCCAAGGAAGCCAAAGAGACAGCACCCGTCAAAGTTGAAGCCATAACTCCCAACTTCTTAAGGCGCTACTTATCCACCTTCCCTTTCCCCCCCATGTGACGAGGTAAAAACTCGTAACTCGACGTTGACGAGGCACACCTCTTAAGAGGCGTGCCACCTCATCAACATCCATACCAAATCGGTCGAAAAGCCGCTCAGAAGCAATAAAATACAACTAAGCAACTAGTCAAACGATTTTTTTTTTTTTTTTTTTTTTTTTATTCGCCAAAGGAGTGTGAAATCTCATAAATACGTATAGCCCGTGCTATGCGCATGCACGACTTACATTCTAAATGACATAATGCACCTACGTATTAAAACACACACCCAGTTGGCGAAGTATGAATTTCCACTAAGCACATTAATTGGCTTTTCAGCGGAACTTAAAAATTTTATACAAAAAAACGAATTTATTAAGAATATTTGAATTTAAAAAAGTAACAAAATCAAATCAGTAGTAACCTTTACATAAAACTCTAAAACAAAGAGACCAAAGTAACTATAAATAATATGAATATTAGTAAGTTTGCGGCCACTATCCAACCCAAGAACCTACGTGGAAAAGAGATTAAACTCTTAAACACCAAACCTATTCCAAATATAACGCAGATATATACGTGTAAATATGTACAAACATATATGTCTATATATATACGGGTCACTATGTAATTTTGGAACACCGTGCTAATGTTATTAGTTGGATATGTATTTGGGCCTGTAGTGAAAATACACAACTAAAATGACTCATGTTAAACTTTGCTAAATAATCACCACTTGACACTTTGATATTGCCAAAGTGTCAAGCGGAATAAGTATTATTTTTAAATGTCACAATGCACTTGAGTAACCCTTACATGGTTGCTATAGGTATCATATAGCTTTTAAAGCATTCGGCATGAATCACAAAGCGGTGTATTTACCCTTACTTCCAAATTTGCTTAGCTTTAAGATTTCATGTAAAACATTATTGTAAGAAAGAATGATAATAAATAAAGGCAGTCTAAAAACGAACATCGAGCCGACTAGTTATTTTATAATCACAACAGGCCAACGCAGGCATAAACTTGCATGGAAAAGAGATAAACTCTTGCGCACCAAACTAAGTAACTAATAAGTCAACTGAATAAGAAAAATTTTAAAATTTTTTTATTAAAAACAAACAAGTTAAAGCATACATATCGTATTCGATGGTGTTTACTTCATCAAACGCAATATTATAAAGGAAATACAACTGAAACGGTCTCGAATATATGGAATAAGTTCAGCCAACATTTTAACAGAATATAACAATATTATTAACCGAGTTAATGTTTGAAACAAAATTCTAAAATGTATCAATTATTTAAATGTAAAATCATTTTCCGATTCAAGGCATACACCGAATCACAAAAGTTAATTAAGTTGTAGCTATTGTTGAAATCACTACACATACATCGTAAAGGGTCATGAAGGACAAAATTTTAAGTGCACTGGCTCAACTTAAAAAGCACAAAATGTCTAGATCCTCTTCTTGGGATGTTAAAGTTAAGAGATGAGAGAATATATTGGGAGTCAATTTCACCACAAAGTAATTTATATAGGAAGGTAACATTAAGCACCATCATTCTGCTTCTCAGGGAAGGCAGTAAAATTTGTTTAAGGTGGGTTTCATACGAAGGAAGAATAATATCTGGGTTCCAACGATGATGACGTAAAGCAAAAAGTAAAAACTGTTTTTGAACCGATTCTATTGCATCAATGTTGAGGTGATATTGAAGGTTCCATACTACGGAAGCATATTCAAGAATAGGCCTTACGAGAGATATATATGTGAAGGCATCATTGAATTCTTTCGCCCATCTTTTAATGAAACCAAGAACACCTCTAGCTTTATTTACAGCCAAATTTATGTGGAGATTGAAGCGAAGTTTTGGATCCATAATTACACCAAGATCAACAAAACTATGAACAATTTCTAAGTGGATGTTATTTATAAAGTAATTTGTACTATGATCAATTCTACGTGAGAAGGTCATTGATTTGCATTTTTTTAAGTTAAGGTTTAATAGGTTGAAGTTACACCAATCCACTAGTCTGTTTAAATCAAATTGTAAAAGGTGTTGTTCGTCGAGTGACTTATAGGTAAGAAAAAGTTTCACATCGTCAGCATACATTAAGACGTCACAATGTTTAATTGCCGAGGGAAGGTCATTAATAAATAGTAAGAATAAAACCGGTCCAAGATGACTTCCTTGCGGAACACCAGATGTAACAATTATATTTTGTGAAAGAGAATTTTTATATAAAACTTTTTGAAAACGTCGCGATAAATAAGATTCTATCCAATTTAGCAATTTTACAGGAAACCCAATTAGCTTGAGTTTATTCAATAGAAGATTTTCATTGACTCTGTCAAAAGCTTTGCTAAAATCCGTATAAATAACGTCAGTCTGTTTTCCCAAAGTAAAACCTTTTATTACACGAGTTGTAAACTCCAAAGGTTTGTTGAAGTTGATTTATCCTTTAAAAAACCATGTTGAGTGACAGAAATGGAAGATGATACGAAGTGGGTTAGTTGTTCAGTTATGATTTTCTCAAATAGTTTAGGGATTGCGCTTAATTTGGCGATGCCTCGGTAGTTAGTGACATCAATTTTGGAGCCAGATTTATGAAGGGGTATAATATATGAATCTTTCCATATAATGGGAAAATGTCCACTTTGCAAGGATATATTAAGTATGTTTGTTAGAGGAGCACACAGGTTGCTAGCACATTTCTTTAGAATGCCACTCGGAATTTCATCAGGGCCAGTCGAAAAAGAGCATTTAACTTGACGAAGGTAATGCATAACAATAATTGAGTCTATTACTGGAGTTTCAAAAAAGCTAACTGGAGGTGAATACGTACACATATTAAATGGTATGTTGGAGTAAGTTGATTTGAAGAAGCTTGCAAACATGTTGGAAATAACATTGTCACAAGACGATTCCTCTTGATTGAATCTCATAAGGGGTGGAAAGTTGGAAGCCTTACGTTTTGAATTAACAAAAGTATAGAAGAGTTTCGAATTCTCATTAAATTGAGATTTGATGTTGGCTATATAAGCAGAATAACACTGTTTATTTAATAGCTGGTATCTGCAACGACAAGATGAATAACAAGCAAAGTCTATATTAGAACCAGATTTTTTATTTATTTTAAATAAGCGATTTTTTAAATTTTTTATTGTCTTAAGTTAACTTGTTAGCCAGGGTGGACTTAAGGGTTTAGAACTATTTTTCTTTGCTGGGACGCACAATAAAAGCACCTTTGCATAGTATCATTAAAAAACTGTACCGAGGTTTCGACGTCATAATATGAATACGGTGGTTTAATAGATAGAATCGGTGACCAGTCAGTCTGCGAAAGTAAGGCGTTGAGTTTAACATAGTCTGTACTTTTGAAATTATATATTTTTGTATTTCGCTTATCAGGTGTAAGTTTCTTTTCATCTTCATGAGCAAGTAATACTGTTATATCAAGAGTTCGATGATGTTCATCTTCCGGAAAAGATACAGGGTTTGAGCGATTGAGATATACAGTAGTGCATCTATCTACAAACACAAGGTCCAGCGTTCTATGGTTTTTATTAAAAGTATTATTGACTTGTTGAAGACACAGGTCAGATAACTTATCTAAAAAATCATTTAGCCAATTACTAGTGGAAACAGGTGTAAGAAATGAAGAATCATCTGTCGAATTCCAAGACACAAAGGGTAGATTAAAATCGCCCAACACAATAAGAATATCGTTATTTTTTAACATATTATGAACTTCCTCGATGGCGTTATATGTCTTAAGTTAATTGATATGTCACAATTAGGAGGAATGTAAGAACAGGTACGATAAGCAATGCAATTACTTAATTTAACTGTTACACAAATAAACTCCAGTTCACTGGTGTCAAGAATTGTTAATTCATCAGATGCAAACGAGATATGAACAGCTATCAGAACACCACCACCGATCTTATTATAACGGTCTTTACGGAAAATTTGATAATTTTTACACATTATTTCAGAATTTAGAATATTAGAGCGAAGCCAAGTCTCCGTGAAAATTATAACGTTATATTCGAAATCAAAACTGTTCATGAACATTGCAGAAAGTTTGGAATTAAGACCCCTTACGTTTTGGTACATAAGTTCTAATTTAGACTTGCGATTTGTTAACCGTTTTTTGGATGAGATTGCGGGCTATTTCGCGGGCGAGGCAAGTGTACATTTACTAATCGCGGATTATTTTTGAATTCGAATTCGCGTACAATTGTATTTCCCGGCCAGAAACTTAAATCAACAATAGTATTAAATAAATTTTCTGGAACTGTCAATCTAAAGTAAGTAGTCGGACGTGCGTGAATGTATTTGAATTTATGAATAGAAATAGAAAGAGTCTATGAGCATTTCAACTTTGATTTAATGAACAAATCTATATCATTTGATGTTGTATCAAATGCTAAGCGCGAAACAAAAATTGATTTAGTTGGAGGAATAGCAATCAAAGGTTTAGGAACAGAAATGTCAGAAGTAATTGCAGTTTGTTGGACATCAACAATAGTAGGAGCAAGAGAAGCAGCTTGTGCATACGATATTTCAGGCAAAGCGAGAGGTGGAGCTGATAATGGAAAAGCAGCAGACATAGAAAAATTTGCCGAAGAAGAAAGAATAGGAGGAGGAGCATCCGTGTCCATGTCGTCAACGTTGTCTTGTTCTATAGAAGGTTGTGTTGGTGTCGAGTCAGTTTTCTGTTTGCTTCGAAGGGTCATATGTTTCTTTTTCGCTTTGGTGAAGGAATTGACTCATCAATATATTTAAATTCATTGAAAAGAGTTAGATATTTTAAAACTTTATCAGAAAGTGAAGAAAGTTCTCTACTTATTTCCCAGAATCCTTGATGCGTTTGCTTAAAAAGCTTATAAAAATAAATGTCGGCCAACCTACACTTCTTACAAGACCAACGCAACCCTCTACCATCATCAATGGCATCTGCCACTCGACCTGACACTCCTGCACACTTGATGTGAACGGTATTGTCACATAACCAACATGACAAAAATCGTTAATGTTAACAATTTATATAATTTAAACAAAGAAAAAGAAAACAATAAAGTAAAAAGATATAAAAATAAATAGTGGCGAAAGTTTAAAAACAAAGAGATAAAAACACCCTGTGGGAATGGCTAAAAGAAGTTCCTACAGGTATGCAACGCTTTCTACTTAACTTAAGAGAAGCTAAGAAATAAAATAATGAAATGTCAAAAAATAAAAAGAACAACAAGAGCAGAATTGAAAGAATAAAAATAAAGCACAATAATGTTTGTATGTTTTGTTTTTGTTGATGTTTTGTTTTCACTGCTTATAAAAATAAGCACCAGTGTCAAGCACTTGAAACTTATGCACTTATATAGAACAATTTAAAACGCGGAAATTATTGCAATTCGCGTAACCTGTGCACAATTATTAAAGGCATAGAAACACTCAATTGTATTTACGAATTAAAAGACCGAATTACGTATTAAACCGTATATTAAATAACAGAAATTGAAAAAAATGTAAAACTCGAGCAGAAGTTTACGATGTTGAAAGTTCGACGGAGTTGACAGACTGACTGATTTAAAAACGAAAATCCCAAATAACCAGAAAAAACTGGCATTTGGGGATTTTCCGCGGGATAACGACCCGACAAATATCGGGAAACCCTTACAATAGGAATCCGAACTCAACCCCGGAAAAATATAAAAAAGAGAGAATTCGTGGGATTTTTTATATCCCAAAAATCACCTGGCAAAGGGGAAACCCTAAAACAATAGTCGCAATGCCACCTGCTGAAAAATTCAACTACAAACCCGGGACACAAAGAAAAGAGTCAAAAACTTCAACCGGAAACACTACCAACATTGAAATAAAATTTACACATCAGAAAGAAAAACCACTTACCAATTTTTCCACAAGCACTAAATGGAGCTATCCCAAAAATGACCACTGCACGTGTCACCTAGCTGTCCCAATGAAAAAAAAACCTCGCAGAAAATTTCGAAATATTCAAGAAATCCCACGATGTAAAATTCTAAAACTGGTATCAACCGAAAATTAACGCCCACGCGAATTTAACAGGACTAAACTCGACACCACTTTCAATCAAAAAACCACGAAAATATTGCAATCAAAAATACGCTCAAAGAGACACTAGAGACGCAAGAGTGAGTGGGTTAAGCCCAATGAATCCAAAGTGTTTTGCGTAAACACCTGCCGTTTAGGCTTAAGTCTACGTTGCTCCATAGCATGGGACCGAAACATTGCCCCTTCGAGGTTTCAAAGGTACCAAATTAGCTTAATGTTATGATGACATATCGCAACCCTTGGTTTGGGTGGAGGCCTATCTAACACCTCTTCCGTACTGCGGAGTACGGCGCCCGAGTTGAGAATGCAACTCACAAACCGAGCTAGGTAGCTCTTCCCGCGAAATGGGTAGTAAACCACAACCACCACGAAGCTCCCCGAAGGGCCAGCCCAGTAAGTCAGCCTGGCGAAAGCCAGGGGCCGCTGACTACCCGTGGTACCAGTTTTAAAGTCTTTGGTCAGACCTCGTAGCAAAGCTACTACCAGTTTAAACTAATCACAGCTCTGGACTGGTGACCAATGAAAAAATGCCTAAACAAGAAGCAAGCACTCCAAACCACACACCATAAGCACGGATCTGGTACGCCGTCTTTCAAACACCTGACACGCAAGTTCACCCAACCTTGCAATTTGCTCACTATTAGCAAGCGCATTGCCAAGATCTAAGTTGCCGTTCTCACGCAGCACACCCATCGTACGCAAGTCACGAACATCTTCATAAAAAGAACACTCGCGAAGTACATGCATCCAGTCCTCACTGACTGCACCACAATCACACTCAGCAGTCTCACTCAAGTTCCTTTCATGCAAAAATGCATTTAAGGAACCATGCCCAGTCAGCAGGAAGCCCAGGCTCAAGTTAAAGCAAAAGACTGGGCAACCATGCACAAACATTACGTTACGTATAAAATTATACGTAACCCGACCATTCACGCTTTCATCCCATATAGATTGCCATCTAGATCTCACACACTCATCCAACGCAGCGTTCCACTCACTCTCGTACACACGCTCCAACTGAGAGTGCGTTACCCAGTCAAACAATAAGGAGGGCACTTTCTTCCTGATCCCATAAGTAACACATTGACGCATTACTACGAGATCCAGAGGAGGTACCCCCAACAACACTTGTAAGGCGTCCGTTGACACCGTACGACACACCGGCATACACCCAATTAAAATGGCTCTCTGAACAGAGAGTATCTTGCGATATCCCACAGCAGACCTGACCACGTCACCCCATTTAGAAGAGCCAAAATTAGCACAAGCGACAAATAGACCCTCATGAGGCGCACAGCCCGCCTACTGAGGCCCCATTCACTTCTAAGCAACCGACGCACCTGCCCTACAATCGTCAATAGACGCGGCCTAAGGGTTTCGAGATGAGCAACAAAACTCATCCTCTCATACACGGTTATCCCCAAATACTTGACCTGAGTAGCATACTTGAGGTTCACCCCATTCACTTGTACACATGGATGTCGACTTTACGCTAATCTGCCTTTCAGAAGCATCATTGCCGTCTTATCAATGGCCACACTCACACCAACACTCTCACCCCATTCACAGACTATGCCCATGACCGAACTCACCTCGGCCTCGAGCGCAGCACGAGACTGGCCCTCGACCAAGACAAGATCATCAGCATAGGCACCACATTCAAACGATGCTCGAAGCCGCCTCAACAGGGGATCCATCATGGGGTTCCAAATAAATGGACCACAGATAGAATCCTGCGGACAACCCCGAACAACGTCTATCCACACACATTGGTTGACACCAATGACACATGCACGCCTGCCGTAAGAGTAACTCCTCCAGAGCTTACCCTCCCGGCAACCAACCTCATCCAATCTCTCACACACCTTATCCCAGCACAGATAGTCGAAAGCTCCTTTACAATCAATGAACAGCCCCAAGACGTACTTGGAACTGCTCACATGCACCACATTCTTTACAAACATCAACGCATCAATCACACTCATGCCCCTACGAAAACCAAATTGATTCTCGCAAAGGCTCGCATTCTCACACTCCAAAAGTCGCTGCACCATCACCCTCTCCAGCACCTTTCCAAGCACCGGAAGAAGGCTGATGCCCCGATAAGAACGAGGATTACTCCTCAGTATATCGGGTGACTTCAAAAGCACAATCACCCTAGTTACTTTCCACACAGTGGGGGAAATAGCCATCACTCACACACCTTGTATACAGAGCCTCCAGGTATTCCGGTATTACCTTCCAGATGATTTTACCCATCTCTCCAGTCATACCATCCAAACCAGAAGACTTACGACTTCGCAATCGACTGAACCCGTATTCAATCTCACCACCTCCAAGACAGGGGATCCACCAAATCTTCAAAAGAAGAAGAGATCTCACCCTCCGCTGTCGGAAAAATGAGCTCAAGAGAGCACGGAGACAATCACCCCATTCGTTAAGAATGGTATCGCCAAGCTGGATTGAACTTACATCTGTAGTTCTGCCCCGGCCACGACATATTTTTTATGCCATACACCAAGGATCATCCCTACAGCTGTACACAAAGTTACGCCATTCTTTCTCCTTCACAATCTCAAGCATTCCCTTTTACTCACGCAAACATAATCGAAAGCGATCTTTGTGCTAAGATAACTCCACATCCCCATTTAACCTGGCTCTCTGAAACCTCTTACGAAGTCTCCGCAAGAGCCGTCTCTTCTCAGTCAAGTCTCACGTCCACCACTTCACCCTGCTGCGATTAACCTTCTGGCATCTCGCAAGCAGAGTGTCGTTGACACGCTCGACCCATTCACCCAGTGGAGTTATCTACTCATCAACACCCAGCCTACGGAATTCGTCAATGGGAAAGCCCATGGCCATTTCATAAAGAAACACACCATACACGCCCCAATGGGCACAACAAGTAAGCACAACTTCTAATAAGTTGTGATCACTTACTCCACGTCCACCCCGCACTCTCCATTCAAAATCAAACACACTCAAGGTAACGCTGTTCAACCACGTTACGTCAATATCACTCACCCCTCTTGGCCCATCAAAAGAATACCAGTCATTGGGCTCGTTCAAAACACTCACACACCGAGACAAGCAGTGTGTCCATATACAAAAGATAAGGCTCAAGAGGCTCACCGAACTAGCAATACAAGCTCGCCACATGCATATCCCCAAACACACCATTCACACGAACACATACACCCCAATCACTCACACTGACAACCATACAATTAGCATTGCCGTCATTGACAATCACGGCGGAATTACACCTGAGATCAGGAAATACCATCCATTGTGAGGGTAGGCACCTCACACATCCTTGAGACGCATGAGGTTCCTGAACCAGAGCACAGCCGCTACGACCATCAAGCATCATTGCACCCAAGTCACACATGGCGGCGTATGACCGCTGACAGTTTAACAATAATATTTTGACACTCATACTAATGTCGTCAGAGGACAAGCCTCAGACAGCATGCGGTGTTCAACGCACGATTTCGGCCCTTTAATGTCCAGATAGCCCAAACGGGCACGGACTCTTCGAACGAAAAGTTTGTTCAACGAAAACATTTCAAATCGCGCGCGAACGGTTTAGATACGTTCTTCGATCTTTGCGCCATTTTTTACGACGATTGCCGCTTGTAGCACATTCCACATGACAGCACACCATTGAGTTGAGTGCCGCCATCACGAGCAAAAGTGTTTTTACGAAATTTGTGATTTTCACATAAAGTTTTTGGGTATAAATAAACCAATTTGGACGCTGCAGAAATCATAACGGTGTTTGTTGTTGTGTCTAGAAAGCATTGTGAGTGTTTGTTTGTTATTTTTTAAAAAAATTGTAAATACTTTTTTCGATTTGATGTTCGTGCCCAAATGGGCACACTGGGCATTCCGGCAAAAAAAATTTGCCCGTGTTGTGTTTATGGTGAAAGTTTGTTTTGATGATTTTTGGTTTATTTTTGTTCCAGTTTGGTCCGAAAAATGGTCCGCAAACGCGATTTTAGAAATCAAGAAGAGTTGCTTCCAGATTCGTTTAAAAAACGTGGCGAAAGCGCAGAGTTTGTTGCTTCGTTTCACGGCATCGATGTTTCAACAGTGGCTTGGAACGACAACAAAGTTGTGACCATGGCGTCGACAATGGTTGGTGTAAAGCCATATTTATGTCGCGGTCAGGCAGTTGCTGCTGCACCACCAATGAACCGATTCGACAATAAAACGAAGAAAATGGAAATTGTCGACTGCCCGAACATCATACACGAATACAATAAATATATGGGTGGCGTTGACCTCATGGACGCTTGTTTAGGTCGGTGCCGCATTCGCGTGAAGTCCAGAAAATGGACACACCGCCTTTTTTATCATATGTGCGACATGGCTATCATCAACGCCTGGGTCTTATACCGTCACATCTTCGCCTCTTGTTCAGTACAAACAAACCAGCCACTCAAATTGTATCAATTCATATTTGAGGTGGCCACTTGTCTAACGAAATCAGCCGTCGTGATCAGTCGTAAAGCCAGCCGCCAATTGAATTTGGAATCTGAAATTGCATACAGACGGACCCGTATCAATACCGCACCTTTGCCACCAAAAGATGTTTGCTTGGATACCATCGTCCAATTGACAGAGCATGTAAACAGTAGCCATCGATGCAAAAAACCAGGATGCGAGTCGCGTACCAGAGTATTTTGCCCAAAATGCGATGTTCATTTGTATTTCAGAAATGAAAAAAACTGTTTCAAGGAATTCCATGAATGCTAAGATGTTCTGCTGCTGCTTTGCGATCGAAATTTTGCTTTTTTATAATAATTTCCATTCAACTTTTTTCTATTTTTTTCAATAAACATTTTTTCTCATACAAACTCACCTTGTGTTTTTTTTTGCTCTAATGCCCAGTGTGCCCAGTGTAATGCCCAATGTGTAATGCACGAACTACCTGAGCGCACCTGTTTATTACCAAGGTGACTTACTTACTTAGATGGCGCTTACAACCGTTGGTCGGTTTTGGCCTGGTCTAAGAATTTTCGCCAGCCTCTTTTGTCGTGCGCTTGCTGGCGCCAGTTGGAAACTCCAAGCGTTGTCAGGTTATCCAATGCCTGGTCTTTCCAACGGAGATGCGGTCTTCCTCGTCTGCGTTGGCCACCGCTGGGTACCGAATCCAATATCTTTACCTTTATCTTTATCAATTTTAATACGCTTGACTATATCGATGTCGGCATATAGCTCATACAGCTCATGGTTCCATCGTATTCGGTACTCGCCATTGACGCAGATTGGACCATAGATCTTGCGAAGGATTTTTCTCTCGAACGCTCCCAAAGTCCTTTCATCAGAGCTGCTCAACGTCCAGGTTTGTGATGCGTATAGTAGGACGGGCATGATAATTGACTTATAGAGCGTCAGTTTTGTTCGTCGAGAGAGAGCTCTGCTTCTCAATTGCCTACTGAGCCCAAAGTAACACCTGTTGGCAAGAGTTATCCTTCGTTTAATCTCAATACTGATATCGTTGGAGGAGTTTATACTGGATCCCAGGTAAACAAAGTCCTTCACTACCTCAAAGGAGGTGTTGTCAACAGTGACGTGGTTTCCAAGACGCTGGGACTGTTTGTTTGTTGACACAAGATACTTCGTTTTATCTGCGTTCACTGCAAAACCCATTCGACTCGACTCTTTTTCTAGCCTGGAGAATGCTGCACTGACTTCGCGCGTATTTTGACCAATGATGTCAATATCATCAGCATACGCCAGCAGCATAACACTCTTATAGAAAATTGTGCCGCTGCGTCTCAGGTCAGCAGCTCGGATGATCTTCTCCATGACTATATTAAAAAAGTCGCACGATAAGGAATCACCTTGTCTGAAACCTCGCTTGGTATCGAAAGGAAGGGAGAGGTCCTTCCCGATTTTCACTGCACTGCTGGTGTTGTTCAGTGTCATCCTGCAAAGACGTATTAGCTTCGCAGGAATACCAAATTCAGACATGATGGCATATAGGTGACTCCTTATTGGACTGTCGAAGGCGGCTTTGAAATCGACAAAAAGATGGTGTGTATCGATTTGTTTTTCGAGGGTCTTTTCCAAGATTTGTCGGAGCGTGAAGATCTGGTCGATGGTGGACTTTCCAGGTCTGAAGCCACACTGATAAGGTCCAATCAGTTGGTTAACGATGGGCTTCAGTCTTTCACACAATACGCTCGACAGGACCTTATATGCGATATTAAGAAGGCTAATCCCACGGTAGTTGGAGCAAATGGTGGGATCGCCTTTTTTGTGGATTGGGCAGAGCACACTGAGGTTCCAATCATCTGGAATGCATTCTTCCGACCATATTCTGCATAGAAGTCTGTGAATGCATTTAAACAGAGCTTCGCCACCGGTCTTAAACAGCTCAGCCGGTAGACCATCGGCTCCTGCGGCTTTGTTGTTTTTAAGCCGAGCTATAGCTGTTAAGACCTCATTATAGTCGGGCAGCGGAACTTCAACGCTGTCATCCATAATTGGGGTTTCCGGGATATCATCTCCACTGGCGGGATTGTTGACAGCGTTTGGGCATTAAAGGGTTAAGTGCATAAGTGCACTGCTTTGCCACATGACCCGACTGACCACAGCAAGCACATACGACCTCTTTCAGTCGACAATCTCTCACTCGATGATCCATGCTCATGCACCGGAACCATCCGAGCTGCACCCTGTAGGGCCTCACGAAAAATGAGAACCACTTGACGTAACAGCGGCCAACGTCAAGAAGGACGTCAATGGCAATGCCACTACCCTTCAATATGACGGTCACAGTTCCGTCACCTCCCACCTTCCATGGAGGGCCCACTAGTTTTACACCTCTCCGGAGCTCAACTTCTTATTCACGGCAACCTCGAGACCGACCTCTCCGAACTTAGTGTTCTTCGAAATCTTCTCGAGCTCCGCAACTGAAGGGATGCGAATAAGCGCACCACCACCACGTATAGGTTAAACCTCATGGACCCGCAGGCCAAGTGTAGGACCAACCTTGTCCAGAACATCCTTCACAACCTGTTGTGATGTCGTATTGGCCTTGCGGCTCTTAACGACAAGCGACCACGTCTCCACAACCGGTTTCTCCGGCTCAACCATCCTTGCAGGAGGCAAAGGAGGAAAAGCGGGCGAAGCCCGTGGAGCAGGCGCTGATACAACGCTCCCCTTCTGACCCAAGGCCGGCCACACCGTGCGGTGCAGCACCAATCTTCATCTGAGCCGACTCAAGACGCCCCTTCAGCCGCTCATTCTCCCCCAGTAACGTCATCAAGATGACTTCGTACCTGCCAGCAATCTCCAAGATTGACCCAGACAGGTCCGCACCAACCCCACCGTTAAATACGGTTTTGACCAACTCATTAGTCACGGCCTTCATATTAACCAGAGGTGAGCAACCCCCCCTGCAGTTAACCAAGATGACAATCCACCTGAAAGCAACCCAGCAGACAAAGGCCCCGGCGAAGCCACCCACTACCACCGATCCTCCTTTGAAGCTGCCTTCATGCGAGAGCCCCCCTGTGACACCACCTGACGATGATGCCACGACGGAGCGACCAGCTGGTGGAGCGACCTCCAGTCGAAGGGAGCCCCGGTAAAACCGCCTTCTTCTTACCGGTCTTGCTACCAGGGCAAGACCCTCCACCGGACTCTCCTGGAAAGAGCCCCCCCTCGGAAAACACCCCCGACACAGGTAAACCACTTAGTGGTTTTACAACCGACGTGCTAGCTCCAGAAGAACTCCCAGCCGAAGCAGCTCCCAGAGCAGCCTTCCCTACCTTCGTAGCAGCCGCTGCACTCTCATCTTCAAACGGACACGGACAAATCGGACGGACTTGGACCGACTCACCCTTGGTCTTAACGAGGGCGGGGAAGGCTGTCTCAGAAAAAATTGAGACAACCTCCTCCGCCTGATCCCCAACAAGTCAAGCTTCAGACTTCGACTCCCTCATAACTTCTGCACCAGCGTTCTTCTTGTTACGTCCTTTTCCCTCCAAGGAAGCCAAAGAGACAGCACCCCTCAAAGTTGAAGCCTTAGCTCCAAACTTCTTAAGCGCTTCTTCTCCACCTTCCCTTTCGCCCCCATGTGACGAGGTAAAAACTCGCCATTCGATGTTGACGAGGCACACCTCTTAAGAGGCGCGCCACCCCCATCAACATCCATACCAAATCCAACGAAAAGCCGCTCAGAAGCAATAAAATACCACTAAGCAACTAGTCGAACGATTTAAAAACGAAAATCCCAAATAACCAGAAAAAACTGGAATTTGGGGATTTTCCACGGGATTACGACCCGAAAAATATCGGGAAATCCTTAAAAAGGGAAACCCTAAAGCAACAGTCGCAACCCCACCTACAAAAAAGATTCAACCACAAGGCTGTGGAATCGGGTAAAGCACCAAAGGTACAAACCCGGGACACAAACCAAACAGTCAAAAGATTAAAACAGGAAGGACTACCACTATTGCAATAAAATTTCCACACCAGAGTGAAATCACCACTTACCGATTTCTCCGCTAGCACTTAATGGCGCTAACCCAAAAATGGCCTCTGCACGTGTCAGCAGCTGTCCCACGGAAAATATACCTCGAAGAAAATCGTGAAAAATACAGGAAATCCCTCGATGCAAAACTCCAAAACTGGTCTCAACTGTAACTTGACGCACACGCGAATTTAACAATATAAAACGCAACACCACTTTTAATCAAAAACCAGGAAATATCGCAATAAAAGAACGCACTCAGATAACACACGCTAAACACAACTGCTCTCAACGACAGTCACCGCAAGAGAGCAAAGCAAAAGTGCCACTCAAAACCAGCCACTCAAATTGTATCAATTCATATTTGAGGTGGCCACTTGTCTAACGAAATCAGCCGTCGTGATCAGTCGTAAAGCCAGCCGCCAATTGAATTTGGAATCTGAAATTGCATACAGACGGACCCGTATCAATACCGCACCTTTGCCACCAAAAGATGTTTGCTAGGATACCATCGTCCAATTGACAGAGCATGTAAACAGTAGCCATCGATGCAAAAAACCAGGATGCGAGTCGCGTACCAGAGTATTTTGCCCAAAATGCGATGTTCATTTGTATTTCAGAAATGAAAAAAACTGTTTCAAGGAATTCCATGAATGCTAAGATGTTCTGCTGCTGCTTTGCGATCGAAATTTTGCTTTTTTATAATAATTTCCATTCAACTTTTTTCTATTTTTTTCAACAAACATTTTTTCTCATACAAACTCACCTTGTGTTTTTTTTTGCTCTAATGCCCAGTGTGCCCAGTGTAATGCCCAATGTGTAATGCACGAACTACCTGAGCGCACCTGTTTATTACCAAGGTGAGTTATATGAAAAGTCGTAAAACAAAAGATGTTCAGAATTGGCTATTCTACAACATATAATTTTTTTTCCGAAAAAACAAATTTGGGCATTAAAGGGTTAAGTGCATAAGTGCACTGCTTTGCCACATGACCCGACTGACCACAGCAAGCACATACGACCTCTTTCAGTCGACAATCTCTCACTCGATGATCCATGCTCATGCACCGGAACCATCCGAGCTGCACCCTGTAGGGCCTCACGAAAAATGAGAACCACTTGACGTAACAGCGGCCAACGTCAAGAAGGACGTCAATGGCAATGCCACTACCCTTCAATATGACGGTCACAGTTCCGTCACCTCCCACCTTCCATGGAGGGCCCACTAGTTTTACACCTCTCCGGAGCTCAACTTCTTATTCACGGCAACCTCGAGACCGACCTCTCCGAACTTAGTGTTCTTCGAAATCTTCTCGAGCTCCGCAACTGAAGGGATGCGAATAAGCGCACCACCACCACGTATAGGTTAAACCTCATGGACCCGCAGGCCAAGTGTAGGACCAACCTTGTCCAGAACATCCTTCACAACCTGTTGTGATGTCGTATTGGCCTTGCGGCTCTTAACGACAAGCGACCACGTCTCCACAACCGGTTTCTCCGGCTCAACCATCCTTGCAGGAGGCAAAGGAGGAAAAGCGGGCGAAGCCCGTGGAGCAGGCGCTGATACAACGCTCCCCTTCTGACCCAAGGCCGGCCACACCGTGCGGTGCAGCACCAATCTTCATCTGAGCCGACTCAAGACGCCCCTTCAGCCGCTCATTCTCCCCCAGTAACGTCATCAAGATGACTTCGTACCTGCCAGCAATCTCCAAGATTGACCCAGACAGGTCCGCACCAACCCCACCGTTAAATACGGTTTTGACCAACTCATTAGTCACGGCCTTCATATTAACCAGAGGTGAGCAACCCCCCCTGCAGTTAACCAAGATGACAATCCACCTGAAAGCAACCCAGCAGACAAAGGCCCCGGCGAAGCCACCCACTACCACCGATCCTCCTTTGAAGCTGCCTTCATGCGAGAGCCCCCCTGTGACACCACCTGACGATGATGCCACGACGGAGCGACCAGCTGGTGGAGCAACCTCCAGTCGAAGGGAGCCCCGGTAAAACCGCCTTCTTCTTACCGGTCTTGCTACCAGGGCAAGACCCTCCACCGGACTCTCCTGGAAAGAGCCCCCCTCGGAAAACACCCCCGACACAGGTAAACCACTTAGTGGTTTTACAACCGACGTGCTAGCTCCAGAAGAACTCCCAGCCGAAGCAGCTCCCAGAGCAGCCTTCCCTACCTTCGTAGCAGCCGCTGCACTCTCATCTTCAAACGGACACGGACAAATCGGACGGACTTGGACCGACTCACCCTTGGTCTTAACGAGGGCGGGGAAGGCTGTCTCAGAAAAAATTGAGACAACCTCCTCCGCCTGATCCCCAACAAGTCAAGCTTCAGACTTCGACTCCCTCATAACTTCTGCACCAGCGTTCTTCTTGTTACGTCCTTTTCCCTCCAAGGAAGCCAAAGAGACAGCACCCCTCAAAGTTGAAGCCTTAGCTCCAAACTTCTTAAGCGCTTCTTCTCCACCTTCCCTTTCGCCCCCATGTGACGAGGTAAAAACTCGCCATTCGATGTTGACGAGGCACACCTCTTAAGAGGCGCGCCACCCCCATCAACATCCATACCAAATCCAACGAAAAGCCGCTCAGAAGCAATAAAATACCACTAAGCAACTAGTCGAACGATTTAAAAACGAAAATCCCAAATAACCAGAAAAAACTGGAATTTGGGGATTTTCCACGGGATTACGACCCGAAAAATATCGGGAAATCCTTAAAAAGGGAAACCCTAAAGCAACAGTCGCAACCCCACCTACAAAAAAGATTCAACCACAAGGCTGTGGAATCGGGTAAAGCACCAAAGGTACAAACCCGGGACACAAACCAAACAGTCAAAAGATTAAAACAGGAAGGACTACCACTATTGCAATAAAATTTCCACACCAGAGTGAAATCACCACTTACCGATTTCTCCGCTAGCACTTAATGGCGCTAACCCAAAAATGGCCTCTGCACGTGTCAGCAGCTGTCCCACGGAAAATATACCTCGAAGAAAATCGTGAAAAATACAGGAAATCCCTCGATGCAAAACTCCAAAACTGGTCTCAACTGTAACTTGACGCACACGCGAATTTAACAATATAAAACGCAACACCACTTTTAATCAAAAACCAGGAAATATCGCAATAAAAGAACGCACTCAGATAACACACGCTAAACACAACTGCTCTCAACGACAGTCACCGCAAGAGAGCAAAGCAAAAGTGCCACTCAAAACCAGCCACTCAAATTGTATCAATTCATATTTGAGGTGGCCACTTGTCTAACGAAATCAGCCGTCGTGATCAGTCGTAAAGCCAGCCGCCAATTGAATTTGGAATCTGAAATTGCATACAGACGGACCCGTATCAATACCGCACCTTTGCCACCAAAAGATGTTTGCTAGGATACCATCGTCCAATTGACAGAGCATGTAAACAGTAGCCATCGATGCAAAAAACCAGGATGCGAGTCGCGTACCAGAGTATTTTGCCCAAAATGCGATGTTCATTTGTATTTCAGAAATGAAAAAAACTGTTTCAAGGAATTCCATGAATGCTAAGATGTTCTGCTGCTGCTTTGCGATCGAAATTTTGCTTTTTTATAATAATTTCCATTCAACTTTTTTCTATTTTTTTCAATAAACATTTTTTCTCATACAAACTCACCTTGTGTTTTTTTTGCTCTAATGCCCAGTGTGCCCAGTGTAATGCCCAATGTGTAATGCACGAACTACCTGAGCGCACCTGTTTATTACCAAGGTGAGTTATATGAAAAGTCGTAAAACAAAAGATGTTCAGAATTGGCTATTCTACAACATATAATTTTTTTTCCGAAAAAACAAATTTGGGCATTAAAGGGTTAAGTGCATAAGTGCACTGCTTTGCCACATGACCCGACTGACCACAGCAAGCACATACGACCTCTTTCAGTCGACAATCTCTCACTCGATGATCCATGCTCATGCACCGGAACCATCCGAGCTGCACCCTGTAGGGCCTCACGAAAAATGAGAACCACTTGACGTAACAGCGGCCAACGTCAAGAAGGACGTCAATGGCAATGCCACTACCCTTCAATATGACGGTCACAGTTCCGTCACCTCCCACCTTCCATGGAGGGCCCACTAGTTTTACACCTCTCCGGAGCTCAACTTCTTATTCACGGCAACCTCGAGACCGACCTCTCCGAACTTAGTGTTCTTCGAAATCTTCTCGAGCTCCGCAACTGAAGGGATGCGAATAAGCGCACCACCACCACGTATAGGTTAAACCTCATGGACCCGCAGGCCAAGTGTAGGACCAACCTTGTCCAGAACATCCTTCACAACCTGTTGTGATGTCGTATTGGCCTTGCGGCTCTTAACGACAAGCGACCACGTCTCCACAACCGGTTTCTCCGGCTCAACCATCCTTGCAGGAGGCAAAGGAGGAAAAGCGGGCGAAGCCCGTGGAGCAGGCGCTGATACAACGCTCCCCTTCTGACCCAAGGCCGGCCACACTGTGCGGTGCAGCACCAATCTTCATCTGAGCCGACTCAAGACGCCCCTTCAGCCGCTCATTCTCCCCCAGTAACGTCATCAAGATGACTTCGTACCTGCCAGCAATCTCCAAGATTGACCCAGACAGGTCCGCACCAACCCCACCGTTAAATACGGTTTTGACCAACTCATTAGTCACGGCCTTCATATTAACCAGAGGTGAGCAACCCCCCCTGCAGTTAACCAAGATGACAATCCACCTGAAAGCAACCCAGCAGACAAAGGCCCCGGCGAAGCCACCCACTACCACCGATCCTCCTTTGAAGCTGCCTTCATGCGAGAGCCCCCCTGTGACACCACCTGACGATGATGCCACGACGGAGCGACCAGCTGGTGGAGCGACCTCCAGTCGAAGGGAGCCCCGGTAAAACCGCCTTCTTCTTACCGGTCTTGCTACCAGGGCAAGACCCTCCACCGGACTCTCCTGGAAAGAGCCCCCCTCGGAAAACACCCCCGATACAGGTAAACCACTTAGTGGTTTTACAACCGACGTGCTAGCTCCAGAAGAACTCCCAGCCGAAGCAGCTCCCAGAGCAGCCTTCCCTACCTTCGTAGCAGCCGCTGCACTCTCATCTTCAAACGGACACGGACAAATCGGACGGACTTGGACCGACTCACCCTTGGTCTTAACGAGGGCGGGGAAGGCTGTCTCAGAAAAAATTGAGACAACCTCCTCCGCCTGATCCCCAACAAGTCAAGCTTCAGACTTCGACTCCCTCATAACTTCTGCACCAGCGTTCTTCTTGTTACGTCCTTTTCCCTCCAAGGAAGCCAAAGAGACAGCACCCCTCAAAGTTGAAGCCTTAGCTCCAAACTTCTTAAGCGCTTCTTCTCCACCTTCCCTTTCGCCCCCATGTGACGAGGTAAAAACTCGCCATTCGATGTTGACGAGGCACACCTCTTAAGAGGCGCGCCACCCCCATCAACATCCATACCAAATCCAACGAAAAGCCGCTCAGAAGCAATAAAATACCACTAAGCAACTAGTCGAACGATTTAAAAACGAAAATCCCAAATAACCAGAAAAAAATGGAATTTGGGGATTTTCCACGGGATTACGACCCGAAAAATATCGGGAAACCCTTAAAAAGGGAAACCCTAAAGCAACAGTCGCAACCCCACCTACAAAAAAGATTCAACCACAAGGCTGTGGAATCGGGTAAAGCACCAAAGGTACAAACCCGGGACACAAACCAAACAGTCAAAAGATTAAAACAGGAAGGACTACCACTATTGCAATAAAATTTCCACACCAGAGTGAAATCACCACTTACCGATTTCTCCGCTAGCACTTAATGGCGCTAACCCAAAAATGGCCTCTGCACGTGTCAGCAGCTGTCCCACGGAAAATATACCTCGAAGAAAATCGTGAAAAATACAGGAAATCCCTCGATGCAAAACTCCAAAACTGGTCTCAACTGTAACTTGACGCACACGCGAATTTAACAATATAAAACGCAACACCACTTTTAATCAAAAACCAGGAAATATCGCAATAAAAGAACGCACTCAGATAACACACGCTAAACACAACTGCTCTCAACGACAGTCACCGCAAGAGAGCAAAGCAAAAGTGGAACAGAAAATCCAAATGTGTTTTACATAGACACCTGCCGTGAAGGCTTAATTCTACGGTGCTCTAAACACTGGACCGACACATTGCGTCGGCCAACGCCCCTTTGAGAGTTCAAAGGTACCAAATTAGCAAAATGTTGTGATGACATGTCGCCACCCTTGGTTTGGGTGGAGGCCTATCTAACACCTCTTCCGTACTGTGGAGTACGGCACCCGAGTTCAGAATGCAACTCACACACCGAGCTAGGTAGCTCTGCCCGCGATATGGGTAGTAAACCACAACCACCACGAAACTCCCCGAAGAGCCAGCCCAACAAGTCAGCACTGGCAATGCCAGGGGCCGCTGATTTCCCGTGGTACCAGTTTTAAAGTCCTTGGTCAGACCTCGTAGCAAAGCTACTACCAGTTGAGCTCATCACAGCTCCGGACTAGTGACCAGAAAGAGTTCTTTATTCTGCCAGAATAAAACCTCAAAGATCCATCAAGTCGGATCTACGGACTAACAATCAGATGAAAAGTTTTAAAAAAAACCAATCACCTGATACGGCGTCTTGTAAACATCTGACACGCGAAATTGTTTGAAATTGAAAGCAACCCAGCAGACAAAGGCCCCCGGCGAAGCCACCCACTACCACCGATCCTCCTTTGGAGCTGCCCTCATGCGAGAGCCCCCCTGTGACACCACCTGACGATGATGACACGACGGAGCGACCAGCTGGTGGAGCAACCTCCAGTCGAAGGGAGCCCCGGTATAACCGCCTTCTTCTTACCGGTCTTGCTACCAGGGCAAGACCCTCCAGCAGTCTCTCCTGGCAAGAGCCCCCCAAGGTTAAGCCCAAGATACGAATTCCGCTTCTTGAAAAGTTTTCTAAGCAAGTTTATGCTTTACTCGATAATCTTTCACAAAATGCAAAAATAAAGATAAGCTGATAGTTAGTTTGACAGACGCATACAAACCACTTTTCGGGCCAATAACAATGAAGAAATTACTGGAACATCTGTAAAAGCCGAAATAAAGACTACAACCAACGAGCCTATATACACTAGGAGCTATCCCTATCCCGCTTGTATGAGATCTGAGGTAGAAAATCAAGTGCAGGAACTATTGGATGAAGGTATCATTCGACAATACAGAAGTCCTTATAATTCCCCTGTATGGGTTGTTCTAAAAAAACCAAAGCCAAATGGCGAAAACTGTACTGTTTTGAATGGTTATCGATTACAAACGATTGAATTCTGTGACTGTTCCCGACACATACCCAATACCGACATAAATTCCAATCTAGCCAGCCTTAGTAAAGCAATGTATATCACAACTCTGGATTTGACATTCGGATTTCACCAAATTCCAATGAAATCAAGCGATGTCCAGAAAACAGCATTTTCTACTATGAACGGGAAGTATGAGTTTCTTCGACTGCCATTCGGTTTGAAAAACGCTCCTGCGATATTTCAGCGAATGATAGACGATGTCCTCAAGGAATTTATCGAAAAATATGTTACATATACATAGATGGCATTATTGTTTGCGGTACAAATGAAGATGATCACCTAGAAAACGTTGAAACCATATTTTCAAGACCAAGCGAAGCGAGTTTGAAGGTAAACCTCGAAAAAACCCATTTTATGAAGAACGAAGTTGAATTTCTGGGCTATCTGGTTACGTCCAAGGGCATAAGACCCGATGCAAAAAGGTTATTGCAATTCAAAATATCATTCCTCCACAAAATTTAAAGGAGTTTAAGAGCTTTCTCGGATTAACCTCATATTACAGGAAGTTTATCCGTGATTACGCGTAAATAGCTAAACAACTGACGAACTTGACAAGAGGCGAGTACACGCAAATCACACGCCTCAAAACACGTCCCTATTGCCTTAGACGAAGAGGCTATGAAGGCGTTTGATGACTTGAAAACCTCAGCCGATTTGTTGGCATTCCAGGACTTTAAAAAGCCCTTCAATCTCACTAGGGATGCTTCTGATTACGCAATAGGAGCTGTTTTTTCTCAAGGGGAAAATGAAAGAGACAAGCCCATTTCATTCATATCGCGATCACTCAGCAAAGCTGAAGAAGGATACGCGACTAACGAGAAATAGATGCTCGCTATTTTGTGGGCATTTGGCAACCTTCGCTCATACCTCTATGGTGCAAAGAAAATTCTGATTTTTACAGATCACCAACCATTGACGTTTGCATTAGGTAACAGAAATCATAATGCAAAGCTGAAACGATGGAAGACTAGGATCGAAGAATATAACCACGAGTTTATTTACAAACCGCGATAATCAAACGTAGTGGCCGACGCACTTTCTCGCCTCAGAAATCAAGTGAATATTCTTTCGAACTCAGAAACCGATACAGCAACAGATACAGCGATACAGCATCAGCAAACTCAGACACAATAACTGCAGTAGAGGGCAACTTAGATCATATGCCCGCAAGCGAAGGTACCATGCACATTGCGGAACAGGATGGTAGTCATTTAATTCCGCACGTTGAGGCACCATTGAATGTCTTCAAGAACTAGATTGTTTTCAGAGAAGGAAAAGAATTATTTAGTTTCATCAATCCACACAATGGCTACACTCAATGCACATTTTGTCACACTCCAAACAATTGACAAAGATGCTCTGATTGAAGCGCTAAAAACCAGGTTGAATCCTTCAGTCATAAACGGAATTAAAATACCTGAGAATCGCATTCAATTGCTTCAAGAAGTCTATTGCGAAAACTTTCTCTATTACAAAGTAAGAATAACCCAAAGGCTGGTCGAAGACGTTGCTAATGAAGAAAGGATTTGCTCAATAATAGAAACCGAACACAAAAGGGCACATTGAAACCCTGTGGAAAATAAGGAACACATATTGAAAAAATATTACTTTCCAAGAATGACTAGCAGGATAAGGTATTTTACAAATTCTTGTGAGATCTGTAAAATAAACATATACGATAGGCATCCCTTTGTACCCAAACTACATGAAACGCCAAATCCAAAATACCCCTCTCAAGTCTTACATGTAGATATTTTCGAAATACAAGGCCTAACATTTTTGAATTGCATTGATAAATTTTCTTAATTTGCTTAATTTTTCCATATAAAAACAAATCTGCAGTTCAACTCGGAAACAAATTTGCGAAAATCCTACACTATTTCACGGTACCACAAATGATAGTTACTGATAACGAATAGGGTTTCATGAGTCCAACGGTTTCTAACTACATAAAAAATCTGGGCGTGCAACTTTATCAAACACCTATTCAAAGAAGCGAAGTCAATGGGCAAGTAGAAAGACTTCATTCCACAATAATTGAAATATACCGTTGCCTCCAAAAATAACTTAAGAAAACAAATCCTACAGAACTACTTTATATAACAATCGATCGCTATAATAAAACAGTCCACTCTATTAACAAACGGAAATAAACGGAAACCAAACGATATTTTCTTTAATAGAACAGAACGAATTAACTATCAAAATCTGAAGGACTTTCGCAGCATGGTATTAAAGGATGTAAGATTTCAAATCAAAGAAAATGCTGAACGCCGCAACTTACGTATGAATAAAAGAAGGCATCAGCCAAGTGAATATAGGGAGGGCGATGAAGTTTATGTTAGGAACAAACAGATTAAGGCTAAGCAAAAACCGCTTTATAAAAAAGAAGTTGTTGGGAGAGACAATAGGGTAACTATTGATACGGACGGTAGCAACAAAATCCATAAAGCTCAAATAAAAAATATAAAATGATAAAAACAGTTACATAATCAAAAAAGCACAGAAGATTAAAAATAAAAAAACTAGAACCTAAAAATAAAACGCACATAAAACATGTAAAATCTAAATAAGACAATAGAAAAAATGGAAGATAAAAATATGCACAAAATAAGTAGATTGATTTAGAAAAGCACTATATGATTTTAATACAAGTAGCACAAGAAAACAAAAAAAAGAAGAAAGCACGAAAAAAGAAAATATAGAATTCACACAAAAAAAATGCACAAAACTAAGGAAGAATATGGAGCTGGCCTACTGCCGAAAACCAGTGAATCAATGCCAAATCATTTGGAAGCAGTTTTTAAACAGAAGGCCTTACCAACTAAGTATTAACTCTGCATTTTTTTAATAATTTTGTTGATGTTTTTATAAAATAACGTCGTGTTACATTATACTTTGATGTTGGTTTTTGTCATTAATTTGTCACCAAATTAACTTAAATTAGGTTTTGAATACAATTTCTAAATTTGTTCCATTATTTCTTTGAGCCACTGTATATATTAGACATAAGCAGCAACGCAGTTATGATAAATAACAATGCCACAAGAGATGTGCGCGTGACGTGGTTTTTCCGCGTCACGCGTGTTTCACGTGTAATGGAGAATAACATAAAAATAAAAAAATTGCAAAATATTTACAAAACTGTTACCAAAATTGAGTTTTTTCCAAAAATGCCGAATAAAGTTCCTAATTTCTTATAATAAAACCTTGTCTTATTAGTCAACTCAATTTGGGTCCACTTAGAGTCGTCGGATCGAGCCCAAATTTTACATGGATCATTGTGGCATAAAATGGAAACTTTTTGGACCCTACTCTCGTGTATGCGCCGCCATTTTGAAAAATCTTCATAGAAATAAGGGCAGGTCTAGTATATAAGTTAAGAACAAATAAATTGCAACTTAGATCCAAAATTCCATTCCCACAAAATAGAATGCTGACGCAGTGTCTGCAGTTTCCACAGTCACGTTCTCGAAAACAACAACGAAAAAGCACAAAAACTTCATATGGAATATGATCCGCGCGTCCGGCAGAGCAGTTAGTAAATTTGGCGCATTTATTTAATTATCTTAAAATAAGTTTAGTTGTAAATTAATAGTGAAACAATAAAGTTGGCTTTGGCCTTTTTTTAAAAAACACTCAAAGTCGTAAAAAACTTAACTGGCGCCCGAGCAGGGACCCTGAAATGAATAGTTCCAGATGAATAAAGTCTTTTGAACAAAATCTTTGGGGACATCTCAACTGGATTACTTTAAACCGAAAAATCTTTTAAGTATCAGATTGAGGAAATTCCAACGGATTCATCAAGGATAAAAAGTGATCAAACGGCTCCCCAGTACAATAGGAAAAGGATACAGCTCGAGATTCGAAATCTCATTGATATCGTCGGAATGTTTATTGTAAGTTAAATCTAAGATATATTTTTATGTGAAAGTTAAGAATTTTTAAAGAAAAATTAAGAAAAAATATCGAAAAAAGGAAAATTGATAAAAATCTTAAGTGAAGCAAATTTGTTTGAAAAATCAAAAGAAAAATTAATAATAATCTTAAACTAAAGAAGAATAATAGTTCTAAAGTGAATAATAATTTTAAACTAAGAAATTGAAAAAAATTCTAAAGTGAAAAAAAATTTTTAAGAAAAATTAATTATACCTAAATATTGAAAGAAAGAATTAATTACTCAACTAACTTTATTTATATCTAAATTTTATATTTGGATATTGTCTGATTCCACTGAAAACAACACACTATTATTAATTCCAAATTCAAACCATAGTAAATTAAGAAAACTTATAAAGACAGTTTTTTTACAAACAAAAAAATAAAGTAAAAATCGTATTCGTGAGAAATGACTAACGTAACTGCTGACGAGTTAGCAGAACAATTAAACAGACTGAATTTTAATAATACGACACCCAGCAACTCAAATCAACCATTAAAAATGGACAAAACACTGCAACAACAAATAACTGACTTAGTGACCTCAACGATACAAAATTTAAATAATCCTTTTCTAAATGAAGATAACACGGACTGCCAAGTAGAATTGACTAGGGAAAATATTAATGAGCTAGATAGAATCCCAGACATAGTGAAATGTCTTAGGGAATTTTCAGGGGCTCCGGGAGAATTTAACTCCTGGAGAAGAACCACAGACCGCATATTTTCAGTATATGATAACCTAAAAGGAACTCCAAAGTATTATGCGATACTCCATACGGTTAGGCATAAAATTGTAGGAGAAGCGGATACCGCTTTGGAATCCTATAAAACTCCACTAAATTGGGTGAAAATTAAACAGTGCTTAATGATGCACTACTCCGATAAGAGGGATATTGGTACCTTGGAGTACCAACTCACCACGTTAGCGCAACGAAATAATTCAATTCAGGAATTCTATCAAAAAGTGTATCAGCACTTATCATTAATACTAGACAAAATTTCCTGCCTTGACATAAGTGAGGACTCACTGCAAGCTATGACCAACTGCTATAGAGATAAGGCATTGGATACATTTATTCGGGGACTCAACGGAGACTTACCCCGTTTACTTAGCATAAGAGAACCTACGTCCCTTCCGCAGGCTCTTAATTTATGTCAAAAACTTGACAACATGACCTTCCGTATGAATTACGCACAGAACAGCTCAAACAATTACAAAATGATACCACCTAGACCACCAAAAAAATTAAATTTTCCCACAAATAGAAATAATTTTCATCCTGAATTAGTTCATTGGCCATCTGCCGGAAATACCAATCCCTTCATTCAAAATAGAACAAACCCATTCTTAAATAACACTTGGAGAACCCAATATCACCAGGGAACAAATCTTTTTATTCAAACTGGTAACCCATTTAGACAAAACAATACATTTCAGCCAAACTTCCAATTTCCAAAACCAAACCAAGCATTTAATTCCAGACTGAACATGCCTCCCAAACCACTACAGCCTATGGAGATAGACCATTCGATACAAACGAGACACGTAAATTACCAGAATAGGCCTAATTTTCAGCACAGTAACAATGGTCAAAAACGACCAATGACCTTCCAAACACACCCTCCAAACAAGGTTCAAAGAAATGCCATTCATTGGGCAAAGGCTAACGTAATTAATTCTTATATTTTATCAAATACCAAATATTTAGATGTACGCAACAAAATATCATTAACATCTGGCACCGTAGTAGCTATTCTTATCGTACTATTTGGGATAATTATGACAGTAAGTCACATACGCAGAAGTATGAAAGGTCAACCAACAGACACAATAAGCCTAAAGGAACGACACCCTCAACTTTCGGTATCGGCCATAGAAAAGCTTAATCAAATCTTTAATGGGTCAACCGAGGACGGTCGAAATCAGGAGGGGAAGAGTTAAGAACAAATAAATTGCAACTTAGATCCAAAATTCCATTCCCACAAAATAGAATGCTGACGCAGTGTCTGCAGTTTCCACAGTCACGTTCTCGAAAACAACAACAACGAAAAAGCATAAAAACTTCATATGGAATATGATCCGCGCGTCCGGCAGAGCAGTTAGTAAATTTGGCTTGCATTTATTTAATTATCTTAAAATAAGTTTAGTTGTACATTAATAGTGAAACAATAAAGTTGGCTTTGGCCTTTTTTTAAAAAACACTCAAAGTCGTAAAAAACTTAACTTATATACAAATATACTTATTTGCATGTTATTCACTTATATTTTTTTCAATCTTCTCTACTAAACATTTTTCCTTTTTTAGGGGGTGAAATAGGCCTACAGGGGAACTGAACACACAGCAAAAAATCCGTAACGCAACAAATTGTATACCTCAAGGATAGTGTGGAATACAATACAATTTTTTTTTAATTTATTATGTCTATTATTATCAAACGTTTTATTAAAAACGAATAACTCTAAACCTGAAAACCTGTTCTTTTAATGTACTTCTAATCAGAAACAATTTGCGCCTTCTTGTCCGATGCAACTGTGTAAATGTTTATGTATTTGTGTCAAATATCGCAAATAAGAAAAATACCAAACTTTTCAGCAATAACACCGCTTCCTTATATCTTAGTTCTTTGGCAATATCACACTGAGCTTTTTAAGGCTCCATATGTCATATTGGCATTTCCGTGATAACGCACGGGAAGGACATACGACTTTAATGAGTGGAAAAAGAAAGAAAAATTCAACTTACTGATTCTTATTTTGATTTTCCAATATCTAACTAAGCGCACTGCACAAGGTGTAAAACCTAAGAGCTGTCAAAAGTTTGGCTCTTAGATAAAAGCCACCAAAAATGATACGTTACGTGACAAGAAATAAAAGTGGTTTTCAACTGAATCTATAGAAATACAAACATATGCGAATTAAGCCCAAGTAGTTTCATGAATTTATTTTTAACCCTTTCGACCCCGACTAGCTGTCTGAAAATTTTGTTTTCATAACTCATGTGTTTATTAGACTTCTAGAGTTATAGTGTCACCAGATATTAAATGTTGCACATTTGTAATTAAGTTTGCAATTATGCACGCTAAAACTGCGTATTTGTTTTGAATTAATGATTTCAATATATATTTTTTTTTAATTCATATTTTCTGCGCTAATTGCACTTTTGGCTCATTTTGTTATAAAATTAACTCTGAATAATGCGTTGTAGTTATGTTGATCGTAAAAACTGCAATTATGCAATTCGATGTCTTTTTTGATAAATTAGTTCCGTTTGTAAAGGGTAAATTAAGTATGCAATCAAAATAATTACACGCATAATTATGTCGTTCAAAGTTCTTCATTACGTTTTTATAAATAAGTCATAATATGATACGTTACGTAACCATTATGATTCAATTGGATTAAAAATTGCAAATATTTATTTGTTTGACGTTTATTTAGTAGTTGAGAATAAACAATTAATTGATTTTATCTATTTAAAATGTTTAAACAGAGATTTTGTGAAACAGCCGTTATTTTGTATCAAAAACAAATACAAGTAAAATTACTTTAACGACAATCTACAGTTTTGCAAAATACAAATGCTTTAAAAGAAACCAAAACAAACAACTCATTTTAAGTTTGTTGTTTCAAGGAAAGACGTGGAAAACAATAAAGGAACAGTATTATGCGTAGTTAGTGGCACTAGTTAGGATACACGTTTAGAAAAATGAATAGAGGTTATGTTGAAAAATAAAAAGAATCTGCTCACAACACACAAAAAAGTTTTCATGTTTCCACTAACAAAAAGGATTTATTGAGTTATCATCATACGAATCCAAAATTTTATTTGAAATAAAAGACATTTGTATTCAATGTCATTGGATGCCTTCCTTCCAAGTTAAATCTCTCATTGGTCCGGTTTATTTTAAGAAATAAAGTTGAACGGTATAATACATCATTATTTTGCCTTAACTTTTGGCTTAAGTCGCTACCAATCACTTAGTCACTATCGAAAACATTAAATCTTAATAAGTTTTATTTATGTTCAACTTATATTTATTTATTTTTTGTACAAAAATATTTCATAACCATTTTATAAGTTAACGACACATGTTAATACGCCCACGTATTAACATTCAATAATAGCGACAGCGATGAACAACAATAGCCAGCCAACTGTAATGTGAGCACTGAACGTGACAATCCAGCGACCAGCTGCTATAATACAGAACTTGCAACAGTGAGAAAATCGACAGCGATGGACAACAACAGCCAGCCACCTGTAATGTGAGCGCTGAACGTGACAATCCAGTGACCAGCTACTATAATACAGAACTTGCAACAGTGAGAAAATGTAGACACTGCATTTTCTCAAGATCTTAAACTTGCTTCTTAATAATCTTCATCATCATCTTCTTCTTCTTCTTCTTCTTCTTCTTCTTCTTCTTCTTCTTCTTCTTCTTCTTCTTCTTCTTCTTCTTCTTCTTCTTCTTCTTCTTCTGGTAAAATTACTATTTATTATTAACAACAAATGTTCATAGCTTTAGTTCCAATTTTGATGTATTAAGAACAGTTGAGCATAGCTCAAAAAAATATATTATAATAAAGAACTCCAGATCATTGAGAAACCGATCTGTTTAACTTATATATTAATTTAATTTTAGTGGTTTTATAAGTAACCAAGTCTTATATAAGTTAAGACAACAAATATTTAAAATAATAAAATATGCTGACACCATGCACGCGAGTTACATATACAAATACTTACACCAAAACATCGGACAATGCACTCGATAAATTTTATGACTTTTTAAAAACAATAAAGAACGATAAAGCGTAATCCAAAATCGACTTCCTGTTGTTCGATAAAATGTTACATAAAAAATTAATACAAATAACAATTTAACCCTTAAATGCATCGTGATGTAGATCTACATCACATATTAAAACCTTCATAGCGCTTGATGTGGCAACGTTTGCATTGTTTTTTTTTTTTACATATGAAATTGACATCACTGATTTTCCGTTATCTTTTGCAAACAAAAGATCAATATGTTTTTTTTTATTGTCTGTGACAGTTTTAACAGGAGCAACTCAGTTTGTGTATAATTTCATTTTGTTGTGCCTTAAAAAGTGTGATTATTTATTTATTAACATAAAATATAAAAAGGTAAATAAAATGCATTTTATCTTCAAGTTTTTATATGCTGATGAATTTGTGCATGAAAAACTGTATTTTGTATATGATGTAGATATACATCAGTATGCAAAATCAGTTCTTAATATTTTCTGTTGTAGCAAAGAGAGTTCTTGTTTATATTTTTATGTTTGTATAAATATGTACTGTTAAATTTGCCTTAATATTCTACTCTTTTAACAATTTCTTGTGAATTGACATTTTTGTTATCACAGTATGTCCCGATCGCTGAAAACTAAAGATATTGAAAAGATTCTAGCTGATTTAGAAGATGGTAACGTTTCGGATGATGGGCTAGAAGATGAAAATGATGACGAAGAACAATTTTACGCGATCACTAGGGACCTTCTTGAAAATTTGGCGGAAGAAGCCGACCCTTTAGGTGAACAAGAAACCGCTGACCACGATCTTGGCGAAGAAACTGATCCACTTCCTACTGAGTATGGTTCACATGGCCCATCTGTACAAAATGAAGTCCAAGACAACTTCATGAATTTGTTTGACAAACGCAGCCTTGTTTGGAAAAAAAATCATTTATGTTATGATGATTCTACAATTACTCACGAACCTGGAACATTAGATGAAGATGTAGCCGAGTTAGACACCCCATACAGGTGTTTTCTCCACTTTTTTACTCCAGACTTCCTTCAAAAAATCGTAGATGAAACTAATCTTTATGCCACTCAAAGCAACCCTGCAACTTCTTTTGTAACAAATGTTGACGAATCAAAAAAATTCATAGGAATTTTGCTTTTTATGTCAGTTCAACATTTCCCGAGTGTTCGCTCTTGTTGGCACGAAAAATATGGTTATGAACCAATAAAGAGTGCAATGCCAGTTAACCGTTTTCAAACTATAAGGAGTGTGTTGCACTTTAACAACAACGAAAAGCATCTTCCAAGAGATCACCCAAATCACGATCGCTTACACAAGATAAGACCTGTCTTAGACCATCTAAATGAAACATTTTCATCTATACCAATTGACCAGCATCTCTCTTTAGACGAGCAGATGTGTTCAACTTAAATAGGTCATTTTCTCAAACAGTACTTGCCGAACAAGCCTCATAAGTGGGGCTACAAACTGTTTGTGCTATGCAATCTTACGGTGAAGGACTGTCTAAAGAAACCAAAATTCGCCTTAATAATTTAATTTCTAAATTTGACAAACTTTATGGACCTATCTCTTATGAAGAGGTAGTCAAAACCACAGTTAGAGCCACTATGGACCACAGTTAGAGCAACCGAAATTCGAACCACTACTGATGACCCTATCTATATGAAAAGTTACCCATACCCAATCAATATGAAGGAAGAAGTAGATAGACAGATACAGGAACTCCTTGGCTCTGGAGTCATACGCCATTCCCTACAATTCACCCATATGGGTGGTCTCGAAAAAACCGAAGCCCAGCGGTGAAAAACAGTATCGCATGGTCATTGACTTCAAAAGGCTTAATGCTGTGACCATAGCGGATACTCATCCTATTCCTGATATAAACAGCACTCTGTCAAGCTTGGGTAATGCAAAATTTTTTACGACAATTGACCTTACCTCTGGATTTCATCAAATACTGATGAAAGAAAAAGATATAAAGAAAACAGCTTTTTCCACGATGAATGGCAAGTTTGAATTTTTAAGATTGCCATTTGGGCTTAAAAACGCCCCTGCCATCTTTCAACGAATGATAGATGACGTGCTAAAAGAATTAATAGGAAGAATATGTTTCGTCTACATAGACGATATAATTATATTCAGTAAAACAGATGAAGATCACCTTAAGGACATAGAGACAGTGTTTCAAAGATTGGAAGAAGCAGGACTAAAGGTAAATTTGGAAAAAACTCATTTTATGGAGAAAACTGTAGAATTTTTAGGTTATCTGGTTTCACCCGAAGGCATTCGACCTGATCAAAAAAAAATTAAAGCGATAGATGGTATTCTTCCACCTGAAACCTTAAAAGAATTGAAAAGATTTTTAGGTCTTACCTCATATTATAGAAAGTTCATTCGCGACTAACCTAACTCGTGGCGAGCACGCTCAAGTAAAAGCTAGCCAATCAAGGAATATAACAATCCACCTCGATAATGAAGCCCTTCAAGCATTTAATGACTTCAAGAAGCTGCTTACTTCTTCAGAAGTTCTTATTTTACCAGAATTTGATAAGCCATTCAATCTTACGACTGATGCATCCAACTACGCTATAGGTGCAGTACTTTCCCAGGGGGAACATGGAAAGGAAAAGCCAATTGCCTATATATCCCGCTCCTTAAATCGCACTGAAGAAAACTATGCGACAAACGAGAAGGAGATGCTGGCAATTGTGTGGGCGTTGGATAATCTGAGGAATTATTTATATGGCGCTAGGAAAATAAGAATATTCACCGACCACCAGCCCTTGACCTTTGCATTAGGTAATAGAAACTTCAATGCGAAGCTCAAGCGCTGGAAAGCAAGAATAGAAGAGTACAACTACGAGTTAATTTACACTCCCGGTAAATCAAACTTTGTGGCTGATGCTCTTTCGCGATTAAAAACAGAGGTAAACCAATTAACTAGTCAAGGTGAGGATGGGGAAAACTCTACCGGAGGTGACGAAAGTATTCATAGCGCTGAGCAGGATAATTCTGACTTAATTCCTCACGTAGAAGCGCCACTAAACGTATTTAGAAATCAAATTGTGTTTAGGATAGGAGAAGACTCGCGTATTGCGGAACAACCACATCCTGGTTATCACTGTCAGTTTATAAGAGTGAAAGAACTGAATACGTCAAATCTCACAGAACTACTGAAAGAATTTCTTAATCCCGTTCTAGTAAATAGTATTAAAATACCTGAGAATTACCTCCAATTACTACAAAACGTTTACCTAGATAAGTTTGGGAGTTACAAGATACGTGTTACACAAAGATTAGTTGAGGACGTAGCTAACCAAGAGAGGTCTGTAGCATAATTGAAGAGGAACACAAGAGGGCACATAGGAATCCAAAAGAAAATAGGGAACAAATTCTGGAAAAGTATTACTTCCCTAGCATGAACAGCATTGTCAGAAGGTACACAATTAATTGTGAGGTATGTTGTTTGAATAAATATGATCGCCATCCAACCAAACCCAAGCTACAAGAAACTCCCATACCTCAATACCCATGCGAAATTCTTCATGTTGATATCTTCGAAATGTGTGGATTTTAATTCTTAAGTTGTATCGACAAATTTTCAAAATTTTCCAAATTTTTCAGCATTAAAAACAAATCCGCAATTCATATTCGAACAAAGTTCATAAAAATTTTACATTATTTTACAACACCCAGAATAATCGTTACCGACAACGAAAGAGGATTCATGAGTTCTTTAGTTTCAAATTATATAACATCATTGGGGATCGAACTCTACCAAACTCCAACCCAGAAAAGTGAAGTCAACGGGCAAGTTGAAAGGCTGCATTCCACTGCATTAGAAATTTATCGTTGCCTCGAAAAGGAGTTAAAAAACATTAGTCCAAAAGAGCGACGCTATATAGCAGTTGATAGGTACAATAACTCCGTGCACTCTATAATTAATAAAAAACCTAGTGACATATTTTTTAACAGAACGCAACGAATAAATTATCAGAATTTAAAAGATTTTCAGGAAAAAGTGCACAATGATATAAGAAGTCAACTAGAAAGAAACCAAGAGTTAAGAAATCTCAGAATAAATAAAAAAAAAACAACCTAAAAAGTATAATGCAGGAGATGAGGTATATATAGTAAATAAGCAGATAAAGGGAAAACAAAAACCTCTATACAAAAAGAAATTGTAGGACAAGATAATCACGTTACCATAACCACAACAACGGGAAAAAAGTTTTATAAGTCCCATATAAAAAATGTATAAATGTATCTTTTATAAAAAATGCAAAAAAAACATAGAATAAAGACATGAAAAAACCACTAAAAAAGAGGAGTGAGATAAGCATAAAGAGATTAAAAATTTACTAATTTAAATGTTTTCGTTTTCTTTGTCTCTTCCCTTTTTTTGGCTATTAATAACAAGATACACACTGTTATAAAAATAATTTTTTCTTTCCTTTTTTTTTAAACATCATTGGTTAATATTTTTTAAATGATTTGCAAATGTTTCTTTTAAATACACCTTTTTAAAAATTAATTCATTCTATTAAGAATTATATTGAATTTCATAAATCTTCTATTGAATTTTAAAAAAAAAAAAATATAAGAAAAATCATATAAAATAAATAAATTTTAGAAAATAAGTAAATTTTTGTGAAATGTTAAAAATAAAAATATAAAGTATAGAGAAATTAGAGATTAACAACTCTTTTACCTAATTTTTAAGCTCATAACTACTTTGCAGATGTTTAGTAGCAGCTGTAGAATGCTTTCATGTACTCAAATACGAGTCTTCCATAGTATCCATTAGGGAAGGAGATGGCTGGATTGTGAATGGAAACTTCAAGTTGGTGCACATCATTAACCTACAACGCTATACCGATGCGCTAGAGCAAATAACAAATTTGGCTGCAACAAATTTCAAAGACGAGGGGAAGGGCTTACTCTTGGAGTTTTATGTCAACCAAACTGAAGAACGCCTGAATGAATTACGAGGCGCAAAAATTAGGAGACCGCGCTCGATTAACTGGATCGGTTCTGCTTGGAAATGAATCGCCGGGAACCCGGATGCAACCGACTGGGACCTGATTCTCCAAAAGCAAGGGGAAGTCATTGAAAACAACAATCAGCAGTTTAAAATCAACGAAAAACTCTTCAGTGCGACTCAGGAGGTAATGCAGAGGATGAAACAAATTGTCAACAGTATAAATGGTATTTACAAGGAAACTGAAGTGAGACAGGTAAAACAAGATGCAATAAACCAGGTGATATTGCTTAAGGAAGAAGTTGAAGAGATCGTGCGAGCCTGCCAGATGGCTAAAAAAGGAATCGTGAACACCGACCTCCTCGACTTGGAAGAAATCAATCAAATACTCGCAGAAATGGAGACTCTTCCGTACCAGAACACTATAGAGGCGATTGAGTATGGAAAACCTACTGTAATGACTAACGGCTCTCTTCTTCTATATGTCCTCTCGATGCCAAAGCTGAAAAATGAGAAGTACCACTTGTTGATAACACGGGCAACGATAAATGATGGTAAACAGATTGATCTGAAGTTCCAGAAGATGCTCGTAAACCAGAGAGAAACATATGGCATAGTATGAAATTGTTTCTCTATTAGCAATTCTACTGTTTGCGAAACAGGTGATTTGGAGAAGTTAGACGAGGATGACTGTCTGCCCAGAATACTCAAGAGGGGTCACGCTGCTTGTCACTACAAAGCGAACAACGAGGTAATTTCCGAACTTATAAATGAAAATATCATTTTTCTTTCCAATTTCTGTGGAGAGGTTAACGCCAACAACGTAACCAGCTTGCTGAATGGGTCATATGTTCTACAACTTAGTAATGAGACAATACATTTGCGAAACCATACGTTCTCCAGCAAAACAGTCTCAAGCCTTCAAGCACTTCCGCCAGTACTGTCAAATATCACAAATCGTGGCATGAAGATAAACTTGGAACACGTTCATGATCTTAGTCTGAGAAATATTGGATATCTCGAAAAATTGAAGGGAAGACTAAACTTTTCCTTTGCTTCTGACGTCTTCATTGTCATAATCATAGCATCCATTGCATACACCCTCTGGAGGAAAATAAGTGGCAGTTTTGACATTCCTGCAATTCTATTTCCGGAAAAACAAGCAACAGCTGTAAATCCAGTACCCAAACCTAATCGAAGTCCCGATGCCATCTCCTCGTTATTATTCAATCTGCGCGACGCAGATACTTAAGGAGGGAGGAGTTAACACCCTGCATTCCCACTAATATGCTGAATACGCATCACTTGTACTGCAAGCAAGCGACGACAAGCTGACGCCAAGCTGTAAGCAGAGTCAGCACACGCGCGGTCAAATTGGGGCATCGTTCTGCCAGCACTGTTGGATTGCCGACGCAGCGAGTTCATCGTGGGATTGCAACATACTTAGCTTAAGTTATTGGTTATTGGTATTGGTAATTGAAGGTTATTTCTAAGCTAGTAAAGAATATTTTAGTTAAGTGTTAATTAGTGACCGACTCAGGGAAGTCGAAATAAAGTAAATCGTTTGTGAAGTTAAACTTAAAATCGTGTGTTTCAATATAAAAGGCTGGAAACCGAAGTTGAGGTTTCCAGCAAAGTATTTTTTTAACTTCATCTGAACCCGCGAACTTAACTTGGATAACTCTGGAAAGAAAAAATATAGAATAGTGATAGACTCCAGAAAGTTAAATGAAGTAACCATTGACGATAAATATCTGCTGCCAAACATTGACTCGATTTTAGACAAATTAGGACGTGCGCAATATTTTACAACTATAGACCTCGCAAAAGGGTACCACCAAATTTTGATCACAGAAGAAGATAGAAACAAAACGGCTTTCGTTACACCGCATGGTCTTTATGAATTCATAAGAATGCCGTTCGGGTTGAAAAATGCGCCCGCAACGTTTCAACGTGTCATGAATGAAATGTTGCGAGATTTTATAAATAAAACATGTGTTGTGTATTTAGACGATATACTAATCTGCAGTACAACGTTACAGGAACATATGAAGGCAATTAGAGATATTTTTAACGTCTTAGATGAGAAAAATCTCAAAATCCAAATAGACAAGTGCAATTTTCTTAAAAAAGAGACTGAGTTTTTAGGGCACATACTTACGAAAAATGGAATCAAACCAAACCCGTTCAAAATAAAAATAATAGAAAAATTAGACTTGCCGCGGACAGAAAAACAAATTAAAAGCTTTTTAGGCATTACCGGGTATTACGAGGGGTGCCTTTTATATTTCGGGATTTGGCAACCCTGGTGTTGCAATCTGTCAACTGAAAGCTCTATCGCAAAGTTTGACATTTGTTGGCTTATCAAATACTCGCAGAAATGGAGACTCTTCCGTACCAGAACACTATAGAGGCGATTGAGTATGGAAAACCTACTGTAATGACTAACGGCTCTCTTCTTCTATATGTCCTCTCGATGCCAAAGCTGAAAAATGAGAAGTACCACTTGTTGATAACACGGGCAACGATAAATGATGGTAAACAGATTGATCTGAAGTTCCAGAAGATGCTCGTAAACCAGAGAGAAACATATGGCATGGTATGAAATTGTTTCTCTATTACAACAATTACACTCAGAACGTTTTGACATACGAGCGCTATTTGTGTTGTTTATAGTAACTTAAAAGATTCATCTCGGTCCAAAAATGGAATTAAATCGTGAACATTTTCGTGCGATTATTTTTTACAACTTTCGACGTGGATTAACACAGCAACAGTGCATGGATGAACTTAATTCAATTTTTTGCGATGAAGCTCCATCAAGGACCAGTGTTTATCGATGGTATGGTGAATTCAATCGTGGTCGTAGTTCACTCCAAGACGAATTTCGTGAAGGTCGTCCGAAATCAGCTGTTGTTCCGAAAACCATTGATGCTGTGCGCGAACTGATATTGCAAGATCGTCATGTTACCTATCGTGAGATTGAGACAACCTTAGGCATAAGTGGGACAAGCATACATTCAATATTGCATAAACATTTGACTGTCAAAAAAATTTGTTCGCGTTGGATCCCACACAATTTGTCAATCACTCAAAAAAAGGCTCGTGTCGATTGGTCGAAGGAAATGCTCAAAAAATACGATCGCGGTGCTTCGAAACACGTCTATGACATCGTGACAGGTTATGAATCGTGGATTTACGCGTATGAGCCAGAAAGTAAACAGCAGTCGACTGTATGGGTGTTTCAAGATGAGCCAAATCCAACAAAAGTTGTTCGCGCACGAAGCACATCCAAGCAAATGGTCGCCTGTTTTTTCGGAAAATATGGACATGTCGCAACCGTACCACTAGAACAACGCAGAACAGTCAACTCTGAGTGGTACACAACTATTTGCTTGCCAGTTGTCTTCCAAGAAATCAGGAAAACCAACCGCCGAAGACGGATCACTCTTCACCACGACAATGCGAGCTCTCACACATCGGCTCAAACAACTGCATTTTTGAGCACCCAAAACATCGATTTGATGGGTCATCCGCCGTATAGTCCTGACTTGGCACCGAATGACTTCTTTTTATTCCCAACCGTGAAGAATAAACTGAGTGGACAACAATTTTCGACGCCCGATGAAGCGGTTGCGGCATTCAGAATGCATGTTTTGGAGATACCTCAATCAGAGTGGCAAAAGTGCTTCGACAATTGGTTCAAACGCATGCAAAAGTGTATAGATCTTCATGGAGAATATTTTGAAAAACAATTAAGTGATTTTCGATGATTAATATTTGTTTTTGTTCTCTAATCCCGAAATATAAAATGTACGAGGGGTGTACAGGAAATTTATAAAAAATTATTCAAAAGTAGCCCAGCCGATTACAAAATATTTAAAGAAAAACGTAAAAATAAATACGGTTAAAAAGGATACCACGTATATAGAAGCTTTCGAAAAGTTAAAACAACTAATTAGCTCACATCCAATTTTAAGATACCCCAATTTTGAAAAAGAATTCACACTTACTACAGATGCCTCAAACTACGCAATTGACGCATTTATATCACAGGAAGGACATCCCATATGTTTCGCATCAAGAACCCTTAACAACCACGAACAGAATTATTCAGCAACCGACGAAGAATTTTTGACCATTATGTGGAGCGTGAATTACTTTAGGCCATATTTGTACGGCAGAAAATTCAAAATTGTAACAGATCATCAACCTATAAAATTTTTGCATTCAAAGTATAGAGGGAAAGATATTTCACCAAGGCATCAACGGTGGTTGCTTAAACTTGGGGAGTACCAGTTTACAATCGAATATATAAAAGGAAAAGAGAATAGAGTAGCAGATTTCCTAAGCAGAATTCGAAATAACTAGGACGTTATTAAAAAAGAGGGGGAGGGTGAAAATCATTGCGGAACACAATTTCGACAAAATTACGAAGATAATGAATCTGATCTCAATATAATTGAAAACATAGATGATGATGTGAGTACGGCTACAGTACACTCAACGGACGAAAATTTAGGTGACCATTTTTATATTAAAGAGATAGTGAATAATTATAAAACACAAATTATTTTGACGAATAATAAAGTGGAAGAATTAAAGATATTGCATAATATTTATATCGGAAAATGATTTCGATAATATGGGTGAAATATTTAGAATATTTTCTGAGCTATCTGACCACAAATACAATTTAGTGCAAAAAAAACTAATAGCAATGTATTCAAACGATAATCAAATACAATTCCTTAAATGTACAATCAGAGCACAGGATATAGAAACTGAAGTTGAGGCAGTTAAACAAATTTCTTTATATCACGTCAGGGAAAGTATGCACTCAGGAATCCAGGAAACATACAACCAATTAAAAAATAAAATATACTATCCTAAACTTATGGAAATAATACAATTAGTGATTAATCAATACGAGTTTGTCAGGAGATTAAATACGATAGGAAACCAATCAAACTCAAATTTTCACATACTGAAACACCCACAAAATGTTACGAAATTATTCACATAGATACCTTTGTTATGAAAAGATTTCACTTTCTAACGATCATAGATAAGTTTTCAAAATACAGGGTAGCTTATCCGTTAAATGACAGGAATCATATCACAATTCTAGAACAAATGGAAGATTATATCACATAAATGGGGAAACCAAGAAAGATTATAGCAGATAATGAGTTTAATGCTGCAAAGATTAGAGAGTTTCTAAACAATGAAAATATTGAGCTACATTTAACTAAACCAAACAGCCACACAGGCAATGCAGACATTGAACGATTCCACAATACGATCGCAGAAAAATTTAGAATGTTACATAAATTAAATAAGGACATATCTGTTAAACAGTTAATACAAAAAGCTATAAGAAATTATAACGAAAGGTTTCATTCAACAATAAAGTTCACTCCTGACGAAGTACACAAAAATAAAGTTGACTGGGATATTGTAAAAAATAATTTGGAATGCATGAAAGAGAAAATAATAACGAAGCTCAATAAAAATAGAGCAGATTACACTGAAACAAGAAAAAAAGGCTTTATAAAAAATTACAAAGCAGTTAGGCATAAGGAACAACCTAAATATAGAAAAGAAAAATTAGAGAGAGTTCACCCATGTAACATTAAAAAAAAACTCGCGTGTAGCAACGTACATGTGGCAGAAGTGAAACTTCTTTAACAGTAAGAAATAAGAGAAAATTTAGTGTCAAATAGAGAGGGAAAGTATCTGAAAAGAAATTCAATCAATACGAAATGGAATAATAATCTGCTGATTCAATATTTGCATCCAGGGACTGTACCGGCTATGGTTTTTGTCGAAAGTGTCACATATTAACTTTTATCTCTTAATTTTTATTTTTTCCGACAAAACTATAAGTTATTTTGTGCCTTATAGGTTTTTTTGGGCAAAAATAACAGTTATTTTCTGCCGTTTATTTTTCGGTCAAAAATATCAGGTAATTTATATTTGTTAAAGTCATTTTACAGAAAAAAAAATTTTGATACCATTATTTTCATCTCATCGGTGAGACATTTTACACATGGTGTCAACAGTTCAATCTGTCAAGCGGCCTTTAAAAAACACAAATTGCTTGATATTTTTGACCGAAAAAATTAAAGTCACAAAAAAACTAATATTTTTGACCGATAAAATAAAAGTCAAAAGTAATCTTTATTTTTCCTCGAAAAAATACAAGGCAAAAAATTACCCTTAAATTTTAACTTTCAAAGAATCAGTCTACAATTTAAAAGGCACTTAATATTCGTGAGGCTGAGGACATTTGTAACATAATGGTATATTTGAAAAAGTCTTTCAACAATTTTTTTCATTTGAAAATTGTAAAATAACAATTATTTCGGGTCCTTGGTTTAGTTAATTTGGTGTTTTAATTGCTTTTGAATGTCTTCTCAACATTGTTACTTTTTGAATGCTAGATTGCATTTAAATAGTACTCGTTGAAGGAGCCTCCGAAAACAGAGGCAAATCAGTAGAATTTTTCCCGCTGGACGTATCTCTATGCCTAAATATTTCCGTTTGAAGCTTAAAGAAATAAATTTCCGTGCACACTTTTCGGATGAAAATTAATGTTACGGACAGAATGTTACGCGTTCAGTTTTAATTACATTTTGTTTATCATGTGCCTACGTGGCGTAAAGGTATAGATTCCGACTCTTGAGCAACAATGGTCAGGGTTCAATTCTAGATAGCGGCTATAATTTTTTAAAAATTTGCATATGAATTGAAAACGTTAGCCTAGCGTCACGAATAAGAGACCTTGGAATTTCACTCGCCGCCAAAGAAGTTTCACTTCAAAAACAACTAAAATTTACAGGCAATGAGAATACTACTTCTAATAATGATATAGATATCGATGACTAAAGGGGAACTGACTATTAAGGAACTAACTGACCAATCAGGATTTATTGATTGAAAAGTACGAACAGAAGAAATAGTAAAGGATACCGACATAATTCTACACGTAATTGATTTGAAAGAATTGGAAAATATTTTAAATGAAATGACTGACAATGTACACTTGATGAATATAAAAAATAAAGAATTGCTTCAATTAGAACTGTTAGAAGCCAGAAGTAAACTTTTAACTCTAATGCCAAGTGAAATAAGACAGAAACGAGGTTTAGTGAACGCTGTTGGTACTATGTCAAAATTACTATTTCGGACCATGGACGACGAGGACAGACAACTAGTCCAGAAACATTTAATGAAAACAAATGAAATTCTAGAAAATGTAAATCAACAAGTTCAAATCAATGATTATTTTAATGCCAAAATTGCATATTTAAATATTATTGTTAATAAAGATAGAGAAATTATTCAACATGAAGTAAATGCAATAAGTAAATTTGTAAATGAAGAACAAACATGTACCACTTATTTGGAGCAATTAAATAGAATCCAACTATTAAAAAATAAATTAGATCACATACAAGACAATGTAGTATCTGCAAAATATGGCATAATCCACCCGAATATTTTAACCGATAAAGAAATAAATAAATACAAAATAAATTTTAGTAAACTCAAACAACTACAATTAGGTACAGCATTTATGAATAAAACACTTTTAATATTTGGTATACAAATTCCTAAAAATTTTATCAATGTTAATATACGAACAATAATCCCAATTCCAAATAACGATAAAAATGAAATAGATTATAAGCTCGAAGAAGTATTTAAGTATGAAAATAAAACGTATTCATATGAAATAAACAAACATCTAAAATATCTAAAATTCAGCAATCATTGTATTTTGAGATCAAATTGTATTTATATAAGAAATAATTTAACAGAAATATTAGAAATAGACATAGACACAATTCTTACTAAAAATGCCAATAATCTTTTAATTAACCAAACATGTAATAGAAACCAAACGAACCTAAATGGAAACATTATAATTAATTTTAATAATTGTACTATAAAAATAAATGACTTCTATTTTTCTAATCATCTTGAAAACATGGAAGAAAAAATATTGAATAAGTATGAAACTAATGTTAAAAATTATACAAGAAAATTATCGTTTGATGAAATAATTGAAGCAATGTGAAAAATATTAGAGCACTTAAATTCCACAGCAAACTGTCATATGGGGTAAAAGGATTGATAATATTTGTAATATTTGTTTTAGTAATTATCATAATTTTTAAACATAAATACATACAAATTAAATTAACAAAACGAATTCAGGAGAATTCATCTCTAAAGGGGGGAGTAGTTACATATACAAATACTTACACCAAAACATCGGACAATGCACTCGATAAATTTGATGACTTTTTAAAAACAATAAAGAACGATAAAGCGTAATCCAAAATTGACTTCCTGTTGTTCGATAAAATGTAACATACAAAATTAATACAAATAAAAATTTAAGTGCAATTCCAAGAAATCAACAACTGGTTGGCTTCAATAACAAAATAGTTTATTAAGCAAATTTGTAAATATAGAATTAAGTTTCGTTATGTTAAAATTAATAAAGAAAAGTCAGTTTGATTCTGCACTATAACAGCGACAGTTCGCTGCACAAAAAAATAAGCTTGGTTTTTACTTTTTTTTAAAAACCTGTTCGCCGCGATTAAATACGAAATTCGCTCATCCGCTGCATTCGTCAAACCGTGGGAATGCCAACGTCAGCTATTTCGCCAACGTCAGCTAAAACCACTACAACAAACAGCAACAACAATAGCAATAGCGGCAGAGCAGTTTTAGGTATATTATAATAAGATATAGAAAATGTTAAGTTAGTTCTAAGTTGGATTGAAATAAATAAAGTCGCTAACCGCGATAAAAAATATTTTTTTTATCTAATTTAAACTCGAAATAAATTAACTTATATACAGAACAGATTTTAATATATCCCTTCGCATTTTCTCAATGATTTAAATCTTTTGATTTCATGAACTTTAACTCAAAAAAAAAAAAAACTGATCATAATGAAGCACATGTATTCCAAAATAAGAATTTCGCAAACATTTGCTTAGCTTGACTTCGTATTCTACCAAAACACCCGAACAGAATTTGTTATTTTCTAGGAATGAAATTTTCTATATATCGCATATAGACTATCGAGGTGAAAGGTTATGTATTCCTAGTGATTATTTTAATTATAAAATTTCATTAACCAGCTGTTTTTTAATCATTAATAAAAAGTTGAGCAAGGGCTGTTGTCCAAGGGTTCACTCCAGAATTACTACTGAGGAGCGAATGGAAGATTTGTATGAGTTGAACCTCATCTGCAAAATAAGTGAGGAGGAGTTCCGTGAAACTGGTGAGACCTCCATGGAAAGTGTGAATTGATGTAACGAAGACCGTTATACTGGAGTGTAGAGACATTGCCATGAACGCCATTCTTGACGTCGAAGAAGGGAGCATCAAATTTTTTTGAATAAATGAGTGCACTCAAAATTTGAAGGTCACATTTGCTTCTTCAAATTGTTATATTGAGTACTTGAGTTGACTTCACTTAATTATTCCTGAAAATGTTATTAAGAAAATAACTATTCGCAGATAAATCGAACCAATTGAAACGAAGGCGATTGTCGACTGTTTGAAGGAAATCAGTAACAAAACTTAGCATGGCATTGCGACCTGAGAACGCGACTATAGTGAATTGGTTTCATAAAAACGTGTAATCCTCGCCAAGGGGCAAGTAGAATAAAGCCGTAAGGCAGGTGTCTTCTATAAACAAAAATGAATTTTGCTCCCATATACTATTTTTCAAATTTATTATAACTCCAATACTCAGATATGTTCTAATTCAAGGAAATTTTCAAGTAGGGAGTTTGACTGGGGCGATACATCTCTCAAATAATAACGTAGGTGTCCCAAGGCCAGCTCAGTGCGGACACAAAGCACACACAGATCAAAAGTGCACAAGCTGACTTGATATCGATCTTCAGTACACAGAGAAAAAGTATACGTTCGGACACTCGATCCTTTTGGTTTTAGGAGTTTTTAACAAGAGAAGATTTATTTCACGAAGTAGAAGTAAGCCTTTACGGCAGGAGTCTGCTATAAACAAAAATGGCTTATGTTGGGTTTTTATTTTAAATTAAATTTCTTATAACTCCAATACTCAGATATGTTCTACTTCAAGGGCATTTAGAGGTAGGGAGTTTGACTAGGGCGATACATCTGTCAAATAATAACGTAGGTGTCCCAAGGCCAGCTCAGTGCGGACACAAAGCACACACAGATCAAAAGTGCACAAGCTGACTTGATATCGGTCTTCAGTACACAGAGAAAGAGCAAACGCTCGTACACTCAGTCCTTTTGGTTTTAGAACTTTTTAACAAGAGAGTGGTAATTTCACGAAGTAAAAGTAAGCCTTTACGGCAGGTGTCTGCTATAAACAAAAATGGCTTATGTCCCCATATACTATTATTATACACTATATAGCTAGTCTGGCAGTGTAAGGAGACAAAAGAGGTGTAGAATTTGTGGAAGATACATAATTTCGAATGTTTGTCATCAATGAAATACCACTTCCTTTTTGTTTATACAATTGTTAAGAACTTTTAAGTAATGAAGACCTTTCGGGTTTTTATTTTAAATGAAATTTGTTATAACTCCAATACTCAGATATGATCCAATTTTAGGACATTTCCAGGAAGGGAGTTTGACTGGGGCGATACAAATATAATGTAGGTGTCCCAAGGCTAGCTCAGTGCGGACACAGAAAGCACACACAGATCAAAAGAGCACAAAGTGACTTGAAGTGAGTCTTCAGTACTCAGAGAAAAAGCAAACGTTCGGACACTCGATCCTTTTGGTTAAGAGTGTTAAACAAGAGGTTAATTTCATGAAACCTTGATCTCTTCGCCATTAGCGAAGAAAAAACATTTGCATAGCATTGTTGTTGCTTGCTCGCGTTGATATCAAAGTTTTGCTGCTGCGTGTATTTTGGTGGTATTCACAGTCAATGTGGTGGCTAGTTTTGTGTTATTATTTTTGCAATTTCTGTAAGAACCAAATAAGCTCAGAGGACACAAGTTTATATTTTTGCTATTTTTTTTTTCATCTAAGTTGAAGTTATAATGTTTTTTTTTTTTATTATTTAACTCAGTGCCGCAACACCTCTGATCTACACTATGTTGTTGCTATTCAGTCGAGACAGCCGTGTTTTTTCAAGTGCATGATTATTGTGCTTTCCGAGGAATTATTTTTTTGTAAGATTGTTTATATACAGTGTGACAAATATATGATCATACAAAACTTTGTAGCACTGTATATTTTGGAAACATAGTAGCATGTTAAAAATTTGCATTACAAAATATTCGTTAGAATTGCAGTTATATAGAAAATAAACTTTACATTGTTCAAGTCGCGACAGTTTAAAGTTATTCGGTATGGTTGAAATACGATCCTTAATTGTAAATAAATACAAAAGTGGTGGAGTGAAGAGAAATTACGTATATTATACGATCAAGCGATTTCTGGATACTGGCTACATATAAGACCTTAAGAAAAGTGGGAGAAAACGGAAGGTCCGTACTAGACATGGGCAACGCAGCGTTGCGTTACGTTATTGAGTTAAATCATTAAAATGCGTTACTGCGTTGATACACTTCGTTTAAAAAAAGTAACGCAACAGCACATTAATACAAATGCAACACACACTTAAAGCAAAGCAAACAGCGAGAAAAACATTGAAAGCAAATGCACAAGTTGTACGGTTCATCGAGCACAGTTGGAAGAGACAGAAAGTTAAAAAAAAAAACAAAATAAAATGCTTGTATTAAATAGAAAAAGAGGCTGCGGGGAAGATGATGTTAAGCATGAATCCTTGGCGCATGTCTGATTAGACGATGCTTTAGCACACATGAGTGAATTATTTCAAATTGAACATGTTCGATTTAAAAAGTATAAGCAAACTCAAATCCAACTTCAAACTTTTTTACCCACCAGAAATGTGTATATATCTGTTTGAAAGCTCGATTTAATGATCAAAAACCACTGCCATCTGCTAACTTTCTTGAATTTTGGGTTTTTTAATTTTGGTGGATGCTGAAATCTGCACTTCATTTGGTTAAATTTTCATGTTAGCTACTAATTAATATATTCTTTTTAATGAATATAGCCATAACATTTAACATTGCAAAAGGATTTTCATTTTTTTTTACTTTCTATGTATGAGCTCTTTACCACATGACTCAACGCACTATGCAATGTTTTACTGTGAGACTTTCTGTACTGATACACGTGCTGATACGCGATACAGATACCATAACATTTTGAACAGCGTCATGACACAATTGCGTTTCGCTGATTCAGTTAACTGCGCTTGGGTTAGTGTGTCAGCGCTGCAATTTTTACTGCGTTACCCATGTCTAGTCCGTACCGCGAATGCGATTAAAATAGTTTTTTACCTAAAGATGAATGGCCACCTGGCTCATCAGACCAAACGAACTTCTCCGAACTTAGTGTTCTTCGAGATTTTGTTCAGCTCAGCAACCGAAAGGGTTCGTTTAAGCGCCCCACTACCACGAATCGGTTTCACCTCGTGGACTCTCACCCCCAATGTGGGTCCCACCTTGGTGACCACCTCCTGAACCACCTCTTGTGGAGTCGCCTTGGCGTTTTTGCTCCTAACCACCAAGGACCATGTCTCCACCGGCTTCACCGGTTTTAAGGCCGGCAAGACCGGCTGAGCAAAGCCCTTGGGGCCAAAGCAGGCCAATTTGCAGCACTGGGTGGTGCACTTCTTCCAGACTGGAGAATGTCCAGACGCCCCTTTAACCTTTCGTTTTCTACTAGGAGACCCATGAGGATCTCCTCATAACGCCCAGCCAAACGGACAATATTATTGGCAAGATTGCCAGCAATACCGTCGTCAAAAACGGCTTGCACCAAATCGTTGGTGACTGACTTCATACTCTTAAGGGTCGAGCCCCCCACCTGCAGTTTTAGCCCTGGAGTTGGGCCCCACCGACGCGAGTCCCCCTGACGAAGGCCCCACCGTTGAGGCACCTCGTGAAGCCACGCTAACCGAACAAAATCAGGCAAACTTAATCGCTTTATATTAAAGCAATCAATTAACCGATTTGTATGAAATTCGGCACAACGATGCTAAAAATCGCGCACTTTCGACTGACACCAAAATGGTAATTACCGCACTGAATTTAAACTTCAAAAAACAATCTTAACTTAAACTCATGAAGAGCACGATGCAAACACGTCCGCTTACTTCAACGATCACAACAAACGTGCGTAGATAGGGACAGAAAATCCAAATGTGTTTAACGTAGACACCTGCCGGGAAGGCTTAATTCTACGGTGCTCTAAATACTTGACCGACACATTGCGTCTGCCAACGCCCCTTTGAGAGTTCAAAGGTACCAAATTAGCAAAATGTTGTGATGACATGTCGCAACCCTTGGTTTGGGTGGAGGTCTATCTAACACCTCTTCCGTACTGCGGAGTACGGCGCCCGAGTTGAGAATGCAACTCACACACCGAGCTAGGTAGCTTTGCCCGCGATATGGGTAGTAAACCACAACCACCACGAAGTTCCCCGAAGGGCCAGCCCAACAAGTCAGCCTGGCAATGCCAGGGGCCGCTGACTTCCCGTGGTACCAGTTTTCAAGTCCTTGGTCAGACCTCGTAGCAAAGCTACTACCAGTTGAGCTCATCACAGCTCCGGACTGGTGACCAGAAAGAGTTCTTTATTCTGCCAGAATAAAACCTCAAAGATCCATCAAGTCGGATCTACGGACTAACAATCAGATGAAAAGTTATAAATAACCAATCACCTGATACGGCGTCTTGCGACCTGACACGCGAAATTGTTTAACCTGTCAATTTGCTCACTAGATGCGAGCGCATTACTGACATCAAACTCTCCATTTGCTACTTGAACAATGCCCTTGGAACCTAAATCTCGAATATCTTCATAAAGAGGACATTCGCACAACACATGGGACCAATCCTCGAGAATTGATCCACAGTGGCAGCCTTCGGTTGCGCTGAGATTCTACTTATGCAAAAATGCATTAAGAGAACCATGGCCAGTCAACAGGAAGCCCAGACTTAAGGAGAACCTAAAATCTGGACGACCTCCCACAAAAGTCATGTCACGTATAAACTGGTAGGTTACTCTACCATTCTGACTCTAACTCCATCTAGATTGCCATCTAGATGTAGCGCATAGTTTTAGCATAGCCATTATCTCAATCGAGCTCAAATTCCTACATAGCACGTCCGGAGCCCAATCAGGAGCCAACCAGGGCAAACCCAGAAAGACCCACATATCTGCAGGTTAACCCCTTATGCAACCATTGGTGGCATAAGGTTCATGAATCAGAGCAAAACAGCTCCCACTGTCTATCCATAACGGGCCCAGATCACACATTGCTGCAAACGAACCCTGACAGTTGAGTAGCAATATTTTTGCACTCATTTGTGTCTGGCGTTCATCCGGGCTAGCATGGCACAGTGCTGCGGACATGCTTCTGACATCATCCGATGTTCAGAGGGCATGCCTTTAAATGTACAATTGCGGCAACTCAACGCGTTGTTGCAACGGCCCGCCTTGTGTCCACTCTGTCCACATCGAAGGTCCTCTTTCAGTCTGCATTCGCTAATCCTGTGATCCAGGCTCAAGCAACGGAAACAGCCGAACCGAGGCTTGAAGCTCCTTACCAAGAAATTTCGAAATTTTATTCAGCTTTTTTTGGTTTTAGCGCCCCACCACCACGAATCGGCTTCACATCGTGGACTCTCACCCCCAATGTGGGTCCCACCTTGGTTACCACCTCCTGTAACACCTCTTGTGGAGTCGCCTTGGCGTTTTTAATCCTAACCACCAAGGACCATGTCTCCACCGGCTTTACCGGTTTTAAGGCCGGCAAGACCGGCTGAGCAACAGCCCTTGGGGCCAAACCAGGCCAATTTGCAGCACTGAGTGGTTCACTTCTTCCAGACTGGAGAATGTCCAGACGCCCCTTTAACCTTTCGTTTTCTACTAGGAGACCCATGAGGATCTCCTCCTAACGCCCGGCCAAACGGACAATATTATTGCACCAAATCTTTGGTGACTAACTTCATACTCCTAAGGGTCGAACCACCCCACCAGCAGTCTTAGCCCCGGAGTTGCCCAACACCGACGCGAGTCCCCCTGACGAAGGCCCCACCGTTGAGGCAACAGCCGACGGCCCGATGAACTTTGTGCCCCCTGTCAAAGCCACCACGGTCGCAGAACCACCAGTCGAATGACCCCCGGCAGTACAACCTCCCCGTTTTCGGGCATATATACGGTGGCAGCCTAACCGGACAAAGATCCTCCAGACGACGGCCCCCCTATTGAGGTCCCGCCTGACAACGCCCCCAGATGGGTAGACGCCAGTCGACGGAACCCCAGGAGACGGACCCCCTTCCGAAAGACCCCGGCGTAGACACCTCCGCACCACAAAACTCCCCATAGAAGAAAGGCCCTCTAACGGAGTTCCCCTGACAAGGGCCCCCGGTCGAGGAACCCACTGGCGAGCACCCAACCAAAGTAGGACCCTCATTCGCGAGACCCCCTGTTGAAGAACCCCCAGTCGACGGACCCCCGGCAGAACCACCCCCTCATCGCAGGGAGCCACTGCGTTCACTTCGCGACGGACGGACGGATCCCCGCGTCAACAGTCGGACGGACTGAACCCCCTGACTCGACCACCGAGTATTTTGTAGCGGGAGGGTTCCCGGTAGTACCAGAAGCATCTCGTCCCCTTTGCCCCTTACGAAAGAGGTCGACCGCGACCTACCCCTTTGCCCTTGAGGCAGGGCCCGTCTTCTTCGCCTTGCCCCGCTAACAAGACTCGACCGACGCCTGGTCACTATCCTCACTAGAGGTGTGACAAACCGTCGGTCTCTCAGACCGTTGAGGGGTACTTTAGGAGGCATCCCTCAATCAACCTTCTCTACTTAATTTAAAAACAGGCAGTACTTACCTGGTATCTCCGAAAGCACCACGTCGTCCAACACCGGCAAAAAGGATGTAACCCGGGATTAGCACCGCGGACAGGTGGCAACGCTGGAGCAGTGGCAGCAAGCCCGTACACCAACCGAGTGGCGCTTTGCTCACAGCAATAGCCCAGGCACAAACCTCACGCTGTCACTCTAGTACTCACCAGATGGCAGGCTGGTGGTTCCGGCGCAACAATGGCGATGCACGACGAAGTGAGCACGTGAAACCACGCGAACCGAACCGAAATCAGCCATAAGTAATTGCTTAATATTTAAGCAATCAATCAACCGATTTGCACAGAATTCGACTCATTGAGACTATAAAACGCGCACTTTCGAATGATACCAAAGTGGTTAATACCGCATTGATTCCAAACTGCAAAAAACACTCTAAGCTTAAACTTATATGAAAAGCACGATGCATACACGTCCGTTCAATTCAACGATCACAGCAAAAGTCTCTCAAGGGTCTAAAGAGGCCGCCGGTGCTTCACACCTCTAGTGAGGATAGTAACAAAGTAAAGAAGACGGGCTGTTCCACAAGGGCAATGTCGCAGTCGGCCACGCTTCGTAGGGCTTTCTGGAGAACGAGGGTTTATCTGGAAATTTCGGGAGCCCTCCCGCCACCAAAAACTCGGGGGAAGAGTCGGGTTGACTCTTCCACCACAGGAGGGTTATACTGCCAGGGATTCTACGACCGGGGTCTCTTCGTAGAAGAGCCAAACAGGGGTGACTTCGTAGAAGAGCCCAACAGAGGGCTAAGAAGTAAATGATTGTCGTCTGGGGGTGCCTCAACTGTGGACCCTTTGTCAGGGGATCTGTGTCGGTGGGGCGCAACTTTAGGGTGTAAGCTGCAGGTGGGGGGGACTCGGCCCTCACGAGTGTGAAAGAGGCACCAATGAGTTGGTGCAAGCCGGTTTTGACGGCGGTGTTGCTACCGATCTTGCTATCGACATTTTCCGTTTGACCGGACATTACGAGGAAATCCTCACGGGTCGAAGACGAAGGACTAAAAGGGCGTCTGAATATACTCTAGACAGGAAGGAGTGTACCATCCAGTGCTTCCACTTGGCCCTCTTTGGCCCCACAGGCTGCTGCCGAGCCAGTTTTGACGGCTTCAAAACCGGTGAAACTGGTAGACATGGTCGTTAGTAGTCAAAAGCAAAAACGCCAATGCGAGTCCACAAGAGATGGTCAAAGATCTCGAGAAACGCGAAGTTCGAAGAGGTTGGGATTGAGGTGAGCGTGAATCAGAAGTTGGGTGGCAGGGTCGTCGTCCAAGGGTTCACTTGGGGATTATCCTTGAAGAGTTCTTCACTGAACTCTATGAGTTTATAATTAAATATTCAAAAGTTTTTATGTAAAACAGTTGAAATTGCAGATAATATCGCATGAACATTTACAGCCGATTCAATGCTAGATTTAACAGCAAACATCAATCGTGATTGAAGTATTTTAAACCATTAGTTTTCAGCACATAAGCTTGTTTTCATTGATAGAACTTGAATAATGTTTTTTAGTATTACTGAAGCAGACAGACAAATTGAGAACCATTTCACCTTTCTAGTACAGGTCGTAAAAGAATTGTGCTGGATAGAGTTATACACTCCTATGTTATAGATTATAACCACTAATATCTATTGACAAAATATTAAATTTTTTGTTGTTGCTGAGGGCATTAAAAAAAATGATGATTCAAAAAAGAGAGCGCTTGATACAACAACAATATCAAAACAAATTTGAAACTCAATATAACGGTAGTTTGTTAGTTTTGCTGGACGCATATCGCAAAAAGCTGCATAATTTTTACTGCAATTGATTATAACCAGTTATTCTTTAAGTGCATTCGGACAAATGCCTCAAGTTCAAAGTACGAAATTTATTAATCATGTTTGAGTGACTAAATTGAAACACTGTATTAAGTTGAAAATGGGAAATTAAAAAATATTAACAATAGCAGAACGCGCTTAAATTTATCCTTACCATTCCGAATGGTATTCTAACCGCGGAATCACTCGGAAACTTGGGAGACACCACGTCACGATTGCAAATTATTCAAAAAATACCTCATCCAATGGAAAAAATTACGTTGGAGGTCGCCCACAAGCTTTAACAGCAAAAGAAAAGCGAAAAATTGTTCGAGTAGCTTCTAATCGGCATTATCTTTGAGTAAAATCAAGCATGTGGCTGGCGTTTCAGTCAGTAGGTGGACTATTATGCGTACCATCGCTGCTAATGGTCACCTCAAGCACAAAAAACAACAGAAAAAACACGTTTAACCCCCTTTCGGAAGAAAAATAGACTTGAGTTTGCAAAAATCATATGACAAGGAACGTTCGCCAAGGACAGATTTCAAATGATTGGGAAATGGTAATATTTACTGATGAAAATAAGTTCAACCTCCATGGACCCTACGGTAACAATTACTATTTTCATGACTTAACAAAGGAGGAGTTGTTTTCGAGCCATCATCGTTGCCGCGAGGTTGGTATTATGGTGTGGGGAGCTATCCTATTACGGCACAATTGATTTGATTTTTGAAACGTCGAGAATGACTGTAGCATCCTATAAGGTAATTTTGGGAATAGGTTTTTCTGAAGTTTAGACACCTTTTCGAACCTTTGTCATTTATTTGGCACCAATTCACACTGCAGGCATTGTGAAGACCTTAATTACGAGCCAAAGTGTCGAAGCTTTAAACTGGCCACCACATTCGCCAGACTTAACATTATAGAAAATGTTTGGGGTTGGCTTTCTCGAAAGCTTTACGAAGGACGAAACCAATATGAGACAGAAGAATGAGACTTCTGGCAGGCCAGAAACTACCTGGCCAGAAATGTCCTTTGATTATATCAAAGCTCCATAAAACTCCCTTAAAAATATTTCGAAGTTATAGTAAGCAAGGTGGAAATACTCATTACTGAAATATCCTATGTAAATTAGATTTTATGAATCAAGTTCAACTTTTTGTTTAAACTAACTTTAAGTTATGAATTTTATAATAAGCTTAGTGGTAATAATCAATCGCACCAAAAATTATGCAGCTATTTCTATATGCGTCGAGCAAAACTAATAAACTACCGTTATATTGACTTTCAAAAGCCCTTTAATATTGTTGTTGTGATGAGCACATATCACTCTGCTTTCTTGTATCGTCAGTTTTTTAATTAGGTTTTTACTTAATGCTCTCAGCAACAACAAAAAAAGTTTAATTTTTTGTCAATAGTTATTGTGGTCATAATCTATTGCACATGAGTGTAAAGACTGTCCCAGAAATAACTGTCCTTTTGTTTTTTTATTGTAAAAAAACCAATGTTTTTTAAAAATTGTTTCAGTTTATTATTTAGTGAACATTACAAAATAAATGAAAATTTTATTTACACTGCAAAAATACGGTTAAAAAACTTATGCACTTTTTGATTAAGGTTCTCTATTCGGTTTTTTACCGACCTTTCGTTGACCTAAGTGTATGCCCGACGCCATTTACGTCGAAATATTTCTATGTTCTTCGCAGTTTGTTTGGTCTTCTTAAAATTTCTTTTCATTAAAGCGCAATATCTGTCGATTGGCATAGTTCGGGGCAATTCGGAGGATTGGCTTCTCAAGGTGCCACGGTGACACTATTGGCTTGGCACCAATCCATCGTTCTCTGGGCGTAGTGATATGTTGCTAGGTCAGGCCAAAATAGTACTGAACCTTGGTGTTGACGCATAAAAGGCAGCAAACGCCGCTCCGAAACTCTCTGATGTAAATTTCTGTGTTGATTGTGCGATCTGTCACAAATTCCTTAATTCGAAGGCCACATTTGCAAATGGCCTGCCACACCATGTATTTCTTTGGAAATTTTGTGTTTTTCGGTGGTAAATTTAGAGGATGCTCCACCCCTTTTAACCGCAGTATAATATCTGTGTACAGGTAACTGCTTGAAATCCGCTTTGCAGTACGTTTCATCGTCCATGATCACGCAATCAAATTTGGGCAGATAGTCGCGATACAGTTTTCGATCCCTCCTCTTGGCTTCGGCGTCCTTTTCTTCGGACCTATCAGGTACTTTTTGTACTTTATAGCTCCTTACGTTGTAAAATTTTTTAATCCGTTGAACACCTGACTTCGATGTTCCCGCTTTTGCTTCCATATCACGAACCGAAGTGCCTGGATTCTGAGTAAACAGCCGCTTAACGTTCTGGGCCACCGCTTGGTTCGCTGGACTACTTTTTCTCCCTGAGCCTGGCGTTTTTGATAATGGGGTAAGCTGTTTGTATCGTTTTCTTCCGACAGTTTTTACGCAAACGCCAACTTCCTTAGCGATCTTTTTGTACGTGGTGTTTGGATTTTCCAGGTATTTGCAAATAATTGCTTTCCGCTTTTCTTCTTGTTGAGACGACATCTTTTCAGTAGCTCTTTTTTTTACTAATGAGTATTTTTTTATATCTGCAATATTTAAACTTTATTTAGGTACCAAACATGTTGCTATAAAACTTTTTATAAATAACCTAAAAACAAAGGGACAGTTATTTCTGGGACAGTCTTTATGTCCTGCATCAACTCTTTGCAATACCTACAATGGCCAATTCCCATTGTCATCAAAATGTTTTAGTATTGAATGGTGTTGAAAATTTTAAGTATCTGGGTTTGATAGTGGATTGGAGATTAAGATGGGATGAGCATACTTGTGCACTAAAAATATACTCGATGGCTGTTACTAGACAGATATACTTCTTGAAGCCTCTTTGCTTCTTAAAGCTCTAGTGCATATAGCCGTCTACAGGCGGGCATAATTTAAAATCATATATCACGCAAATGAAAATAACTACAGACATTATTTCTTGTCGTACAACATACTCAATGCATCTACTTCATTTTATGTGTGCACGCCAAAGCTCTGGCTCTTCGCTTTTAATTATTTTTTGATTTGAATATAAAAGAGTCGTTAAATGTTAGGAAAACATATTTTTCTGGGAAGGTGGTTTTATATAATTTAATAAAGAGTGGCCCATTTAAATATTAGATTGAACAATTATTTGGTAAGTAGAGTGGAGTGTACTAAGTGTTTTAGATTTCTTTCGAAAGTTTGTTGCGCCAGAGTGCTCTTGGTGCTCCAACCGTCTGTAGGCTGTCATATGCAGTGCATAAAAAACTTGTTGCTTAGAGTCAGTAATTTTGAATTCGAATATTTGAATTTATATGAGTGCAATTTTTTATTATTAGATGTCGCGGGAAAGTAATCACAAATGTGACTTATCAAAGATGTCGGAAGAAGATTTCAGCGATTTTAAGGACTTATGCGAGGAAAGTAATGAAGAAATAGGAGGCTATGATATTGATAGTGATGATGACGTAGATGATCCAGATTTTGTGGTACCAAATCAAAACGACTATTTTTCTGAAACAACATCGAGTAGTATTCGTATATCAGATCTTAGACTTTCTCGTGTTACACCAATTCATTCTGTTTCGGAAGTTGACAAAGCGTTCGGAGCTTCAAAACGTTCGTGTAGGACAGTTGCTTTTGGAACACCTGCAGATAAACAGTAAAAGGTCATAGATGGAAATATTTCTTTGCCAATTTCCCGAAGTGTGCGGGAACAAGAACAAATCACGGGAGTTGAAGAAAATCGGGGAAAACAGATACCACCATCGTCTGGTCATTTAGATGGCAATGTTGCACAGCTTCGAAATAATATGAACGAACTTCAAAAGCTGGTGTGGCGCAAAAGAAATCGTCAAGTTCATGTTGGAGAGTTGGTGTTTCATAACTCAAATTTGAGAGAGTTTTCTTATTTAAAAACGCCTTATGACTGCTTTGAATTTTTGTTGATGAGGAGTTCTTGAATTTGATTTGAGATTAAACCAACGTCTATGCAAGACAGAAGAAAATTAATTCAGCATTCTCATGCAGAATGCATGAAATAAGAAAAGACATAGGCATACTAATCTTTATGTCCGTATATCATTTCATCATTTCATCATCAATGTGCGATCATATTGGAGAAGACATTCTTTTGAACCAATACGGAATGCCATGCCAGTAAATCGGTTTGAAGAAATTCGGAGCTACATACATTTTGCTGATGGTTCTAAACGCCCATCTAGAGACCATGCTGACTACGATATGTTATACATCATCCTTCCTATCATCAAACACATGAATGCTCGATTTCCTCGGTGCCAATGTCTCAACGTTTAAGCATCGATGAGCAAATGTGTGGGACCAAAATGTCTAAAACTATTCAAAATCTTCTCCATTTGTGATATTAAGAGGTTTTCACACAACTTTAAAGTGTTTACTGGTGCTGCCGATAATGTTATTCAAGAAGGGAAACATGATTTGGTAGCTGCTTCAGATATTATAGTTCGTTTGGCAAGAAATAGAACAGACTTTCAGAGCCACATAGTATATTTCGATAATTATTTTACATCCCTCGGACTTTTGGTTTATTTAGCCGAGGAATTTATTCTCTTGGAACTTTTCGAGCCAACCGGGTAAAAAACTAAAAACTATCTACAGATGAACAGCTGGCGGGTAAGAACATTTGTAATGGATATTCTGAGGAATTCGTTGCCCCTGCATTTGGTATAGATATTTCTACGGTTGTTTGGAAGGACAACAAAGGAGTACGCTTGGCCTCAACATATGGGCATTTCCGCAGAAAAGTCTACCGTAACCAAAAAATTAAAAGTTAACCAACATTTTGAAGTGAAACTTCTTTGGCGGCGAGTGAAATTTCAAGGTTTCTTATTCGTGACGCTAGGCTAACGTTTTGAATTCATATGAAAATTTTAAAAAAATTATCATCGCCAGCGGGATTAGAACCCAGTCTCGCTATTACGCATCTCATAAGAGTCAAAAGCTCTATCACTACGCCACTAAGGCATATGAAAAATGAGCAAACAAAATGCAATTAATATTCAACGAGTTTTAGTCCGTGTATTACATTCCACAGACACACACCATGTCTGAAGAACGTACTGCACATTTGATCCGTACTGTACCATTTGATTTTCATCCTACAAGTATGCACGGAAATTGTATTTCTTTATGCTTGGAATGCTGTACATTACGTAACAAAATATAACAATTGTGCGTTTTTTTTTTTGTTGAATATCGAAACCTAGCTTAAAGCTTAATTTGAAAGAGCATATCATAACGTTAATTATTATCAAAAACTTGAAAGGTGATTGACAACATGCGAAACAGTTAATACGATATAAAATTAAAAACAAGAAGTGTAGAAAGTGAAATAATTAAGACTGCAGAATCGTATTTGTCATGCCAAAAAATGTCCCGAAGCTAAAAAAAGTACCTTAAGAATGCAACTGCAGCTAGTCCACAACTCAGCTCACGAAAGTGCTTTTACATTTTCTACTGATTCTTTAGAAATTAAAAGCTAACTGTTATTTTTTGCCTTGTATTTTTTTCGGGGAAAAATAAAGGTTACCTTCTACTTTTATTTTATCGGTCAAAAGTAACAATTATTTTGTGACTTTTAGTTTTTCGGTCAAAAAAATTATGCAATTTGTGTTTTTTTTTTCGGAATTAGCGACCGATTTTAAATAAGAAAAGGATAGTGGTATTCAAAGTACATATTGGCTGTAAACCAGTTATTAAAGAGAAATATTCAAAATTAATTTAATTAAAGAGTTCAAATTTTTCCCATGTTGCGTTGCCAAGATATCGGGCTACCAAGTTAAAGTTAATTTTTTGGTCGGTTTTGTTAATTTTTATGAGCATTTTCTCTTTACAATTTCCATTTCTAAGAGTAATTGTGCAATTGCACTCTTATGCAAAACTTTTGCTACAACAACAACAACAACTAACAGGAAAATAAATGCAAAAGAGCAAACAAATATCAATTAACGGTAAAATTTTAATTTGCTTTTAATGATATTCTGAGGTAAATTTACGCCAGACAAAAAAGCATTTAGTGCTATTTTTCAACGCTGACATTCAAAAATGCGAGAAATTTTGCATTTTAATAAATTTTAATAAAGTTAAGTAAATTTTATAAAAAAATCGTGATTTGAAAAGTGAGTAACGTCACGCCACATTGCTCGAAGTTTACCTGATTTCGTTACTGAATTTGGTTGCAGGTATTTTACTGGAATTTTTTCCAACTTCTCATGGTCGATGAGGAAGGAGTTAAAAATATATATTATACTAGCGGATGTTACCCCGGGTTGTGCCTTGAGCACAGAAAAAGAACGATTTTTAAAACTGCTCTCATATTAACATTTTTTAAATTACACAGTGCGACACGAAAAAATAACTTCGAATATCTCAATGGTTTCTTGTAGTGCATGGTCTATACATTATGCCCTCATACTCAGTTTGTTCGGATTAGGTCAAATAAGAGAGAAATTCAAGGTCAAATTTCACCTTTAAGTCACAAATTTTTTTCTTAAAACTCTTAAACTAAATTCAAATCCTGTGTAGTAACTGCATCTTAATATTTGCAATGGATGGTTCTTAACATTTTGAGACCATTTTTTACTCAAAAGGTTTCGTAAGGGGGTTGATTTTTTCTTCGAAAACAGGGCTTTTTTAAAATAAAAAAATTTTCAATAGTTCAGTTACTTTGTATTTGTCTTCAAAAACAATCAGATTTTGCTGAATTTGTGCATGCATATAAAGTAAAATAAAGTTATCCACCTCTGAAAAGATCACATCAGTTAGATGTGCGCATCCAAAGATATTCAGATTCAAAGATTACCAAAGATGGTAACCTCGTTAATGTAATCCCTAGAGTAAAATCATTCAGATACAAATTATAGACTGAATTTTTTTAATTCAGATAAAATGGTCTCAAAATGTAAATAACCATCCATTGCAAATACTTAGAGACAGTTACTACACAGGATTTGAATTTAGTTTAAGAGTTATAAGAAAAAAATTTGTGACTTAAAGGTGAAATTTGACCTTGAATTTCTCTCTTATTTGACCTAATCCGATACAACTGAGTACGAGGGCATAATCTATAGACCATGCACTATTATAAACCATTGCGATATTTGAGGTTATTCTAATTGGGCCTTAAATTGTCGCACAGTGTTATCAGTTAATTTTTTAAATTATCGTTTTTTGGGGTTTTTCCCCCTCCCACCGTCAAAATTGTGTAGTCTAATTTCCGTAAAACAGTACCTGCCGGTCATATTTAAAAAAAAAATTACATCTTCAACGTCTAAATCTGACATCTGGGTTCTGAGAACAATGGTCATTTCGCGAACAATGCTTTTAAAGTTTTTCTTAGCATGCATTTAATATGGATTTTTATCTCAAAAACAAAGTTATAATATTAAAAAATCCTTTGGGATCGATTCGATTTTTGGATTGACTTTGTTCAACTTCGGTTTTGGTCGATACTGTTCGGTTGATTTTTGTTCATATTTATATAGCTCTGCTCGTATTCGTTAAACTTCTTTTTATTAGTCTTTGGTTCATGACTTCGTTTGTCCTGATTCCTTGATTTTTGTCGAAAGAACTTTTAAATCATAGGATCTATTTCAGTAACAGATACAAATGTTACCAAGTTTCATCAAAATCGGTTCATCCGTTTTGACGTGAATGAGCCAGACATTAGTTGATTAGTTGATTGAATAAAGCCCCCTCCCACGGAAGATTTTGAAATTTAAGTAGCCTCAATTCTGTTGCAGGGCCAAGGGTCAAGTTATTTCACGTACCAAATTTTAGTAAGATCGATAAGTCATTTGAGAGTTATTGAGTCTTTAAAATGCACTACTTAAAGCTCTCTCTTGCGGAAATTTTTGGAATTTTTATAGCCTATGTTATATCTTGGCCGCAGTTGAACCTTTATATCAAATTTTATTAAAATAGGTCCAGGTATTTAGGAGTTATTATAGAGTGCACGCCCACATATTTCCGCCCACTTTTTTTACACCCCTACAAGCTTCCTCTCTTTGAAACTTACGTGGTGTCCAAATTTCAGCACAATCGGATATACGGTGCGCGAGCCTATACGGAACAGACAGACAGACAAACATTTTATTTTTTATATTAGATAAAAGCTAAACTTTGTTTTATTTACGTCAAATATTTTTTTAAACAAATTTTAACTTAAAATGTTCGGATGGAAATTTAAGTAACGTAACGCCAGTAACGTCACGCCAGATGACTTAGCCTAATAAAAAAAACCGAGAAAAGATTTTTTAATATGATAACCAGCAAAATAAACTCATATAATTTTAAATTCTTCCAAATAAAGTTTTGTATAAAAAGTCTTGCCCAATTCGCAGAGTTTTGCAAATTTTATAATCTAAGTCGAAACCACTTCTGTTTTTTGTAACGTCACGCCAGTGCATATTTTTGCTTATATATTTGAATTCTTATAGTCGATTGTTATAATTTTTTTACTTAATATAGAGCAACTTAATTGCAACGCAAATATAAAAAAAAAGTTTTTAAAACTTCGACTTCCGAATTCTTTTTTTTTTTTTAATTTTTTCGTACAAAACGTACATAACGCCAGTATGGAAATGCCCATATGCAGGAGTGCAGCCCTTTAACCATTCCAATGACTAGGCTAGAATAATCGTGCAATTTTTTTTGAGGTATTATTCCCATCATTTAGGCCATTCAAAGATTAAAAAACATCCCTCTGATTTTTTTTACATGTGATGCTTAGCTTTTGCCAGGCTGTCTAATATAATAGAAAAAACCATTTAAAGGTTGTATTATAATATTTAGGTTCAACTAAAACAACCGGAGACCACTGGCAATGCGTTATTTATAATGTTATCAAAAAAATCATATAAAAAAAATTATACTTTACACACCAAACACAATAACCACCTTTATTTTTTTTGTAAAATTTGTACACACGCGAAATAAATATACTTTAGGTTTCTATTGGGCAGAAAATCGAAAATCCAACAAGATAAACCTTACATATATCTCTAAATTTATGTTTGTCATGTTGGTACAACTTCATTTCATGTTACCAACGTAGATTTTTAAAAAGACGATGGAAAATAAAAAAAAAATATTTTCTGATGTGTCCAATAGAATGGACAAATCCATTGAAAGGGTTAAAACGGATGATCCAGGTGACCGAAATACAAAATCCCGTCGTTGAAATCGTGGTACCAATCAGTATGAATATGTGAGTTGCCCAAACGTCGTCAAAGAATATAAAAAGCGCATCGGAGGAGTAGACTTGATGGACAGTCTAATTGGTCGCTACAAAATTCGAATGAAGACAGGTAAATGGCCATCTCGTATATTTCACCATGAGCTTGATGGTAAATGGTTATGTTTTGTACCATGGCATAAATAGCGAAATATATCAGCGCGTCGAACTTCCACGGTTTCGGAAAGAAGTAGCAGAAACTCTCTTACTTATGTCTCAAAGAAAAAAGTTGGTCGACCAACCACTGAAGCAAAACAAGCCGAAGAATCTCCACAGACTTCCAAGACAATGTACCTACCACCACCTAATATTCGATATGACTGTCTAAGCCATTGGCCAAATTTACAGGAAAAATGAAGCAAACGTCAATGTCACAACAAAGCATGCAAATCAGACACTCAAGTTTATTACGCAATATGAAATATACCCCCTATATAACTAATTTGTTGTATTCTCTAGTGTATTGTATATAGCATACAATGTATAAGCTAAAGAAGCCGACGTGGAATCTGCATGGCCAGCAACTTTCTGTCACTCGTTTGACTAACAGTGAGCTACGTTGTGGAGTCTGTCTAGTCAGCATATTCCCACGTAGCTTGGATATATGAATATACGCTGCACACTCAATACAGATTATACACACAACACATATAATACACTTAATGTAATAATTGTTTATGTACGTGTAGTTTAACCGCCGAGCATAAGTTTCAGTTTAATAAAGACACTAACAGAAAGAAGTATTGTTTTAATTAACATGTTAAGTGGATATATTACACTAGTACTCGTTTATACGATATGTACCTAACTATTTCTAAACACATATACCCGTTTATAGTCTCATATTTTGGAATTATATGTTTGTACCAAATTCTTATATAACATATGTAAATGAATTTTATGTTTGTTTACTTTTTTTTCATTATAAAGAAAAATCAACAAAAACATTTTTATATTTCCTCATATTTTACATATTTTATTAAGGCTACCTGCATGAGACCGCCCAGAGACGGGGTACACATTTGTAGGATAGGAGGGCAACCACGGGTTCTGATAAAAAAAAATAATAATGGATTCGTATTTTATGACCTGGATTAAGTTTAAAATGTTATTTTATTTTATAATATATTTTCTATGCATTAGAGGGTTAAAATTATTAACTTGCATTTATAACGGACTTTTTGACTCAAAGTTGCGATATGGTTTAATTTGCTGGGGTGACACGCATAAAAATAAAATCTATCCATTGCTGTGTTCACAAAACAAAAACTTTTTTGCAACAAAAATCGTGCTACTGCCAGCTTAAGTTTATTTAAAAATCTTTAAATCCTACCCCTCAAACATCTGTATTTCTGTAGCTGAAAAATACAGATTGAAATGTATCTGAAACATTTTTCAAAAATTGTGGTAACTAATTGAACAGGAACTGGACATATTCAAACTTACGAATCAATAACTCTAATATAGGTTTTTTTACCTTCATATAAATAATATCACTTTCTGCATTTCTACACCTCAACTGCTCCTAGATTATAAAATAACATGCCGTGTAGATTGCGTAGTATTCGTATTAAAAATAGAAATACTAATAGAAACTTGCCTTTTTTTAAAGTTTTCGTTTTCACTGTTATGGCTTTTTCAATTAAATTACAATGAAATTGATTCGAAACTAAATATCACTACATAATGTTCTTTATACGCTTTATTAATAAAACAAAATCTTAATATTCCCATAGTTTATATGTTAACATATGTTCCATTTCATCCAACTCCACACACGAGGCGCAAGATCAGCGGTTTCAAAAAATAGTGCAACAGTTACCCAACACCACACACGAGGCGCAAGATCAGCAGTTTCAACATTCTGCAGTAAATGCAAGATCAACATTTAAGGTCTTTTATTTAAGTCTAGCTTTAATACTTTTGTACTAGAGAATTCAGTCTGCTTTTAATATTGAAATAAACTACACGGCTCGATCTAACAGTACCGAATCTAGTTCTTATTCTTTATATGTGGCCAATGAAAAACTTTACTTATATAAGTTAAGATATATTTTATTGCATAATTGCATTATTGCAATACATTCATTTGTTTATTCATGAAATTCAATACGCTACACGCGCATCCGTTCTACTTAGAGTCAGTGAGCGCTGCACGCGCAAACCTCTTTTTGCTGACCAAGCTATCTTGGTCATAGGCAGGCTCAAGTGTAGGTTTATATTAAGGAACAATAGCTTTACGTTATCGAGTCATTAATTGAACTCAATGTAAAGCACATAGTGCTGATTTTATAAAATAAGCAAACTGATTTAATTAAACAAATAAAGGAAGCACATAGTGCTGATTTAAAAAAATAAACGTTTAATTTATTTAATTTATACCATTGTATATCGTCACCTAAAATGCAAAAAGACGTCACAACAAAAAAAATCTAAAATTGAAAGCCAAATTTCAAACTCATACTTGCCAAAATTGCTATTTTGTTAACGAAATTCAAAAGGAATAGTGGTTCTTAAATCTTAGAAACTTGCCCTTTTTTAACAGTTTCGTTTTCACTGTTATGACCCCACGTATTTGTATATAGAATGTAAAGATCTTTCACCAACGTACAGCTGCGGTCAAAATAATAGCAGTGATCTAAAATTCAGACATGCTTGAATCAATAATACTAGTCTAAAAAAGTAGGATCCGGAAAACCCAAAATAATTTCTATATGACCTTTCAACGCTGATTCCAAATCTGTACTCAATTTTTACTGTTGTGGTAGGATTTTCAAGATACAGGGTGTTTTACACTTTTTACACTTGTCTAGTTTTATTAATCCAGAATTTAAACTACACACCATAAGATAAAAATTAAATTTAAATTAAAGATCATCAAACGAAATATCGCCAAATTTTGTATCTTTTGTTTTAACGAAGCTATAATCGTGCAAAGTTAAAATTTATAAAAAAACTGTTGATTTAGTGTTTTTTTACATAAAAAACAGTCACTTTAAATTTGGACGATTATATCTCCGCTAAAACAAAAGATACAAAATTTGGCGATATTTCGTTTAATGATCTCTTAATTATAGTTCCGCTACAACACATAAAACTATAGTAATTGATATATTGTTGGAACATTTCATATTATCTCTAAAATACAAAATTTAATTTTTTATCTTATGATGTGTTGTTTAGATTCTGGATTAATAAAACTAGACAAGCATAAAAAGTGTAAAACACCCTGTATCTTGAAATTCCTAACACAACGGTAAAAATTGAGTATAGAATTTTAATCAGCGAAAATATTTGTTTACAAATATTTTTTATTTATTTTTGAAAATAACATGCAATTTAGCTGAGACTGAATTAAAGAAGCTATTCAAAACATGCCAAAATAAATCAAAAACCAAAGCTAATATTTTGTTGTTTGCATTTTTAGAAACAAAAAAAACTATGCTTTATTTAATTTTAATAACCCTTAAAACGTTTGAGTCATCACTAGTTACTTAGAATAGATTTAACAGCATATTAGTCGATTCGACTAACAATGGTAATAACGTATAAAAAATATGGTTGAGCTATAACCAAATTACATTTGAGCTGGATTTAAAAAAAGCCTATTGTTCCATCACTAGTAACACAGTAAAAAAAATGGATCTTTAGCAATAAAAGCGCACATAAGAGGTCGAACAACAAATATGTCATCACGTGATCTGCGTGCTTTATCGTCTATTATTAAAAAAACAGACGAAGTTCCGTATGAAATTAATCAGTAGAATGGTCAGACGTGACCGGCAAGCAAGTAAGCCGTGAGTGGACACGCACAAGTCATATCGTACAAGTTTTATAAGGTATGTTAGATATGATGTTAAATATTATGGCGTAGAAACTTTGCAATTCTAGGCAAAACAAAAGCCTTTGCTAACAGGTTTGCAGAACCGTTTAGCATAAGGCAAGGAGAAACAAAACTGAGTACAGAGGTAATGACTGCATCATTTATAGTGATGAATCTAAATTCGAAGTATGTGTGGATGATAAAAGGACAAGAGTCATACGCAAGAAAGAAGAAGCCTTCTTAGGGATTGCCTAAGCCGCACGGTTAAATTTCCTGCAAGTGTCATGGTGTGGGGCTGCATTTTCTCTGAAGGTGTTGGTAAACTGCAGTTTATAAACGGAACCGTGAAGGCCCAAAACTATATCCATTTGCTTGAAAATAATTTACCTCAGTCTGTGTAAATTCTTGGCATTAACGAATACATTTTTCAGCAAGCACCGTCTGCCTTACACCGCAAAAATAACTAGAAATTGGTTGCAAATCAATAATATTACAGTCTTAGATTGGCCTTCATCTATTTTAGATCTTAGCCCGATAGAGTCCATGTGGGCTTTGGTGAAAACACGATTAAGAAATGATCCTGCAAGGACTGTTGAACAATTAAAAGCAAAAAATTCAAAATATTTGAGACTCAATCACTCCAGGAGAACGTCAGGAGTTTATTTCTTCAATGCAGACACGATGCAAAGAAGTCATTGCAGCAAAAGGAGACGAAACGAAGTCTTAAATTGAGTAATAAGAGACGAATGGATTAATAGTGGTCATTCTTGGTTTGTTAGTTTTTCAAGTTGTTATAAATAAATGCTTCTTATGAGTAACTGGTGCTATGAATATGCATTCAATATATTATTTTTAAAACACCGTAGAACAACATAGAATTCAAAACCGTTCAAACGAAAAAAAAAAACATATTATGTGCACTTTTTTAAAACTATGTAAAAAATTTGTTAAACAAATTCAGAAAAAAGTGAGTTAAGGGTATGAATTAATAGTGGTTAAGGCTTGCACATTCAAACCTGTTTTTGCGCGATTTTTATGTACACTTAGTTTATAATGCATTTTATTTTATGCTGTATACGTATGTCGCAAAATTTTTCGCCAGTTTTGTTTTACTGTGATACATATCTACCGCAAAAAACAGGTTCGACTGTACTAGAAAGAATTTTAAAAAATCGACAAGGCTATTTACCACGCCTGTCTTTATTCAGTCTTAACTTAACACAAGCGTGATTGCTTTTTTCTTAATGTTTTCACTTCTGTTGAATCCCAAAGTTTCATATTTTGCATTTGCAGCAAGAGCTTGTGCTAATTGCAACTGTCATAAGCATTTGAATTTCAAAGTTTATGAAATTTCGCAGAATTCTGTAAATAATGCAAAAAACAATCTACTAGAATCTACAAATTAAATAATATTTACTATACTATAACCTTACGTTCCTAATGTAGTGAAAATACACATATGCTTTCGATAGAGCTTTGCTATGAAATGTCAAAGTGCCCAAGCTGAATAAATATTTGCTTTTAACATTTTAATGCACTTGAGCAACCCTAACTAGGGCGCTATTATAAGCTATAACCCACATTTTTAAACCTATATAAACATTTAAAGAAATACATGGATTTTGATCAAAAATCAGAAGTTATTTCTATTTGTTCTAATATATTATAATATAATGTTTAAGGATTCCAAAGGCGGGCCAGACGGACTTAAGAGTTTCTTTACTTGATTATTCATGTCTTCGGTTTTTGTTCATTTTGCAACCAGAGTACACAAACAAAAACAAATTGGTCATTTCAGTATTTACACAATTGGAAATATTACTGTTTTTTGTGGCAAAAATTCGAAGAGTTTAAGTATCAACTTAATTAACTTAAGCTCGTAAGTTAGAAGAAGTAAGCTTGTCAAACAAAAATAGACTGTCCAAGCCCACTTTTTCTATAGGTGGGAGGTATAGAGGTCAATTGTCAACTTGAAGCTTTATCCATCATTTGGGTTAGAATCAGTAAGCTTAAAAATTGACTTGCCACGCCAACTTTTCTCACAGGTAGGCGGTATAGAGTTAAATGTTGTTGTTTTTAACTAAGGAAAATGCGTTTTTTTATATATCGCACAAAATCGCAATATAAGATGTTGTGTCAACAACACAACCACAACTGATGAATTAATAGATTAAAAACAATAAATAAATTGGTCATTTCAGCATTTTCAAGGACTTTCGACCCCCTGACAATCATAGAAGCCTATTCATTTTGAATTACACACTTTCAATTTTGCTGTAATACCGTAATATTTCGAAAACAGTTTATTTTGAAACAACCTTATATATATATTAACCTATATATTATGCAATTGGGATTTTTGTAGACATTATGGAAAAAGTACCGCTTCACGCTCTGCAACTTTATTTTGGCAAAGCTAAAACTTTTTTTTTCAAAAATTAATTAAATTCTTGTACAGAGATGGTTTATTACTACTCCACATGTTTTCATTAAAATTTTAAGACCATTAACGAGCTAATTTTTTAATAAAACTGTAATTTATAAATTCTGTGATAACAAATGTATTAAAAACACTTCTTATAATTTGGAATAATGTTCATATTAACCAAGCATGTTCATGCAAAATAAGTGCACGAATATTTTTTCTAAATTTAATAATTTCCAAAATTATAAATGAATTTCAAACAAAATCGCCAAGCATAATTTGTAGACAGAAAGTATACAATAATATAATTCATGAAATCAAATATCCTCGCCTCAGTGACAATAAACCGTCGATTTTAAATTCAAAATATATTTTGATCAATACACAACATATAATATTTAAAAATATTTTGAAAAATTATTAAAGAATATTTTTTCACTATAGCTAGTTTAAATATTATCTTAAAGGACGGACATGCTTCAGCTCTTAGCATTGGCTTAACGCATGTTTGATCTTAAATATTAAACATTTCTATGTATTACATCTGCAATTTTTTTGAAGGCATCGACGGTGTGATCGCATTTATAAAAGTAGATATTAGCAGCTAAATTTAATGATTGTTCTGAATTCAAATAACTTTTGTGGAAGACCCTTTAATGAAGCTCAAAAAGCGCTGATATGTATATAAAATTTTTGTTTAAGTCTAGCACTTAACATAAAGTTTGTCAGTGTTCAAAAATATTATATGTTTTAACTGTAAGAAATTATGCGTTTTGATGAAGCGCATATCGTTAATTCTTTATATTTTTACAACTATCTTTCGACCTCCACAATGAGTGCTTAATATATTTATGTATAACTTTAGATAAAAATGAAAAATTCAGTCTACTAAAATACTTGCTGCCTTTCCGCATATACATACGCGGACACAATATAAATTTAACTTGTTTGTACTTAATGCTTTAATTATCTTACATCTTAAATAGCACAAAAGGCATGCCTCGATAAATTTTTAACGTATAAATTTAGCAACTTCTCTCAAGTAATTCTTGTTTAACAATTTCATTTAGAATCGCATTGTGCAGAGAAATAAAGCATTTTGAGATATATCTACTCTAGAAAGGCAAGGTTCATGGTTAAGGCAAGGTGTCCGACAGAAACTGGCTACTATTGACCACGACAATTAACAAAATCAATAGGTTTCATAGCCAAGCTATCGCAAAATCACAATGATAAGGAATATCGCACACTTAATTCTGTTATCTCAGATCTGAATTCAATGCATATTCAGTTGAGAAGTAGTCAAAAACCATTTCTTTTGATGTAAAACGTTTCATTTCATCAAGATAATAACATTTCCTATGAAAATTTACCAAATTGAGGTTGTGCATAAGTGTGTGGGTTCGTTGTATCTTAGTTTTAAAATTTTGATTTTATTAGTCTATAATTGTAGTTTTTGCGTATTTTCTTATGAACCACATAGCGAGTGTGAGTTTTATTTGCCGACTAAATAACACAAAATGGTGGACTCAGTCGAAATGTGTGCTTTTATTGAACTTTATAGATTTATGTCGCAACTGTGAAGCTGTTAAAAATATGTTTTATACATGACCAGGTAAATTCATATCTCATGACATAAAAATCACCAGATTGTACACAAAATTGTATTGTTTGTCGGCAAATGACACAACTTGATTATTAACCGAGTTAAACAACCATTGCTACGACTAAGAAATGCATTGCACTTATAAGTTTACATTGACAATATTCACCCATTTCACAGAAAAAATATTGTATCAGCTTATTTCGAAACAGATTTCACCTTTTTCTTGAAAATTTGTTTTGATATTACTATAATATAAAGTATAAATTATCATGAAACGTTGCTTTTTTTAATGGCGAAAAGCAGTCAATGGGAAAAATTGGTTCCCCAAAATTCTTGAAAAGGGATTTCTTACAATGCTTTTCAAATGGTTTTCAATAATACTAAAAAACACATCTACGTGATGTTAAGAATTGTCAGTTTATAAAATTCTATGGGTGTATCGGTCTATCAGATCCTTTTTTAAGGCTTTTGTGATAGGCCAAATCGGTGTAAATGAGTTAGTATGGAATTACTCGATTCAACACTTTTTATTTCTTGATGGTCTTAACTCTGTTTTCAGTTTTTCAGCTGGCAGATATCTATCAACCATACCACCTGCATAGGGCCAAAAAATCTGTCTACATAAACAATGATCAAGCCTTTCAGAGTGGGTTTGGAACTAGTTTGTTCGTATTTTTTTGTAATTCATTTCAGTTTCTAGGTTCTCCTTAGTTCTAAAACGTTTTGAAATTTTACATCGTGCATAAATTCTGCACGTGTTAAAATGCCTGCACATTGATGCAATGTTAAGTTGAAAAAAATTGCTTTTAAAATTACTTTTGAAAAATTACTTACGATTAATTATATATACAGCATTATTTCTAATTTTTTAAACACAATCTTTTAAATATTCAGCTAACTAAATGTAGGTTCGTTTAACTTTCGTCAGCGTTGACGTTTTACATGGAATTTCTTTTTCGAGATTTTCTGTAGAGTTTTTGCATTCATGACTACGATCTTTTTCGCCAACTATGTCTACATTAGCTTTCTTTTGATTGCAAGGCACGAACGGATTTGTATTAACCAAAAGATTTACGTCTTTACCGCTATTACGGTGATGATTTGTTGTGAAAGGGCGGGACCTAAAATAGAGAAAGAATAAGGTGATAATATTTAAATTAATTGGTGATTTAGTAAAATTGAGTTAAGCCTACGTGCTAAGCTGATTGCGGTGATTTGCATGGAAGGCAGTTGATTTGCACATGCGACGAGATGTATATAGACCAACAAACATGCCAATGAGAAAAACCAAAGACAGCACCACGAAAGCAAATCCCCAGTAAAAACTTTTTCCAGCTAATTGAACCTTTTGCTCATCCACCATACCATTTGCTAACAGAGGATCTGAAAATAAAAATCATGATATAATAGTGACTTTTTCAAAGGATAAATGCTAATCCAATAGTCCAGAATTATCTAATGGTAAAATAAAAACTGATATGAATGTATTAAGTCTAAATACTTGCCATTCAATGCATGCGTAAAATCATCGGGCACGGATGTCAGCGTTATTTTGTTATCATTATTAATTATATAATCACCGCCACCATTGCCAGCAACATCAAGACCACCATTACCAATATTAAATTTACCTCCGTTTTTGCCAGCAAATGTAGTTCTTCCTTTCATACCGAATAAATTTGACTCGTCATCATATGAATCGCTCATTCCCACTTCTCCTTCAGAGTCTGGTATTTGCGCGCTTACTTCAATGGTAAGACCGTTATTGAGCTCTCCAGAAGCAGCTGCTGCACCAGTTGTTCCTAAAGGACTAACACCAATAAGAGTAGGCTGAACAACACCACGCGGCATGGTTTTTGGACAAAGAGCTGCTGCGATTTTTTTAGTAGTATTAAGACTTTGAATGAAAGCTTTAGTACCAAACTTGGTGCTTCCTAGAGTTTTGCATTCACGGTTCTGAAGGTCCCATGCACAATTAGGATCCTGCAAACTGAGACATGCCTGACACTCATATATATTGGGACAATGGTTTAATGGTACAGCCACTAAGCCACTATCACTTGTCACTACCAGTGTATTGGTTTTAGTGGCAACGAAAAGTTCTCTTACAGCAACTCCAACTGGTAGCACTTGACGCTCAGATATGAGTACTGTTTTAAGCTTCTGCTCGACATTGTTACCACCTGGTGTTAATGGTATATTCGTGAATTTAGTTATTTTACCGTCATCAGTGCCAACATATATTACGTCATACTGTTCCCCGTTTAGGGCAGTTACTAGACGATCTACAGTTATTGTTGTAAGTCGATGGTGCAAATTCACCTTAGTTAACAAAGGTTGCCCGTACGCTGCTGGTACGGCCGTTTCCATTAGAGGATGGTTTTTAACAAAATTTACTGCAGTGCTCGACAACATGCGCGAGTCATCAACGCATTGACCAGGTCGTGGTTCGGGAACTTGTTCGTTTTGTATTGGCAGCCAATTTGATTGGCTATCTTTCTGTGATTTGAAACGACCCTCAAAGGTCGCCAAAATATCGTTTACTTTAAAAGCACAAACGGCGGAACCAGGAATAGCGTTCACCGATGTTGTAAACACAGCATAAATAAGCATACTTGATCCACTTTCGATAATATTGCTTATAGCCTCTGTACAAAAACAAAACAAAATTAAAATGAAATGAATCGTTCAAAGAAAAACTTACGTATTTCATCAAAATAAAATGGATACTCGCCAGGAACTGAACAGTTTAAACGTGTTTTCAAAAATGAAGTCCAACTTTTTGACAACGTATACGGACCACCACGATCATTTTTACACACACGAGCTACACGAGAGTAAATAGCTTTACCACAATTCATGTACTCCATTGAAATTTCTCTAAAAAAAAACAACACGTAACCATTTCGTTCAACGGCACCAACAAAATCTGGCTGGTTAAGTTGCTTCAAATCGTACTGTTCCGTTCGAAGATTTTCGCGATAAATAAGAGGATCGCTTCCGGAGAAATCTGCAACGGTGGCACTATATAACTGACCACCTGTGTAAACAAACGTGCTATTGTGTGAAGGACTGTATGGACAAAGTCCCTGCGCTTCTACATCTTTGATAAGCTCATACTGCGGTTGCCATATTAATGTCGTTTCCTTACTTTGATTGCCAATGACGTAGTGACGACATCGCGGTTTATAGGAGTTTGTGCCACAAACCATTATTTGATTAGTATCAGTGTGCGCAAAAACGCGAATATAATTGTGACAATCAGCCTCATGCTTTCCCTTAAGAGCGCACAATTCACGATCGGCATCAGAGGAGGGCCAATCAATACGGCTAATTTCGCGCAAGCCGTTTATGCTAATGTTGTAGATAACGTCACTGCAACAAAAACAAAGAAAAGTGAGGAAAGTTACAACAAAATTTGTCACGAATTTAGCACACTTTAAAAGTTTAGTGAATATATGTATTTTCGTTTGAAAATTTGAATAACTTTTATTCAAGATATATAATATAGCCTTACCTTATGTACATTTTTTATTTCAATATTAAAACTGATTATTAAATTAAAGATTAAAAATTATAATTTCTTCACGGTCATGAACATAAGCATATTTCTAGGATGAAAAATAACCAAAATTGATTGCATATAAGTCTGTATTGCATAAGAAATCCCTTATTAATGACTGCATCGGATCTATATAGCATAATCATAGTATCTACTCCATTTAAAGAATACCTTATAATACCGTTTGTTGACGGTGATTTGATATAATTTCTGATATGTTCCGAGGTGTAAAATGGGTTCTGTTTTGATTCCAGTATTTTCTGACCATTGCTCTAAATGAATGGTCAGAAAATATTAGAAAATACTGGATTTCAGAGAATACTGGATGAAAAATACCATCAGTTTTGCCTTTTACTGATGGTTTTGCTGAACTTTCTTTCATAAGCGGTGAAATAAATCAACATCGTACTTATTCCTGTTAAAAAATGGAAGGAAAAATCTGTTTTTAAAAGTAGTATATCTGACTTTTTCAACTATATTCTTTCTTTGTTCAGATAGCTGCAGAACACATAATTTTTGTTTCTGAGGTTGACTATTGTCATCAGAGCTGTATTGAAAAACCATGTGTAAGATGGTGATATGAACCTGCTCCACAATTGCGTTTCTTCCACGCTACTTTTTAAGATTTTTTCAATTAATTTAAATGAGAAAATCAATATTAAGTTCTATGGTTAGCCATAGCTTACAGTACAGATAATTCTTCAGAAGTGTGTTTTACCCAGAGTTCGTAAATACTTATCATTGAGGAGTAAAATATTCCTCTCTCCTCAATACTACTCAACTCAGTGCATTTAATTTTATTTCTTTCATTGAAAATGATAAACAAACGAGCGACCATTCGTTAATTTCCGAATGACCGAGCGAGTCGTTTATTTCAGGGACCGAAAATAACTGTTATTTTACAATTTTCGAATGAAAAAGACAATTAAAAAATTGTCGAAGAACATTTTCAAATATACCATTATGATACAAATGGCCTCAGCTTAACGAATATTTAGAGCCTTTTAAATTTTCGACTGATTCTATAAAAGTTAAAAATTAACTGTTATTTTTTGCCTCTTATTTTTTCAGACAAAAATAACGGTAAGCTTTGACTTTTATTTTATCGGTCAAAAATAACAGTTATTTTGTGACTTTTATTTTTTCGGTCAAAAATATCAGGCAATCTGTATTTGTTTAAAGGCCGCTTGTCCGATTAAAAAACTATTGATACCATATGTAAAACGTGATCACCGATGAGACCAAAATAATGGTATCGACAGTTTTTTAGTCAGCAAAATGGCCTTTGAAAAAACACAAATTGCCTGATATATTTGACCGAAAAAATAAAAGGCAGAAAATAACTGTTATTTTTGACCGATAAAATAAAAGTCAAAAGTAACTGTTATGTTTGCCTAAAAAAATATAAACAAAAAAAACAAATTGGCCATTTCAGCCCTTGAAAGGACTTTGACCGAGCTTCTTATGATCAATTGTGTTGTGTGTGTTATTAAATGTTTGCACACAATTGACCGAGAACTAGACCTACATGTTTTATGCCGACTCCGAACGGCAAAAGTTCATGTTCTCAAGAAGCTTTACATGGCATTATTTACTCTCTGAGGTTTGCCATTGTCTGCAGAGAGGTGGTGACCGATCAGAAAAATTTTTTATTGAAAAAAACTTTTCGCCGCGGCTGGGGATCGAACCCGGGCTCCAAGCATGCTAAGCCACACACTTAACCTAAAAAATATAAGGCACAAAATAACTTTTATTTTTGTCGGAAAAATTAAAAGTTAAAAAATAACAGTTAATATTTGACTTTTTTGATAAAAACCATAACCGGTACGGTCCCTGGTTTATTTGCATTGCTGTTTCGTTGCTGTTCACAGTATGCACTTTTGAATAACATAAGCCGATATGTGTCCTCGCTCTTTTTTTTTCCTCACTCAGATTATTTGAAAATGATGAACTCTTTCAAAGATAGTTATATAGTGTGACTACGGAGTGAGTTTTATTTCGATGTAATCATTTTTTTATCATTAGTTTCTTTTGCAGTTCGTTTGTTTTCTTTTTGTAAGCATTGAAGGATTTCGTTTGCCATTTGTGTTTATGCACTTGTTCACTTGTTCGTGCGTTTTTTAAATTTTTAATTATTAAAAATGGGAAGGTTATCAAAAATTAACAAATCCAAATATATGCCATTTAATGAGAAAGAAAATGAATCGAAATGCAATGAATATCAATTTTGATGACGTTTAGGTTTAATGAATTTTTATTTTTAATTTTTAATTAAATGAATAAATAAATTTTTCTGTGTTTTTTCTATTTAATAAATACAATTTTTTGGATAACAAATGCGTTTCATTTCACTTAATAGCAAATATTTAACTGATAAGTATGAAAAAAAATACTCATCATTGATGAATTCGAATATTTTTCAGCTGAAATAAAGAGCACATCTTTTGGGGAGCTCGCAGGATGTAAGCAGTGACGATACTCAAAACGGCGAGCGCTCTTTGTAACCAAACGAATAACCAATATATGTATTTGAAGAGTTTATGCGAGAGCATAGCGTTTAACAAGTTGCTATGAAGAGATTACTCATTGCTTTTGTTTTTATAAATGATGACTCGAAAGAGCAAGAGCGAATTTTGTGTGCTCACCGCACTCTGGTTTTACTATTAATATTTCGACACTAATAATCATTTATAATAATTTACCCCGACATCAACAAGATTATTTATGAAACATACGATTATTTATGAATTGAGTTTGCTTCGTAAATAACAATAAAAAAAAAATTTTTTACAATTCTTAAGCTTAAATTCGTGACTTAAGGCGAGCGTTTATTGTGACGGCTGATTGCTGAACCGGGCTGAGCAAAACATGTGTCATTTTGAAAGCAGTTGGGCCCTATTATTTATATAAATTTGTCGCAATTGTCTGACAATAAACAAACAAACAAAATTGGCCATTCCATCCCTTGAAAGAAGTTTGAGCTACTTATGAGCAATTGTGTTGTTATTAAATGTATGCACACAATTGACAGAGAACTGGACCTACATGTGTTATGCCGCCTCCGAAGAATTAAAGTTCATGTTCTCAAGAAGCTTTTCATATCATAATTTACTTTCTGAGGTTTGCCATTGTCTGAAGAGAGGTGATCAGAAAAAAAATTTTATTGAAAAAAACTTTTCGCCGCGACTGGGGATCGATCTCTGGCGCCGAGCACGCTAACCCACCACACAATTAACCTGCATCTGACAATGGTTTGTTCTATAAAACTTGCACACAACTAACAGATAACTGGACCTACATGTGTTATCCGCCTCCGAAGAATTAAGGTACTATTACAGTGTGTAAAAAATGAAAAATTTTTTTTTTGTTTTTAGAATCTGGTTCCTTAAGGTCTTAAGAATACATGTACGAAATTTTAGAAAAAAATATCAAATAAAAAAGAGATATAATATACATTACATTCGTATGTCACGCATTTATTCATATATTATCGTTCATAGAAGAAAATCTAATCGGGTTTTTCTCGAAACAAGTTTTTTCGAATTGGTTTCTAAGATATATCGAGTTCTGCTGGATCGATTTCGATGAATCTTGATTCATTGTGATCTTCATAGACTCTGTTAAGCACCCTATCTATAAAAAGCAGAGACTCTTTTATATTTTTTTGTTTTATACGGCTAAGAATTTCTGCTAAAAAGAGGGGTTTTTTGTAAATTTGTTTTTCAACGCATGCGATTTTTTTTGTTTGCCTTATTTTTTTATTTGCGTAGGTAGAGTGCTCAACTACAACCCTTTACTGAAGAATGCACTTTGATTTCTTACTTTCCGACGCCTTGGAAATGCTGGAGACGAGAAACCAATTTACAACCTTTTTTTAAACACGCCAACTTCAACGACCTCTAGAAAATAAACAACATATACAAAAACAAAAAAAAAAACATTTTTTTATATCATAAACTTAAACTGTACATAATGTAAATAAATTTGAATTGAATGATTTTATAATACTATGTAAAAAATATTAATAAAAAAGGTGTTGTTTTTACTAGCTTCACACTGTAATAGTACCTTAAAGTACATGTTCTCAAGAAGCTTTTCAGGGCATTATTTACTTTCTGAGGTTTGCCATTGTCTAAAGAGAGGTGATCAGAAAAAAATTTTTATTGAAAAAAACTTTTGCCGCGACTGGGGATCGATCTCGGGCTCCGAGCACGCTAACCCACCACACAATCAACCTGCATGCCACGGTCACCATCAATTGTCTGACAATGGTTTTATAAAACTTTGACATGAAATATTTGTCAACTTTTTACAGTAATAAAATTGTCGTCGTCAACCGGACATACTAATTGTCATAGAATAATTACAAATATATGTCGATGTTAATGCAACCCTGTAGTGCTGTGCTTGGATTTTTTGACAAATTTGTTCATTATAAAATGGCAAACATTAAAATTTTTGTTCTTAAACTAATATTAGAAAGTAAGCACTTTTTATTTGCGTAAATTAAGTGAATTGCTTACTAATGATAAATAGGTCGCGGAATGGAAAGAGTTAGCTGTGAAGGCTCATGCTGTAGGTGCAATGGAGAGGAACAAGGATTGGAAGTATATCCGAGGCACAATGTGGAAAAATTGGAAAAAACGCTCAATTGTTAGTATCATCTAATGAAATGCTTCCTTCAATACTTAAGAATAATGTTGGTAATTTATTTTATAAGAAAAATTTGAGTACCGCAAGGCTATGCAGGTGGCAGAGGGTATCAAGTTGAGGAAGCCGATCAAATCATACCTGAAATCTTAAGGCTTTCCGGAATGCTCAGGAGACAGAACTGCAGAGATGGTAAGCTACGCAAGCCAAAAAGTTGTTTGGCTCCGCCACAAAACAGACACCGCTTTTTTATATAGGCTTTAGTCCCAATCAAGAATTGCAAACAGAAATCGTTAAGACCGAAATCTTATAGAAATCCTTAAGATCAGGTGTTCCACTATCCGGTCACATGAGGAAAATCCGATAAATTTTTCACAATTCTTCAGAACCATTGTTCGTTTTATTAGATGAGAAAGAATAAAACTTCAATAACTGCGTAGTTATTCAAAATGATAGTAATTAAAAACTAACTAGACGTAACGAAAAGTCTTCATGTGGCTCATTCAAAATATTTTCCTTACGGCTCTTCTAAAATTTGGTAAAACTAATTTACTCACGTATACCTTGTTGTGTATCGGAGAAACTTCCAATGCTAGTTTCTTTACAAAATAAATATTTCAATTATTTTCTGATTTATATAAATGCACTTTGTTTGGGAAAACTTCGCAAAACATGTTTTAATAATTGATATTCGAAACATCAATAATTTTTCTTCCAAACGCTATTTTGAAAGTAACTGTTGCGAAAAAGCAATATTGGATAATATCCATACTTTTCTTTAGTGTAAAAACACAACAAATGAAAAATTGTTGTTTTGCAACAAATGAAAAAATCTGACCACTTACCGCTATTTTTAATTTTTTTCCACCCATTTATCTTTGAACCCTAGTAGAGAAAACAACAAAAGGCACAACACCGAAAACAAAACAAAAAATATATGAAGAGTGTTTCATTAACACGCGGTACTTCGATCTTTAATAAAGCGCAAACGGTTGAAGATTTTTTGCAATGATTTCAATTCGTTCGGAAGGTCACACAATATGATTATGTGTGAAACAGGGTTTATATTGCTTTCAGCATGGACAACGTAAATTTTACTGCGCTACCGACAGTTCTTAAAAACATTATTATGCTGTTAATTTTGCTTTGCTGTGTGAATCTTTCAAAGCATAGCAAAACCATTATCAATAAAAACAAATTTGTTTAAGTGCGTAGTGCTACCAAAGCATAAGAAATTATTTTATTGCTTTGCTTTTCATTTTGAATTTTTAATTTGTCACAGCACTACGACAGCAGCAGTTATAAAGCAGCTTTGTTTCGCTTTGCTTTCGGAAGTTGGGTATCGATTGGTTTTCGTGACCTATTTTTCATCTTTGCTATGCTGCATTTCAGAGACTCAGGTCTATTTGCAGGTTTTTTACAATATGTACACTTGTGCTCTGTCCCGTAATTATGTTGGTTTTTAGTTTGAAAAACTTTCGGAAGCACTACCGCAGCTAAATGTTCGTTGCTTTTGCTGTTCTGTTGAAAGTAATTTCAACCTACAGACAAAACGAAGCAAAGCAAACGAATTGCTGCTTTCATAGTGCTACGAATAATAAGAATAGATATATGAAAAGCAGAGTAATACAATAATTTCTCATGCTTTCGTAGCACTACGCAATAAAAAAATTATGTTAAATGCTGCTGCTTTTGCTGTTCGATTTTCAATTAACACAGCAAACTTTAAGCAAAAAAATTTTACAAGTTTTTTAAACGCATGTGTGAAAAACGCGAATATTCCGTACATGCAGTGGCTCAAAGTAATAATGGAACAAACTTTAAAATTTCATTTAAATCCAAATTTAAGTTATTTTGATGGTCCAACTAGCAAGTTTTTTTATATTTTCAAAAGAGTATTATATGGTTAATATAAAATAATTAAAAGAATAATGAATTCAAAAAATAAAAAAACAAAATTAATAACGAAAACCAACACCAAAGCAAAGATCATATAATACAAAGATGCGCCACCGCCATACAACCGAATGGCACAGTAAAAATTTAATGTGGATTTATCATAAATCCACTTTAAAGCTTTGTGAGAGCCAGCGAGCGAACGATGTAAAGCTTTTGAGAGTGAGAGACGAGTAGGCAACGATGTGAGCATAATATTGGAGAGCAATAGAGAGCATATCGCACACTAAATACAAAACAGTCACAACTCAAAATTTTTTTATATCGACTTTATGTTATAAATCTATTCACAAAACACATATCTCTCTATCTTTTTCATGATTTTCTTCATTTAATGGAAGAATGAAGTTTGTGTGTTTAAATAAAAATTGATTTTCTTCTGCAGTTTCAACCAAAGTGTTTTATTTTTCGCTTTTCCTGAAAAGTTATGTTTTTTGAGTTGTGACTGTTTTGTATTTAGTGTGCGATATGTTGAGTTTTAATGCACGAAACATCTCATAAAACGATTTAGCCACAACGAAAAAGTAGCTGAATTTCCTTGCGTTTTAACAAAAAAAATTTAGGCATGTTTTGTTCAAATCTACCCTACGCACATTGTAGGCATGTGTTTTTAAAAATTAAATTCACTTTAATTATTATAATATGATCTTTGATTGAAATGTAGTCGCAAATGTTTCTTGCCTTTAGCTGCCTTTAAGGGCTTTTTCTTTTTACACTTTTTTTGTTGATGTTTTGAAATGTTATGTTTGCACTCTTATTATAAAATTCTTCTATAAGCTACAAATATAAATAATAAAATATTTAAAAGATACCAAATAAAGCTCGATTAACGCTTTACTTTTATATTGCTTTGCTGTTAGAATGTCGCGTTCTTGTACCTAAATCATCATTTGTTATCAGAACTTCACGATCGTTCTAAGCAAGTGTCTCAAAATTGTAAAAAAACTTGTAATTTAAAAGTTACTGCAAGTAAAAATCACACTAAAAATTTAATTTTGATTTGCAAAGTGCGTCGCGTTCGCACATTAAATTTATTTTAATTTAAGGAGGGACATGACACTCGCAGCAGAAAAAAAAAGATCTTTTCTTAAAAATTCATAACTCAGTCAAAAACAAACATTTTTCCAAAATTTTTAGTTTTGTAGAGAATTGAACAAATTACAAGAAAAAAAATATTTTTCACTCTAACATGGTTTATAGAGCTCCAAAATGGCGCCGGAGAACAAAACGGGGCCTCGTTTGCAACGCTGGGAGTCGCAACAATTATCCGATTTGAAAAAAAAATGACTTTTTTTATATCTTATCAAAATTGGTTATCGTATGACAGGAGCTTTTTTAAAATTTTTTTAAATTTTTGGTGATGTTCCAAATTTGAAAGTGTTTTTTGAAAAAAATGTTGACTTTATAAATTCATAAAAAATTTTAAAAAAAGCTCGTGTCATACGACAGCGAATCAAGTTAAACAATACAAAAAAAAATTCCGTCAAAACTGAACCCGCTACTGCCCCAACCAGTACGAAAAACATGGTTTCGAGATAAACGCGTTCAAAGTTTGTGAAAAAAGAAAAAAAAGGTAAAAGTTACAAATGCACTCTCTCTAATCCGGCTACAACTTTTGAACACGTAAAAATTTTTCCATGAAATTTTTTTCTTAGAATTTTAAGAATACTTACATTATTATAAAAAAAGTCTCTTTAAAAACGGTTAATGTCATGTCCACCGTTAATTGAATTTCATCTTAGTTAATTTGATTTAATTTTGTTTTATTCAATTTTATATAAAGTAATGAATTGTATTTATATTTAATTTTAATTAATTTAATTTAATTTAATTTAATTTAATTTAATTTAATTTAATTTAATTTAATTTAATTTAATTTAATTTAATTTAATTTAATTTAATTTAATTTAATTTAATTTAATTTAATTTAATTTAATTTAATTTAATTTAATTTAATTTAATTTAATTTTATTTAATTTAATTTAATTTAATTTTATTTTATTTAATTGAATTTAATTTAATTTAATTTAATTTTATTTAATATAATTTTATTTAATTTAATTTAGTATAATTTTATTAAATTTAATAAATTTTATTTAATTCAATTTAATTTAATTTAATTCAATTTAATTGAAATATATTTTGAAAATTAGAATTACAAAAATTCATAATCACAAAAACGAAAAAATGCTGAAATCGCAAAATTCAAAAACTTGCTTCATTCATTACACTGGTTTACAAATAACGAAAAGTTGTTTGTACTTTGAATGTCACTATTCTTTTCTCATGTAAAATCGGTCGCTGATTCCGAAAAAATTTTTTTTTTTTTCTGTCACTCCGTTTTCGAGATATTGCCCTGCCCACTGTAGGGTTTTCAACGAAACAAAAAGTTGGTTCCACTTAATTGCATATATCTCCTGAACCAACAATAGTAATCAAACTAATGATATATCAAAAAAAAGCTTATTAAATTTCTTACAAACAATGCCAACATAATTTTTTGGTCGAGCTGTTAGTTTTTGGCGGAATTAATTCAAATATCGGGGATTTTTTTTATTTTTCAGAAAAATTTCCAAAAAAAGACAAAATAGTTGCAAATTTCTTTAAGAAATCAAAATATTTTGTTACTTTTGATATTTTTTACTAAGAGCCTTTATTTTTCCAAAATAAATAAGCTATTGTTGAAGAAAATCTATTGAGAAATGAAAAAGTTGTGTTTAGTGGAACGAAAGCACCCAAGTTATGTTTTTTTTACAAATTTTATTGTCATATAAATAAATTGGGTTATTGTACTATAATTTTTTATTTTTAATTTTTATTGTTCATAGGAATCAAGTCAAGAGTTTTGCGAAAGAAAAGATAAAAACAGGTAGGCTCACGACTGAGAGTGCAACCGTCGAAACCGTCACAGCAAAACGTCTGATTGCGACACTTATGGCTATAAGAAAGAGAGCCTACCTGTTTTTATTATGCCATGTGAAAACTTATTTTGTGTTTTTTTTACAGTTTCGGCGGTCACGCTCTGAGTCGTGGACCTACCTACCTTTATTGTACCTGCAGCACTTTCGAGATGCATAAAAGCAAAAACATTCATGCATTATACTAAAAAACGTGGCAAACAAAGGGACGCACAATTTGTAACGAAAGGAAAAAATAAGATATACTTCAAAATAAAATGAGTAAAAGACTGCGAGAATTCCAGTGTAAAAACTACCCAGATATTTTCTGCTACGTGTGCGGTGAATTTACTTTCGAAAAGAAACGAGTCAATTTTACGAATTTACTCCAAATGTCATATCTACATTATTTTGGTATTGCGGCTGAGAACATTGGTGAATCATGGACGCCAAGTATTTTGTGTCAATCGTGCAAATTAATATTGTCTGAATGGAGCTCGGGTAAAAAACGATACATGAAATTCGATGTTCCGATTATCTGGAGACAACCGTTTTGCCACCTAAACGATTGCTATTTTTGTCTGGCCAAAGTGACTGGTGTTGGAAAGCACAAACGAGTGATATACGCCACTGTCCCGAATGTTTCATTCTGACGATGTTCCATATCCTACTTGTCCCGATTCAACACGTGAAAACAATCGAAAATCCGTAGATTCAGTGGAGTCGGAAGGAACCACAGGTGGTAGTACTATTACAACTGAAAACACAACTCACCTTTTATCGCAAGCGCAGCTGAATGATTGGATAAGAGATTTGGAACTGTCAAAGGAAAAATCGGAATTGCATGGTTCTCGTTTGCAACAATTCAACTTTTTGGGACCCGATGTTAAGGTGACATACTACAGAAATCGTGAAAAACCGTTTGCTATACACATTACTAAGAATGACAATATCTGCTATTGCGTAGACATTCCTGGCTTATTTAATACCTTTGGTCAGCCGTACATTCCCAAAGAGTGGCGTTTGTTTATTGATTGCAGCAAAGTGAGCTTGAAGGCGGTATTACTTCATATAGGAAACAAAAAGCCATCGATTCCGATCGCACATGCAGTCAACACAAAGGAAACGTACGAAACAATGGCGAAGCTATTGACATGTATTAAATATGAACAACACGACTGGAAAATATGTTCTGATCTCAAAGTCGTTGGTATGCTTTGTGGTTTACAGAGTGGCTACACAAAGTACTGCTGTTTTCTATGCAAGTGGGATAGTTGAGCACGTGAACACCACTATTACAATAAGGACTGGCCAGAAAGAATTGAGTCGAAAGTTGGAGAGGCAACGTCAAAAAGTTCCACTCGTCAAAAAGGAAAACAATTCTCCCACCGTTGCACATCAAACTTGGACTTATGAAAAACACTGTCAAGGCGTTAGACAAAGAAAGCGAAGAATCTCGGTGACGAGATCGACAAACATGGGGAAAGATTCCACCAACAGATGAAAGTAATTGAGAATCGGTACCAAGGATTTTGGGACAAAGGAATGATGGGCGACGAATAATGTAAATTATTAAAAGAACAATAAAAATTACGAATATATAATTTTATAACAACAACCTTTAATCCTCATTTTTTTTTTTTATGGCAATAAAATAAGTCCAAATTGATAATCACACCATTTGGGTTCTTTCGTTCCATTGAACACAACTTTTTCATTTCTCAATAGATTTTCTTCAACAATAGCTTATTTTTTTGGGAAAAATAAAGGCTTTTAGTAAAAAATATCAAAAGTAAGAAAATATTTTGATTTCTTAACGAAATTTGCAACTATTTTGTCTTTTTTTGGAAATTTTTCTGAAAAATAAAAAAAATCCCCGAAATTTGAATTTATTCCGCCAAAACTAACAGCTCGACCAAAAAATGATGTGTGCATTGTTTGTAAGAAAGTTTATAAGCTTTTATTTGATATATCATTTGTTTGATTAGTGTTGTTGGTTCTGGAGATATATGCAATTAAGTGGAACCAACTTTTTTTTTCGTTGAAAACCCTACAGTGGGCAATATCTCGAAAACGGAGTGACAGAAAAAAAAAAACAATTTTTTCGGAATTAGCGACCGATTTTACATGAGAAAAGAATAGTGGCATTCAAAGTACATATTGGCTGTAAACCAGTGTTATCCATTGATTTTCGTGTAACAACAACAATAACCGGTTGCATGCAACAACAACTCTACAATAACAAAATATATTGAAGCAATCGTGGTGGTTGTGGCAAGGGAAAGGGACACAGGCAAAACAAATATAAACGATGCTAGCAACAACAATGCGCATGCGTCGTAGCACTGGTAGCCACAACAACACACAAACTGACGATCATTTGCATACAATTTCGATATTTACATTTTTATGCGATTTGAGTCCTCTATCTATTATATGCTTAGTGGAATGGCAAGGGGAGAAGAGTGAAAGAGCATTGCAGAGAGCAAGTTCATTCAAAGATCGAAAACTTTTCTCCGCTGAGCTGGGGAATGATCATCGTCCGAAAAGCTGATGCAAAAATCATCATGTTCAATAATTATTTTCAGAAGAGATAAAGAGATGGGAAACTTCTTTTTAATTATGTTTTTTTTCATGTTTCCCGCCATATGCATGCTTCTTCTTTAACTTTTTGTATACTTTCCGAAGGCGCATGTATTGTGTATGTGATTCAACTCATAGTGGTCAAGTATTATTGTCAGATTATATAAATAGGGTCGCAATGCAAAAAAATAAAAATGTTACTTTGAACTATAAGGTGGTAAGCGGTGGACTTATGGCATATTCTCTTCTTTCAAAAAGAAATAGAGAACGAATTACATTTTTCTGTTGACCATCTGTACAGAGAGTGCAGACTATTTTAAATTTTATCTTGAAATCAAAAAGTTTACCTTTTCTTAGTCGAGATACGAGCGAAAAAACTATATTTTGCATAAATCTACGTTGAGAAATAATGGGTTCCGCAAGCGAGATGGTAATCGATGATTCAAATTTTCTGGATTACTTTCTCGATTACATGTATGCAAAGATTTTCCTGGGGCTTAAATGAAATATCAATAATAATTTTATATGTCACTTTTTTGTTCCTTAAGTAGCATTTGAGGACAGAATTTTGAGAACGAAGTCCAATTAATCTTACTTTTGAGATAAAAATTTCCGAGAAAATGATCACGATTCAATATGAAAAACAGACAGGCTGTGTCAGAGACACGGCCATCACATTAGACGTAGAATACGTAGTCTAAGTGGTACACTGTTAAAGAAAATGGAAAATAAATAAAGTAAAATAAATAATATGCTTAAGACCAGAAGAAGAAATAACATTATATACATAATTGTAATATAAAATAGCATCATATATATTAGTATAATAATAATAAATAATAGGATAATAAAATAATACATTCCTTGTACAATTGGTTTTTGTTATATTTATGATATATGTTTATTTATGATAACGATAAGAAGAAGAAACCAAACAGCAAGGCAAAAGAATTGTTATTTAGGTTTTTTTTGTTGTTGTTGCTTTCTTTTAGGAAAAAATAGCGAAATGCAAAAAAACTAAAACAAAAACAAAATGTATGCACAAAAATTTAAGTGAAAAAATAAACTTGCTCACCTTCAAATGATAAATATACCCACTTACATCTTTTCAACCCCTCAAATGAAAGATGAACTCTTCTATTTTACTGAAAAAAATGTTCATCCATTTTCTTGGAGCCGATTTCGAGTTATGAAGGATTTAAAAAAAAAATCCTAATTTTTTGCACATTTTTTGCGTGAAAAACGACGATTTTTTATAAAATCACATACAAATCATATACTATATTATGTATTGTATTCTATTTTATCAATTTAGCTATAATCCAGACATTTCTAGTATATATGAACGTTTTTATAGCGATTTAAAGTTGGAAAAATGCATAAAGTTTGAGATGGTTTTGAAGAAAAAATAGAAATTATAAAGAAATATGAAATTTGAAGTTTAATCTATTAAATGAAATTTGTTTGAAGCAAATCGGTCCATTAGTTTCTTCACAATAGCCAATTTCGTGAAGCTCCAAAACTGCAATTCAAATTTTTCATACATGGTGCCCTAATATCGAAAGGTAAGACGTATTCTACGTCAAAAGTCATAATTTATAACAGTAACAGAGTCAGTATTTAAAGCGTTTTCAGATTTCCATCTCGGCTCGGCTGGGTTCGGAAACAGTCGCCACTATAAACGCGCCCTTAGAGTGTATATGGAGCTTATATTAGGAACAGACAACTTACCGGGCACCCAGTAAAATTGTATTCTCATCACTAGCCAATATTTTAAAATAGTCAGTAGTATTTCCCAAAAAGCGCGATATTATAATGTCGTGTTCTAACAAAAAGAAAACGTAAACGTAAAAGAAATTAGCAATCAGAACTAATAAACATACTTGGTTGAAGATCAGGTCGCACATCTGGCATCCACGCAAATGTAGTGCACAAGTGAAGCAGCAAGAACAGAGCTATTTTCTTGATGACTGGTGAGTACATGATGGATATCGTTAGTGAGTTATTAATCAGGCTCATGGTGGAAAACTTCTTGCTGGAATTTTTTGTTTAAATACTACAGCACAATCAGCTGGACGGACTGTCGTATCAAAGAATTTGTGTATTTTGCTTACATTCTTCTGTCACGCACTGGCACTGAAAAATTAATATAACAATTTACTAATAGCATGGAAAAAAAATAGTAAAAACAAAAAAAATATACATATAACACTAACCTATAACATATAACCTAGAACACTAACGTTATTTTTTGTACGTTAACACTAATCATTAGTCGAAACGACTAACATATATATAAATAACCGATTTTTCCGAAATTTATGTATGAACTGTGAACATAACTTATAAAGGTTGATATTTGGTTTATTTTGAATATAAATCAAACAAAAAATTTAAGTTTTTAGAAAAGAATTCATTAAAAAAATACATTTATTAAAACTACTTATAAGATAAATCTTTGCAAATTTGTAAGTGATGTTAGTCGAATCGACTAACATTAGCGTTCTAGGGTTAAAGCACGAGATTTTAAATTATGTAATTGTCTTAAACAATAGACTACCCATCTTTGACGTCTATCAACGCTATAAATTATATTAGATCGAGATCAACGATCTGAATTCCGGGATCCCGTTTTGGTATTATGAATACTAAATAATAATGTGGGGAACGTGTGGTGTTGATAAGTGCGGCATGCAGGTTAAGTGTGTGGCTTAGCATGCCCGGAGCCCGAGATCGAATACCACTCGCGGCAAGTTTTTTCATTAAAAAAAAATTTTCTGATCGGTCACCAGCTTTCTGCAGACAATGGCAAACCTAAGAGTAAATAATGCCATGTAAAACTTCTTGGGAACATTACCTTTAGCAGTACAGAGTCTGTATTAAACATGTAGGTCCAGTTCTCGGTCAATTGTGTGCAAGCATTTAATAACACACACATCATACGAAGCTCAGTCAAAGTCCTTTCAAAGGCTGAAATGGCCAATTTGTTTTGTTTTTCTTTGATTAATAATGAAAATAAAACATCACAAATGTTTGTAATTAATAGGCGGTAAAAGCAAAATAACAATTGGCCATTTCAGTCCAACAACAGAACTCAACAGACTCAACTGAAACTCTGGCAAGATTTATACAAACTAGTAAGGTATATCTTCGACTTTGCCGAAGTTAAAATACGGCCGATTCTTAAGGGTTAAAGAATCCTAAATTGGAGAGCTTTTTGTATGAGATTTTAGAAGATTTTGTTATTTTGATGTGTCTAAAATACAAACATATCAAATTGTTTTCTTGCGGCGTGAATATAAGCCTTTTTATAAAGTTTTAAATTTTGGGGATGTATGGGAGGGGGACGTGTTAGTGGGTGGATTACGCCCATTTTTCTAACACACCTAAGTTTTAGCATTAAATACACAAGTACCGAGTTTCAGTTTTGTAACTTTAATATAAGTCTATTTGTAGAGTTTTCAATGTTGGGGTTGTATGGGAGGTGGGCGTGTTAGTTGGTGGATAACGCCTATTTTTCTAGCACACCTAAGTTTTGACATAGAATACACAAATACCGAGTTTCAGTTTTGTTACTTTAATATTAACCTCTTTATAGAGTTTTCATTATTTGGGTTGTATGGGAGGTAGGCGTGGTTTTCATCCGATTTAGCCCATTCTCGAACTTGATCTTAGTTTTAAAAAAAAAAACTCGAAAATCGAATTTTTTTGCGATAGCTTGAAAATTACGGCTGTAATCGAGTCCACAGACAGACTTACGGACATGGCTAAATCAACTCAGATGGTGATGCTGATCAAGAATACATATACTTTTCTATACCTACCACGCCTCCTTTTGGGCGTTACACACGTCGTGACAAAATTAATATACCCCTTACGAAGTACGCGTGGGGGTATAAAAATCAAAATCTTCGCCAGATGATCCAATAAAAAAGGAAGAATACAAAAAAAATCAAAAAAGAAGTTGAAAAAGTCATGAAAATAAACAAACAAAAACATATAAACGAAAAAATCCGGAAATAATACAAGAAAATTATGGAGCATAATAAATTCTACAATAATAAACAGAACCGAACAAACAAGCGCATCTAACAAATTGCGATTGTTAATTGCTCAGCGATTAACAAATATTTTAATGAATTTGGAACAAAAATAGCAAGGAATAGATGAAATATCAGTAAAAGACTTTAACTTTCTCCTTCTGACAATAATACATAATATGTATTATTGGTTGATTTAATTAATAATTGTTGCCCAACAGATGTTTTTTCGAAATGTGTCAAAAAAGCCATAATATCTCCAATCTTCAAATAAGGTAAAAAAGAGCTATGCGATTATAGGCCAATCTCAGTACTTAATTCGATCAGCAAAATGTTTGATAAAAGCAATTGACTCAATAATCGAGAACTTTATCAACTCCACCATCGGCTATGATAAAAATCAATTTGGCTGTTTAGAAAAAAGTGGAACAGAATCTGCAATAACTTCTACAATAGAAAAAAATGTATGATGCTCTAGATCAGGGGTCTCCAAACTTCTAAGCCTAAAGACCATATTGAATACTCCAAAAAGTCCCAAGAGCCAAGACCTAGCAAGGTCATCAGATTAACATATCAGTCGTACATAACGTCGTACCAGTCCATTGTGCGAGTCCTACTACGTTTGTAAATCATTATGAACATATCATAGCGCGAACACATTGACGACGGCTAACATTACGACATCTGTCAAATTTATATACCCTTTGTATAAGAAGACATGGTAGATATAGGTAATAAAAGATGTTAGGTATAGCAAATGGGTATTACAAAGGTAATTTTATTCGGTATTTATCATCTTTGGATCTATTGACACAAAATTCGGTATTCAAGTCGGTATTTTTCTAAACAATTATGATCAAGTTCGAAAATGGGTTAAATATAATGAAGCCAGAATATCCAAAGTTACTTTATTAAAAACAACTTAACATTGACTTATAAGCATTGATTATACACTAAGTTTGAAATATTGAAAAATTTAATAAAAATCACATTCACCTCCCATACAAAGTGACGTCAACTACACTTTCACAAATTTGACAATATTTATGTACAACAACAATATACAGCCGTTGACAACTAATTAGAAACGATATTTTTGTTATAAGAAATTTGTCAATTTCTTCTTTAACTTATCAATTATCCATATTGACTTGCTAATTTCTGCAACTACACGAATATATCTTAAAAACAAAAAAATAGTTGAAAAGTTTTTAATGGTACAGTTGGTTTAAAAGAAACTTGTATTCTAAAACCTTAAATATATCTGTGACAACTAATTAGAAACGCTTACAAAATACATAATATTTAGGTAAAAACAAGTAGTTAAAACTTAACAAAAGTGATGCTTAAGGGATAATATTTTGTTGGAAAAACTTTTGCTTTAAAACCTAACTTGAAGGATAAGGTCTTGACATCGTTTTACGAAATACCGCACCAAGCTTCCTTGACTCTTGTTAAAAAAATCATCCAAATTTGTTATGTTTAGTGTGCTTACGGCATTTTTTAAATCGTTTAATGAATGCTCGATGGGATTTACATCACGACTTGACGATGAGCAGTCAAGAACAGTCAAAGCAATTAATCACAAAATTTGTTGGTCAGCTTTGCCGTATGATTGGGGTCATTACGCTGGAATGACCAAATCACCGGGATATTGTCTACATACCAAAGCAGCATAACAATTCTTAAAATATAAACGTATTCTCTTTGTTCATTGTGCCAGAAACACAGTGAATTAGACCAATGACATTCCAAGAAAATTTCCCCCAAACAAAGATCGATCCACCGCCATGGTTAACAACCGAAGAAGTGTACTTTAGATCAAGATCATTACCATTTGGTCGTTGGATATTCTTTCTGTCATCAGTATCAATGCTATTGATCCTTGTTTAACACTCCACACAACAAGTATTTGTACTGGTTTACCGGAAAAGATACATGATCTATGGCAAATTCAATACGTTGTTTTCTGTACGAGCCTTTCACCATGGGATTCTTGCGTGTAAGTCTTCCATGAAGGCCAGCTTCCACTAAAAGTCGTGCACCGATTAATTTTGATACACTAACCCCAATTTCATCCACTATTTCACGCTGGATGACTGCTGTGCTCTTCTTTGGATCAGGTTGTGATAGGCGGACAATCTTTTGATCAATATGTTCTGAAGTTTTGCGCCGTATTTTTTGGAGTGGTACATTTTCCGTGGTTTTATATTGTCGAAGATGAGCAATAGCATTGAAAACCATCGTTTTTAAGCATTTGAATTGATCCGTATGATATCCCATCACTCTTCAATTCAATAATTGCCTTGCAGGTACCTAGCGTGCATCTTTTGGCTTTTTCCATTTTATAAAATTTTACTTTTACAGTTTTTTGTTGAAATTATGTGTAAACAGTTAAATATAATAAAATCTTATCGAAATATTCAGAAATTATCTATAAAAAGTTTGAAATCTTAATGTTAACAACAAATCGTTTCTAATTAGTTGTCAATGGAATAAATTATGTTATCCTACTAAAACTGATTTTGCTGCAATAAATTACTTGGAAAAGTCAGTTTAATTGTTCTTGTAAAAAGATAAAAGAAAATTAAGAAATAAAAAAATAAAATATATCGTTACATTACCAAAGGCACGTCCAGTGCGGTAAAGTGCAGCAAATATGATATCGTTTCTAATTAGTTGTCAACAGCTGTATATTACAACAATTACTTGATATTGTTGAAAATAATGCATGGCACACATAAGTTCTGATATTTTAAACCTACTCTGAGTTTGAATTTTGGAAAAATTGGATGAAAGTAACGCCTATCCAACCCTACAAAAAGTGAAGTCATCAAAATAATAAAACCTAAATAACTCCGAATTTTGAAGGAGACTGTGTGGTATTTTATCTTCGGCCAAGATGAAGATAAGCCTGGTATTTCTTATTGAGTAAAGCATAGTACTCTGTTCGGCTTCACGTGAAATTCCACTCAAATCTCCATACAAAAAATGACAGCTGTGAAACAAGCGTGAATATTTCACAACTTTTTCTTCAAAGCTGTACTATGCTTCGCTGCGGAAAATCTAGTACTATTTTCCGCAACATGCATCTAGCAACATTATTTTCACGGCAATTTAATTGAACCGACCATTTAATTTGTCGTGAAAAGTGGCAGTTGTCATTAAATTTAAGAAAAAAGTGCAAGCAAAAGGACAAAGTTTATTGATATTATATTTTTGGACTGTTTCTAAAGCTTTGCAATTAATAATTGCAGTTGTTAATATGCATCTTTCCGCGGTGTTGGCGGTTGCAAGACTTCGCAGCTTGCAGGCTGCCATAAACCAATGTCTTGTCCTACTCTACAACAAAGCACATCATTCATTAACATACTCGTGTAAATATTTATTTTGTATTTATATAATCATAAATACTTAAAATTAGAGAACGTAAATGATTTTCTGCTTTCCCTTAATAAATTCTAGCTGTTTATTTACTTCTTGTTGAAATTTGTAAGCTAACCATCAGCTGTTCGTTCGCAACAAAACTTCTGTCAAAATTTTCACGCAACAAATAAATGGATGTTGCCACCGAAATTTCACGCGAACGAGCATAGTACTAGGCTTAAAGTTGGATTGACTAAAAGAATGTTTCACGTAATAAAATACATGTAAAACTTGTATTCCTTAAACTTGGCCTCCATATCCCGTGGATTTCGCAATTGAAGCTCTCGGTGCTTTAAAAATATATTTTAAGTCTTGTTTTTCTGATAAACGCAGTTACAAATAACATAAAATATTCCAAAATTAGTTTATCACTGGTATAGAAACCCTTGCTTCAGGACTTCGAATGGAAATTATAGTTTTGTTATTTAACGATGTTTTTTTATATCAATATGTTGTCAATATTGGTGGCATTTTATAAGATTCTAACATGCACACAATTTGATCAGATGTATAAATCTGCTGCTTTGCTTGTTTTTTTTTTTAAAAAATTTTCCAAAATGAAATAATTAAAAACTGTTCACAGCACCAAGTTAACTGGAAAATCGCAGCTGTATAAATTTCATCAACTTTACCATAACTCTAATAAAATAACTTAATTATAATATGTATTTTTGGTTGTTATATAAAACATCTTATTATTCTTTTATGTATTTAATGTGTTTGATATGATTTATTACAATAAATTAAAGGGTGGGCCAGGTGCTGAGCACATCAGGTAAGCTGGCGCGGGCTGGTTTGGTGATAATTGCAGGCCGGTTGTGGCCCGCGGGCCGTTGTTATGAGGCCCCTGTTCTAGATAAAAAAAAAACATCTAGCAGCTACATTAATTGATCTCTCCAAAGCATTTGACCTAGTAGATCATAAGAAATTGTTGAACGCTCTCTCGGATATAGGAATAAGAGGACTGCCAAATGAACTGATGCAAAGCTATTTAAAGCACAGGCCACATATAACAAAAATAAATGGATAATTTAGCGAAGAGCTGACATGCGACATCGGAGTTCCACAAGGTTCGATACTTTGACCAAGGCTATACTTACTGTACATAAACAACATAAAGAGCAGTTATTTTAAATCCAAATTAAGATCAACATTTATACTGACGACACAAATTTTATAATAACAGCGAACACAGAAAAATAATAAGAAGAGACAATAAATCACGACGTGGCAATATACTACGACTGGGCTTGCGGAAACGGATTAAGCATTAATGCACAAAAAACCAACAACATCGTCTTTCGATCACACAACAACATTAATATAAGCCAAACAAACTCGCGTGTAGCAACGTACACGTGGCAGAAGTGAAACTTCTTTAACGGTAAGAAATAAGAGAAATTTTAGTGTGAAATAGAGAGAGAAAGTATCTGAAAAGAAATTCAATCAATACGAAATGGAATAATAATCTTTTGATTCAATATTTGCATCCAGGGGTCGTATCGGCTATGGTTTTTATCGAAAGTGTCACATATTAACTTTTATCTCTTCGTTTTTTTTTCCGACAAAAATAAAAGTTATTTTGAGCCCTATAGTTTTTTGGGCAAAAATAACAGTTACTTTTGACTTTTATTTTGAGCGAAAAAACTAAAGATAAAATTAAAGTCAAAAGAACCTTTATTTTTCCTCGAAAAATACAAGGCAAAAAACAACACTTAAATTTTAACTTTTAAGGAATCAGTCTTAAATTTAAAAGGAACTTAATATTCATGACATTTGTAACATAATGGTATATTTGGAAAAGTCTTTCAACAATTTTTCATTTGAAAATTGTAAAATAACAGTTATTTTCGGTACTTGTTTTAGTTCAGTTGGTGTTTTAGTTGCTTTTGCATGTCTTCTCAACATTGTTACTTTTTGAATGCTGGATAGCATTTGCATAGTACTCTTTGAAGGAGCCTCCGAAAGCAGAGGCAAATCTTGTTCATTATTACCTCCTGCTTCCTGATCATAATAATTGCTATGTTGATAGAGGGCCTCATAAAACAGCGAACGTTGATTGTTGAGTGCATCTACTTGGTTGGCTTTAAAATTTTGTTGAGATGCATCAGTGTGTTTTTTGGGCATTGGTTCTTTGTAGATTCACCAAAATACACTGATGTTTCGTAAAAATGCATTTTGAAACTCAGCCGTTGTTGCAATCACCTTAACTTCATCATTAGTTGCAGACCCAGCTGCGGCTGTATTCTTAAGAGCTCTAATTAGCTCTCTATATTGACGAACGCGTTCTGCTCCTGTTTTAGCTATTTTTCTATTTTTTTTTCCGTGCATACTTGTAGGATGAAAATTAATGTTACGGTTATGTTAATAATGTAATGTTAATGTTAATATAATGTTAATATTAATTATGTTATTTTCAGTATGTTACGCGTTTAGTTTTAATTTTATTCTGTTTGGCTGTTTATCATGTGCCTACATGGCGTAATGAAATAGATTCCGACTCTTAAGCAACGATGTTCGGGGTTCAATTCTCGGCAGCGGCAATAATTTTTTTAAATTTTCATATGAATTGAAAACGTTAGCCTAGCGTCACGAATAAGAGACCTTGAAATTTCACTCGCCGCCAAAGAAGTTGCACTTCAAAAATCAATATCCACAGAAATCGAAAAAGTGCAGCATACAAACTATCTCGGTATGATAATAGACGAGAACCTTAATTATCAAAACCACATCAAAGAAATAAAAAACTCAATACTACCGCTAGTCATTGTCATCAAGAGAATTGTAATAAAAACTTTTTAACAAAAAAAAAAAAAAACCTACTTCAAAATCACTACAAAGTAAAAAAATAATTTTAAATTACTTTTACTATTTATTTCTTGGTCAAACTTGATAATTTATTTATATTCATTATTATATTGGAAATCTTATTATATCAATTATTGTGAATTTTTTTTATTTTTATCATAAATATATTAATTTTTTGTGATAATAAAAGCTTCTAGTCAGCGCTAATCATTGACATAAAATCATGATATTTTTGCAATCCCTACTCTATTTAAAACTTCTTTATTTGTGAATATCCTGCTTAGGTGACGCTGTATTAATTTGTAATCTTAATTTTTCTTAAATCTTAATTAAAATGCTTTGTGAGTGTTGCAGCTGCACAAAAAATCTGATTATATTAGCGCCGACTTCGAAGCTTTTATTATCAGAAAGAATTAATATATGTATATATGATATAAATAAAAAAATTCAGAATAATTGATATCATAAGATTTCCAATATAATAATGAATATAAATAAATTATCAAGTTTGACCAAGAAATAGTAAAAGTAATTTAAAATTATTTTTTACTTTGTAGTGATTTTGAAGTAGGTTTTTTTTTTTGTTTTTATTTCTTTCATTTTAGAGAAAATGATATATATTAAAAAAGTGTATACATTAATTAAACACCAATTATTTATGCTCATAATATGGAAAAATGCTTTTTTGTCTTTTCTTATTCTGTTCTTTGTCAGTACCTTTATCAGTACCTGCTCTTGTATTTTTATCAGTACTCAATGTCAATATTGACTGAAATATAATGTGTTTGTAATAGTGACACGCCTCTTTGTCAAGAATATCACACTCTTTGTCATAGTGTTTTCAATAGTTCTACCCATTCTAACAATGAATTTTATCACTCTTAAGTCAATATTATACAGTTTTTTTATACACTGCAACACCCCTTAGTCGAATAACGCCCAATTCCTCGGTAGTATTTTGTAAGAATTGTGCCTACGTCTGTACTTTTTCAGTTAGTAGCGTCAGTATTAGATTTAATGTTTTCTAATATTGCCACACCCCTTTGTCTAATGACGCCCACTTTATTGACAATTACTTGTTATAAGTGTGCCTACCTCTGTACTAAATATCAGTACGCTAGTGTCAATATTATTCGGGATACAATGTGTTTTATATATTGCCACATCCCCTTTATCAAACAACGCTCACTTTATTGAAATAAATTTCTTATGATTGTGCCTACCTCTGTAGTCAACTTTAGTACTCTAGTGTCAATATTATTCGAGATACAGTGTGTTTCATATATTGCCACACCCCTTTATCAATCAAAGCCCACTTTATTGAAATTAATTGTTTTATAACTGGCCTACCCCTGTAGTTAACTTTAGTACTCTAGTGTCAATATTATTCGAGGTACAGAGTTTTTCTAATATTGCCACACCTCTTTGACGACTAACGCCCACTTAAATGATCGTTATTTTTTATAATTGTACCTACCCTTGCATTTTTGCAGTGAATTTTATTGACTCTAGTATTCTAGTGTCAATATTTACAGTGTTTTTCTTATAGTGACACGCCCCTTTATCGAATACCGCCCACATTACTGGCAGTTATTTGTTATATTTGTATCTACCTTTGTACTAAATTTTAATATCGTAGTGTCAATAGTAATTGAGATAGTGTTTTTTATAATATTGCCACTCCCCTTCTCGAATAACGCCCATTTGTTTTTTTTACAAAAATTTGTAGTAATTTTTCCTACCGTTGTAATAAATTTCTGTACCCTAGTGTCAATATTATTCGAGACACAGTAATTCTCTTATATTGCCACACCCCAATAATTTTCAATAATTGTGCCTACCTCTGTGTCAATTTTCTTCGAGATACATAGTTTTTACAATATTGCAACACCTTTTTTTAGAATATTTGTGCTTGCCTTTGTAATTTTACTGTGAATTTGATTACCGTAGTGTCAATATTTACTGAGATACAGTGTTTTTCTCATAGACACGCCCCTTTGCCGAATACCGCCCCCTTTCATAGACGGGCATCTCCGCGTTGATAATATCTATATGTTGACAAAAAATTACGGCAATCGGGCAAGTACTTTAGGAGTAATCGATGTACATACATTCACAAAAAAAAAAAAAAAAAAAAAAAAAAAAACAGAGAAACCAACCAACTTGAGAACCTCCTCCTTTTTGAAGTCGGTTAAAAATTAACGAAAACGCAGCGAAACTTATATATACAGGGCATATTCTATCCAGAATACGTTACAACATATGCAACTGGAGCCAATGCAGCAAATTTCAGCTAAAGCAAATAAGAAGAGTGATGAATAAAGCCTTAAAAATATTGAAACAATTTCTAAGTACTAGAGAATTATATGAAAGCGCCAAACAAATAAACGTTAACCAGATGCGTTGTCTTCGAAAAATGCAAATATATAAAGAGTACGAAATAGTATGCTGAAATCCAAACTAATACTCACAACTAGAAATACAATTCATCAACATAACACGCGTCAAAAACATAGTTTCGAGGTACCGAAAGCACGAACATCAAAACAACTTAAGAGCTTAAAGCATAGCACCATAAAGCAATACAATACAAATTGTTAATTTTTAACAACAAACTGAAACTTTATATGCAAAATCTTAGAAATTATATTATTTTAAAAAACAAAAGGACTTTGACCGAGCTTCTTATGATCAATTGTGTTGTGTGTTTTATTAAATGTTTGCACAATTAACCGAGAACTGGAACTACATGTTTTATGCCGACTCCGAACGGCTAAAGTTTTTGTTATCAAGAAGCTTTACAAGGCATCATTTTCTCTCTGAGGTTTGCCATTTTCTGCAGAGAGGTGGTGACCGATCAGAAAAATTTTTTTATTGAAAAAACTTTTCGCCGCGACTGGGGATCGAACTCGGGCTCCGAGCGTGCTAAGCCACACACTTAACCTGCACGCCACGGTATCTGCGGCATAACAGTGATAAAAGTCGAAAGTTGGATATTTTTAAACAAGAAGCTGTTAGAAATGTAATCGTTTTGTGGCAACGAGTCGGCATACCAATTATAACCCTAAAGCATAGTACTCTGTTCGGCTTCACGTGAAATTCCACTCAAATCTTCATACAAAAAATGACAGCTGTGAAACAAGCGTGAATATTTCGCAACTTTTTCATCAAAGCTGTACTATGCTTCGCTGTGGAAAATCTAGTACTATATTCTGCAACATGCATCTAGCAACATTATTTTCACGGCAATTTAATTGAACCGACCATTTATTTTGCCGTGAAAAGAGACAGTTGTCATTAAATTTAAGAAAAAAGTGCAAGCAAAAGAACAAAGTTTATTGAAATTATAGTTTTTGTACTATTCTAAAGTTTTGCAATTAATAATTGCAGTTGTTGGAAATTGTAAATACGGATGCATCTTTCCGCGGTGTTGTCGGTTGCAAGACTTCGCAACTATCAGACTGCCAAATAAGCTAATGACTTGTCCTGCTCCACAACAAAAGACATGCATACTTGTATAATGATTTATTTTGTATTTATATAATCATAAATATGAAAATTAAAGAACTTAAATGATTTTCTGCTTTTCCTCTAATAAATTGTGGCTGTTTATTTACATCTTGTCGAAATTTTTAAGCTGATCATCAGCTGTTCGTTCGCAACAAAATATCTGTCAAAATTTTCACGCAACAAATAAATGGCTGTTGCCAGTGAAATTTCACGCAATCGACCTATTATACAATTTCTAAAAATCGATTGAGATATAACCTGAATGCTTGGAATAAATTGTTTAAATTTCGATTTGTTTAAAAAATCCATCAAATTTTGACGTGATTCAAGATGGCTATATTTCTGACGGCTCTCGAGTTTTGATAAAATGTGGCCCATGCGTTGTTCATCGGTGACCGCCAAAGCAGATTCATTTACTACATGAACAAAACGCTCAGTGTTTTAAGAATGGCATGGGTAAGCTGTGAAGTTTATATAGGTTTACTATAGAAAATAATCAAATTAAGTTATTTTCATTGCAAGAACCTGGTAATTAGATTATTTCATTTGAATATTACAATGCTTCTAGCTGGTCTTGGGTGAAGAACTACAGGCATGGCGGCTCCAAATTTAGTCAATTCAAATTTAGTCCAATTTATTAGATTGGTGTTTGAGTCGCTCTCGAAGTTAATGAAGTTATCTTTGTGAGGACTATACATTTGGCAAATGTATCCTGTTGCTTCCTTGCGGGCTGCTAAAATCTTCTCATAGCCATCTGAATGCAATTGAAGATCTTGGTCTGTAATCATCGTTAACAAAATATTCTTCGGGTGCAAGAAGTACGCATTGTTTTTTATAAAAGGATGAGCTGCCAGTTGAATATGTTCTGGCTTCTTGTTTAAAACATCCAACTTTCGACTTTTATCACTGTTATGCCGCAAATGCAATAAAAAATTTATAAGATCATACTCCGTTGGTAATTTGGTATTATTTAAGTCACTCGCAATAAAAGACGATTTTTTTTTTAATGTTTTTTGATCGATTTTTATTAAAAATTATCAAAACTCTATAAAACTCTCTTTTGAAATAAATATTGTTTTTTCACGGGGAAAAACGAATTGCAATAGCTAGTGTTAGCCAAATGTATAGCCAATAGCCAATAGCCAAATCACAAAAAAAATAGTGTTTATACCTCTTTTAGCAATGGAATTACGAATTTTTTATTCTTGTACGAGCTTTAAAGTTCCTCAAAATCAATTTAAGGCCTTGCAAGGACTGTAAGAATACAGTTTTTTATTTTGAAAAAAAAAATAATTGGTCTCTTTTAAACAACCGACTTTTAATACCGAAGATATGATGAAAATGCAAAAAGGGAGATCCCTACGTTCGGCCATAGTTCCGCTAGAAATTTCGATATATTTCCTGGGCAAAAGATTAATGATATTTTTAGAGTTTTATTTTTTTGATATTAGGATGGTACATTAGGATGGTAGGAACTGAGATCTGGAGGGTAAGTACTAAAACGGTGCACCTAAGGTCAATGACCTCTAAAAGGGTAATATTGGTCTCCTTGAGACAAAAACATTGATATACCAAACTTTAAAATCCGACTGTAAACACTAGATATATGAAGAAATATGTCAATGCGCGACCCCTACGTTCGGTCAAAAAAAAAATAATTTTTTTCGTAATTGTCTTGAACAAATGCGTCATATTCGCTGGTTTACGGCGTACTTTTTTTGTTTTGCATTGCAGGTGGTACGGTCTAATACACACGTATGTGATATTATTGTGCCTTAGTTTATATTCTTAAAGTACAAAGTCTATATTTTAAGTACCTAATAATGTTTATTAACATTTTTCTTAAACTCACACATGGAATTAAATCCGTCTCAGGTTTTAACGTCATCTAAAATTCTAAATCTAATACATGATTGTTATATTTTAACTATGTACCCATATTATAAAATCGTTGCACAAATGTAAAAAAATTATGAAATAGTAAATAAAGATTGCAAATAAGAAAAAAAAACTGATCTCTTTATTTATTATTTTTAATTTTAAGTTTAATATTTTAAGAATATTTATAATATATATATATTAGAGTGGTCGCTTTATATGGGAAAAAAAATGAATATAAAAATGAATATAAAATGAATATAATGAAGTGAAGTGTATTCCAACAATAATTTCAAATCGAAGTTATGGGGTACATAGAGCAAAAAAATAAAAATTGCAAAATATCTACTTGAAGATGACCTCTGACACCACCGACACCAAAGAACACGATGTAGTATTCTTTCAGACCTATCCAACGACATAAAAAACGACACTTGATGATCGGACTTAAAATACTAATGTTATAACTAGAAGACCATTTTGGCTGTTTTTTGGGACACCCAAAAAAAAAATTTTTATAGTGTTGAAACACTTTCGATGTAAGCTTTCATTTTAGGGGGTGTCTTTTTATATTCATTTTTGGTGACGCGCCTTAATATATATGGGTGTTGAGTCTGCTTTCTAGCATACAAATGAGACACAAAAGTTCTAATAGCACTCGCTTATTTAATAAATTAAAGGACGTGATTTTGTATTCACTTTGGCTTAGGGCCAATTCTTTATTTAATCAAATTTTATAAAAATGTTCTCTTAAGAGTAAAGACGCTGCGATGAGCTTTAAAAAATAATTGTGTTTAACTTTCGTATACTGTACTAAGACTGACCGCAAATATACTTTAAAACCAAATTATATATTGACTCTAACTGTGAAGAATTTCTGTTGAAATTATTTACTTGCAAGTTTGCGTGTTAAATATATGTACATTTATTGCGTATTCTTGCAGTCTCTATGCTACTGATTTTATGTAAAAGAATAACAAAAAACATCATACGAGAAACAGTTACATACTTGAGCAAGTGATTTTCACTTCTCAATCTAACTTAGTGATTTCGGCGGTAACATTCTCCCCCTCGTAAGCTAGTCCAATCGAGATGAGCTTATGTTCTTAAAATCGCCGACATCTAGAACCGCTAACTTGGCTGTTGGTCTCTCGAGGATTGCGTTTTTAGTTTTGACCGTTGCTCTGCGTACTTGACCGTCCTTTGCGGTAACTAAGGCCACGATGACACCTTTCAGCCAACAGTTACGTGGTAGATTTTCATCTACGATGATAACTACATCGCCTAATGCCAAAGGGGGTTGTTTGCAAAACCATTTACTTCTACGAGCTAAAATTGGTGCGTACTCTTTCACCCATCTTTGCCAAAAACGATCGGCGAATGCTTGAGTTTGTGTCCAACGCTGACGTAGGTTTGCATCGTCGTTACACATCGGCTTATAACCACTGGATGACCCAAGAAGCAGATGATTAGGTGTAATGGCTTCATCGTCGCAGCTTTCTAGAGAAACAAAAGTCAGAGGACGAGAGTTTATAATAAACTCAATTTCACATAGCAAGCTCCGTAAGCTCTCGTCGTTATAATTCATCGACGGGCTCATGGCATACAAAATTGTTTTAATTGATCGTATAAGCCTTTCCCAGGCTCCGCCCATGTGTGGTGCAGAAGGAGGATTGAACTTCCATTTGATGTCATCGTATTTAGACACGATTTCTGAGTATTTTATATTCTTGTACTCTTCTCGTAAAATTTTTTCAGTCGCTTTAAAGTTTGTGCCATTATCGCTGTAAATATGTCTAGGTGTACCCCGACGTGACGTAAAGTTGCGTATGGTCATTATACAGGAACTGGTGTCTAAGCTGTGAGCCACTTCAATATGAATGGCACGGACTGTTAAGCAGGTGAATATTACACCCCACCTTTTTTCTCTCCTCCTGCCGACCGCTACATACAATGGACCGAAAAAGTCAATTCCCACGTAGGTAAATGGACGCTCGAAGCTAGCTAAGCGCGCCGCCGGTAATGGAGCCATTTGCGGCACAAGTGGTTTGGCAGAGTTGTTTTTGCAGCGTTGACATAGTCGCCGAACTTTTTTATATAAGACGCGCAGCAATGGTATGTAGTATCGACTTCGAATTTTGTTTATCACAGCTTCATGTGACATATGATGAAAGTTTTCATGATGAAATTTGACTAATAAAAATGTTATATGATGTTTATTTGGCAAAATTATCGCATCTGTGCTATTAAGAAATTCTACTCTACCACAAATTCTCAGTAGTTGCTGGTCATCTATGTAAGGATTGACGGAAACTAATTTTGAATTTTTCTCAAAAATTTTACCACTTTTTAGACAGTTTAGCTCTTTAGCATACTCACTCATTTGCGCTTGTTGCATCAGTATGATTTTTGCTTTCTCAATCATCTCAAATGAAACATCTTGAGGACGTGTTACTAATTTGCTTGCTGCTTTCAGCTTATCTAAATAAAGCAAAAAATTGGATACTGCTCGATAAAGCCTTCTCCAGTCAGAAAAATATTCCACATTTATTGCATAAAGAGGTCTTCTCATTTGTTCGGTGATGAAAACGTGATGCCTTAACGCGCTGTCATCCTTTGTACACAAATCTTCGCAGATAGGCCAGCAGTCTACGCAATCTTTTAAGAACGGTGGTCCTGTAAACCACATCTCGGTTTCCCAGTTGGACCGAATTTTAGTGGCCAAGTCAGCTGGATTCATTTTTGATGGCACCCACCTCCATTGCGATATATTTGTGGTTTCTAAAATTTCACCTATACGATTCATTTCGAACTGTTGAAATTTTCTTGGATCCATGCGAAATCTTTGAAGGTTCGTTTTCGAGTCCGTCCAATAATACTGTGAATTTGTAGGAAGACGTTGAACTTTTAAAATAGTAGCTGCTAACCTAACGCCAATAACAGCCGCTTGTAGCTCCAGCCTCGGGATTGATAAAGCCTTAAGTGGTGACACCTTTGACTTTGCAGCAACAATATTTACAACAACATGATCTGCGTAGCATACACGCAGGTAACTTATAGCAGCATACGCATCTCCTCCAGCATCTACGAATGTATGCAATTGAACATCTATGGCTTTATTCAAAAATGGTGCATAGCAGCGTGGAATCTCGACAAGTGCTATTAGCGGCACAATAGTTTTCCATTGTTGCCACTTGATGCGGAGTTCATCTGTTAACTCGTCATCCCAACCGATGCCTTCTCGCCACACATCTTGGAGCAAAATTTTTAGACTGATGGTGAAGCATGAAAGAAAGCCCATGGGGTCAAAAATAGACATCAAGACTTGAAGAGTTTCTCTTTTGGTTGGCGTTACATTCTCTACAAATATGTTGCGTCGAAGTCTTGCAAATCTGAAAACGTAATGGAAGGTGTCGTTGTTAGGGTTCCAATACATACCAAGAGTTTTTTCCGATGGTGCCAGTTCAATAAGAGCCTGCTCGTTTGTTGAAGTGTTGCGTAAATGAGACAATACGTTCATTGAATTTGAGGCCCAGTTCCGAATGTTGAACCCACCATCTGCGTGAATATGCTTCACTTGTTGTGCCAACTCAAGAGCCTCCGAGTCGTTGTCGACGCTATCTATTAGATCATCCATATAATGATATTTCTGGATGGCTTCAACTGCTCTAGGATACTGCTGACGAAATCTTAGTGCATTTTTGTCACGAACGAAGTGTGCAATGCAAGGTGCGCAACGAATTCCAAACACTAAGGCGCTCATTTCAAAAACACTTGGTTTTAAAATTTCGTCGTCCTTGTCCCACCATAAAAAACGTTGTACGTGCGAGTCACTTTCTCTGACCTTGATTTGATGAAACATTTCTGCGATGTCGCCGCAGATAGCTACTTGGCCTATCCGAAAATTTAGTAGCACGTCTACGAGTGAATTCAGCAAATCTGGTCCGCTTAGCATAAAATCATTGAGGCAGACACCTTGAGACTTCGCTGCCGCATCCCAAACTAGACGAACTTTGCCAGGCTTGTTAGGATTGAGAGTAACAAATATCGGCAAGTACCAAACTGGGCCATTCGGATTGTCGATCTCTTTGGCGGAAAGTTTTTTCGCGTATTTTTTTATTAACAAATTGTCGACTTGCTTTTGGAGTGTTGATCGCAGTTCTGGATCTTTGCTGAATTTTTTGTTGAGACATATCAATCTCCGTAGTGCAGTTTCATAGCTATTTGGTAGTTCAGGTTTTGTATCTCGCCAAAGTAGACCGACTTCAAAATGGCCGTCACGAAAATGACAAGTACGTGTTAAAATTTCTAATGCCTTTGCATTATCTGCTGATATCAACGACTTCGTTGCTGCTGATTCTAAATTGAAATTTTCTTTTACCAGCTCGTGGAGTTCTTCATAACGTTTTTTACACTCACACGTGTGCACATTGAAATGAGCTTTTGTACCTAAAGAACCGCAGCCTTGTATTGACCAGCCTAGGCGAGCTTTTGACGCGATAGGCTGCCGCCATGATCCCTCACGTATCTTAAGTGGAATAGCCAGTTTCCAGTTATCTACACCAACCAGAAGAGATGGCTTTGCATTGGTATACGACTGTATTGGTAATCCTGCAAGGTAAGGATATTTCGCCGCAATATTACTCATATTAAGCGTTTGTTCAGGCAGGCCGAGGCTTTCCACCGTATGCACTCCTTCCAGCGTATATTTAGAGCCATTCTGCGTATTAGAAATATGAAGAGAGGTTCTCATGGATGAATTTTCTTGGCGCGTAGTGTCGCCGGTCCATCTTAGGCAGAGGGGATCTTCAACACCTTTTAAACCTAGTTTTTCAAAGATTTCTTTCTCTATGAGAGTTACAGATGAGCCCTCGTCTAAAAAGGCAAAAGTGTCAATAAATGTTGTTTTGGAATGTATGCGTATAGGTATAATCCGAAAATAAGGTCTTTCGACTTCTTGGTCGAAGCTATGTGAATTAATAACTTCACTATGCTCTTGATTTGTACTTACGGTTCTGCCTTTGTTATCTTCTTGCTGTGGACTTACTTCGTACCTGTGAAGAAATTGGTGATGCTTTGACTGGCAATTGTTTATTCCGCAAGTTTTGTTTATGAAGCATTTACGACGATGTGCATTTAAGCATTGGCGGCATAAGTTATTTGATTTTACTGCTGCCCATTTTTGATCAAGAGAAAGATCTTTGAAGACATGACACTGCGCTACTTTGTGTACACTAACTTTACATATAAGGCATTTTTTTTCTGCTGAAAGTTTTTCGCTTAGGTGTGTGTTCATCGATGCTCCTTTACTGGCAGGCGCAAATGGCGTGACTTGACTAGCGGCGTCTGCAATTTTAAATATCCAATCACTGAACACTTTGACAATAGGGATTCGCTCATCCTTCAAATGCATAGCCCAGTTGAGCTTATATTGATTTGATAACTTGTCAACCAATTCCTTAACAAGCATTGGATTGTTAAGGTGCGCCTCCAAATGACACGCTTCCATCGTTGAACAAATATTTTTAACACGTAATGCGAAATCTATGATGGCTTCTAGTTTGTCTTTTGGCGGTGCCAATTGCCTGATTTTCTCTACCATTCGCTCAATAATGTGTTCAGGCCTTCCAAAACACATTCTCAGTGTCTGAACAATTTCAGGTACCATCGCCGGCAACATCAATTTGGCTTTTACCATTTCGCGTGCTCGCCCCTTTAAACAAGATTGCAGACGCATCAAATTTTCAGCGTTCGTATAGCCAGCGATTGATGTGCTATTCTCAAAGCTGCTGATGAATAATGGCCAGTCTTCAGGGTCACCGCTAAAATGCATCAACTCCTTAGGGATCACTTGTCTTGCTGCGATTTGAGCAGCTGTTGGACCTACGTTAAGCTGTCGCCTTGGCATTTCTGCAGCGCTTTGGCATCTTATATTGTTAGACTGGCTTGGAATAATCTGTTGCGAATTTACCTGGTGTGATGAGCTTGACTCACGTTGAGACAGTATTAAATACTTTTTTTCCAAATATTGCTGCTGAATTTTGCGTTCTTCCTCTAACATTTCTAATTTTAACTTTTCGTTCATTCGCAAATTTGATTGTTGGTTTTTATCGAATGCATCAGCAAGTGTTGCCTTTTGTTCGTAACTTGCAAAAGGGAAATTTAAATGATCGCTATAATTTGCACTTTGCGTAGTTGAAGTATACGTGGCAGCTTGATTCACATTAGTTTTCAAGTACGTTGTTGTACTGTACGGCGTTGCTGTTATTGTGGTTGATGACACTAACTGTGGCTGTGCAGACATTACCATATTTGTATAAAAATTTGTTGGCGGCTGCATCTGCGATTGCGTTAAAAAGGCATCACTACGAAATATTGCTATTGGCGCTGTTGTAGAACATGAACCCATCGCCGTTGCGACTTCTGCCGACGATGATGTAAGCCCATCTGTCGACAACATATCCCTACGATACTCACGGCTTGGTGACGACGCAGACCTCGGTAGTTCTGATGGAGCTACTGTGCTCAAGGTGGTAGCTTTGTCTTGAAAACGACAACAGTCGCAATTCCAGCTCAAGTCCTCGATGCCGCTATTCACTCCAACGCAGTCATAGTGAAACCATTGGTCACATTTATCACACTGGACCATGTGATCGTTGTCTAACAAGTTGCACTTTTTGCAATTGTAGTCGTTGCCTGTTTTGTCGTCAGACATTTCACTCAGTTTTTGGTTTCTTTATTTTAAAGTATAATTATTTTTTAAAGATTTGTTGAGTCTGCTTTCTAGCATACAAATGAGACACAAAAGTTCTAATAGCACTCGCTTATTTAATAAATTAAAGGACGTGATTTTGTATTCACTTTGGCTTAGGGCCAATTCTTTATTTAATCAAATTTTATAAAAATGTTCTCTTAAGAGTAAAGACGCTGCGATGAGCTTTAAAAAATAATTGTGTTTAACTTTCGTATACTGTACTAAGACTGACCGCAAATATACTTTAAAACCAAATTATATATTGACTCTAACTGTGAAGAATTTCTGTTGAAATTATTTACTTGCAAGTTTGCGTGTTAAATATATGTACATTTATTGCGTATTCTTGCAGTCTCTATGCTACTGATTTTATGTAAAAGAATAACAAAAAACATCATACGAGAAACAGTTACATACTTGAGCAAGTGATTTTCACTTCTCAATCTAACTTAGTGATTTCGGCGGTAACAATGGGCATTTTCACAGAATGGTCTACCGAAACCGAAACAAAAATTTTATATAAACAAATAAATTTTTTGTTATTATTTAAAAAAAAATGCTTGAATTTTAAGAATTTACTGCATTTACATCTTATTTCAGATTTTATTCTGAGAAAATTAGCCTAGTATCTGAGAAATGTTTTTCTTGCTTTAAGCTGCTTTAAATGGCTTTTTTTATTTTTTTTTTTTTTTTGATTTGAAGTTACTCTAGAATTCCGTAGAATAACTAGAGCTGAATTGGCCAATCCGAAGATTAAAACGCCATCACCAATTATGTTTATTGTATCCTTAGTTAAAATTTATTATCAAGTACATGTGATTGCTTATCGAAAACTCGAACGCTCTCACTTTTTTATATTAAACGAATACATCTCAAAAGATCGAAGTGGGACTTCCGCGCAACTGACTGTATATTTACTTAAACCACTTCGAAACTTTATATGATGTTTTTAATTAAAATTGATTTTTTATTATCGATTGGAGCTTTACACCCTCCATGGTGAGGAGATTAACCGGAAGTGATGGCTTTTTTTATTTAATATTTTTCTTTAATTTAAATCGCGCGATTTTTTATACCAATTTTTCAGTTTTAAGGCTAATTGGTTAAATCCATGTTCAGCAAATATGTAAAATCAATAAGACCGTCAGCAGGGGCATTCCACGAAAAGCGGTATATTGTAGCAAAAAAAAAAAAAAGCAAAATTTCTAATTTTTAGCAACAGGGCAGTGAACCTACATGAGTTAAGTCCCTAATGGTACAATATCTTTTTTCTGGCTCATCACTGCAATAATAAATATATATATATATATATATACTTATGATATCGTCAAAGAGATAAATGCTAAAAAGTAACCCATAGTTTTTCTCAATTTTTCCTTTTATATACGTAACTAATTGTTATGTAATTGATTTTATTCAATACCGCATATCGTGTTGTTACTATCACAACCTTCATTTCTCCACGGAATAGTTCCATTTGATTAAAATCGATAACATTATAATTGGTAAATCGATGTCGTGTACGTCACGCCAAAAAGATATATATTGTCATCACTAGAGTAAGAGTGAAGGTGGAATTTTTTCACATCACTACTAAACAGACAAAGTGTCAACAATTGTAAAACTACTGAATGTCCAGTAGTTTTTAATTTTTAATGTATTTAAAATTACCAGTTAATTATTTGTCGCGTACGTCACACAGTTAATGGAAGTTTTTGCGTAAGGACAATATGGAAAAACAACAAAAGTTGCAAATAAAGTGCTATCAATTCTAGATGAATTATAAACGCAGATTTTAAAAATGGTATTCGTTTTTCATCATCAGTTCGAACTTCGGAGTTATAGGCAAAAATCTAAAAATTTGTATTTTTTTCAATAATTGCACTATATCTTTTAAATGCGGGGACGGATTTCGATCGTATTTAAATTTTTTATATTTAAAATATAAGTTATTTCAATTTGTGAACCCAAAGTTGAATTACCTTTTTTAGTTTGCGAAATATGTTCCTTGAAAGCTGAAATATATTAAAATTTTAACATATTTTGAGACTGTAACTTTTTATCCTCTCTTAAATTTTCAAAATTGTTTTTTTATATGGTGTAAAACTCTTTATAAAAACTTTACAGAAAACTTTTTATCAAAAATATATATTTTTATCTCAATCTTTGGCAGTTTTAGAGATATTTTGAAAAATGTTTCAATGTACCAAATAGCTATCCTTGAAACAATATAAACAACTTACAGAGTTTTTCTGATAGTGACACGCCCCCATGTGAGTCCCACCAACTTTCTTAATCGTGATTTGTAGTAATTCTACCCACACCTTCACCGAATTTCAGCACCTTAGTATGAATATTAATCGAAAAAAAATAATTTTTTAAAAGTGCCACGCCCTATGTATAATTCATCCCACTTTTTCGTCGTGCGTTTTACTGAATCTCCCTACCCCCATATAATTTCAATTTCAGTACCCTAGTGTCAATATTAACCGACATACAGAGTTTTTGTAATAGTGACACGCCAATGAGAAATCCCCATGGATGTCTATGCAACCCATCACAGACATATAAACTTTCACATTCTGCAGTACATTGGAGACGAAATTCACACTCAAGAATACAGCATAAATGCCGAAACACCAATATTCAAAGTAAAAAACACCAAGAAAATAGTTTAAATTCGTACGTGTCGCCTACGTCACACAGTATGTCGTGTACGTCACGCTTGCTTTTTATACATTTTCACATTTTTCTTAAGTTTAATTTCCAAATTTGACTTTGTATATTTATCTTCAAAGTGCATATTTTTATTATTATATCCATATTTTGTTTTTGCATTTACGGTTTAGCTGAATTTTCGTGATAAATCGTTATAGCATTAAAACTGGTTGATTCATTGTCGGGTACGTCACCCAACATTTGATCGTTTTTTTTCTTTTAACCATCAAGAGAAATTTGCTTAAACTTATTTCTAAAAGTGTAAGAGGTCTTAAATTATTAATATAATGCAAAATAATAATGAATAATTACTTGAATATTTAGCAAGCTCCTTTAAAACATAGAAAAAGTCGTACAAATGTCGTGTACGTCACGATGGAATGCCCCAGCAGCAGAGCTGTACGATCCAGAGAACTGCAATGAGTATCCGACAGAAATCGGATATTCAAATCATACCCGAGATACCCGAGTTTCTTGCTGTTATCTGCCCTATCCATACTCAATAAAGTATGTAAACTACTTAGACTCATTCGCTCATTAGCATATTTTCGGGTATGAGTTCATACTAAAGTGGCGGCGTGATCCGAACCACTTTGATTTGTTTTCAATGAGTGTGTTGAGTTTGTGTATAGGAAGGAAGCTCGACCCGAGTGTATTTTGAGTGTATCCTGAGTACTGCTCTTTCTCTGCCAACGTCTCTATTTTGTTTGGATTTGATTTTTGCGTATGTTTTTTCGTAATCGCACTGCAGGCAATATCAGCTGACATTTTTATACACCCACGCGTACTGCGTAAGAGGTATATTAATTTTGTCACGACGTGTGTAACACCCAAAAGGAGGCGTGGTAGGTATAGAAAAGTATATATATTCTTGATCAGCATCACCACCTGAGTTGATTTAGCCATATCCGTCTGTCTGTCTGTCTGTCGACACGATTAAAGCCGTAATTTTCAAGCTATCGTAATGAAATTCTATTTTTAAGCTTTTTTTAAAAAAACTAAGATCAAGTTCGAGAATGGGCTAATTCGAATGAAAACCACGCCTACCTCCCATACAACCCCAAAATTGAAAACTATATAAAGAGGCTTGTGTCAAAGCTACATAAACTAGGTCGTAGCAATCGCTAAGCAAATGCATAAGCTAGCCACATAAATAGGTACGTTGAGGATACAAATTAGTTGGGTCGCTCGCTTTGAAAAATTGTTTCTTAAAACTATAAAAGAAAAGATATTAGGGGTATTCACACTGCCTTGGGTTGTTGGGTAGACTGGCAAATGCGATACATTCTGTTTTTGTAAAAGTGCCATTCTACCCAAGTACCCATCTACCAATCTACTCTAGCTGACACCCTGACTTGTTTGGGTAGATTAATTGAGTACTTTTTGCATGGGTTATCACCTTTTCCAAAAGTAGGCAATTTCCAAATTGAACTGACAAAAAACTAAAACAAAGTAAGCCAATTATAAGTGAATTAAAAAGACAAGTGTGTTAAAATGAGTTATTTAAAATTTTTTTAGATAAAATAAAATTATTAAATTCGGTATTTGTGTATTTTATGTCAAAACTTAGATGTGTTAGAAAAATGGGCGTCATTCACCCACTAACACGCCCACCTCCCAAAATTGAAACTCTATACAGAGGCTAATATTAAAGATACAAAACTGAAACTCGATATTTGTGTATAATGTGTCAAAATTGAAGTGTGTTAGAAAAATGGGCGTCATCCACCCATTAACACGCCCACCTCCCATACAACCCCAAAATTGAAAACTTTATAAAAAGGCTTATATTTAAGCTGCAGGAAAACAATTCGATATGTATGTATTTTAGACTCATAAAAATAATAATAAAGCCGTTTAACTTCGGCCAAGTCGAAGATATACCTTACTAGTTTTATTGTGTTTTTATAGGAATTTCGTTGTTGGTATTTTTCTGTTGCACTCTAGGAAGGTAAGAAAGTAACAGCAACGCTTGTGAGTTTTGTTTTTTCTTTCTGTTACGCACTCGTTCGTGTAAGCTAAATACATAAAACAAACAAAATAAAAAAACAAAAAAAAAAAGAATGTGTTTCTGTTACGCACAAAAAACTGGTTTACTTCTCACTGCTGCGCTCATCTGCGCTCTGCTTCACATTAGTGGCAGAATGAACCGAGTGATTCGGGTGTTTTTGTCGATTATGAGTTCTTGGGTAAGTATGATGAGTATCAGCAAGACGACAACAACCATAAGTATTTATGAACCGAAAAACCCGATCTTTGCCCGATCCGACTTTTTATTGAGTATACTCATATTTATTTGAGCCGCCATATTGCAGCTTCGTGAAAGTGAGTATGAATAGGGTAGCGTGCGGTTAGGGTTGAGTAGGTTTTTGGACTCATTTTTTTCGGATCTACTCAGTCTCAAAAAAGCTACCCGTTGCAGTTCTCTGGTACGATCCTGAGAGAGCTCACTTGCTCACATTGCCTCAAGAGCCGGAAAGTGAATCCGATTGGTATTCTGATAAAAATTATTTTATTAATAAAAAATTTTATCAAAGGATAAATAAAAATTTGTTTTTACTTTTTTACCGAAAAGGTAAGTAAGTAAGGTAAGGTAAGGTCACATTCGTTAAAAAAGTATGGAGAAATCACAGATTTTTATGTGCGATTTTTCAAACTTTGATGAATTTTATCTCCTTAACCAGAAGGGAGCGGCTTTTTTACTTGCACCATTGGATTTAGAAGGGCCAAATACATATAATCCAACTCCCAAAAAAAAGGGTGTGGGCCCCAAACTAGAATTATGCAAAAAATTTAAATTCCAAGTATTAAACAGGTCCTGCTAATAAATTAACAACATAACAATTTAAGAAATTTTTAATTTTCAAGATTTATGTACAAGAGCCATCCCGGAAAGTAATTACTTATGATTCGTTACTTTTGTTTCTTCTCACTTTTTGTTATTAGTAACGAGCTGTCAAAAAACGCAATTAAATTGCGCCAGCGAGTAAACGGATGCATATGCAGTTAATGAACTTTCATCTATAAGCTTTCACACATTCTATTGCAATGCGTTCAACGAGTAGACGGACGCATATGCATATGCAGTGAAGTTAAGTTCCTTGTCACAAATAACACCTAAGTCGCGTAAAGAGCTTACTGAAGGAACTGGCTTGCCGAGAATGTAATACGTTCTCGGAGGAAGTTGGAGTCGCTTACCGAGAATATGTTATAGCTTGAGATTTGCTGACGTTGAGCTCCAGAAGATTTTTTTGTTACCAAATGGAAAAGCTGACCAGATCGTCTTGAAGATTGCGAGAATCGGCGTTGGTTGTATGCGCTGATAGATTTTCATATCATCAGCATACACAGAGAGATTAAAATCATTGATGATACCATCAACATCAGCAATTGTTAAGACGAATAGCAAAGGACCAAGGTGACTGCCTTGTGGGGCAATGTTATAAACAGATGTGGAAAACCAAAGGCTTTAAGCTTAAGAAGGATAATGGTGTGTGAGATTTTCTCAAACGCTTTACTAATGTCGGTGGAAACTACATCAACTTTGTAACCATTTTCCAACGAGCATAAACCATCAACAGGCAACCCATCGGGTCTAGGAGAATAATAATCTTTAAGATTATGTAGCTTTGCTTGGACATCAGCTAATGTTATATCAACAGAAGTGAGTGACGTTAGAGCACAGTTCCTTAATGAAAAAAAGTATTCATAGTCTAGTTCATCGTTATAATTTGTGAATGACAGACTGAAGAAATTTGCGAATAGGTTTGCAATTATTTTCGGGTTGTTTGAGGAGATATCTGAAAAAGTAAGGGTTGATGGGTAGTTGTCAGACTTTCTTTTGATATTAATGAACTTGCAGAAGCTTTTAGTATCCAAAAACAATTTAGTTTCAATATGAGCAAGGTAAGACTCATATAGGTTTTCACAAAGTGCAGAAAAAAGATTATAGACGTGAAGATAATTTGTGAGGTCAAGAGAAGAACGAGAAAGTAAATAAGTACGCCAAAGTTTGTTCCTCTTATTACGAAGTGAGCGTAGTTCTTTATTGTACCAGGGAGGAGATGACGAAAAGTTCTTCTGCCTAGTAAAGAGGACTCATTGTATGAAGCAGTCAAAAATTTTGTCATAGAAGAGAGCAATAGTATTATCAAGACTGCCATGAGCATTACCGAAAATATGTTGAAAATCGATTCTACTGAATAAAATTTCAAGTTTAACAAAATCAGTTTTATAAAAGTCGAAGCTGTCGCGTGGTCAAAGTAAATCATAATAGGGCTATCAGTTTTCGGCCGAGTATCGGTTTCGGCCGAGTATTACAACATGGCTGAATTTAGGTTTCGGCCAAACTTTTGGTTTCTGTAGGACAGTACACAAGCACACATTTAAGAAATAAGACCATTTCCACTATTCTTCAATTATTTCAAGTGGAATAAAAATTCGTAGCGGCTGAGGTCCCAATTGCAATTTTATTTCAAATTACGTTGTAGTGAACATACGCTGTTTACATCACCAATACGGCATTCAAAATACCACTTATATCAGGAGATAACGATTTCCGGGGCGCCGCGATTTGACGATGGATTCGAAGAAAACTTTTAATAAAAATAAAAATAGCCAAAGGAAAAGTTGATTTATCGATTTGTTTTCGAGTTATCGATCTAAAAATTTTATTTATAAGGTTATGAAGAAAATATATATATTATTCTAAATATATAACCGATATTAATGACTATGGTATTATTTAAAAGGTTTTTTAAAAAGTTAAAAAAGTTTAAAAGGCTTTTTTTAAAAAGTTTAAATGAACGAAATTTGTTGAGTACTTTGTATTTTATATGTATTTTTATGCAATAAAAAAATATTTTCTTACAAAAAAACCGTTATTTTCTCAAAAATTACCGTTATAACTATTAATTATAAAGACTAAATTATTAAAGCTTGAAAGTTTATCATTTATTTGGTATATAATATAAATGATTTATTTGACTTTTTGTGGTGTTTTTTATGTTACAATGATTTGCCCTTGTACGGAAAGTTGTTTATTTCACTCATATTTATCTTAGATGTTTTGCTTTCTTACTTCATATTTTCGAATATAGCCATTACAATAAACAATTGTTTTTAAGGCAACATTGTAGCTATAATACTTATATACGAGATGTAACGGAAAGTGATTTGGCCGGATATCCGTCGAGCTGCTAAGCCGGATGGCCGAATATCCAACATACGGATAGTGGGTCTATTGGCTCGTTGTTAACAAATTAAATATATTTTTAATTCGACATGCTACAACCATAGCACAATAATAAAGAAGCTCATATTAATATAGCAGTTTTATATGCAATAACACTAAAGTTCAGCTACTACAGCTTTTTCGCACTTTCTCAGCATTAACCCAATCAAAGCCACGACCAATATCATCAATAAAAAAATGTTATAGTTAACTTAGGCCGGATATCCAGTATACCGGATTGTAACCGGATATCCGTTACATCTCTAATTTATATTAATTTTTCGAGCCTGTGAAAAAATTTTTAATTGTTAGTCGAACATTTTCGGACATTGGTTTCCATTTTAATAAATTTAATAATTGATATATGGGCATTTCCACAGAAAAGTCTACCGGGACCGAAATAAAAATTGTGAAATAAACAAATAATTTTTTTGTTATTATTTAAAAAAAATCCTTGAATTTTTATAATTTACTGCATTTACAACTCATTTCAGTTTTTATTCTGAGAAAATTGGCCTGGTATTTGAGAAATATGTTTTTCTTGCTTTTAGCTACTTTTAAGGTCTTTTTCTTTTTAGTATTTTTCGTTTATTTATTAACGTTATGTACAAATAAAAAATAAAAAAATAAAAAGATACTAAACAAAGCACGATTTACGGTAAATTTTTTATATTGCTTTAACTACTATTCGAATGTCGCGTTCTTGTACCTAAATCATCATATGTTATCAGAACTTCGTGATCGTTCTTAGCAAGTGTCTGAAAATTGTAACTTAAATCAAATTTGGTCGCCTTACTATAAAAAAAAGTTACTGCAGGTAAAAATCATACTAAACATTTAATATTTATTTATTTATTTATTGATGCATACTTTACAAATAAATTTAACATTTAATATTGATCATCAAAATGTGTCGCGTTCGCTATCATGCGTCGTATTTTTAATACACTTTGTATGGGAAAGTATGGAAAGGTTTCATTCGATTTTTCTGAATTTTTTGCTAAGTGTTAATAGTTCAAATTAAAGCTCATGTGCTAATTCTCAAGTCATTGGATTGATTTTTAGTAGATTTTTAAGAAATTTTCCAATTTGAGAACGTCAATTTGTATGGAAGGTATACGTGGTTTTCTTGCTATGGGGATTATTTTCGAACATGATCTTTATTTTTACGATATAAGCTTAAATATCGAATTTCATTATTATAACTTAATAATAACGGCTGTAATCATGTCAAGAGATGGGGGGACATACAAAAACAGGGATGCCATGGTTAAAACAACTTAGAAGGTGATACTGCTGTATAGTATATGCACTTTTCTATATCTGCCACGTCTCCTTGTGGGCGTAAAAAAGTCTTAATAAAGTAAATAACCACATACGTAGGACGGGTCGTGTTACAAAGAAATATAATATTTTTTCTCACTAGCCTCTTATGTATTTTTTTTTTTTTTTATTAATATTACTAATATAAAACTAATATTAATATTACTAATTATTACTAATATAAAACTCACAAATAATATTTACGATGTTTTTGGTAGGTAATACAATATTTAGCTGAAATTACTTTTAACTAATTCTTATTAAAAACGTGATGAGAAAAAATGTCGCGTGCTAGATGTCGCGTTCGCGATCAGGCTTAAGCTCTATAAAAACAAAACTAATGGAAATATGTCAAAATGACAAATATTTCTTGAAAGCCACATTAATCTTATTTAATTTACAATTAACCGCTTTAAGATATTATGTAACGTTTCGCAGATATTTGCATTTTTCTAGATGTAGTCGAAAACGAGTTCCATTTTTTGTCGCGTTCGCGATGCCATGTTTATTGCTAATATTTTGGAAATATAAAGTCTAAAGAACCTAACTTTTTTTTCTAAATATAGTGCTAATAAAATGCTATCTAAAACTTGAAAAACAAGAAAATTTGTTTTGAGTTTTCTTTATTATTTTGCTCCTCAAAGGCGTACGAATGTCGCGTTCGCGACTATGGAAATGCCCATATGCTTAAGCCATTAACGAATGCAAATGTTGTCAGAGTCAATTGGGATTCATATGACCATTTGCCAAAAAATTTATTAATGATAAATTTAAGATCCATTCGATATTGGCAAAGATATAGAAAATTTTTTGACCAGATTTTTTAAAATTAAAAAAAAATACATATTTTTATATATCAAGCAAAAGATCTAGCTCTAAGCTTTTAAAAAATATATATTTTTAGTAACCTAATAACGTAAATTTTTTAGAAAATAACGGTTCTTTTTATTAAAAAATTCAACTTTGGAATAATTCGCTCATAAAACTAAAAATGTTGTAGGTATTTATAATCAAATGACACATCAATCTTAAAGATCCATTGAGTAATGGCAAAGATATAGATGTTATTTTCAACAGATTTTTTAAAAAATCGATAACTCTATAGCTAATAATGTTATCGAGTTTTTGTTCGGCGAATCACGTTTTTTTTCTCTACCAGAAAACACTTTCAAATCGCGGCGACCCGGAAATCGTGACCGAATGTATGCAATACAACGGAATAATTCTACTTTGAGGCACACTTTTTTTTTTTGCGTCCTAAACGAAATGGTGCAAGAATATAAGGTAGTATAAAAATATGACTTAGCAATTTAGCTATTTAGCAATTGGTTTATATATATAATAATCAAAAAGTCAACAAATACAAGTAAAAATAACGAAGGAAAAGTTCTGGGCATAATTTAAGATCACTGGAAACTAAAATTTTACTTTTTTTTTTTTGTTGTTATTACATGTATTTAAACCTTCTAAGTCCAATTATGAAGAAAAATTTCGGACCGTTCTCAAGTGGTTTAGAAGTTATAGGGGGCACAAAGTTGCAAAAATCATAACGAAATACTTGTGGTTTTATTATAAAATCGCGCGATTTTTATAAAAGTTTTAAGACTGCGGCGCTTTTTTTCATCTCAATACAATAAAAGTGTACAACAAACTTGAAAATTAAAAATACTGAGATTACTTGTTAAGACATAGGTAACACTTGATGTATTGTGCACTCTGGACTGTTCACCCTTTTACGAAATAATAATTAAAAACTATAAATATAATCCACTGTTTCCAAATCACAACAATATTTGCACGACTTTTATGAAAACATTGGGGAGATTACGATTTCCGGGGCGCCACGATTTGACGATGGATACGAAGAGTAATATTAATAAAAATAAAAATAGTCAAAGGAAATGTTGTGTTATCGATTTGTTTTCGAGTTATCGATTATTTAAAATTTTTTTTTGCTATAAGGTATATGAAGAAAATATTATTCTTAATATATAACCGAAATTAATGATTAAGGTATTATTTAAAAGGTTATATATAAGGCTTTTAGACAAATTTAAAATAAATGAAAAATGTTGAGTACTTTGTATTTTATAGGTATTTTTATGCAATAAAAAATATTTTCTTACACAAAACCGTTATTTTCTCAAAAATTATCGTTATTACTATGAATTATAAATTGTAAATTATTAAAGCTTGAAAATTTATCTTTCATTTGGTATATAATATATATATATAACATTTATTTGACTTTTTGTAGTGTTTTTATGATACATTGACTTGCCCTTGTACGGAAAATTGCTTATTTCACTCGTATTTACCTTAGATGTTTTGCTTTCTTACTCCATATTTGCGAATATCGCCATCACAATAAACAATTGTTTTTAAGGCAAAATATTTATATGAATTAACGGGATTTTCAAGTCAGTGAAAAATTTGTAATTTTGAGTCGCTCAGTTAGTAAAAAAATATACATATTTTTATCTATCGAAAACAAGGTACAACTCTCAGCTTTGAAAAAAACAAAATATATATTTAGTATTTTTAAAACTCTAATTTTTAATAAAAAATGGTTCTTTTAATTAAAAAACCGTTATAAAAATTAAATAACGGTTCTTTTAATTAAAAAATTCAAATCTGATATTTATTCGCTTATAAATTCAAAAACATTTTTGAAATTATATTTGTATTTTATATCGTTGAAAAGGGCATTTAATTACCTTTCGAATAGCATGCCAATCTTTAAGATTCATTGGATATTGGCAAGATATAGAACATTTTTTGAACAGATTTTTTAACAAAGAAAACACTTGGAAAATTTAAATTTTATGTAATATAGTGTGAAATGAAATAAAAGATGTATAGTTTTATATGTCAAATAAAAGGTCTTACTGTAAGCTTTTAAAAAAAAATATATTTTTAGTAACATAATAACGTAAATTTTTTTAGAAAATAACGGTTCTTTTTATTAAAAAATTCAACTTTGAAATAAATTTGCTTATAAAACTAAAAATATTGTAGCAATGATATTTATAACAAATATATTTGAAAGGCCATTTAATGACCTTTCAAATGACATCAATCCTAAAGATCCATTAAGTAACGGCAAAGATATAGATGTTTTTTGAACAGATCTTTTAACAAAAAATTTTTTTAAATCGATAACTCGATAACTAATAGAGTTATCGATTTTTTGTTCGGCGAATCATGTTTTTTGTTGATAGCTCGTTGAAAAGGTATTAGCATCACCTTTCTTTCGATATCCATAACGTTTACTTTTGTTCGAAAACAAAAAAAAAATCACAAGTTTTTAAGTCGATTTCCACAAACGTTGACCGCTATAACTTCTAAACTACTTGCGAGCGTCCTGAAATTTTTTCAACTTTAGCTTTTTTAGCTCCAAATACACATTTAGCCAAAAAAAAAATATATATAAAAAAGTTATAAATATCCATAACGTTTACTTTTGTTCAAAAACAACAAAAACAAGTGAAGTATATCTTCGACTTGGCCGAAGTTAAAATACCCCACGGCTTAATTATTTTTATGTGTCTAAAATACATACATATCAAATGGTTTTCCTGCTGCTTAAATATAAGCCTTTTCATAAATTTTTCAATTTTGGGGTTGTATGGGAGGTGGGCGTGTTAGTTTGCGTATGACGCCCATTTTTCTAACACACCTCAATTTTGACGTAGAATACACGTTTGCGTTTTGAACCGTTAATATTAGCCTCTTTATAGGGTTTTAAATTTTAGGGTTGTATGGGCGGTGGGCGTGTTAGTGAATGAATGACGCCCATTTTTCTAACACACCTCAGTTTTCACATAGAACACACAAATACTGAGTTACAGTTTTGATACTTTAATATTAGCTTCTTTATAGATTTTTCAATTTTGAGGTTATATGGGAGGTGGGCGTGTTAGTGGGTGGATGACACCCATTTTTCTTACATACCTCACCTTTGACATATAATACACAAATTCCGAGTTTCAGTTTTGTTTCTTTAATATAAGCCTCTTTATAGAGGCTTTCAATTTTAGGGTTGTATGGCAGGTGGGCGTGTTAGTGGGTGAATGACGCCTATTTTTATAACACATCTAAGTTTTGACATAAAATACACAAATACCGAATTTCGGTATTGTATCTTTAATATTAGTTTCTTTATGGAGTTTTCAATATTGGGGTTGTATGGGATGTAGGCGTGGTTTTAATCCGATCAAGCCCAATCTCGAACTTTTTTTTCGTTTTTTTTAAAAAGCTTTAATATCGAATTTCAGTACGATAGCTTGAATATTACGGCTGTAATCGTGTCCACAGACAGACGGACATGGCTAAATCAACTCAGGTGGTGCTGCTGATCAAGAATATATATACTTTTCTATACCTACCACGCCTCCTTTTGGGTGTTATACACGTCGTAACAAAATTAATATACACCTTACGCAGTACGCGTGGGAGTATAACAATTACAAGTTTTTAAGCCCATTTCCACAAATGTTGACACCTATAACTTCTAAACTTCTTGCGAGCGGCCTGAATTTTGTTCACTATTAGCTTTTTTTTTTTGCTCCAAATACACATTTTAAAAAAAAATAAGTCCATTTCCAGTGATCTGCTATTGTTCCGTTTAAGTAGAAAAATAGGTTCATTTTCAAACATTTCATATAATGCAAAATTTTAAATATTCGAATTTTTGTTCAGTCATGAAAAATCATAGATATTAATTTTATCTCCTAAACCATAAGAGAGTGATCTCATTTTCTTGCACCATTGGACTAAGTGGCCTAAATACATATAATCCAAATCCAAAAAATATATAAAGGGGCGTGGGCCATAAAGTAAAACAATGCTAAAACAAGTTCTACATTTAAAGTAGATTGTGCAAAACTGGATTTAAAAGAATAATTATAGCATAAAACATAAATTAGACTGCTTTTTACAATATCACTTTGAAAAAATAAAACTCACCATTAACGGCATTGAATTATATGACAAACGCTTCTTGTAACAAAATGGTTGCTTATGCTTAAGCTTCCGCAAACAGTTATTTACATATGCAGTTGCAACAATATGTACGACGTAGCTTGATGCTGCTGAGCTGAACTGAATGCGACGCTGGAATCCTGTTGCCGTGAGAATTTTTTTATCATAACTGTATTGTGTATTGAGGATAAGACTCTGTACACATAAAATCATAACAATATGAACCGACTATAAAATATTTCCCACTTCTTAATTTTAAATGAATCAATTTATTCGAGTAGTTAAAAATGTTTCACGCTTTAATATCAAGCAACAATTTTTCCACGCATTACTGACCCTACAGTTCCCAAATTGTCGCCATTTTCTTTTTTCTTTAATATAGATTTTTCAATAACGTACATTAAACACAAATTGGAATTATTTAATTTTCTCTAAAAGTGTATCTACTTTGATGCAAAAACACAATATATTTAATATAATTTCAAAATATCACACAATATTATATTGAAAATAAACTTCGCGTCCAATCATTCAACAGTAAAAAAATTCTTACAAACACTCATTTAACCAGTAATGCCAAAAGAAAAATGTTCAACTTTTTAAGGGATTTTGCAATGTTGCACGCGTATTCACTTTCATACCATTTTGAGTACGTTCTTATTATTTTAGTACGAAGTAGTATATTCTTTGCACATTAAATACTTATATCTAGTGTCCGACCGAAACCAAAATTTTGGCCGAAACCGAAACCGAAACCGAATTTCGGCCATTTTTGTAATATTCGGCCGAAACCGAAACCGAAACCGAAACTGAAAGTCTACATACAAATTTGTTTTTAAAAACATTTTATTTTTTTTTTTTAATTTTATTAAAAGCTTTCAAAAACAAAACAATTCAAACAGATAATAATAACGTATACATACGATAAATATTCTTTGAATATTAAAGTTCAACTTTAAAATAATAAATAAAGAGATAATTTTTAATACCACTTTAAGGAACTTTTTAGTGTTTAGAGTTATTCGGTTTCGGTTTCGGTTTCGGCCATATTGATGCCGAATAGCCGAAACTGACTAAAAGGGCCGAAACTGGCCGAAACCGAAACCGAAACCGAATATTCGGTCGGACACTACTTATATCTAATGCAATTTTATTGAGACTTTATAAAGACAATTAGGGTGCTCACAGTTCTGTATTATCTGCTCTGTTAACTTTGCCGTCTATTAACTTTAGAACATTTTAGCACGTGTTAACTTTGATTGTTTTTGTTTTATACTATGTTCACACTGAGATCAAATTAGGTAATTTCGTGAGATAATTTCGAAATTGTACAAAAGTGTTCACACTGGGCTTGGATAATTTCGTTTGACGTTTGATTTATTTTATTGTCAATTCGTTATTGGCCAGATTCAGCACTCTCAACAGTTGCCAACTTAAATGTTCAATAAAAAATAGAAAATTCTTACTGAAAGTAAGTTTGCAAAATTATTTCGCACATAGCCGTACATCTTATCAATTTTACAACTTTAATTCATTGAAAACATTGCTCACCCAAGTTTCACTTAATGGGTTGCTTCCCGAAGGGTCAAAAAAGTAAAGTATCTGAATATAGCCATTATCATGGGTCATGTATAATTTTGACGGTTCAGTTAGAAAGGATAGCAAGACTGTTAATACGTCAAAAAAAGGGTGTGTTTATTTCACAATATGTAAAGATTTCAGGGTTGCAGTGCATTTTTGCCTAATTTCGTGAGTAATTTAAACGAAATTACCTTGTTTGAGGTAATTTCCAAATCAACAAATTGTATGGGAAATTACCATAATTTTTAGATAATTTCAGTCGAAATTACATAAAAGCTCGAAATTACCTAATTTGAACTCAGTGTGAACATAGTATTACGTACAAACTTGAGATACCACTTGTTGCTAAAGTTATCTCACTTCTGCTCATGTCTTTCTTTTGTGTTAATGTGGTATCACTAATCAGCTGATTTAATTTTGTTGCAAAAAATGGAAGAAGAATGCATCGTCGAAGAAGTAAATACATGTTTCCATAATTCTTCGTTTCCGTTCATTCGAGGCATGTTATTGATCAAATTTCAAATTTTTGAAAACTATTTTTGCAATTTAGCTCTAAAACACAAAAAGAGGTGCTCACAGTTCGATTGAAATATTTTTCTAAAGTTGCCAGGTGTTAACTTTAGAAGCAAACTGTGAATTCCCTAAATACACTTAGCCCCATTTTGTTCACAAGAGGAATATATGTGATTTAACTCTGGGATAACTATCTCGAGGTTTATTTGATATTAAAAATTTTATAATATTAAAAATAAATTAATAAATTGAAATATTACAATAAAATCGCGATTATGTGTTAACGCCTCTGCCCACTTACGGCACGTTACGAAAAGACTGTCGAACGGCGACGGTAAGGCAAAGAAGTGTTTCATGAATACTTAGCGTAACGGCGGCAATAACAAATCAAAACATATAAATCTTAAATATAAGAGTAACAATCTACAATTGATTTTTTAAAACTTTTTTGCTATAATGTTTGCGACTCATGTCATTCAAAACAACATTTTCGCTCACAAAATAAATTTTTTTCAGAATTTATTTTTTACAGCTAATTATTTGTCAACAAAGCGAATGACAAGTCGGTCAGAATTGTTTGCAACGATTCCCTTCGGCTTTTTCGTCGGAGTCAACAGTCGTCGCCGTTTCGTTTACGGTTTGTGAGCATGAATACATAACAAGAAAGGCTAGTTATATTTCGAAGTTACATGTCGTTTCGTTACGTGCCGTAAGTGGGCACTGGATTTTACTCAACGCTTGCCAGACGAATTTGTTGTTGAGAAACGGAGTACAAGTTTTACTACTAATATATAAACAAAGAGCTCATAGATGCCAGTTTCGTGTGATAAATCACTTTTCGTTATTTTTTTTGAGGGCCGTGTGACAATGATTGATTTCTGAAATGAAGCGAATGTTTTTTAATCATGCATGATTTTTTTAATCACACACTTTATAGTTGAAGAGTGCGTTCAGTAAATGCGAAGACACTTATTTTAACGAACAAACCCAACACTACAATTGAGATTTGCTAACGCAGGTATGCAGTTAAAAACTTTTAAAAAGTTAATGGTTGTATTTGTATATTCATTCTAGACGTTTGGAATGACGTTTTCTGTTTATTTATTCATTCCGTACGTTCTGGATGATCTATTTCATATTTTTATATTCGTACGGAATATTCCGAACGCATTCTTTTCATTCTGTCAACTGAGGTGGTTAATTAAATTAAATTATAAATTATTAAATTAAATTATATATATAATTTATTATTATATATCAAGCGCTCTTGGATGCGTTTTGCAACTGACAATCTATTTCCGTTTTCATTAAAGCTATTATCAATAGCTGCAGTTGGCGGTTCTAGATTTGAAAAAAAATCATCCATCGCTTCATTTTCTACCGACGAATTTAGATTCAAGTTGCGAAGGACCGCACATGCGTTTACTATTTTGCCTGCAAAACCGGGTTCGTACATAAGCTATCTTTGCTTTGAAAGGCAGCGCCACCAACTCTTAAGGACTCCGACGCAATTTTGCGCTTTGCCCAATGCCTCATTGTAGCGGTACTTCGGTGTTCCCTCTGGCTGGTTTGTAAGTGGTGTCATTAGCCACGTATCGAGAGGGTAGCCAGAATCGCCTGTAAGGAAATAATTGCTTATAAGTCAAATTCAGTAAATATTTTTAAAAGTGTGCCAATTAAAAAAAGTTTGCCGATCACCATGGTCAAATGCTCTTTGCAAAATTTTTAAATTTAGGTCACATATCTTAAAATAAGTACTTAAGCAATTAAATATTTTACGTACGAGTTTCAATTTACTATTTGGACATTTATAGAGTGGTAACCATGATGGTTGACATATGCCTCTTAGTGCTGTGGTGGCCCAATTATAGAGACGTGTGAGCAGTCAATTGCACTAATATCACCATCAAAAGGCTCACGAGCTGTCCTAAACAACGATCGTGCTGCTTCTCGTTTTATGTGTGTAACAGGAAAGCGCACATTAGGACGAAAAATTTGTTCATTAATGGCGTCTGTTACACGATAAATTGATCGGCTTCCGGATGATTGACTCATTGTTATGGATTTTTTATGTCCTACTGGCCGCTGTTAGCAGCCGGTCGCATAAAAACGTAGCGCAGCTAGAACTTAGTAATAAATCGTTTAAGTAAACATTTAATGTATTTATTTTTTACTACTTACTTGGTTTTCGGCTGTTAAAGCAGGAACTGTCTTTTTAGAGTTGTTCGCGAATCGAATAGATTAAATTTTTCGCTATCTCCGGTGTCAATCGGTACAAGTTTGTGACCTTTGATTCTTGTAAATCAAAGGGATTGTCCACTCTTCGTAGAAGAGCCCCCACTCTAACGCGCTGTCTCGCATGGAAACTTCATCGGCTAGCAACGCTGCATCCATTGCCAAATACTCAAAGCCCATTTTTTATGATTATAATATTTATATTTTTCGCTTTAAACAACCGAATTTTAATATCAAAAGTTTATTTAGAGCTAAACAAAAAAACATTTCACACCAAAGTTGCTTAACGTTATTTCTATATCAGTTAACGGTCTTAATAATCGGGGTTAAATTTGCAACAAACACCTTTAACGAACTGTCAAAGTTAAGGACAAACACCGCTAGAAAAGATGTTGGGAATACCAGTTAACAGTAAGTGTAGTTAAGAGCCAGTTAACGATATTCAAAAGTGTCCTTAACGCGTTTGGGAATTCCACTACTGGAACCTAATTGCTTACTTAGCCCGTAGTAGCACCTATTAGCAATTCTAAGCCTTCGCTTTATCTCCAGGCTGACATTGTTGTTGCTGTTTACGGCGGTGCCAAGGTATGTAAACTCCTTGACAACTTCAAAGTTATATTTGCCTGCTGTAACATGAGAGCCTAGACGCCGCGCTTCCCTATTTGCAGACAGCATATACTTTGTTTTGCCCTCGTTCACTGTCAAACCCACTTTGGCTGATTCCTTTTCGATAGTGGCGAAAGCAGGAGTTACATCTATCTTGGTTCTGCCGATAATATCTATATCATCAGCATACTCAAGGAGCTGGACACCTTTGTAGAAAATGGTACCATTTCGATGTACACCCGCTTTTCGTAGGATCTCCTCCATGATGAAATTGAAGAGATCGCATGATAGCGGGTCGCCTTGTCTGAAACCTCGTTCGGTGTTAAAGGTTTCGGAGAGGTCATTTCCTACCTTGACGGAGCTGCATGTATTGCTCAACGTCATCTTGCAGAACCTTCACTTTGCAGGTAAACCGAACTCAGACATTGTTGCGTACAGGCAATCCTGAATCTGGCTATCGAACGCAGCTTTGTAATCAACAAAGGGATGATGGGTGTCGATTGGGTTTTTGTGGGTTTTCTCCAGGAGTTGGCGTTGTACAATATGCTTTTATATTGTATTTGTTTTTGTTTAGAACAGGCACAATGAGCCGTGTTCTAATTGTTGAATGTTTAATTAGCGCATAAAGCAATTATACTGTTGAGTAAATTAAAAACACCGATTTGTTTGGCCTTAATAATAATACTCACTTTATTAATAACTCTTACCTACTATTTATACACTTAGATTTAATACAATTAATACAGATATATTAAATACATTGATACATACATATAAATATTATAAATTGGAAACAACATATAGAGTGCAATGAACAGCTACTCAGCTAGCGCAAGTTCATTGCACTATTGTGCAATGTTAGCACTTTTGGGCACATGCATTGGCCTTGGTGACAAATATTAAATTGCTGTGGCAATGTTCTGCTAAACATCAAGTTTGAGTTCACTGCCACTTGCTTACTTTTATATGTTGTGTTTTTATGCTATGACTCAACAGGCGTAGTGTAAAAATCTGATCTGTGGTGGACTTGCCAGGACGAAAGCCACACTGATAAGGTCCAATCATTCAAAAGAACCTTGTATCAGCACCTGCGGCTTTGTTGTTTTTGAGTCGCAGGATAGCAACTTTAACCTCGTCATGGCTAGGTTGTGGAATTTCCACTTCATCATCATCGATTGGTGGTGTCGGACTGCATTCTCCGAGGGCGGAATTGTTGGTATCGTCGCCTGGAAGCAGATTGGAAAAACTCTGTCTCCATAATCTTAATGCGCACTGCGTATCTATAACCAGATCGCCATTTTCATCTCTACAAATGGATGCTCCGGGCTTGAAACCTTGGATTAGACGGTTAACCTGCTGGTAGAATTTTCGAGCATCGTTCTTAATCTGGTATACCTCAATTTTTTCTCGCTCAGGCTTTCCTTGCTCTCTTTTTTACGTCTGAAAAGGTATTTCTCTTCCTTCCTGTTATCGCGAGAGTTTTCTTGCATGGCTCGCGTTGGGTTGCGGGCACCGAAAACCAATGACTTCTTCAGCAGCAGTGCGCATGGAGTAGGATATATGTGCCAAAAGTCCGCCAGCGTCGTCGAGGCAAGAGTAAGGTTGGTTGAGCTAAACCGAGAGTTAAGTGGAGTAGGCCTGAGTGGTCCGTGGTGATAGCAGCTTATCGACATCAAGCTTTCGTTGTACACCTGTGCGTACATTCTTCGCATTGCACAATCGCATGCCGATCTTGGCTGCAATAAAATAATGGTCGGAGTCAATATTGACCCCCCCGAAATGTGCGCACATCCAGTACACTTGAAGCGTGCCTTCCGTCGATCACAACATGATCAATTTGGTTTCGCGTTTTTTGATCCAGGGAAAGCCAGGTTGCCTTTTGGATATCGAGGTGTTGGAATCTGGTGCTACTAACTACCATGTTTTGCGCCGCGGTGAAGTCGATCAATCTTAGACCGTTAATCGAAGTGGTCTCGGGGAAACTGAACTGACTGACAGTGTAGCCAAAGATGCCTTCTTTACCGACCTTCGCGCTTCTCCGCATGGCAGCTGTAGTAGATATCGCAGTCAGCTCTCTTAGAGCAGCTTTGTCCTTTCCATCGCATCTCCTGGATGGCGGTGATGTCAGCCTTTATTTTTTCAAGAGCTTCTGCCAGTTGGACAGCAGCATCTTCCCTATAAAGAGTCCGGACATTCCAGGTTCATATCCATAAATCATTGTCCATTTTTCGTTTGCGGTGGTCGTCAACGTAGTAGGAGTTCATATCCGAGGCTGTTTTGGTTTTCATTGGGAGTTAAGTGGTTGGGACCCAAACCCTACGAACATTCCATTTTTGAGGTCTTGTAGAGACCCCTCAAGTTTATAGTCTAGAGGAGACATCGCCGCTTAAATTAGCCGACAACTAAACGGGTGCTAGTTTGCCGTTTCCAGGAGACACCACGCGGAGGTCTCCTCGATTTCGATTTCAATCAGACACGTTGCCATGTGAAGATCGCCCCCTTGTTTCCCTTTTTCAATATCCCTTCCGTTCAAATTTAAGAACCATCTTCCCAATTAGGGTTTTCACAAATAAATCTCCCCAACTATCGCACCATCAAAACGAAAAGACAACCTATCGATTGCTATAAGTCCTTCCTAAAGAGGAACCACAATTAGTAGGGATATAAATGGAAGCAACCATAAATTTAATGAGATAACCCTTTATTTTAACCTTAATTGAAATAAACAAAACAGATAAACTCAATCAAAGAGTTTTGAAACTCTCCATTTCTTGATCCTATTTGATTTATGGTCAGAGGCAAGAGTAAGATCTAATACTACCTGCCTGTTAATAATTAATATGGGTTCATTACCTACATTACTTATAATAAGGTTAGTAGTGAGGATTGTGATGAGGCAAAACTAACTGGAGCAGTATTACCTCCCACAATCAATTTTGAATTTAATTTAGTTGAGTTTGTTATATATATTTCAATTTCACAAACAAAACAAACAAAATTGGCCATTTCAGCCCTTGAAAGGACTTTCACCGAGCTTCTTATGATCAATTGTGTTGTGTGTGTTATTAAATGTTTGCACACAACTGACCGAGAACTGGACCTACATGTTTTAAGTCGACTCCGAACGGCTAAAGTTCATGTTCTCAGGAAGCTTTACATGGTTATTGTAAACTTTAACTCTAACCGTAGAAGTAGTAGAAATGCTAACAACTTAATTTATCTACCATTTAGTAGAACAAATTATAGGCTACTGCTCCCTTGAACCGCATGAATGCCTCTGTAAACAACTGTACATTTTTTGATGTTAGTTTGTCAAAAGGTCAACTCAAAAGTAGATTGAAAGCTATTGTGTAATTAGATCTGTGTTTGTGTATGCATGGTTAGTTGTTATGTCCTGTGTTGTCCCTGAGCCCAATCCATTCTGTGGTGGGTAAATTTTTCCCACATTGATTTGTTTGGAGCCACTGGAATTTATTACATTGAAATATTTCAATGAAATCTGGATTGTGGCTTCAAATAGATTAATGCTGAGAATGTGCGAAAAAGCTGTAGTAGCTGAACTCTATTGTTATTGCATGTAAAAAAAAAAAAAAAAAAAAAAATTATTTACTCTCTGAGGTTTGCCATTGCCTACAGAGAGGTGGTGACCGATCAGAAAAATTTTTTATTGAAAAAACTTTTCGCCGTGGCTGGGGAATGAACCCGGGCTCCGAGCATGCTTAGCCACACACTTAACTTGCTTGCCACGGTCACCACATTTTTGATTTTCACATCGTTTTATTTTTGAATTTACTTAGTTTTGTTACTATTCTTTTTATTATTATTACCCTTACTACTAACGTAGATGGCTCTTACAACCGCTGGTCAGTTTTGGCCTCGTCTAAGAATTTGCGCCAGCCTCTTTTGTCGTGCGCTTGCTGTCGCTAGTTGGAAACTCCAAGCGTTGTCAGGTTATCCAATACCTGGTCTTTCCAACGGAGATGCGGTCATCCTCGTCCGCAGTACCGCTGGGTGCCGAATCCAATAATTTTTCGCTTAAGCTTCGTCGTTCATTCTCTCGACATGACCTAGCCAGCGAAGCCGCTCTATTTTAATACGCTTGACTATATCGATGTCGGCATATAGCTCATAGAGCTCGTGGTTCCATCGTTTTCGGTACTCGCCATTGACGCAGATTGGACCATAGATCTTGCGAAGGATTTTTCTCTCGAACGCTCCCAAAGTCCTTTCATCAGAGCTGCTCAACGTCCAGGTTTGTGATGCGTATAGTAGGACGGGCATGGTTATTGACTTACAGAGCGTCAGTTTTGTTCGTCGAGAGAGAGCTCTGCTTCTCAATTGCCTATTGAGCCCAAAGTAACACCTGTTGGCAAGAGTTATCCTTCGTTAATCTCAATACTGATATCGTTGGAGGAGTTAATACTAGATCCCAGGTAAACAAAGTCCTTCACTACCTCAAACGAGGTGTTGTCAACAGTGACGTGGTTTTCAAGACGCTTGGATTGTTTGTTTGTTGACACAAGATACTTCGTTTTATCTGTGTTCACTGCAAGACCCATTCGAACGACTCTTTTTCTAGCCTGGAGAATGCTACACTGACTTCGCGCGTATTGTGACCAATGATGTCGATATCATCTGCATACGCCAGCAGCATAACACTCATATAGAAAATTGTGCCGCTGCATCTCAGGTCAGCAGCTTGGCTGATCTTCTCCATTACTATATTAAAGAAGTTGCACGATAAGGAATCACCTTGTCTGAAACCTCTCTTGGTATCGAACGGAAGAGAGAGGTCTTTCCCGATTTTCACTGCACTGCTGGTGTTGTTCAGTGTCATCCTACAAAGACGTATTAGCTTCGCAGGAATACCAAATTCAGACATGATGGAGTATAGGTGACTCCTTATTGGACTGTCGAAGGCGGCTTTGAAATCGACAAAAAGATGGTGTGTCGATTTGTTTTTCGAGTGTCTTTTCCAAGATTTGTCGGAGCGTCTAAAGCCACACTGATAAGGTCCAATCAGTTGGTTGACGATGGGCTTCAGTCTTTCACACAATACGGTCGACAGGACCTTATATGCGATATTAAGAAGGCTAATCCCACGGTAGTTGGCGCAAATGGTGGGTTCGCCTTTCTTGTGGATTGGGCAGAGCACACTGAGGTTCCAATCATCTGGAATGCATTCTTCCGACCATATTCTGCATAGAAGTCTGTGAATGCATTTAAACAGAGCTTCGCCACCGGTCTTAAACAGCTCAGCTGGTAGGCCATCGGTACCTGCGGCTTTGTTGTTTTTAAGCCGAACTATAGCTGTTAAGACCTCGTTATAGTTGGGCAGCGGAACTTCAACGCTGTCATCCATAATGGGGGTTTCCGGGATATCATCGCCACTGGCAGGATTGTTGTCAGCGTCGCCATTTAGAAGACTAGAGAAGTGTTCCCTCCATAACGCCAGTGTACTCTGGATATCTGTCACTAGATTCCCATTCTCGACCTTGCAGGAAGCGGATTCGGTCTTAAAACCATCGGCCAGGCGTCTTATTTTTTTTTAAAAATTTTTGAGACTCATTCCTGTCGCCATGCATCTCAATTTTCTCGCACTCACGCATTTCCGCCTCTCCGCCTCTCGTTTTTTTCGCCTGAAAATGCGTCTCTCTTCCCTCCTCTTCTCTCGGTATCGCTCCATAACAGCACGCGTTACAACCGACTGCTGGGTGGCTTTATAGGCGGCGTCCTTCTCTGCAGTGGCGTCGAGACACTCCTGGTCGTGCCACTGGTTTTGGCGAGGGCGGTGGTAGCCTATCACCTCTTCGGCAGCCGTACGCATAGAGTGGGATATGTGCGTCCACTGTCCGTATATATCGTCGATCAGAGGAGTGCTTTTTTGAAGCAGGAGTGAGAGTCGAGTAGCAAAGGCTTCGGCCGTCCGTTTTGACTGCAGCTTGTCGACGTCTAGCTTTCTTTGTGTAGGATTGCGAGCATTCTTAGCTGCGCACAGACGTGTGCGGATCTTGGCTGTGACAAGATAATGATCCGAGTCTATGTTAGCATCACGGATCGTGATCAATTTGGTTGCATGTTTTTTGATCAGGGGACAACCAGGTGGCCTTATGAATATTGAGATGCTTGAATCTAGTGCTACTAACGACCATGTTTCGTGCTGCGGCGAATCAACCTCATTCCGTTATCGGATGTGTTGTCGTGGAGGCTGAACTTTCCGACTGTTGGACCAAATATGTTTTCCTTACCCACCTTGGCGTTGAGGTCACCAAGCACGATTTTTATATCATGACGGGGGCAGCGCTCGTATGCGTCTTCAAGGTACTCGTAAAAACTTTCTTTGGTCTCGTCATCTTTTTCTTCTATCGGAGCGTGCGCACATATTAGGCTAATGTTAAAATATTTAGCCTTGAAGCGGATTATGGCAAGTCGTTCGTTCACAGGAGTGAATTGCAGGACATGATGCCGTATTCTCTTGCCAACTACAAATCCGCATCCAAACTCGTGCTTCTTCACATGGCCGCTGTAGTAGATATCACAGGATGCTTGCCGTAAGCAACCCGGTTCCTTCCATCGCATTTCTTGGGTTGCAGTGATATCAGAATTATAACTGATTAGCAGAACTTTCAAGATTAGTAGAACTAATAAGTTTGGCAGGCGATTACGAAAATTTCCGCTCTGGAGAGAAAGCGGTCACAGACGGATGAATCACTATATATACGCAAACAGCTAGTCGAAAAAGTGGGCAGAGTGGTCATTTAGCACACAACTGCCAAAATCAACCCGTGTACTGCTGTGGTATCAGGTCACAACTACCAAAACCAGGGTGACCTGATATTAGGCATGGACTTCCTCTCCTGCATCGATGCTTCACTATGGTGCAGATAGTTAATTTTTTTTTTTATTATTATTATTTATTATGTTATTTAATTCATTTGACATTAATTCATTTTTTTTATTTTTAATATAAAGTAGATTATATATTGAACATTACATAAAAGTAAATAAGAGTATATTATCCTGTGAAACTTATAAAGCTTATCTGCATAAAGCTTATCCCAATAAAATTAAACTTTTATTGACTTAATATTATTCTGAAACGTTGTCCATAAGTTTAATTTAATGTAATACAATATTAAATATTTGATTTTAAAAATTTATAAAATGATTTTTATCACTTTGGAACTTAATATCTTGTTAAGGCTTGTTTGCAGCTCGTTGAGTAAGGTGGGTATTTTCGACTCTAGAGTGTGTTTTCCATAATTGTGTAGTATCTTGAGACTTGATACACTTCTTCCGCTTTTCGACGCGTATTATGTCGGTGATCAATATCAACCTTATTTTTTGTTCATTGTAAAATTTATTTAATAGTGTTGTTTTGTATATTCCTTGTACAGAAAGTAAATTTAATTGCAGAGATTGTTATTAGTTGTTGAACTTGACCGTTGCGGAATTAGTACCTTTATAAGATAGTTTTGACTTTGTTGAAGCCGTCTACATTGCGTCGATGATCCCCAGGCTGTAATACCATGATGAATATATGATTCAGCTAGTGATAGATATGCTTGTCGTACTACGCTATTATTAGAGCAATTTCTGAATTTCGGCAAACGATGTTTTTCTTAGTTTTTTGTGGATATATTCTATGTGATTGCCCCATATAAGGTTATGGTCGACTAAAACACCTAAATATTTATAGCTCAAGTATAAAACAATATACTTGTTCAAGTATATTGTTGCATAAATCATTTGTGTCTTGTGCGCTGTTTGTGTGCAGGTAGTTTATGTTGTGAAATTTTATTTCTATATTATTGTATGCTATATGTGGTTGCTTAATGTGCATAAATTTTGTTTTGCTAACATTAATAATTAGTCCATTGTCGTGGCACCATCTGTTAAGAGTATCGATTTCTCGTTGCATTAAAAATCGCGCTATTTCCAAATTTGTATGCGTAACTATTATGGCAGTATCATCTGCGTACGCAAATACTACGCTATTCTTGAGCTGCTTTAGCATACTGTTAGCATACAGAATATATAAGATTGGCGTCAATTTAGAACCTTATGGTACGCCATGAGTTATTTGTCTCTCCTCACTTAGCGTGTTATCAACTCTAACAAGATATGTCCTGAGGCTAAGATATTCTTGAAACCATTTAAGAGTGTCACCACGGATCCCAGACCTTTGGAGCGTTGATATTAATGTTTTTCATGTTTTAATGTGCCAAAAGCTTTGCTTAAATCTATAAATAAAACAATGCTATGAAAATGTTTGCTTAGACCTTTATTCGAATAGCTCGAAAAGTTTCCTAAAAGCTTGTTTATGTTTTTATCAATTTGGAAGCCGAATTGGTTTGAATCTATGATTTTATACAAAGTAATAAACTCTGTAAGTCTTCTCACTACGATCTCTTCAAGTACTTTTTCAATAACTGGTAGTATTGATATTGGATATTGGTAGCTGACATACTCAGATTTTGTTTCACCTTTCCAAATTGGACGTACTACTGACTCTTTTAGTGATTTGGGAAGTTTTGCCTCATCAAGAGACATATTTAAAAATTTTGAAATTAATGCCCCTATTATGAATAACAACTGAATCAAAAGTTGAGTTGTCAAGTACAAACCTGGAAGTTTTTGACGTTTACCATGATGAAGTTGCAGCGTGTGTATTTTTTGGTATTATGGAACACAACCGTAACAAATTTTAGTTGTATGAAGTATCAAAATTATACGACTGCATTTTTGAGTTTGTCTTGAAAAGTTTGAATGGAAAAAAGCTTGAAAATAATCAAAAAAACCTTTGAAACCACTTTATTAATACATAAAACAGTATTTAGAAAAATAATAAACAAAACAAAGATCGGGCTAATGATCTTTAATGATCTTTGATCAGTGATCGATGAAAAATACACTGTTTTAAGTGATGTTCGGGTATCATCTAGAAGATCAGCAAATGCTTAGCCTTAAAAATCTAAGGAATCTGTAAAAAAGCATTTCGTTTAAACAAATTTACAGGATAATAATAAAAAAATTGCTTGATGTGAAGCAACTGCAAAAGAATTTTACTATCGCGAATTAATTTCCGAACGCGCGCACATTGAATTATTGTCTTCTTCATAGTAAAAAAATAAATCAAAAGAAGTTTTCCTTTTAAAATTCCTGTGTGCTTAACTTTTTATTTCACCAACTTATAAAAGCAGTGAAAGTTAAAACCAGCTGTTTTTATTTACATTCATCTGTCAAAATTTCCACGAAATTCTATTACAATTTGGAAAGCATTCCATACAACTCAACTTAAAATGGTTGTAAGCCATAATCCAAAAATATATTCCAGTGGTGTCCGAAGTTGAGTTGTGTTGAAGACAATTCAACTCAGTTTGGTTGTAAATTATAATATTGCTATAAAGGTACCATTACAGCGGAATGCGTTTTCAAATCTTTTGGTCGAATGTTACCACAACCAGGTCCTGAACTGGTTTTGAGACCGTTCAAGATATTTAAGACTTCAATGTACGCTTGTACGTTCTAAATACATTGAGTTTTGCACTTCATTAACAATAAAGTTACCAGTTTTGATAGTGCAGTTGTGAATACTTGCATCAACATTTTCCTTAAAGGCGTTTGCAAAATTATTTGAAGTTTCATAAATGTTTTTGTTTTTCATATTTTTTAAAATGGTTTCAACAAGTCTTACTGATTTTCTACCTATAACCTCGTTAGTTATTTGCCAGGTTTTTCTTGAATCTTTCCTGTTCTCAAGAAAAAACATCCTAGAGCTACAACGAAAACGGAACCCGAAAGAAGGAGCTAAGAGTTACATTGCTTCGCAGCAGCATCAGCCACACCAGCATCATGAATTGCTACCAGAACAACACCTGTGTCACTAACTACAAGCGCAGCCGCATCTGCATCATCAGCTGCCATGGCAGTAGCATCAGCGTCACCAACTGCCATCGCAGTCGTACCTGCATCATCAATGGCCATCGCAGCCACATCTGCTTAACCAACTGCCATCCCAACAGCACATGCGTCACTAACTTCCAGCGCAGCCGCACCTGCATCATCAACTGCCATCGCAGCATTACTTGCGTCACCAATTGCCAGCACCGCTGTATCTGCACCACCAATTACAAGTGAAGCCAAATCTTCACCAACTGCCAGAGCAGCCATACCTGCATTATCAGCTGTCATAACAGCACCACCGGCACATGCGTCACCAATTACTAGCGCAGCCGCATCTGCATCATTTAATGCCAGCACCTGCATCATCCATCTTTACTAACTGCCATCGCAGCCGAAACTCGTACGTGCGACGCACCAGAGATGTTGAAACAAGCTCAGATAAATTCCCAGAGTATATTTTTCAACGCTAGAAATTGTTCGGCATATTCAAAAAACTATGTGCGACGAAGAGTGTGCGCCTTGGAAATTGTTTGTACCCAATTTCTTTTTTCTTTATTTATTCGTTCCATGTTGCTTAAATAACATTGTATTCCATTCAATCTTAGGTTAGGCAATATCGTGATAAATTTTAGTTTTGATAATTTTGGAAATTCTTTTTTTTTATTTTAGAATTTCCATTATATCCTCTTTGTGGATATTAACTTTTTTTATTTAAAATGCATCTTTATAGCAAAAAAAACTCATTACAATAGAGCAACAAATACGAGCGTTGACAATTGCTAAAAAACTTAAGATTTTGCGTATGAAAATTAAGCCTTAAAAAGTAAATTAAGACAATTTCAAATTTTAAAATATATTTCTATGATTTTTCAATGCTTAATTCAAAGCTTATCCACAAAAAAAATTATGTACTAACATTGGAAATACGTCGATTAGCGGAAATAAGAGAGCACTGTTTTTCACTGCAATAATTCTGTGATTTTGCACTTTTAAAAGTTATTTTCAAGAAGAACCGTTAACGTAGTGAAAAGAGAGTTATTTTTATTTCTTTTTCGCCTCTTCCACTACCTATATATAAATTATAGTTACACTGAGACAAATAGTTTTGGAGAAATAGCAAATTTAAAATCTATCACGATATTACATGTATCACGATAGTACCTTATTCTACCCTATCTCAGATCAATAGTTTTTTCGTAAAATTGATATTTTAGTTAAAAATTTATTAATTTTCCGACAAATTTTTTGCAAGCAGGTCGATTGTTGAAATCTTCGATGGCTATCGTTGCTTGCAGCGCATACATTGTTGCTTCGATTTCACTGCAAAATGCTGCATCTGCCTTGTGCAGAAATTTAAGCCAAGTCGATGACCGAGAAGAAGATAATTTAGTTGTGGACATAGTATAATAACCAATGTTATAGCAGGGTGGAGAACAGCTTGCCGAGATTGTCAAAACGAAGTTCACAGCTCATACAAAATCTACGAACGAGTAGAAAGCTAAGAAAACGCAAAATGTAAACAATGATCTGCAACCAACTCTCGCGTGTTTATATTAAATAGTTGTAGAAAATTGCGATTTCTTGATTTGTATATTATTTTAATTGTTAAAGTATAATAAAGAAAATAAAAAGTGAAAATTGAATAAACTGCAATTCATTGGATTCTGTTTGCAGTCACTGTTACTGCTGCTTAAACTCGGACCTCTTAGAACAATTCGCTGCAAACACCTTGAAGTCTCTGTTATTCCTCAGTTATTGTATTATATTAATTTTATCTAGTTAATTGTTATTATAAAACAATATCACAACGAAAATATTTAATGCAATTTGCACTTAGCACGACACGATGTTAAATTGAATTTAGATTTGTTTGTTTGCTTTGGCTGGTTTGCTTTGTCTGCATTCGCCAAGATGGCCGATTTTGACATTTAGGGAACTTACAAAGAAAGAACGTTCAACCCTAATACTAGTCTGGTAATTATACTATGGTTGCGATTGCGAAATCAACTCTTGTTTAGAATAAACAAAATTTTTCAAAGCACTTTTCATTAAAACAATTAAAAATAAGTTTTATTGTCAGCACATCAATGACAGGCATAAAAAAAAACAATTTCAAACTAGTTATTTTAAGTACATACTAGTTTTTGTTCACACTTATTTCCATTGAAAAATCTTGTTTATACTAATATGGCTCAATTTATGAACATTCGTTAAAGAAAAGAATATCGCGTAACGACACATTTACATCCAGCAGATTATTAACTTATACAGGTTAAAAAAAGAAAGTGATAAATGGCAAGCCCAACACTTTTTGGAGAATCTTTTTTCACTTGTGGCTTTTTTAATAAAATTTTACAGTTTTTAACTATATCAAAAAATTTTGCGCTGTTTGTCACCCATCGTGCAAAATATATAACAAATGACAACAAAATGTGACAGAGTTATTAAATTGTTTTTCATTTAGTCATGCTAAGAATTTATAAGAAAAATAGACATATTTGTAATTATTGGCAACTACCAAACAGTTTCTGTCAGCTGAGTTTACTGCCGCATATGTATTAATTTTCCAGTCATCACTTTTCAGTATTAGCTAAGTAGTACTAGCAATGTTTTATTCGCACTTAATTGTAGTTTAAATTTTTCAGCTACTACTGAAAAGTATAAGCTAATGCTAGTACTTAGTACTACATTGTATAAGCTATATTTTTATTCACTCGGCCTATTGGTTAGCATTGTTAATATGGAATCTTCACTTGCACGTGATTCTGCAACTTGTTGGTAGGTATAAATACTTCTTCTGATTGTACCTTTAGCTTTGCAAGTAATTGGCAACGCGAACACAAGTGATGTAAAAGTCACAATTCAGGCATGCTTTTCATTTTTTAACAAGGCTTCTACGGTTATATTTTCTTTATGAAGTAGAGTCACCTTTACAGTACTGTAGAATTCGTTTTGTGTATTTGTACGATTGTGTTTTTGCTCGTGAAAAATCCGATTGTTGAACGAATTGGCTGAGTAGAAGAACATCAGACATTTTTTTAATCTAGACCAAAGATGTTCGCTTTACGGGCTGCTGATAAAAACATTTTACCAATTTTGAGCCAATTAAGTGAGTATATTAAGACAAAGTATTTCAATTGCATCAGCAAAATAAAGAATTAAAATAAATTTATTATTCCGTTGAAATAAGATGTAAACCGCGATAACATTTTGGGAAAAAAAGTTAACATAACCTCAAAATGGAACTCGTTAAGAAAGTTACATAATTGAAGGAAAATCTCTTAATAAAAATTGTTAAGTTATTGCTTTTAAGCCAGGAACGACGTTATGTGCTGTAACTTAATTGTATAAATATGTAAAATATACATAGGGCATGGTTATTTCCGCGTATTATATGCTTCGGGCTACCATCTGTTGGTTGCTATATTATGAATCTTTCAATATTGTGTTCATTCTGTTACAAAGATTTACATTTATTTTTAGGCCGCGGCTATGCAGCCAAAACAGCAGCTAAGGCCGGAATTGCCAATGGCAAGGTTTGTTTTACGTTATATATTTAACTGCAGTTGATATAATGTTTTAAGTGCGTATTCATAGGTTGTTGCTGTCATCGGTGCCGTCGTCGATGTCCAATTCGATGATGTCTTGCCTCCAATTTTGAATGCTTTGGAAGTAGATAACCGTTCCCCACGTTTGGTTTTGGAAGTTGCCCAACATTTGGGTGAAAATACAGTGCGCACTATTGCCATGGATGGTACTGAGGGTTTGGTTCGTGGACAGAAGGTTCTCGATACTGGATTCCCTATCCGTATTCCTGTTGGTGCTGAAACTTTGGGACGTATTATCAACGTTATTGGTAACATTTCCTTCGCTTTATCAAGAAAAATATAAATTTACTTATTGCAGGTGAACCTATTGATGAGCGTGGTCCCATCGCCACCGACAAGACTGCTCCAATTCACGCTGAAGCTCCCGAATTTGTTGACATGTCAGTTGAACAGGAAATTCTTGTTACAGGAATTAAGGTTGTAGATCTACTGGCTCCATATGCCAAAGGTGGTAAGATTGGTTTGTTTGGTGGAGCTGGTGTCGGCAAAACTGTACTTATTATGGAACTTATCAACAATGTTGCAAAGGCCCATGGTGGTTATTCAGTGTTTGCTGGTGTCGGTGAACGCACCCGCGAAGGAAATGATCTTTATAATGAAATGATTGAAGGTGGCGTCATCTCATTGACTGACAAAACCTCTAAGGTCGCACTTGTGTACGGTCAAATGAACGAGCCTCCAGGCGCCCGTGCTCGTGTTGCTCTGACCGGTCTCACTGTAGCCGAATATTTTCGTGATCAAGAAGGTCAAGATGTGTTATTGTTCATTGACAATATTTTCCGTTTCACACAAGCTGGTTCAGAAGTATCTGCCCTTTTGGGTCGTATTCCATCCGCTGTCGGTTATCAGCCAACTTTGGCAACTGACATGGGTTCTATGCAGGAACGTATTACAACTACCAAGAAAGGTTCCATTACCTCAGTGCAGGCCATCTATGTACCAGCTGATGATTTGACAGATCCTGCTCCGGCTACAACCTTTGCTCATTTGGACGCTACTACTGTATTGTCGCGTGCCATTGCTGAATTGGGCATTTATCCCGCTGTCGATCCTTTGGATTCTACATCCCGTATTATGGATCCAAACATTATTGGTCCTGTCCACTACAATGTAGCTCGCGGAGTACAGAAAATTCTGCAGGATTACAAATCATTGCAGGATATTATTGCTATTTTGGGTATGGATGAATTGTCAGAAGAAGACAAATTGACAGTCGCACGTGCGCGAAAAATTCAACGTTTCCTGTCACAACCATTCCAAGTCGCTGAAGTATTCACTGGCCACGCTGGAAAGTTGGTGCCACTTGAGGAAACCATCAAGGGCTTCACACAAATCTTGGCCGGAGAATACGACCATTTGCCTGAAGTTGCATTCTACATGGTTGGTCCCATTGAAGAAGTTGTGGAGAAAGCCGAACGTTTAGCAAAGGAAGCTGCTTAAGAGTCTTGATAACATAAACAAAAGTACACAAACTTCTTATGAATAGAGCAATTGTCACACGATGCTAAAAACGAAACATCAAAATAAAACTAGTTAAAAATAAAATACAATAAAAAAAAACAAAACAATGCATAAGACTAGTTTATTGTTAAATAATTGCAGGTCTAACGTCGGTGGCCATAATTCATGAATTCAAAAACAAATTTATATGAAAATGATAAAAATTCAATAGTATTCTCTTTATCTAGTATATGCCGTTGCATGGTGCATGAATAGGAAATGTGCAATCTATCAACCTTAAAATACATTGCACGGATCATACATTTCCTGTTCTTGCACTATGTCACGGCATATAAAAGACATAGATAATACACTTAATGTATTTTCATATATTAGCGCAAATTGTTTTTAAACACTTCCGCTAAACACTTACTTGGAAACAAAATGCTACTTGCGCGACGTCGACACACGTTCACTATAAGCTTCTTCGTGTTTTTTTCGATCGTGTGCATTCATTCAACTGTTGCTTTGTTGCTAACGCTAACGGAAACGCTTTCAAGTAAATTCAAGCACAACACCTGTTTTTTGAAAACAATAAAATTTAATTGCTGCGTTTCTGTATTTAAAACGTTTTCGTAAGCGTTGATTTCGTAATTTTAACTATTTTTATTAATTTTCTAACCAATTGCATACATTTTGTTCGCAATACAATGCAACAATTTAATTTTATCACTTTGACAATCAGCTGTATGAAGCTCGAGATTCGTGCTCGAAGAAATTTTTCAAGTAAAGTTCGAGTAATAGAGAGCCACAAAAAGTGACATTTTGCTTGTTCTTCTTCTCTCTCGAGCTGGAAAAATGTGTACGGAAACGCTTTCGAGTAACTTCAAGTTACTTGAAGTGAGTACGGAAACAGACCTAACATCTCTGCGCAATTTTTTATAAAATATAGTAAGCAATTACCATGGTATAATTCAGCGTACACTGAATAAGGTAGCCGCAACACGGAGAGCGCGACTGCCGCAAATGTCAAAGCGAACTGCTTCAGCTGTTGTTGTTGTTGTTATTTTTTTCGACAGCCAGTTGATTTTGACACTTTCGGATAAGCGAAAGAGAGCACAGTCAGTTTTGAGGCAACCTTGTTATTCAACTATAGTATAATAACTCTAAGGTAGTATTGACATTTCTGTGGGAAAAGACTGTCTGTCAAAAAATATAATTATAAAGAGAGCGCTCACAATCCGCCATTGCATACCATAGTATAATAACCAAAGTAATATCAAGGTGGAGAGCAGCTTACCGAGATTATCAAAACGAAGTTCACAGCTCATACAAAATCTACGAACGAGTAAAAAGCTAAGAATAGGCAAAATGTAAACAATGATCCACTACCACACTCGCTTGTTTATGTTAAATAATTGTAGAGAATTGTGATTTGTTCTTTTGTTTTTTATTTTTATTGTTATTAAAGTAATAGTATATAAAATTAAAAGTGCAAATTGAATAAACTGCAATTAACTGCAAGCCTTTGCATACACTGGGGCCTTACTCTGTAACGTGAATCGAAAAGTTATGCGATTCGAAAATTAAATGCGATTCGAAAGTTAAATCGCTCTGTGTTACTCTTTTGCATTCGTGACATTGATTTAACTTATCGTTTCATCAAATATTCAGTTAAAGTTCGTATTACTGACTTTTAAACGCCAAAAATGCGAAAATAAGTGTAAAGAAACAGAAGATACGTCAAAATATTGAATTCGAAAATCGATTTGCAGAGTATCATAATTCCGAATTCGAACAATTTAACTTTCGAATCGCGTTACAGAGTAAGGCCCCTGTTGTTTCTGCTTAACCTCGGGCCTCTTGGAACAAATCGCTACAAGCACTGTGAAGTCACTGTTATTGATCAGTTATTATATCACGTTAATTTTTGTTAAGTTTAATTTTACAAATAATATCACAGCTTAAATATTAAATGTAATTTGCACTTAGCACAATGCGATGTTTAATTGAATTTAGATTTGTTTGTTTGCTTTCGCTGGTTTGCTTCGTCTGTATTCGTCAAGATGGCCGGTTTTGACATTTAGGGTACATGCAAAGAGAGTACATTCAGCCCAAATACTACTTTGGCAATTATACTATGTTGCATATAGGGTTGCCAACTCTGAAAAGTACAAAATCGGGACGGAGCCATCAAAAATGCGGGACTTGGCTGAAAAATGCGGGACATTAGAATTTTTTATTTTATTAAATATATCCTTTTATTCTTTGAGAAATAAAGGCTATCAACGATGCCTTTACACCATCGCTTGGTTCCTTGATATTGTTTAAATCTCTTTCCAACTCTTGCCCAATTCATGAAAAAACCAAAAAATAAATCCAAATCGTTTTGATAAGTAAAATATATGAAAAATAAATGATATAGCCTGTTTCAAAAGAGAAGGGGTATGTTCGAGCTGCAAACACTGCGGCTGTGTTGCATGATTTGTCAAAGTATCACGTTCTATGCAAATTTCTGGCAACATTGGCCAAAGCAAAACGTTCTAGCGAACAAAAATTTTACATTTGATGCGCAGGAAATGCGAAAAAGCGGCAACACAAAATTTTTGTCTGCAGAATAATACTGCATGAAGAAAAGTAAGACAAATGTTTATTTATTTTATTTTGTATTATTATTATTGGACACATATATAAATTTACTAATAATTCAATCGGAAATGCGTAAAAATTATATCACCAGGATATAATTGAATGGTTTTAAAAAAAAATTCTTCTCTTCTTAAGTCTCTTAATTCTTGTTTCTTCTAATTTCAATAACAAACTTTTATCATTTTCTATGCTATACAAAATTAAACTTGCACAAAAATCTATTCTTGCTTTAATTTATGGAAATTGTGCAAAATACGCGCAAAATATCAGCAAAGTATCAGCTGAGCATCTGCAACAGTGTTGGAGGCGTGTAGAAAGGCCGCAGTATTGCCGCATTTATTGAGTGCCTCGAACATACCCAAGAACATTTTCGCGCATGTTTGAGAATAAGAAAATAGTTTGGAGAGTGTTCTTCATTCTGATTGGTCGACATTAAAAATAAAATTGAATATTCTCTGAGCAGAAAAATAAATGAAAAAAATGAATGTGTATTCCTGAATTTTGTCGATCATTGCAACTGCGCTGCGGAAGTACAGCCTGTTTCAAAAGAGAAGAACATTTTCGCGCACGTTTGAGAATAAGAAAATAATTTTGAGAGCGTTCTTCATTCTGATTGGGCGACATTAAAAAAAAAATTGAATATCTGAGCAGAAAAATAAATGAAAAAAAATTAATGTATATTCCTGAATTTTGTTGTTCATCGCAACTGCGCTGCGGAAGTACTGAATTTTTTTTTTCAAAATCAACCAATCAAAATTGAAAAAAAAGTGGTGTCAAAAAATAATTTGTTAGCCAAAATTTCACTTCACAATTTTTTCTTGAGAAAATAATTTTTTTTATGTAATTTTTATTTGATTTTTCTCTCAAGATGTAGGTTGCTGCAGGCCGTCGGTGCAACACCGTACGTTATGCGATCATTTATTCTGAATGTTTGCGCATTTAAATATATGGAAAAATAGTAAAAAACACTCAAAAAAAGCATAAAGTTCAGCGAGCAGTACAAAAAGAGCAAGAAATTACGCTCTAAAAAATTTTCTAGCTGTAAAAATAATTTCTCACTGCGCATCGAAAAATGAAACTAAAAAATGTTCTCTTTTGAAACGGGCTATACTGAATTTTATTTTTCAAAATCAACCAATCAAAATTAAAAAAATGAGCGTAAAAAAATATTTTGTCATCCGTAATTTCACTTCACAATTTTTTCTTGAGAAAATAATTTATTTTTTATGTAATTTTTATTTTATTTCTCTTTCAAGATGCGATTGCTGCAGGCCGTCGGTGCAACACCGTACTTGTGCGATCATTTTTTCTAAATGTTTACGCATTTAAATATTAAGAAAAACAGTAAAAACATTCAAAAACAGCATAAAGTTCAGCGAACAGAACAAAAAGAGCAAGAAACTACGCTCTAAAAAATTGTCTAGCTTTAGAAATAATTTCTCCCTGCGCATCAAAAAATGAAACTATAAAATGTTCTTCTCTTTTGAAACGAGCTATAAATTTATTTTGATAATAAAATTAAACGGTTTAGGAAACTGTATTTCATGTCGAATTAGAAATTTAGATACAAACAATCTTAAGTTCTCAAATGCGGGACAAAAGGTGTCCCGCAAGGGGTCGTCGCGGGACGCTAAAAAATTAGCTGAAATGCGGGACGTCCCGCAAAATCCGGGACAGTTGGGAACCCTAGTTGCATACAATAAATTTTCATTGTTGGCAACTGTTAAGTCAAAACTTGATGCACATAACTATGAAGTTGCGCATTAAAATGCATTTTTAAATAGAAAATTTTTTATTTGTACGTAAAATTTCCATTGGAATTTGATACAAAGCATGACATTTCATCAACTTGACAACTTTTCTGACACTTTAATACCGATAACAAAGCTCCCCGAAGTGTCGCTTCTGTAAAGCGGGATTTTTTTCTGTAAAGCGGGATTGAGAAACTGAAAACTTACAACATTTTAAGCAACATGGCCGAAGGATTCAGCTCTCCGACGAATTTCGAACCGCCAACTTTATAAAAAAAGCTTTTGATGTGAAGGTGTTAAAGAAATATTGGTTAAAGAGGGTCTTTTGCTCATAAAAGGTGAACTATTGTTCTGGATCAATGCTAGATAGTGATAAGAAGTTACCATTAGAAAAAACAAAAGTTTTTGCAAACATTTTTTTCACCCATTGTGGCCCCACCCTACGATTTCTGAAAGCAAAATACTGACTTGTAGGCTTATTGCTCCGCAACGTTTGCGCAAATGAAATGATATCATTGCAATGTAGACGCAATTTGTAGTTACCTGGTTACCGAGATATATGCAATCAAAAGTCACTGTGGGATTTATTTTAATTTTAATTTATTTTATATTTTTATTGCGAACAATAATAATATTGGATATATTATTGACAAAATACAAAAATATACATTAAGAAATTAATAATTAATTAAAATAATAATAAAGTGGTTTATATAAAATCTTTATTAGTTTCCGTACGACCACGTTTTTCTCGTGATTCCGCAGACCGCTATATCCGCAATATACCCCGGTGTCTGTTCAGTAGTAACATGTTTTACAGCTCTTGTTAATTATTTTACATTTCTTTTGGTGTTTTGAATGTGGCAGGGTATTTTAGAATCTACCAACATTACTTCATTATTTTATGATTTTAGACTATAGGAAATGCAAAAATAAGCAAAAAATTGTATGGCAAGTGGGGGTCTATATTGACCTCCTGGAGAGCTATGGGTTAATTTGTAGGTTATAGGAGATTGTTTCACTAAAAATGCTCCAGCAACGAAAATTTTTGATGCACAACATTCTTCAAATATATTTTCATGGACTTTCCAACGATATACTTTGCTATTAGAAATTTTAGTGTAAAATATAATTTTTTTGCGGTCAAATCAGAAATTTTGGAAAAAATTCACAGTTTTTTGAGTTTAAAGTCATTTTTGTCAAAATAATACTGTGTGAGCCTATATTTATACCCCCACGCGTACTGCGTAAGGGGTATATTAATTTTGTCACGATGTGTGTAACACCCAAAAGGAGGCGTGGTAGGTATGGAAAAGTATATATATTCTTGCTCAGCATCACCACCTGAGTTGATTTAGCCATGTCCGTCTGTCTGTCCGTCTGTCCGTCTGTCCGTCTGTCCGTCTGTCTGTCGACACGATTACAGCCGTAAATTTGAAGCTATCATAATGAAATTCGATATTTAAGCTTTTTTTAAAAAAACTAAGGTCAAGTTCGAGAATGGGCTAAATCGGATGAAAACCACGCCTACCTCCCATACAACCCCAAAATTGAAAACTCTACAAAGAAGCTAATATTAAAGCTACAATACTGAAATTTGGTATATGTGTGTTCTATGTCAAAACTGAGATGTGTTAGAAAAATGGGCGTCATCCACCTATTAACACGCCCACCTCCCATACAACCCCAAAATTTAAAAATCTATAAAGAGGCTAATATTAAAGTAACAAGATGGAAACTCGGTATTTGTGTATTTAATGTCAAAACTGAGGTGTGTTATAAAATTGGGCGTCATCCACCCATTAACACGCCCACCTCCCATACAACCCCAAAATTTAAAAATCTATAAAGAGGCTAATATTAAAGTTACAAGACAGAAACTCGGTATTTGTGTATTCTATGTAAAAACTGAGGTATGTTAGAAAAATGGGCGTCATACACAATCTAAGACGCCCACCTCCCATACAACCTCAAAATTTAAAACTTTATAAAAAGGCTTATATTTAAGCTGCAAGAAAACAATTTGATATGTATGTATTTTAGACACATAAAAATAATAAAATCTTTCAAAATCTCTTACAAAAAGCTCTCCAATTTAAGATTCTTCTACCCATAAGAATCGGCCGTGGGGGTATTTTAACTTCGGCCAAGTCGAAGATATACCTTACTAGTTTTTATTTAAAACTATAATTCCTGTTAAACTTTCCTTAAAGAAAGTATCATTTCAACAATTATTATTATTCAAAAATAGTTGCTGCTAAATTCGAGTTCGCGAAAAATCAGCGGCTTGTATTTCCATCACTGGAGTTACCAAACCCCGCCTTAGGTACATCTACAATCAATCCCATTTTAATTCGGAACTCATTCTGAATCGCTGTATAATACGAAGAATACGACTTATACTATGTTCACACTGAGATCAAATTAGGTAATTTCGTGAGACAATTTCGAAATGGTGCAAAAGTGTTCACACTAGGCTTGGATAATTTCGTTTGAAGTTTGATTTATTTTTTTGTCAATTTTTTACTGGCCACATTCAGCACTCTCAACAGTTGCCAAGTTAAATGTTCAATTAAAATAGAGAATTCTTACTCAAAGTAAGTTTGCAAATGGGTTGTTAACCGAAGGGTCAAAACAGCTAAGTATCTGAATGTGGCCATTATCATGTGTCATGTATAATTTTGACGGCTCAGCTGGAATGGATAGCAAAATTGTTAATACGCCAAAAAAAGGGTGTGTTTAATTCACAATATATTCAGATTTCAGAGTTGCAGTGCATTTTTGCCTAATTTCGTGAGTAATTTAAACGAAATTACCTTGTTTGAGGTAATTTCCAAATCAACAAATTGTATGGGAAATTACCATAGTTTTTAGATAATTTCAGTCGAAATTACGTAAAAGCTCGAAATGACCTAATTGATATCTGTGTGAACATAGTATAAGACGAAATGGGATTTAATTCATAGAGCATTTGAGGATGGAAGGGCGGATATTGCACCATTCTTGTTCAATCGCAATTTTTAAATATTTGGCAGTACCAAACTGTCTTCCATTTTTAAAAACACTACCATAAAGTACAGTGGCGAATCTAGAATTGTTCATGGGGGGAATGCTAAATTAGTTAATTTTTTTTTTAAATATTTATTGATGCACCTATTTTTAAAAACTTTATTTATGTTTTAAATGAAAAAAAACCGAAAAGATTTCGAATTTAGTATAACCGTCTTTCAGATTTGAAACAAATCAATTTTTCGTTAAAAAAATGGGGACTCGAAATTACCTAATTTGATCTCAGTGTGAACATAGTATTACAACAAAACGCAGCATATGATAAAAATATTTTTTTCTGATTTTGGGATTCTACAGTTTGTAGAAAAATAGTAGCACAAATCGGATCGCGTTATTTATATGGGAGGTAAGAGTGGTTGTTTTCAGATTTTTATAGTTTTTAACATTGACTTTAAAGAAAACAATTTTTGCGTCAAGTTTCAAGTCGATATCTTTAAAACTATGGGATTTATAAATGTTTTACCATGTTGATTTTTAAACCTGACATTAAAATAGAAGAGATAAACTTATGTACCAAGCTTCATGGCGATATCATGAAAAATTTAGGTTGTATGAAGGTTTTAACAGTTTTTTTTTTTTGTTTAAGCGTTTTTTTTAAAAAATGCAGCACTTTTCGGAACGAAGCGGACAACGAGTTTATATTTTTGAAGATGTAAACACCTGTAGTGTTGAGCTTATGAAGAAAAATGTACAACCACGGACAGCCGCATATAACAAAAGCAGTCGCGTACCGTGGGGGGGGGGGCGGTCCGCCCCGAGCGGCAATATTTTAGGGGCGGCACTGAAGCTAAATAAAGCCTTTTACAAAATAAATATGTGAACAATTTCATTTTAAGGTGTACAAACAAAAGAAAGAACTAAACTTAATGAATAAATTTGGCCACCACTGTAAATGTAACTATATTTATGAGCTTCGTATTGACATAATAAATAGGCATGTGCGAGAAGTTGAATTTTCGAGTAACTCGGCTACGACTTGAAACTCGCATTGAATAACTGGTGTTTTCGAGTAACTCATAGTTTTTCGAGTTTTTTAGTGCTTTAACTTATCAGTGGAAATGCCCAGTAGAAAAGTGATTTAACAGAATAACGTTTTTCAACTTAGGTAAATTTAGTAAAAATAGCTGTTTTGTGCTTTGGTGTGTTGAGTGTGGGAGAAAGGTGGAATTTTCGTTTGATTATGGCGAATTGTAAGTTCAGAGTACATATTAAGAAATAAGACTTATGCGTATAATTTTAAGTCGTATCTATTATATTTTTTTGTGATTTTTTAAGGGATTTCACTGTTTTAATAAAATCACTTTGGAGAGGGGAGTTAGGCGTGGTCTAAACTGCTTTAGGTCATTTTATAATTTAATAATTTAATTATTAATTTTGAAGAACTGATTTTGAGAAATGACCACAAGGTTTCAGCAGCTTCATGCTCTTGCTGAAAAACACGCAATTCTTACTCCTTTGATTCTCCTAATGATAAGTTGGAATGTTAACTAAATGAATTCTGTCACGAAGAAATTGACAAGGAAGAGTTTGTCGTTGTGAGAAAAATACTTCAGAATATTGTTTCTATTGCTCACAAAGAAACTGATTCTTGTATGAAAGGTCCACTTGAACTTTAAAAATTTATTTTTAAATTGAGTCTAGAAAACGCAGTTCCAAACATTGTTATACTTTTACGAAAGATGCATACTAACCATACTAACCATTGCTGTTAGTATTGCCACTTGTGAGTGGAGCTTTTCTAAGCCTCATTCTAAGTTTTTATTCATAAAAACCTACATTAGAACTACAATGAGTACGTCTCGCCTACAAAATCTTGCCATATTATCTATAGAATACAAGTTAAATAATGAAATAAACTTTGATGTAATTAACGATTTTGCTAATAAAAAAACAAGAAAAATAATAATTTAATAAAATATTAAATAAAAAAAAATTGTATTTGTATAAATTTCTTTTTCGGTGTCATTAAGGAATAAACTTTTTTATCGTTGGCCTAATTCCAATATGACGTAAGTCAACATTGGGAATAATAGCGATTATTTACGTTAAAATATTACTATTATTATTAAAAATATAAAAAAATTATTATTAGTTTTTTAGAACACTTTATTCTTTCCTGTTTTTTCAAAATCAAGTAACTTTAAATTTGCTGTATAATTTCAATTAAAACACAATTGTTTAGAAAATAAGTTGAACATTTGTTACAATTTTAATTTGCAAGTTATTTAGGGAAAATTGAAAAAAAAAATTCACAAGTATCTTATTAAGTAAATATTCCTAAAATCTTCCCAAAAATTAATTTTTGTGTTATCATGTATTAAAGGAATTAATTTATCTATAATATCCTTCTTTTTAGATGGATTTTTCTCGATTTCCTTTAATTGTATTTGAAAATTTCAGAAGATCTTTTTGATGAACTAATGTGCATTTAAAAAAACTTTGCATCGGTTTCGAAGGAAGTTTTATAAAAAATTACAATAATCCTTTTTGAGTTCTTCTGAAAATTTTGCATTACATTTTTTTTGGCAATTGCTGTATGCTGGATGCAATAATCTTTTTTTTGTAGCACGATTGAAAACGAATGTTTGAGAATCCTTTGTACTACGATTGGAAAAGATTGTTTGAGAATCTTCGAGTATCCACGAAATGATTGTCCATTAGCTTCTCTTCGTCACTTTTTTTCATTTTGTGGATCAAAATCAGGATCATAGTACGACGATGCAGGACTAAAATCAAATGTACTTTCTCCGTTATTATCGCAAAAATCACTGGAGAGTATACTAATATTTTTTTAATAATTTCCAAAAAAAAATTCACGGAACTTATCAAGATACTTGGTTATGATAGATAATTACTTACAAATTTTCAATTTAATCGAAATTTTTTTCAAGTGACGACATTGTACGCTTTTTTAAAATATTAAATACGTTTTTTCGATTGCGGTATTTTGAAGTGCATTTTTTCGCATAAAATTTTACTTCGTTTAAGTAAAGTGCTGAAAAGTACTGAAGTTACTTGGTTTTGTTGTAACCCATTTTAATCTAATCAAGGCATTTCAAGTTACTTGTTTTATTTTTTTTTTAATATTAGTGTTTAGAAATGAGATAGGCAAAAATGGATTGAAGTTTTTCGTAGACTTTTTGCTCAAGATTTTAAAACATGATAGAACAACAAAACCACGGGTTAAACACGGGAGAAATGAGAGCAAAAATAGACTCATGCGCTCGTTTTGCTCCATTTTTTCCAAACTTGCGTCGTATTAGAAATAGGTTGATGATTTGTATATTAGATTTTTTTTATGTAATTGAGAACAGTGAAAGACCACATTCTATATTATATCAAAGATTTTTTTTTTTGTATTGCATATGAGAGGGGCGGCAAATTTGGAATCCGCACCGGGCGGCTTAGCCTCTCGGTACGCCACTGAACAAAAGCCTTCGGATATCCAAAAATTAAAAAAAAAAAAAATCATCAAAAAACAACCATTTTTAAAATACAATTACTAATTTTAAATATATACAATACCATCCAATCCACTTTAAATTTATTTTTAAATATCTACTTCAGTACAATCTATTTATATTAACTTCTTAGAAAAATTGGGGGGAAAAATATGAATTTTTAACCGACTTCAAAAAGGAGGAGGTTCTCAAGTTGGTTGGTTTCTCTGTTTTTTTTTTTTTTTTTTTTTGTGAATGTATGTACATCGATTACTTCTAAAGTACTTGCCCGTTTGCCGTAATTTTTTGTCAACATATAGAGATTATCAACGCGGAGGTGCCCGTTTATGAAAGGGGGCGGTATTCGGAAAAGGGGCGTGCCTGTTTAAGAAAAATACTGTATCTCAGTAAATATTGACACTACGGTAATAAAATTCACAGTAAAATTACAAGGGCAAGCACAAGTATTAAAAATGACGATCACTTAAGTGGGCGTAATTCTAAAAAAGGGTGTGGCAATATTGTAAAAACTCTGTATCTCGACGAAAATTGACACTAGAGTACTGAAATTAAGTACAGAGGTAGGTACAATTATTGGAAATTTTTATAACAAAAGTGGGCGTAATTCGACAAAGGGGTGTGGCAATATAAGAGAATTACTGTGTCTCGAATAATATTGATACTAGGGTACAGAAATTTATTACAACGGTAGGAAAAATTACTACAAATTTTTGTAAAAAAAAAAATGGGCGTTATTCGAGAAGGGGAGTGGCAATATTAAAAAAAACACTGTATCTCAATTACTATTGACACTACGATAATAAAATTTAGTGCAAAGGTAGGTACAAATATAACAAATAACTGCCAGTAATGTGGGCGGTATTCGATAAAGGGGCGTGTCACTATAAGAAAAACACTGTATCTCAGTAAATATTGACACTAGAGTACTAGAGTCAATAGAATTCACAGCAATAATGCAAGGGTAGGTGCAATTATAAAAAATAACGTTCAGTTATGAGGGCGTTAGTCGTAAAAGAGGTGTGGCAATATTAGAAAAACTTTGTATCTCGAATAATATTGACACTAGAGTACTAAAGTTAACTACAGGGGTAGGCACAGTTATAAAACAATTAATTTCAATACAGTGGACCTTGTTTGATAAAGGGGTGTGGCAATATATAAAATACACTGTATTGCGAATAATATTGACACTAGAGTACTGATATTTAGTATAGAGGTAGGCACACTTATAACAAGTTTTTGTGAATAAAGTGGGCGTCATTCGACAAAGGGGTGTGGCAATATTAGAAAACACTAAATCGAATACTGACACTACTAACTGAAAAAGTACAGACGCAGGCACAATTATTACAAATTACTACCGAAGAATTGGGCGTTATTCGACTAAGGGGTGTGGCAGTGTGTAAAAAACTGTATCATATTGACTTAAGGGTGGTAAAATTCATTGCTAGAATGGGTAGAACTATTGAAAACACTATGACAAAGAGTGTGATATTCTCGACAAAGAGGCGTGTCAATATTATAAACACACTATATTTCAGTCAATATTGACAATGGGGTAGTGATAAAAATACAAGAGTAGGTACTGATAAACACACTGACAAAGACCAGAATAAGAAACGACAGAAAAGCATTTTTCCATATTATGAGCATAAATAATTGGTGTTTAATTAATTTATACACTTTTTTAATATATATCATTTTCTCTAAAAAGAAAGAAATAAAAACTTTTTAACAAAAAAAAAAACCTACTTCAAAATCACTAGAAAGTAAAAAATAATTTTAAATTACTTTTACTATTTATTTCTTGGTCAAATTTGTATTTTTATAATAAATATATTTATTTTTTTATGATAATAAGAGCTTCGAAGTCGGCGCTAATATAATCAGATTTTTTATGCAGCTGCAACACACATATAGCATTTTAATTAAGATTTAAGAAAAATTAAGATTACAAATTAATACAGCGTCACCCAAGCAGGATATTTACAAATAAAAAAGTCTTAAATAGAGTAGGGATGGCGAAAAAATCATGATTTTACATCAATGATTAGCGCTGACTAGAAGCTTTTATTATCATAAAAAAATAAATATATTTATTATAAAAATACAAATTTGACCAAGAAATAAATAGTAAAAGTAATTTAAAATTATTTTTTACTTTCTAGTGATTTTGAAGTAGGTTTTTTTTTTGTTAAAAAGTTTTTATTAAGAATGCACTCCTCTAAGCAGTACTAGCAACCCACAGAAAAGTTCAACTAAAAATGACAAAATTCAGAGAGCAAAAAAAAATGTTTGAGCAAGGCAATGTAAAAATTGTCCATTATTCTTACACTATTCAACAAACTAAATATATAAAAATTTTTTTTTTTTTTGAATCGGTGTTTGACAAAATTGAATATTGTCCATCTAAATCAAAGAAATACTCATAGTGCGGCGTCTCAAAAAATTCATAAGGATCATTATGATCGATCATGTTTATATAATCGTTGCAATCATAATGTATGTGTGGTCTGGTGTATGCCCTCAGTTCAGTTTGCTCTTCAAAAATTTTTATTAGCATCATTTTATTGTACGCAATGGCCCATATGCATAAAAAAGTAAACACTAGAGTTCGAAGTGAACACTTGATTTCTCATTATTGATATGCATAAAAAGAAAACACTATATAGTGTTCACTTCTTTTTTTGACTAGACTATTGTCGAAACACTACTTGCTAAACTTTGATATGCATAAAAGAAGTGTTCACTACTTTAAAAGAAGTGATCACTATAATATATTGTAGTGTGGTTCTGATTTGACTTCTTTGAAATAACACTGGTTTACAAATAACGAAAAGTTGTTTGTACTTTGAATGCCACTATCCTTTTCTCGGGTAAAATCGGTCGCTAATTCCGAAAAAAAATTTCTTTTTTTTTTCTGTCACTCCGTTTTCGAGATATTGCCCACTGTATGCAAATATCATTTTTTGCTCGAGCTGTTAGTTATGGCGGAATAAATTCAAATTTCGGGGATTTTTTTTATTTGTCAGAAAAATTTCCAACAAAAGACAAAATAGTTGCAAATTTCGTTGAGAAATCAAAATATTTTGTTACTTTTGATATTGTTTACTAAAAGCCTTTATTTTTCCAAAAAAAAATAAGCTATTGTTGAAGAAAATCTATCGAAAAATGAAAAAGTTGTGTTTAATGGAACGAAAGCATCCAAGTTATGTTATTTTTAATAATTTTACTGTCAGTAAATAAATTGGATTATTGTACTATAATTTTTTATTTTTCATTTTTATTGTTCATAGGAATCAAGTCAAGAGTTTTGCGAAAGAAAAGATAAGAACAAACAGGCTACAATAAAAACAGGTAGGCTCACGACTGAGAGTGCAACCGTCGAAACCGTCACAGCAAAACGTCTGATTTCGACACTTTTGGCTATAAAAAAGAGAGCCTGCCTATTTTTATTATGCCATGTGAATACTTATTTTGTGTTTTTTTGACAGTTTCGGCGGTCGAGCTCTGAGTCGTGGACCTACCTACCTTTATTGTACCACATCTGCAGCACTTTCGAGATGTATAAAAGCAAAAACATTCATGCATTATACTAAAAAACGTGGAAAACAAACGGACGCACAATTTGTAATGAAAGAAAAAAATAAAAAACAAGATATATTTTAAAATAAAATGAGTAAAAGACTGCGAGAATTCCAGTGAAAAAACGACTCAGATATTTTCTGCGGTGAACTTACTTTCGAAAAGAAACCAGTCAATTTTACGAATTTATTGCAAATGTCATATCTTCATTATTTTGGTATTGTGGCTAAGAACATTGGTGAATCATGGACGCCAAGTATTTTGTGTCAATCGTGCAAATTAATATTGTCTGAATGGAGCTCGGGTAAAAAGCGATACATGAAATTCGATGTTCCGATGATCTGGAGACAACCGTTTTGCCACCTAAACGATTGCTATTTTTGTCTGGCCAAAGTGACTGGTGTTGGAAAACACAAACGAGTGATATACGCCACTGTCCTGACTGTTTCATTGCCAGTATCTCATTCTGATGATGTTCCATATCCTACTTGTCCCGATTCAACACGTGAAAACAATCGAAAACCCATAGATTCAATGGAGTCGGAAGGAACCACAGGTGGTAGTACCATTACAACTGAAAGCACAACTCACCTTTTATCGCAAGCGCAGCTGAATGATTGGATAAGAGATTTGGAACTGTCAAAGGAAAAATTGGAATTGCATGGTTCTCGTTTGCAACAATTCAACTTTTTGAGACCCGATGTTAAGGTGGCATACTACAGAAATCGTGAATAACCGTTTGCTATACACTTTACTAAGAATGACAATATCTGTTATTGTGAAGACATTCCTGGCTCATTTTATACCTCCGGTCAGCCGTACATTCCCAAAGAGTGGCGTTTGTCTATTGATGGCAGCAAAGTGAGCTTGAAGGCGGTATTGCTTCATATAGGAAACAAAAAGCCATCGATTCCAATCGCACATAGTGTCATCACAAAGGAAACTTATGAAACAATGGCGAAGCTATTGACATGTATTAAATATGAACAACAAGACTGGAAAATATGTTCTGATCTCAAAGTCATTGGTATGCTTTGTGGCTTACAGAGTGCCTACACAAAGTACTGCTGTTTTCTATGCAAGTGGGATAGTTGAGCACGTGAACACCACTATTACAATAAGGATTGGCCAGAAAGAATTGAGTCGAAAGTTGGAGAGAGCAACGTCAAAAACGTTCCACTCGTCAAAAAGGAAAACATAATTCTCCCACCGTTGCACATCAAACTTGGACTTATGAAAAACTTTGTCAAGGCGTTAGACAAAGAAAGCGAAGAATCTCGGTGACGAGAGCGACGAACATGGGGAAAGATTCCACCAACAGATGAAAGTAATTGAGAATCGGTACCAAGGATTTTGGGACAAAGGAATGATGGGCGACTATTGTTGGTTTCTCATCAGAGAAACCGATCCCGAGTCAAATAAACGACAAAACAAGAATTCTAATCATTTTTAATTTCTGAATGATAAATAAAAATTATTTACAATGTAAATAACAATAAAAATGATTTAAGGGAACAATAAAAATTATTAGTTATAATTATATACAATTTAAATAATGTTAATTATTAAAAGAACAATAAAAATTAAGAATATATGATTTTATTACAACAACCTTTAATTCTCATTTTTTTTTATGGCAATAAAATAAGTCCAAATGCATAAATTGATAATCACACAATTTGGGTTCTTTCGTTCCATTGAACACAACTTTTTTATTTCTCAATAGATTTTCTTCAACAACAGCTTATTTTTTTTGGAAAAGTAAAGGCTTTTAGTAAAAAAATCAAAAGTAACAAAATATTTTGATTTCTCAACGAAATTTGCAACTATTTTGTCTTTTTTGGAAATTTTTCTGAAAAATAAAAAAAATCCTCGAAATTTGAATTTATTCCGCCAAAACTAACAGCTCGAACAAAAAATGCATTGTTTGTAAGAAATTTGATTAGCTTTTATTTGTTATATCATTTGTTTGATTACTGTTGTTGGTTCTGGAGATATATGCAATTAAGTGTAACCAACTGTTTTTTTTCGTTGAAAACCCTACAGTCGGCAATATTTCGAAAACGGAGTGACAGAAAAAAAAAATTGTTTTTTCGTAATTAGCGACCGATTTTACATGAGAAAAGGATAGTGGCATTCAAAGTACATATTGGCTGTAAACCAGTGTAATTAGTAACGAAATCGCAATGTTTTTTCATTTTAATCGTAGAAATAGAACTAAATGTTATTAAAAAAGAAGCTTTGACCACGAAGATAGCTTTCGATTTCTTTATAGATTGTCCTGTGAGAATGTTGAATTGTGAGCAACATAAATACGTTGCCTGAAAATTTAAAAACTCGAGATATCGCGTTAAGTAATTTTACTAAAATGCAATGTATTCTTTGGAAACGTTTGCCCAAGCGAAACACTCCAGTTCGGTTTCTCCTCCAATTTCTCCGCGACCTTCCTTTAAGGTTCATATTTCTATATTTTCATATAGTTCCGTATTTTTTTGCTAGCATTTATTAATTTAAGTTAATAATTCTTAAAACAAAATTATTTTTAATAATAATATTTTTAGCTTTATGCCAAATAATTCATGAAGCAACTTTATTTTTATTGCATTCTATTTTCAAATTGAATTTTTGAAATATGACAAGAATGCAAAAAGTCTCGAGGGCTGTGATTTCATGAATTTTTTTGACGTTATAGTTTCATATTTTCGTTGTTGATGAAATTTTGAAAGCAAAGTCTCTGCAACGCAGTTGCATCGTGTATTTTCAAGATAAAACTTGAAAAGAAAATTTCAGAAAATCTCATGCGTTGTTTAAATCCCCTCTATAAAAGAAGTGAATACTTAAGTTCGAAATTCGAAAATAAGGATTGCTTAAAAATTTTTATTCATACCAAAAGTAGTGTTCACTACCGTACTACTTGATAGATAACACTACTCTGAAGCGTTCACTATATTTTATGCATACGGGCCAATGTCTCGAATAGCTTTTCTATCGTCAAAAAGCATTGATAACAACACATTTTCTGAATATGCATAATAAGAATTGTAAATAGTTGCTCCATTGAATATCCGGTAAATAGTTACTCCATTCAATAAATTTTAATACAAGCACGCTGCCATATATAATGGAGTTGTAGTATTTAATGTTAAAATACATTGGTGTGTACAATTTTATTACATAGATGGCTAAGTCTCTCAAATTATTAGACGGACTGTTTGTAGTTACGTATAATCGTAGAATGCTTGCTGCTTTTGTGAGCCATCGAGGCGTGATGAATGGGACCTAATTTTATATTAGCCAAGTTACAGGTACTGATCCTGCCGAAATTGCTTGAGTGAGTCTAAGCAAATTTTTCGTTTTCAATTTCTAACAGCGGTGGCATATTTTCTATATATAGTAGTGTAGTATCCAATACACTAAATATAGTAGTATCCGACCGATTATTCGGCTTCGGTAATCGGCCGATATTTTGATCTTCGGCTTCTGCTTCGGCCGAAATAGCCGATTATTTTTGCCGAATCTTTTTGCTTTGCTTAACAGTTTTTTGAATTTTTTTGAATTATTCAATGAACATTTGAAACATTTTCATTGTTCGTTTTGTGTTTCTCACCTTTTCTGTTCTCTCATGAGTTGGTGTTGATTCTTTGAAAATTTTATTCAAATGATAAATGCAGCGAATCCGACTGTTACGTTTTTGCGTTTGTTATGGAAATATAAATATATTAAATAATAAAATATTTAAATAAATAAAGCCGAGTTAACGCTAGATATTTTCTGCCAGATTTCAGTTAGTATTACATTTCTGTAGCTTTTCTCGACTGGATCGAAAATATATTAAATTTTTTTCTACTTTATCTTGACGTCAATAATTCGATTACAGAAAAATCCAAATTTTGCAGAAAAACTCTTGCGTTTAACTCGAATTTAATGATTTCAGTAAGTTTTTTGTACTGAAATGAATATAAAGTGTAGTTAAATTTTAAGGGCCGATTTTGATTTTGAATAAAACACAAATTATTCAGAAAATTACTGTCCTTTATTTTTATTATGATAATATTGGTATGGTTCAATTATGTATAAAACAAAATATCGGCCAAATGGCTGCCGCGACCTCGGCGGCACACCTCCATCCGATGGTCCAAATTTTCGATGACACTGAGGCATAATTGAGGTTCTATGCCGTTAAATAAATGTTGCTGGCTTATCGACGTACACCTTTTCTTTCAAATAACCTCAAAGAAAGAAGTCCAACGGTGTAAAATCACATTATCTTGGCGGCCAATTGACATCCACCACGTGAGATAACACGGCCATTGAATTTGTCGCGCAAAAGAGTCATTGTTTCGTTTGCTGTGTGGCAAGTGGTACCATCCTGTTGAAACCACATATTGTCCACATTTATATCTACCAAACTAATCCTTTCCTCGCTGCTCTTATGAGCCCTTCTTGAAGGCCTTCTTTTTGTGCACAAAAGGCAGCACAACAAACTTTTTTCCCTTCAAAGACTAACTTTTCATATACTTCAGGGCAACTTTTTCGTTTAAAGTCAAAATATATATCAGTTTAAAAATATCACACAATAATGGCCCTTCTTACTGCTGTATCAAAGTTTATAGATTGAAATTAATCTGACATAAAAAAACATAGGAGAGAAGATAAAATCATAGAATTTATAAAAAAAAAGATAAAGGGGTAAAAGAAAAAAAATATTTTTTTCAATACTTTTTGTTTACACCTTCTTTTAGCCATTCTTAATAAGTGCTTCTATGAGGCCTCTTTTGAGCTATCGGAGCGGAAAGCCTGAGAAATTTTTCCATTTCATATAAAAAAGAAAGTATACTTGGATATGAGTGTGGAAGCACTTCGAAATCCATATGAAGGCCTGCTAGTAGAGCTTCGAAGTGCAGCCATTGCCGACTGGGAAAGAACAAAACTTGATTTGCATGCGCTGCAAGTTTCTTTAGCAGCAAAACAGCAGTGCGAGCTGAAATTTATGAAACTACAAATGTCTGTGCAACAACAACAAATGTTGTTTATGAAAGAAAATAAGCCTAAAATAAGAATTAAAACTGCAAATTTATTTTATTTAACAGGGTTCACCTTCATATGGAAATATAAACGGTTTTCATGTTTTGTGTTTTATTTTCTATTTTCCTTCATAAATAAAATTTGTACTCTTATTTTTTACTATTTATTGATAAATAGCTGTTGCAGCGAAAAACATTCGCCGCAAGATTTTTGCTGTCGTTTCATGTCGTATTTTCATTGACTGATACATACACAAGCATGTTAGAAAAAAACTATTTCAGCGAATAACAACAACAAAACTCACGGATATAAATTATTTTCAATTAACTTTTAAACTAAATGGAATTTGAAAAAACTTTCTAAGGAAACAACCTTAGTTAGGAAGCATAGAACAGTTCAGAAAAATAAATTTTATGATCGGTCAATCCATTCGAGAGTTTAAGGTCTCTAAACAGCTTCAAACAACCTGTTCCATGGGAGCTTCGCTCGCTCGTTCCAAAAATGTTTACTAATATTAATAAACTGTGCCATTTTCACTTTTAAATGCAGAGAATTACAAACTAAGGCTTACTTTAGCAAATTCAAGCTACGGGTAGAGCAGCTTGAAAAATCCTAAGTAATTCCTTAACTGGCAAAATCAATTCTTTAGTTTATTCATACGCTTTTAAGCAATGTCTTAAAAAAATTAGGAAAATATCATTAAATTTCCCTTTGCTACGGAAATTATGAATTGCTTAAGGAAAAATTAATTGCTTAAGTTTTTGTTTATACCACACTTCAGTAATTCCTTAGAAATTCCAAGGAAAAGCAATTGCTTACGCTTTATTCATTAGGCTCATTGTCATATCCCAGTAAAGATTTTGGTGCTGATGCAATTAGTTTACTTCTTGTTTTGTGTGTTCTGTGCTGGCAGATCGTGATAGCTATACGTGATATGAGGAGTTAAATATGAAATTAATAGTTAAAGCATAAAATATAAAAGTACCAGGGTACTTTTGTCGGCAAGAAGGTACTCGGGTACTTTTGTAGAGTCAATAGTACTCAAAAAAGTACTATTCCACTAAAAATATCATCCCTGTTACACATGTATGGCTTAAGCATGATATAGGATCAAACAAATTGAAGCATATTTTCTCATTTTCAGTCTATTTTCTAATCTCAAAAAAAAGTCCACAATTTTATGTCTTCTCTAGAGTCAATGAATAAAACAAGTACTTCATTTGAGGGATATTATTTATTTTTCGCTTTGAATATTTTAATAGTTTTCCTTTTTTATCAATCAGAAATCGATCATAACATTAAATTCTCTTTAAAATATGCATAATTATCAATACTCTTTTATAGTTTTTAACACTTGACTTTGTTGTAATCAGTTGAAATAATCTGTAAACTTATTGTGTTTGATCTATGTTTCAGGCGTACCTTTTTACAGAAGTGGGAATGTAATAGTATGTTTACACCGAACCTCCAAAACGTGTTTTAAGCATTTATCGCGTTTAAGAGCCAAAACACGATGTATAAAATATGTATACATGATGTATACGATACAACATTTTAAATACCTCACAGCGTGAATTATTATAAAGCACGATTAAAACACTATAAAGGTCAAAACACGCCTAATTTTTGGGACATGAGCAAAAGAGAAGTAAGATTGGAGTTGATAATGGAAGAAGTTAAAGCAAAAACGTCAATCTAAAACGTGAAAAAGCGATGTAGTTATAAAATATGGGTATTCTCGCAGTATAGCAACGATGCAAAATTTGTGAAATTGCAACCTTGCAATACTGAAATATGCAACACTGGAAGCGTACACAGGCACAAATATTGTGAATATTAAAAGAAATGTCGCAAACAGGTGAAAACAAAAAAATTAAAATACTAACACTAACGCACACGAACTAAAATGAACAAATTTGCCTCAATCAAAGTGCACGTCCACCCAAAACATGGGTGCCAGTGTTGCACAAATTGCACGAATTGCGAAACTTATATCGCTTATATTTTGTTGTTGTGTCGTTGCACGGGTTGCAAGATTCTGCAACTTTTGCAATTCTTACACCTTGCAAGAGTTTTGCAAGACAGCGAGAATACCCCTAATGTGTTTAGCTTCGGTGTAAACATAGTATTGCACCGTTTTCTCAATAGTTTGATTTCTTTTAATTTATTAAATATGTACATTTCAAATACTCAATTTTCTTACATATTATAATATCTCTTTGTTTTTGTTATTTTGTTCAGCCGATCTGCTGACTTCAAGATTTTGTTTGCAAATTCAGTAGATACTGCTTGAAATGCTTTCATAATTTTTTGTTTATTTTGAACATTTAAAATTTTCATTTATGTTAAAATAATAAAAAAAATATATAAAACAATAATGTTACTTATTCTATGAATTGCATAATAAATATATTGGTTAATAATATAAAAGATGTTACTCCTGTTATGCTGTGTCATTCTTTGTCACTCAGTCAAGAATTACAATATGTTTGTCAGCAGGTTTGAGTTAATTTTTGAATATAAAAACGACCAATCTAAGGACAAAGACGATGTAGTTAAAAGAAGAAACCCCAAAGGAAAAGATCAATCGAACAACTCAATTCAACTAAAATTCATGGCATTTGAAAAAAATTGCTTAGCCAAAGTCGTAATTTCTGAGAACTAATTTATTCAAGTGGGATGGAAGATGTTGAAATAGGTTTTAGAGCAAGGCTGTCCAACCCTCGGCCCGTGGGCCACATGCGGCCCAAGGCAGGTATCAATGCCGCCAAAAAATATTTAAAGGCACCAGTAGTTTTGTCTGAGGAATAATTTGACAACAGAAACAGGAACTATTTTATTCAAGCTAGGAATCTGTGAATTGTTTGTTAAAAGCTAATTATATTAAGGCTCGGAACGAATTGTTATAAATTGACTGACTGACTATATTAATTTATTGAAAGTTTGTCGTTAATACAGTGCATGACTACAATTAAGAAAATTTTCTAGTAAATTTCTCGTGGCCAAGAACATGCTTCTGAAATCGATGCATATCAAGGAATGTGTCTCAAAAACCAATTAATAGTACTAAAAAAAGGTCTTACATCTCAACAAAAATTGTTTAGCAAAGGTTACAACCCATATCATCAAAGGTTACAACCCAGAATCATTTGCGAAGACTAGTTATGTCATGCATGAAAAGCATGGCAGATATAATTTGTCCAGACAAGAAAGATGATGTATCTAAAATCAATTGCCAGGAGAATTGACAATCTTGGGAAATTTGAAAAATAAAGCCTGTGATCTTAAATTTTTTTCTTTGGCCATGAATGAAAGTACTGATACGCTCAGTATGCCATTTTCATAAGAAGTATTGACGACGATAATGTAATGTAACTGAAGAAACTGCTTCTCTTGTGCCATTAGAAGGCACAACAAGATCAACAGTGTAAAATAAAAAAAATATTAAAGCAATTTTTAATAAAAAAAATATTAAAGCAATTTCCTTTGTCAATTTCTAATATTACGGATGGGGAAGTTAAGGATGGTGCCCCAGCTATTATCGGTAAAAAAGAGGGGCTTGTAAAATAAATAGAAGATGTTGCCATTACTGTCGACCATTCTCGTTTGATGAAGTACCATTCCATAGTACACTAAGAAAGTGTATGCGGAGTGTCTTTACTTATGGATCATGATATGCAAATCGTAATCAAGACTATAAATTTTATAAGAGCCCGGAGATTGATTCATAGCCAGTTCAAAGAATTTCTAAAAACTGTTAATGCTGAGTATGGCGATATCGTAAGTCAAGGACAAATGCTTAAAAGATTTTATGAGATATTTAATGAAATCAAACCAAAGACTTTCAATGTCAAAGCTAATTCTGTAGCAGAACTTGACGATGCTGACTGGCTTACAGATAAAGCATTTTTGGTAGATTTGACTGTCAGGACAAAAACCAAAAACCAAAAACCAATTGAAGTTATGGCAGGTCCAATTAAATGCAAAAAATTTTACATTTCAGCACGCTTTCCAAACATATTCCTTAGAATGGCAAAAATAAGCAGCCTTTCTTTCCGATTTGATGAAAGAATTATAAAACAGATATCAGGATTTTCTCAGAAATCTAATATATAAAATCAAATGTTTGTCCCTCTGTCTGTCTGTCTGTCTGTTCCGTATAGGCTCGCGCACCGTTTATCCGATTGAGCTGAAATTTGGACACCGAGTTCCTTTTATAGAGAGAAAGAACATAGGGGGTGTAAAATAGTGTGCGGAAAGTATGTGGGCGTGGCATTCTATAATAACTTTTAAACGCCTAGACCGATTTCAATGAAATTTGGTTCAACTGTTCCCAAAACTAAACATAGGCCATACAAAATTTCAAAGATTTCCGCAAGAGGGCGCTTTAAGTAGTGCGTTTTTAAGACTCAATAACTCCTAAACTTCTGGACCGATTTCAATGAAATTTGGTATGAAGGTTCAACTGCACCCAAGTTAACACATAAAATATAAAAATTCCAAAGACTTCCGCAAGAGGGCGCTTTAAGTAGTGCATTGTTAAGACTCAATAACTCCTAAATGACTTGACCGATTTTACTAAAATTTGGTACGTAAATAACTTGACCCTGCAACAGAATTGAGGCTATTTAAATTTCAGAAAACTTCCATGAGAGGGCGCTTTATACAATCAACTATGTTTGGCTCATTTACGTCAAAACGGATGAACCGATTTTGATGAAACTTGGTAGGCATTTGTATCTGTTATTGAAATAGATCCTATGCTTTTAAAAGTTCTTTCAACAAAAATCAAGGAATGAGCCGAAGGCAAACGAAGTCAACACCCAAAGACGAACGTAAAAAAGAAGTTTAACGAACACGAGCAGAAGCTATATAAAGATGAAAAAAAAACTAACAGAAAAGTATCGACCAAAACCGACGTTGAACGAAGACAGTCCAAAAATCGAAAAGATGCTTATAGGATTTTTTAAAATTGGAATTTTTTTGAGATAAGCTTACATATGTAAGAAAAAACTTTAAACGCATTTTTCTCGAAATGACTTTTCAAACTGCACTCAGATAAAAGTTTCTCGGAATATGATAAAAAAGGCATCATATTTAGAGAAAAATGGTCTCTAGTCTAAAAGTCTTTAGTCTATAGACTTTGCTCCAGAGAATGCCTTTCTCTAAATGCGATCCTAAAAATGATAAAAAGCTTCTATGAAAAAGAGAAATATATTGTTTTTAAAGGAAAAGACTTTTTAGTTTTGAAAAAACATTTGTTTTTATTGAAGAAAATACTTCTCATAGTGAATTTTTTATCAAAATATAGGAAACATTTTTCATGTGCAATAAATTTTTCTCTATGAGTGAGAATTTTTTTGTGCGAGAAAAATAATTATCATTATAGGAGACATTGAAATATTTCCATTTCCTAGAAGTGAAGAAATATTTCTGCGAAAATGTGAAAATTTATTCTTATTGAAGAAAATGTTATTTGAAAAAGAGAAAATTGCTATTCGCCCATTCCAAGCATAACTCAAAACGGGTCCGTCTCGTGGCTTTCGATTTGTTTTATTTTTGGGCTATAGATTCCTATTAAAGTTCTAAGAACAAAAGTTCATTTATTTTTTTTTATCGCCATTCATTGAAAAGTTATGGACCTCTCAATTCTGCAAATCGTCCGAAAAAGCCAGAATCGGGAAATTTTCAATTAATTGTATCTACGTCAGTTTTTATCCAATTTTTTTAAATAAGATACCGTTGGAAAGGTATTGGAAATAACTTTTTGAAAAAATATATAATTTTAAAATTTTTGATGTTAGGGTTGCCAACCAATTAAAAAAAAAGTATTTGCTAACATCTCAAAAAAGCATAATTCTTTTTTGTTTTTTTTTTTTAAATTTGAAGAAGAATGTTGCCTTTAATTCAAAAGCAATTTAATGATGGAGCTTTTATATGTTTTTTCGCAATTTTAATTTTTGTGCACATATCTTATCATTTTGAGACACTTTATCGTCTATAAATTTCAAAATGGCTAAGATGTTCGAAAATTTGTTCTGCAAAATGGTTTACCTTGTTAAGACCCCCTTGTTTTAGGAGAGGGCAAACCCAAAAAACGATATTTCATAAAATGTTAAAACTTAATTCATAATTTAAAAAATGTTAAAATGCGAGAAGTTTTGAAAATCGTCCTTTTTCACCGGGTTACATCCGCTAGTAATCAATATTTTTGGCGACTCCATGTACAATCAACGTAGTTATGCTGCCAGCAAATTTTCAAAGGGAGAAATTTGATCACGTTTCTTTACTGGACTTCTATAAATCATACCTGCTCAGCAAGCTGACGCGAAATTTAGATTTCGCGGGACTCAAAAGTCCCTCAAAAGAAAGAGGGACTTAAAAATTGTTTTACATTATTTTTTTTTGGATCGGAGAAATCCCCATGGAGAGGTTTTGGTTCTCCTGAACTCTTTTTTTTCTTCAGAATGTATACCCATGATAAGCAAAAAAGTAAAGATTCTGATAATCACAAATATTGACTGCAAAGTTCGAAGGTCGATTAAAAAAAAATTTGAACTAACATAACCAAACGTTGCGATACGGGTCTTCTAATTAGCCTCTTTTTTCACCACTCACTCTCAGAATCAACTTAACTTTTGCTAACCAGAATTTGTTCTATAATGTAATATTACGTAATATATTATATTACTTTGCGTTACAGTCACAACTCTGCTTGTGGCCCAAAACACCATATCTTCTTACGATGTGGCCCAGGGAAACAAAAAGGTTGGACACCCTTGTTTTAGAGAATAATAGTTGTGGAAAATTTAATTATCTTATCAATGATGGTTATGAGAAAATTAAAAGACTTTTACTCTATTCCACAAATGAAAATAAAAAAAATTGTAAGTTTATGTTGTCAGTCCAATGTCAATATGCAATGTCAATATGCATTAATATGGTTTTGTTTTTACTTTAACAACAAACAAACTTCTTATTGAACTTTTCTCTAGACTTAAATTGTTCTAATTCCTTTAGTTTTCTTGTTTTTGTTGTTTTGTTTTGTACATTTTATAAATCAAAAAACAAAATATGCATGCATTAATACTACTTACAATCTATTTAAATATAACATGTAGAATTTTCAACACTGGTTTTAATTTTTTACTTTTTGTTTGTTAATCTGTAACTACTACTAACATAATTTCAACACTGCGTTTTGTAAATATAGTCGGAATTTTTTTATATGTACATATGAATATGCATATAAAAATATATCTATCATATGTCAACTTGTTTTTATTATATTAATAAGTACATACATATGTATATTGCAATATATTAACTTCTCGGCTTATCATATACATATATTTTTACTAAGGTATTTGTTATTATAATATTGGTAAACGACCGAAAATTAGAAAAATAAATTTATTTTCAAAACGTGCTTTTTTTGGTTGAATCACGAAACTCATCTTGGGGGAGTTTAGTTTAATACACAAGCCTATTTCAAGTGCGTCTGTTTTTCCATTAACAGATCAATTCTGTCGCGGTAACATTAATCTTATTAACGAAGAAATTCACCATTTGATAACTTATACTTTATTCGAGTATTCTGAGCCCACTCGTTACCGGTGAATGTTGTTACCATCTATTTAGGTGGTAACAAGCAAAACAGCTGACTTATTACTGCTTAGATTAAGAAAAGTGATCAAAAACTGATTCAAATTGATAAAAAATCGTAGCTGCACCGGCGTAGTGAGTGAATATTTCATGCTAAGGAAAACATATATATTAAAAGTTCATAAAATGCAATTAATTCCATGTATTTAATTTTCATTTTCCATTGTTGGCATATCACCACACTATAAAACAGAACTGCCAGATGCAAAAAAAGAGTTTTATTTCAATATGGTGAGCTTACAACGTTTGACAGCGTTACCGAGTGCACAGAATACCAATTTCTAAGACCGGTAACGAGTTTTGGTAACAATATTGCTATTACCGGTAACACACAGAATCGATCTGTAAATCAATGGCTGGATATCATTCTTCTACGACAAGAACAGCAAGCATGTTTTTAAAAATCACGTTAGTAACGTCTTTGTGAACCCAGAATACTGGCAAATAAATGATTGGAAGGAAATTTAGATACCTTACAAGTTGTTGTTTTCGATACAAACAGCAAAGAGGATAATTTTTATGAAACATTCAGAAAGCAGTAAAACAAAAATAGAGTTCCGAAACGAACCTTTTTATTTTGTAGATGTTGGTGCCTGTTAAAAATGCGATGCTGATAAAACAAAAGCTGTGCGGCAAACTTTAAAGCAAATTTAAAGACAAGAGATGCTAAAAATTTACTAATTAAAAATAGAGCATACTGGAGGATACTTAAGAAAAGACTGGGAACTTAGATTCCATAAGAAATTTCAGTCAACAGATTTTTAAATGCCAAAGCGCAGATTCTCTGTGCAGAACTTTTATTTTATATTTTTACAACGATATATTTATACCCCCACGCGTACTGCGTAAGGGGTATATTTATTTTGTCACGACGTTTGTAACGCCCATAAGGAGGCGTGGTAGGTATAGAAAAGTATATATATTTTTGCTCAGTATCACCACTTGAGTTGATTTAGCTATGTCCGTCTGTCTGTCCGTCTCACAGTGTTGCGTCTAGTGGACAAAAATCAAAAATTTTTTTTCATCAAATCATACAAAATGGGTATCGTTGTAAAGGAAATACTCCAATTAAGAAGAATTAAAATTTTTAGTTCCATTAAATAATTTTTGGAGACGCTACACCTGTTTAAACTCAATACAATTTCATAGTTTTTTTATGGTACAATTTTCGTTTCCGAGCACTTAGGCAAATTTTTTTTTGTTAACTCATTTTTCAAGATATTTTAATATTTTTAATTTTCATTTAAAGTTAATTTATAGTAAAAAATAAGGTTTTTGTTATTGGGAAGAAAAAAGTTAAATTGAATTTTTTCAAAAATTTCAAAAATTGATAAAACTATGGAAAAATAAAAAATTTTGTTAAATTTATTAGTCAGCTTCTTCCAAGTTCCGCTGAGATCACCTTTGAAACCAACAAACATTGTAAGTATGATTTATTATCTTTTAGAATCTATAAAAGACTTATCCGAATACGTCCGATTCTTTGAGTAATCGTATTTTTAAAAATGGTCCAAAATGCAATTTTTCATAATTTTTCGAAAAATGTTTTAACAGCAATACAAATGTAAACAAACATGTTTCTTATCTATTTTATTAAAAAATGATCTAAGTCTGTTTTTTTAGATGTTTTTTTTTAAATTATAGGACATTTTTTGAATAATATGTATTTTAATATATACAAGAAATATATCATACCGGAAAAAAAAACTTAATTCATTTTAGAAATAAGCGAACAATTTTAAAAATTTGTACCCTACAAGTTAAAGAAGGGCTTTAAAGATCTTGCAATAATTATTGGGCACAAATTAACTAACTAATTTAGGCAATTACTGGAAATTACGTAAATTTTTTTTAAGTAGAGTACACCTATGATTACTATTGCCACCCACAATGCATTTACCGTTTTTAATTAAACATTTTACATAAAAGTTTAACGCGAGATTTGTAGTAAAAATGTCATATATTTTTTAATAATTCCGATTTATTTAATAGTTGGATTAGTGCTGGACCACGAGATAAAGTATCTTTCATCGTAGCTTTTGTTAAAGAAAAAAATTGATGAAAGAGTATTTGATGAAAATCAAGTAAAACAAAAAGTACGCGTTTTTTGTCAAAAACTTCAAAGAAAGTGGAGAAATTGAGTGTGGTTACAAAAAAGAATATTTTTTAAAAAAAAATTCGAATTGGCTAAATCTCAAAGCTTTCGAATTTCCACATCCAGATGATGTAAGTAAACAGCTTTAAAGAAAATAAAATATTTTTAAAATAAAAAGTTAAAATTAATCTATAATTTAGCAACCTAGCACAAGTCGCGGAAGGCCTCAAATGCAATTTCACTTGGCATCAGAAAAAACAAAAAAAAGGAGAATAGCTGATATAGCTGGTGAATATTCTGCGGAAGAGTTAGATTTTGCTTCCCAATTTGCTAAAACAAATAGCAATCCTGAAAGTGAGCCTAGAAAAAAAAAGTTTGTCACCAATGGAGGCATTAACGCTGTATATGGATTTGGACCTTTCTGTAGAAAAGTACAATATTTTGCGAAAAACAGTGAACAAATTGCATGAAAATTGCTTTCCTAGTTATTATGCTATACAGAACTTAAAAAAAACGTTAGTACCGCCAGTTATAGCTTCAGAAAATTCTGCTGAAGTTCCTTTAAAACCTTTAATGCGAAAGACAGCAGAAAGCGTTTTGAGTTTATGTAAACCTAATTTGCTCCAAAACAAAGTTACACTTAACTGCAAGTGGGGTATGGATGGAAGTTCTGGCCATAGTCGGTATAAGCAGAGTTTTTCTTCAAGCGAGTTCAACGATGAGTTCTTATTTTTAATTGCTTTTGTTCCAATAAAGTGAGTAACCTTTGTATAATTTTATATAGTAAAAAAACATTTTTATTACTTTAGATTAATTGACTCAACATCCAGAAATGAAATTTGGGTCAATGAAAAATGCTCTTCCACTCTTTTCTGTCGACCTGTGAAATTTATCATGGCAAAAGAAAATAAAAATATTATTATTGGAGAAAATGCTGCTATGAAAAACCAGATAAATGAGTTAGAATGCGACATAATCTATCTTGATGGAAGACCTATTGAGGTCTCATACATAATGCACTATACAATGATAGATGGTGCCATTGCAAATATTCTAACTGAAACCAATTCAACAAGTAGATGTTTTATATGCAAAGCAAGTCCTATTGAAATGAATCGAATTGATTTGGTTAAAACTCCAAATATAAATCATTATGAGTATGGACTTTCAACACTACATTGTTGGATAAGGTTTTTTGAATGTTTACTGCATATAGCCTATCGATTGGCATTTAAAAACTGGCAAGTAAGAGCAGAACATAAAACGGTTTTTGCTGAAACTAAAACACGAATACAAAGAGAGTTTAGAGAGAGACTGGGCCTGCTAGTGGATTATGTAAAAACAGGTTATGGCACCACAAACGACGGAAATACGGCTAGGAAGTTTTTTTTAAACTATGAAGTATCTGCAGAAATCACAGGACTTAACAAAGATCTTATATAAAACTTTGCATTAGTGTTAAGAATCCTCTCATGTGGCAAAATCATTAAAATTGATGAATTTAGTAAGCTGCTGAGAAAAACGAGGAACTTGTACATAGAGTGCTACAATTGGTATTATATGCCTTGCTCTGTACACAAAGTTTTAGTACATGGATGCGAAGTAGTAAAATGTTTCGATTTACCAATAGGTGACTAAACTTTTAATATTGTAGTTTGAAGTAATTCGATCTAAGATATATTTTTTCACAATAATTATTTTCGCAGGAACTTTATCTGAAGAAGCTTTAGAAGGAAGCCACAAAAATATTCGATATACTCGTCTTAATCACACGCGGAAGTGCTCAAGAGAAAATTCCAATACAGATCTTATGACCTATTTGGTAATCTCATCAGACCCTCTTTTATCTAAATATAATAAAAAATAGTAAATATAATAAAAAGATAATTGAGGAAGATTCTAACATCAATTTGTATATTTATAATGAAAATAAAGATGAAGATTAGCACTTTTTTAATTCAAATAATGTACATAAAGAAAATATTAAATAATTATTAGTAAAATTAATATTTGCATTTTATTATTCAAAGCGAATATCTTTCAAAAAGAAGAAAACGTCAATGTATTAAAAATATATAAGTTTTTCCAGCATAGTTTAGCAAAAATACTCTTACAAAAATATTTATATCTTTTAAACTATATAAAATATTTCAAAGAAATAATTTTTTTTGATAAATCATAAACTATATATTAAACCAAAATTAAAAAATTGTAAATTTAAGAGTTTTAAATATGGTAATAATTTTTTAAAAAACTTAAAAATCTCAAAAATTGAAATTTATAACCTTAATTTAGACATAAATTTTTTTCATATTTGATATCAGCGACCTTAAATAATTCACCACTCCAAATTTCATCCAAATCGGACGACTCCTTCTATTTTTGTCCAACTTTTGTATGGGCTCGCAACACTGCGTCTGTGGACACGATTACAGCCGTAATTTTGAAGCTATCGTACTGAAGATCGATATTTCAGTTTTTTCTGAAAAACTAAGATTCAAGTTCGAGAATGGGCTAAATTGTATGAAAACCACGCCTACCTCCCATACAACCCCAATAATGCAAACTCCATAAAGAAGTAAGTATTAAATTCGGTATTTGTGTAATTTGTGTAATCTGGTGGTGACCGCATGCAGGTTAAGTGTGTCGCTTAGCATGCTCGGAGCCCGGGTTCGATCCCCAGCCGCGGCGAAAAGTTTTTTCAATAAAAATTATTTCTGATCGGTCACCACCTCTCTGCAGACAATGGCAAACCTCAGAGAGTAAATAATGCCATGTAAAGCTTCTTGAGAACATGAACATTACCCGTTCGGAGTCGGCATAAAACATGTAGGTCCAGTTCTCGGTTAATTGTGTGCAAACATTTAATAACACAATTGATCATAAGAAGCTCGGTCAAAGTCCTTTCAAGAGCTGAAATGGCCAATTTGATTTTTTTTTTTTTTTTGTGTAATCTATATCAAACCTAAGGTGTGTTAGAAAAATGGGCGTCATCCACCCACTAACACGCCCACCTCCCATACAACTCTAAAACTGAAAACTATATAAAGAGTCTTGTGTCGAAGCTACATATATAAAATTGGATATTTATTCATTTCAAATCAAAATTTGACCGTGTTAGAAAAATAGGCGGCACCCACCCACGAACACGCCCACCTCCCATACAACCCCAAAATTAAAAACTATATAAAAAGGGCTTCTGCCAAAGCTGCAAAAATAAAATTTGATATTTATTCATTTCATATCAAAATTTGAGCAAACATATAACTCCAAAATTTTAAACTTTTACAGAGTTTAGAAGAAAGAAGAGAGGCTTCTCTTTAAGCTAAAGGAAAAAAATTTGGTACTTGTTATTTTAAATCAAATCTAAATTATGGAAGAAATACAACCCATAATAGTGAATAGCTACGGAACTGAAATGGGGTATTTGTGTATTTTATATCAAAACTGAGACATGTTAGACAAATTGGCGGCAACCACTCAAGAACACGCCCACCTCCCATACAACCCCAAATTGAAAACTTTATAAAGAATCTTGTCTTTACTTTGCAGGAAAACAATTTGATATAATTTATTTTAGACGTCATCAAATAGTAAAATTTTTGAAATCTCATCAAAAAGAGCTACATTTTATTTGAGTAAACTATAAGATAATTTTTCATAGAAATATATTTTAATTTTTGTTTTATTCAATCTAAGGTATATCCAGGATGCTGTGTTGTGAGCAAATCAAGTTAAATCCATGTTTGGTGCAAAACAAGTTATATCCAAATTGAAAAACTCAATAACTTCAAAAGTTTTCCAAATTATAGAATTTTTGTTTTTGTATCCAAATCTATATAGCTTTATCTACGTTCATACAAAATATGAAAATATTTCGTTGAAAAAATAATGTGCCAGCAATTTTTGCTCATTAACTCAGAATTTGAATTTTGTGATATATGTAACTTGATTTGCATGTTTGCTCTTCATATACAGTCGAAACTCTCAATAACGAACTCCTATATAACGAAGTTTTCTTTGTTGCGAAGAAATTATAAAAAACACTTAGGGTGCTCACAGTTCTGTATTATCTGCTCTGTTAACTTTGCCGTTTATTAACTTTAGAACATTTTAGCACGTGTTAACTTTGATTGTTTTTGTTTTACGTACAAACTTGAGATACCACTTGTTGCTAAAGTTATCTCACTTCTACTCATGTCTTTCTTTTGTGTTAATGTGGTATCACTAATCAGCTGATTAAATTTTGTTGCAAGAAATGGAAGAAGAATGGATCGGCGAAGAAGTAAGTACATTTTTCCATAATTCTTTAATAATACAGAACTGTGAGCACCCTTTATATGTTTTATTTACCATAAAATTGAAAGTGTATTTTGAGAAACCACCGAACTAGGCAAATGACAACTTTAATCATTACCATATCTCACATTTATTGCAGTCGCTATCAGCTTGCTTCTCTAAATGTATTAGAAAATTATACTGAAGACGAAAAAAGGAAAAATGTACTTCAAACCAAAATAACTGACTAAAACAAATAAAAAAATGTTAATAAGAACAAAATTGTTTTTCTCTTCTATGTAGCAAATTTTCTTTATAAAAAAAAAAAAAAAACAAATTGGCCATTTCAGCCCTTGAAAGGACTTTGACCGAGCTTCTTATGATCAATTGTGAATTTTCTTTATAGCAAAGTAAATATCCAGTCCCTTGGAATTCGTTTAGAGTTTCGACTGTATATAAATATATATGCATCTTCTGGAGCTCTTCCTCTGACACGATATTTGTTGTATGAAAGATCGGAATGCACATAACTTAAAGCACAGGCGTTTTTTTGTAGAACGTTACGCTCAGATAAATATTTATTTAGTTTTATTTTATTTTATTATTTAATAAAAATGCGGATATATATTAAAATTGATATATAATTGTTTTAACAATTTTCTGTCCGTAGCCCGGCAGACCTTCGCTTCATTTCCATTTTATACTTCGCACCCTAACTTTTGACAGTCTCATGCGTCTAGTCTTTTGGAATGAATCCCTTCTATGCATCAGTGTCTGAAGAAATTTCGAGTTTTTTGAGAATATATATAAATTTGTCAGTTCTTGAAGTTTTTATTCCAAAGTTAATCTTTATATGAGAAATATCTATATATATAAAAATGAATCGTGGTTTGTTCGGCTGCTATGTATTCAGTTGAGCGGCAGAAAAGAGGTTTGCTACACGCACACTTTTTTCCACGAACCATACGGACAAAACAATCCTACTTCCCAATAGGCAACTAAACCAGCGCTCTTCATACGAAGGCCTGCATTGACTGCTACTTTTGAAGACTAAACACATCCGTTCCTCGCTGCTCTTAAGAGCACTTCTTGAAGGCCTTCCTTTTCTGCACAAAAGGCAGCACAACAAATTTGTTTTCTCTACAAAGACTGACTTTTCATATACTTCAGGGCAACTTTTTCGTTTAAAGTCAAAATATATATCAGTTTAAAAATATGACGCAATAATGGCCCTTCTCACTGCTATATCAAAGATTATAGATTGAAATTAATCTGACATAAAAAACATAGGAGAGAATATAAAATCATAGAATTACTATAACATAATTCCGTAAAATGTGAGTGCGGAACGCTTGATTTTTTTTTTTAAATTTCATAGCGTATTTTTAGGCATTTTTATTTTGTGATTTATTAAAACTTCATAAACTTTTTATATTTATTTTTTCATTTTGAAATTTTCAGTTTTACAAAAAATTTGTAAACTTATTTCGTCGTACCTTCTATGGTTTCCGTTTTTACTTTAAGGTATTTTATAAATATTTAGAACTAAAAATGGTATTTGCACAATTTAAAATCGAATATCTGACCAACGCTGATTTCTAATTCAGCTTAAAGAAAGTCAATATTTCATGTTTTTTTTCCCTTTGGTAAACCGGGTCCGTCATTTTTGACGGGAAAGAACTAGTATATAAATAAATAGAAAAAGGTTTAAAAGAAAAAAATATTTTTTCATTACTTTTTGTTTACCCCTACTATTATCCATTCTAAAGAAGTGCTTCTATCAGGCCTCTTTTGAGCTATCGGAGCGGAAGGCCTGCGAAATTTTCCCATTTCATATAAAAAAGAAAGTGTAATTGTATATGAGTGCGGCAGTACTACAAAATCCACAGGAAGGCCTGCTAGCAGCGATGTCATTGTCTACTGGGCTCGTTTAGTTTGATTGACAATAAGTGCAGAAAACTCTATAGTAGAGTCTATACACATGCTTTTATTTACGAAACTCAAACTGGAAACCATGAATATCCACTCTTTCGGCGTCTCTCACCAGATAACAATGGTAGCAGGGATGGCATTTTACGCACAATTGTGCTTTTTTCGGCACTTTCGAGACAAGACGGCACTTTAAGCACGTGCTTTTTCATTTCGGCACAATTTGAAAATCCCAAAATTGAAAAAATTTTGAAAACAAGAAAATTGAAATTGCCCCAAAATTTTTATCAACCGTGATATTTGCCACAATTTAAGTCTTTCGTCTGAAGCAGCAGCTGCAACAATTCCCAAAGCCGTCGAAAGACTTATAATAAACATCAATGAACATTTTTGTCATAACGTTAGCAGAAAAGAAGACTTCAGCGAGTTTCAAGCAGATTTTGGCTTCCAAAAAAAAAAAAAAAACAAATTGGCCATTTCAGCCCTTGAAAGGACTTTGACCAAGCTTCTTAGGATCAGTTTAATTGGGTGTGTTATTAAATGTTTGCACACAATTGACCGAAAACTGGACCTACATGTTTTATGCCTACTCCGAACGGCTAAAGTTCATGTTCTCAAGAAGCTTTACATGGCATTATTTACTCTCTGAGGCTTGCCATTGTCTGCAGAGAGATGGTGACCGATCAGAAAAATTTTTTTATTGAAAAAACTTTTCGCCGCGACTGGGGATCGAACTCGGGCTCCGAGCGTGCTAAGCCACACACTTAACCTGCATGCTACGGTCACCACAAGATTTTGGCTTCTAGCTGCACCAAATTTTGCGATTAGCTCCACCGCGATGGCTCTCCCGATGGCTAAAAAAAAATATAGTTTTAACCATTCGTCAATTGTAAAATTTGTAAAAAAAGGTGTTTTGAATTAAAAAATTTGACTTTCCATGTGAATATCTTGGTTGAATTTTAACGGTTTTTCAATTTTTCTAATTTTTTCTAAAAGTTTTTTAAATTTTCTTTCAAATGTGATATAAATTACAGCAAAGTTCTAACCAAAAGTAGTTGAAAAGAATTTTCTTAATATTGTCGTTAGTTATTTAACGTGTGGTGTGGTGACCGTGGCATGCAGGTTAAGTGTGTGGCTTAGCATGCTCGGAGCCCGGGTTCGATCCCCAGCCGTGGCGAAAAGTTTTTTCAATAAAAAATTTTTCTGATCGGTCACCACCTCTCTGCAGACAATGGCAAACCTCAGAGAGTAAATAATGCCATGTAAAGCTTCTTGAGAACATGAGCCGTTCGGAGTCGGCATAAAACATGTAGGTCCAGTTCTCGGTCAATTGTGTGCAAAAATTTAATAACACACACAACACAATCGATCCTAAGAAGCTCGGTCAAAGTCCTTTCAAGGGCTGAAATGGCCAATTTTTTTTTTTTTGTTTTTTGTTTTTTATTTAACTTGTGTTTCAACCAAATGCCAAGAGAGAGAAAAAAACTATCGCAAATTGAATGTTCTAAATTCTGAAGCCAATATCTCCGCCATCTGAGAATAGATTTTATTTATTTATGTATATTTTCTGTATATATTCCTTAAAAATAAATTTGAGTTTTGACGGTCTTTTACGAAATGAGCGCGATATGTTAATATTTGGCACTATTTTTTTCTAAAAAGCACTATTTTTCTCTCTTATTTGGCACAATCAAAAAAGGTCCAATTTCATCCCTGAATGGTAGAACATTGACGTATTTGGAACAGAAGTATGTATCCAAATACGTCAGCAACTGTTGTGCATGTGCACATAGTACAATAAACTATTTGTTGTACTATGCATGTGCAGTTCATTTGGAGAGTGGCCAAAGAGTGTATTTCAACACAGAGAACCCAGCACAGCGAATGGAAAGACCAACAGCAACAACATTAACGAATTTTTTGAGCATGCGCCAGTGATCCGTTTGTGAGAACATTGCTTTTCTCGGAGATGCCTCAATATAACGCATGGAATTCATCGTCAAAAAAATGGTCAAGCAGAAAGCAAGGCCAATCAGTAGATGAATATCCTGGTGTATTTTCAACTGATGCATTGGTTGCAAAGAACGAAGATTGCTTCTAAATGGTTGGAAAGATTGGACTATTGTTCATTGATGCTCCCGGCGGAACTGGGAAAAAATTCCTGATATCATTGATATTAGTAGCAATTCGTGCTCAAAGTGTCATTGCGTTAGCTCTCGCATCTACCGGAATCGCTGCAACACTGTTGGAAGGTAAAAGAACGGCACATTTAACACTGAAGCCGTTCCGTTAAATCTGAAAATCAACGAAAATCCTGTTTGCAACATTTCAAAGCAATCAGCCTTGGCAAAAGTGTTGAGTGCAAGAGGCACACGAACGATCATTAGAAGCACTCGATCGAACATTGAGAAGTTTGCGCAACAACAATCTTCGCTTTGGTAGCGTAATGCTACTGCTGGCAGGCGTCTTCCGACAAGCACTTCCCCTGATTCCAAATTCAATAGCGGCGGATGAACCAAACGCATGTCTCATTGTATTTGTCGCGATACGTGAAAACTATTCCATTGAGTACGAATATGCGCGTGTTCCAGGATACAATTGCATAAGTTTTCTCAAAAGAACTGCAGAGAATCGGTCTTGGACAAATTTCGGTACATACTACGACTGGTTTTATATCAATTCCACCTGCTTTTTGCCAATTCAATTCAACTAAAAATGAACTCATTAACAATGTTTATCCGAACATTAGTCAAAACTATTGTAACTACGAATGATTGAGTGCCCGTGCAATCTTAACAGCAAAAAATGTTGATGTTAATGACTTGAATTGGCCAATTCAAAATCAAGTTCCGGGAGAATTGCGGTCATACAAATCGATCGATCGTGTAGAAAATGAAGTCGTCAATTATCCAGTAGAATTTGTAAGCTCTTTGGATTTGCCTGTCATGTCACCTCACCATTTGCGTCTTAAAGAGCCCTTCAAATGAGAATAATGCCTTATTCTCCGAATTCCTTTGACTTCAACCGATATGCCGTTCCAGTTTCAAACGCATTCAGCTACCAGTGAAACTTGCATTTGCGATGACCATAAACAAGTCATAAGGGCAGTCGCTGAGAGTGTGTGACATAAATCTGGAAATGTTAGTCTTTTCACACGGCCAGCTATATGTGGCGTGATCCCGAATCGAGAAACCTTCCTCATTAATCATTTACGTTCCGGAGCAGAAAACAAAAACTGTTGTGTATCATGACGCATTAAATTTAATAACATTATTTTTTCATTCTTTTTATTATAAATCAACTAGCTGACCCGGCAAACGTTGTTTTTTCAAAACTTAATATTCAATGTGCGAGTTTAGGAAAATTTTATTTTTGCCTAAATGACGTAGAATTTAATAATTTGTGTAGAATAAAAACTATACAAATTTGCGTTTTGGTTATGAAATTGTTGAGATCGATAATATTGGCCGCATCGTGTGCGCTTTGAAATTTGTTTGGTTATAAAATGAAACTCGTTTATAATTTAAATAAATGTAATGCCTTTTATTCATAAAAAAATAAATAAAGTTAAAATTTAAAGCTTTTTGATAAACTTTGTTTTTTGTTTTGTTTTTTCGGCGCGTATATAAACAATGAGGATGGCTTTCTGACACGCGAACAGGCGACATACAATTACCCATGTGCGAAACACGGAAACTCTACGTTGATTCCGCAAACTTCCAACGACTGGCCTTGTAATTTGTTAATGGTCATCGCGAAGGCCAGACGCACGGGGAATTTTAGTTGTTTAAAACGAAAGGCATGTCCGTTGGAACCATCGGGATGAGCGGAACCAAAACATCCTCTCCTTTGTACTTTCCTTTGATAATCGTCGCCTCGGTTACGTTATTCATAAGTTTTTTGACAGCTAGTCTCGTTCCATTGTATAGTAGAGAGTGATTGATGCTGCGCAACATTATAATTACTGAGAGCCTACTTTTAATTGCAAATTGTGAGGTGGTAATCTGGACAATTTCAGTGAATCGCAGCAAATCTTTAACCAATTATGATTTTTGAAGTTCTGCTCTACGTTCGGAAAAACACGCCGAATGAGCTTCTCCTTTGAATCGGTCAACTGACAGAAATCAGTGGGCAGTGTGCTGAATCCAGTGGAGATGTCAACTGCGATTTTGCCATTACCAAGGTCCAACAATTGCTTTGAAAACACATCAGCACATCGATCTTGTTGCAAAAACACTCGCATGTTAGTCGTTAATCGGAGTGTCTTCAAATGCCGCCACAAATTTTATGATTTCAAGCACGCGTTTAGTTCATCAGCTACAATTGACCGTGGAATAACTGGAAACGTCTGACGAAAATCATCGGACAACAGAATCATGGCTTCACCAAAAATGTTATGGTTGTCACGAAGATCTTTCAGCTTTCTGTTCAGCTCCTCCAATGATCTCTTATGGGCCATCGTGCATTCGTCCCAAATGATCAATTTGCATATCTGTAGGTTTTTTGCCATTGCGCTGTTTTCGGCGATGTTGCAAGCTGGTGTCTCTTTGATTTACATGGTCAGGGGCAATTTCAAGGCAAAATGTGCCGTTCGCCCACCATCTAACAAAGTTGTTGCTATTCCAGATGAAGCCAATGCTAGGGCAACTTCATTCTGCGATCGAATCCTCGCCAAAAGCAATGAAATTAATAACGTTTTTCCAGTCCCTCCGGGAGCATCGAGGAAGTAAATTCCACTAGTTCTATTGTCCACCGCTTCTATCAAAGAGTCGTTCGGATTCGAAGGAAAACATGTAGATGTGATAATAGCAAACAATGTGCGAATTTGACGTGGCTCAGAGGCAACAGAATCGATCAGTTACGAACATTTTCGATAAAAAAGGACGTTAGTAGGTAATACTAAGTATGCCTAATTTCGGATTCAAGTAATATTTGTGCCGAATTTGAGATAAATCCGTCCAGCCGTTAAATTTTGTTGGCTACTTAAGGCAGTTAGAAGTGGCAATTCCCATACACAAGTACCAATTTCAAAGTCAATGAAATTACCTACTTGATTTTATTCTATTTCGCCAAATATTTGATGGGACGAAATTTGTTGGGCCAACCGTCTGCATAAATATAGGATATGAATTCAATTTAATTTGAAAACTGTTTTATTCAATCTATAATTGAAATTACTGTTGCGTCATCTGTTTCGTTACTAATTTTCGATCCAAAAAAATTTCGAGTAGAAACATCCTTGACATTGGTTCAATAAATAAAATTATTTTGGGCAAAACTAAGTTTGCGGGGTCAGCTTGTTGTTTAAATAAAAATACTTGGAAAAACAGAACTTGTTATCTAAAATTTATCAGAAAAAAACAAAAAAAAAAACAAATTGGTCATTTCAGCCCTTGAAAGGACTTTGACCGAGCTTCTTATGATCAATTGTGTTGTGAGTGTTATTAAATGTTTGCACACAATTGACCAAGAACTGTACCAATAATCAATAATCACTTTTTCTAGCAAAATATATGAAAGATTTTGAAAGAGGAATTTTTAGGACGTTGATTTTGTACTTGATGCTCAAATTTAAAAATTCAAAATGGCGAATTCAATATGGTCGCTAAAGTTTTAAATCTCTTTTTATCTGTTTGCAAAATTGTATCAGGGTTTTTGAGGACAATGATATTGAACTTGAAACTAGTTTTTATAATTGTAAATGGCAGATCCAATATGGCGACCATAATTTGGATTTGAATGAAATGTTTTGGTTCGTTCCATTATTACTTTGATCCACTGTATACGACATGCACTTCATGAATATCATGTTGTGAATTGGTGATTTTATTGTGCGTGCAACTAAAAAATAGAAGAAAAGGATTTATTGTAGAAATGAGACCTATTTTGATCGATTTCTCCACCCCGTTAACGCGTAATTTTCAACGAAATCGGCTGTGACATTTTTGCAAACTTATTTACAATCAAGTAGAAAGTACTAACGATGAATTTTAAAATGTATGTTATTTTGATGGTCCAACTGACAAGTTTTTGTATATTTTTAAAAAAGAGTTTGATGTGGTTAATATAAAATAATTAGAGGAATAATGAATAAACCGTTCATTAATTAAAAAAAATAACAAATAAAAAAAAAAACAAAATTAATAACAACAAACAAAGAAAGTCTAAAGTCGATCTAGTCCGACTATGAAATACCCTAAACCAACTTTTTCAAAATTATAGTGTAAATTAAATTAAATTAAATTATAGTTTTTCACAATTATAGTGTTGAAAATGCGCATGTCCGTGGGCAGATGGAGCCCGAATTCATTATGCATTTCAATTTTGATGAAAAATTTACATATACCTAGTTTTATTCCTGTACATCATATGTTAATGCTTTTATAGTGTTTTAGTGTATGTACCCAGTCGGCAATGGCAGCACTTCGAAGCGCTACTAGCAGGCCTTTATATGAATTTCGAAGTGCTTCCACACTCATATCCAAGTATACTTTCTTTTTTATATGAAATGGGAAAATTTCGCAGGCCTTCCGCTCCGATAGCTCACAAGAGGCCTGATAGAAGCACTTCTTAAGAATGTCTAAAAGAAGGGGTAAGCAAAAAGTATTGAAAAAAAAATTTTTATTCTTTTAAACCTTTATCTTTTTTTTATAAATTCTATGATTTTATTTTCTCTCCTATGTTTTTTTATGTCAGATTAATTTCAATCTATAAACTTTGATACAGCAGTAAGAGGGCCATTATTATGTCATATTTTTGAACTGATATATATTTTGACTTTAAACAAAAAAGTTGCCCTGAAGTATATGAAAAGTTAGTCTTTGAAAGGAAAAAAGTTTGTTGTGCTGCCTTTTGTGCAGAAAAAGAAGGCCTTCAAGAAGGGTTCATAGGAACAGCGAGGAAAGGATGTGTTTGGTCTTCAAAAGTAGCAGTCAATGCAGGCCTTCGTTTGAAGAGCGCTGTCTTAATTGTCTATTGGGTATTTGCTTTTTTATTGTAGTTTGTGTGTACGTGGACGGATATATAATACATACATACCAAATTTTATCTCTATAGCTTAAGCATAGGTTTTTTTATGGATTTTTAAATTTTTTGGGTAGTATCGGAGGTAGTCGTGTCCGTTGGCGGATGACGTCCATTTTTAAAAACGTCTTACTTTTGTTGTAAAAAACATAAGTACCAAATTTTATCTCTGTAGGTAAAACATAATCTTATTTAATGCGTTTTTCATATTTAGGTTGTATGGGAGGTGGGCATGTCCGCAGGCAGATGACACCCATTTTTCGAAAACAGCTTTATTTTTATATAAAATTGTTGAAGGTTAGATATGAGCTTATTTTTGCAGTTTTTAATATATTATGACGTGAGAACCCGAGGGTTCCATCTGGCTTTTTTTCACATTTGTGTTGAGGAATTTGGAATTTACTCTTTGCAATGGTTTCTATTTATTACAGAAACACTTTTAATATTTTTACTTATAATTTTTAAAATAGTAACAGAGTAACTTAATTCTATCTGCAAAAAAGTGGATGCGCTTAGTTCCAGAAGGATCTTTCTGCAACCAATTTCAGTGCTGTTACAAAAATAGATTAAATTAAGTAAGTTTCTCTAAAAATTTTAAAATTTTAAAAAACAACTTGAATTGATAAATTCTTAATGAAATTGGAAATATTGGAAAAGTGGCAGTACGGAGAACTAGTGGTTCCTTCATGCTGGAAGTTCATTCGATGCATTTGCGTTTTTCATCCGTTCACTCGCTATAGCAATTTACGCAAGAAAATGATGGTAGAGTTCAATCACTGCGTTTTACGTTCAGAGCAAGCAAGGGCTGCAACATTATAAAACAGTTTTTATGTTCTTAGCGTCATATTTCTTGATTATTTTTATTAATTTTACACAAAAATAATACTCAAAATGTTTTAATTTATAATCATAAAAATTTAAATTCTAAGTATTAAACACGTCCTATTTACAAATTCTCAACAAAAAAATCTAAGACATTTAAAATTTTTAAGATCTATGTGTTAGAGCCATCCCTGAAAGTAATTGCTTCTGACTCGTTACTTTACTTTCTTCTCGCTTTTCGTTGTAAGTAACGAGCTGTTAAAAAATATAATTTACGCATGAATTGCGCCAGCGAGTAAACGGACGCATATGCATATGCAGTTAATGAACTTTCATCTATAAAAAAAAGCTGTCAAACAACGCAATTTACGCAAGAAAAGTTGAAATATTTTCAACTTCCTTGCGTAACTAACGTTTTGCCAGCGTAACGTTCACCAGCATTGAACTCGCTCCCGTAAGCTTTTACATACTTCTATTTTGTAACGCCAGCGAGTAAACGGATGAGAAACACAAATGCACCGAATGAACTTCCAGCTTTAGCTTTCACACATTCTATTGCATAACGTTCAACGAGTTGACGGACGCATATGGGCATCTCCCAGTGATACTGACGCGACATTCGCATGGTTTTAAGTACTCGAAAAACAAGAAAGAAACAAAATGAGCCGATATATATTTTAAGTGTTCTAACGCGATGAAAGAGTGCTACATTTTATAAAAATATTGGCGAGATTTAGTACAAATTAGTACAAAGTAATAAGCAATCATTCAATGGAACGGACGCGACAAAAAAGATAAGTTTTTTTAAGTTCGTATAAAAATAAGCAAAATTTAGCTAATTTTGAGAACTTTTTTTTATATATAATAAACATGTTAATGTGGTGACCGTGGCATGCAGGTTAAGTGTGTGGCTTAGCATGCTCGGAGCCCGGGTTCGATCCCCAGCCGTGGCGAAAAAATTTTTTCAATAAAAAATTTTTCTGATCGGTCACCACCTCTCTGCAGACAATGGCAAACCTCAGAGAGTAAATAATACCATGAAAAGCTTCTTGAGAACATGAACTTTAGCCGTTCGGAGTCGGCATAAAACATGTAGGTCCAGTTCTCGGTCAATTGTGTGTAAACATTAAATAACACACACACCACAATTGATCATAAGAAGCTCGGTCAAAGTCCTTTCAACGGCTGAAATGGCCAATTTGTTTTTTTTTTTTTATTTTTTTTTTTTATACATGTTAATAAAGGTCAAAGGATAACTATTCTTCGTAGACTTATGAAATATTAGAATTATCTCTTCCCAAATTTTTCCAACAGTAGTAAAATGCAGTAAAGATGTTCATTATAAATTTTAATAAAAATACATCATAATAAATTCTTAAATTAAAGTTAGTAAATTAAAGTTAAATTCAGGTGACATAGCAATAATACTAATCAAAATAAAAAAAAATAAAATTAGAAGCTGTTAGAGTGCTTTATTTTAATGTTTTTCTCCACTTTTGGTGGACCTTTTTTAGGAGATGCTCCTATGCATATGCTGTAAATGAACTTCTACCTTAATACATATCGTTCACCGCAAGGTGGTATTTCGACAAATAAGGTCATACCCACCCAGCAAGAAACGCTCAAAATTTGGCTATACGGCGACGAATTCTCTAAGCTGCTTTGCAGTGTAAGCAGCCCAAAATTTAAGTAATTTTTCGTACTTTGAGGTACCAACACGTACGTTGCATAGACTGGTAAGCAGCTTTCTAATCGAACTTCGAAAATTTTCAAAGATCTAAAAGAATCATTCAAATTCGAAAAGGCAAAGCTTTTTAAAAAATTAATATTTGCATGTTTATTTGTAATTTTAATTTTTATTTTTTTTTTTAATTTATTTATTTTGTTCTTTGTTTCTTCACATTATCGCGTTAGTTCTCAACTTTTACCATCCGATTCGCAGCGAAAAAACTTTTATAGAAATTTTGCCTTTGCCAGGGTATGAACCCTTGTCTCGCCGATTTTTAGTCTGACGCCTTACCCATTTTGCTATGTCGCTTCATATCGATACGAAAATTTTTTCATTTATACAGCTAATTCTGTCGTAAGTACCAACCAATAAGCAGCTTGAAAGAGCAAAATTTTACTTTTTAGTTTAACAATTACATTTTTTTCTAAAATATAATTAATTAAAACTTATACATGGGCATCTCCCAAAAAAGGTCCACCAAAAGTGAAGAAAAACATTAAAATAAAGCACTCTAACAGCTTTTAACTTTATTTTTTTTTAATTTTGATTATTATTACTGCTATGTAACTTGAATTTAACTTATTATGATGTATTTTTATTAAAATTTATAATGAACATCTTTACTGTATTTTACTACTGTGGAAAAATTTGTCGCGTCCATGATATCGCGTCCGTATTCGTGCTATATCTATTAAAAAAAAGGAAAGAGATAATTCTAATATTTCATAAGTCTACGAAGAATAGTTAGCCTTTGACCTTCATTAACATGTGTATTGTATGTAAAAAAAATTTCTTAAAATTAGTTAAATTTTTCATATTTCTATACCAGCTTAAAAAAACTTCTGTTTTTTGTCGCGTCCGTTCCATTGAATGATTGCTTATTACTTTGTACTAATTTGTACTAAATCTTGCCAATATTTTTATAAAATGTAGCACTCTTTCATCGCGTTAGAACACTTAAAATACATATCGGCTCATTTTGTTTCTTTCTTGTTTTTTGAGTAATTAAAACCGTGCGAATGTCGCGTCCGTGCCACTGGGAGATGCCCATATGTATGTTAATATACTCGTATAAGTCAAAGCAAAAAGTTATCATATAATAGGCAGTTTGATTATGTTAAGTTTAAGGTACTATTACAGTGTGTAAAAAATGAAAAATAATTTTTTGGTTTTTTTTAGAATCTGGTTCTTTAAGGTCTTAAGAATGCGTTTATGAAATTTTAGAAAAAAATATCATATAAAAAAAAAGATATAACATACATTACATTCGTATGTCGCGCATTTGTTCATATATTATCGTTCATAGAAGAAAATCTAATCGCGTTTTTCTCGAAACAAGTTTTTTCGAATTGGTTTCTTAGATATCTCGAGTTTTGCTTGATCGATTTCGAAGAATCTTGATTCATTGTGATCTTCATAGACTCTGCGAAGCACTTTACCTATAAAAAGCCGAGAAACTTTTATATTTTGTTTTTTACGGCTAAGAATTTCTGCCAAAAAGAGGGGTGTTTTGTAAATTTGTTTTTCAACGCATGCCATTTTTTTGTTTTTTATTTGCTTAGGTAGAGTGCTCAACTAAAACCCTTTACTGAAGAATGCACTTTGATTTTTTTACTTTCTGACGCCTTGAAAACGCTGGAGACGAGAAACCAACTTACAACCTTTTTTTAAACACGCCAACTTCAACGACCTCTAGAAAATAAACAACAAATACAAAACCAAAACAAAAACATTTTCTTTATATCTTCAACTTTAAGTGTACATAATGTAAGTAAATTTAAATTAAATAACTTAATAATACTATGTAAAAAAAATCAATAAAAAATGCGTTGTTTTTAATAGTTTCACAATGTAATAGTACCTTAAGCAGCTTTAAGTTCGAAATAAATGTTGAGAAGATAGAAGCACAACTTGTAACTTTTGGCACTATAAGTTCTATTGCCTGAAATTGACACCATAAGGCAGCTTTAGGTGTGGCAAGTTCCACAACGAACCTTTAAGCAGCTTTAGGTATGATAAGTTCTACAATGGACCATAAAGCAGCTTCGAAGTACCATGGAACTTATTTTGCCTCTTTAAACAGCTTTAAAGGGAACTCATAAGTAGATTTTGACTCATTTTGCTGGTTGGGCATTTACCACACCAATTTCCCTAAAAACAAAGAAATGGTTGCGAACGCTGTCACTGAGACAACTAAGTCTCATTGGCCTGTCGTATTATTATATGTCAGACACATCGTTCTCGCTGGTTGTAGGAAAAAGTCCAAAAGATAGAACCAGCACAGCACAACAGAAAAAAATGCTTTTATATTCACCAAGCATGTTCGATTAGATTAAATAGGAGGTCCAAAACAGGTTCAGGTCAGGTCCATTCAGATGTATATGTTGTATTATGTATATCCATAACCAGGTGAGAATTATGTGTCATTGGAAGATCATGATCACTGTCGATACTGCAGATAATCTATTATTTTATGTTTAATTGAGTTCATGGATTCATTTAAAGATATAACATTTGAAACAGAATTAAAGTTTCCGCAAGCACTTCTTAATGGTTCATTTTGCAAGTATTTTGTTCTACAAAAGTTCATAAAAAGTAACTCAAAAGATCTTCTAGGACGAAGTGGAATATTAAAGTAAATTTTACTCAACAAAGATGGACTGTCTACATGTCCATGTAAAAGTTTAACAATCCAACTAACGTTAAGCATAATTCTCCTATTTTTCAAAGTAGGAAGATTTTATAGCTGTAGGCGATATTCACAAGGTGGTAGATTAAAGTTAATATTGCAATAAATATAGTTCAGGCAGAACAAAAGACATTTTTTTCTGAACAGATTCAATGTCATCGATGTAACAACCGTATCGTGGACACCATACAATTGAAGCATATTCTAAGAAAGGCCGAACTAGAGAAGTGAATAAAGTTATAAAAGGTAATAAAAGGATAATTAAAATCTTTTACCCAACGTTTAATAAATCCTAGGGTACTATTTGCTCTATTTATTATTTTATTAATATGAATGTAAAATCGTAGTTTAGGATCCATGCTAACTCCAAGATCATGGAAACTATCTAAGGATTCTAATGTGTAGTCACATGAATGTCATGTGCTTACATTTTGTCATATTAAGATTGATTAGATTTATTCTGCACCAGCTATGTTTTCTTAATTCCACACAGGGTCTGAAATTATAGAAGCTTTTCATTGCGGAATAGATCTAGTGAAGCAGTCAATAAGCATTGTATTAAACACATAGACTGCGCCATCCAGATTCTGTACAGATAAATCTTTTGTATTAAGATGCAGTATAAATGACCAATATTTCGACATCGATATAGTCAAGCGTATTAAAATAGAGCGGCTTCGCTGGCTAGGTCATGTCGAGAGAATGAACGACGAAGCTCCAGCGAAAAAAATATTGGATTCGGTACCCAGCGGTGGCCAACGCAGTCGAGGAAGACCGCATCTCCGTTGGAAAGACCAGGCATTGGATAACCTGACGACGCTTGGAGTTTACGACTGGCGCCAGCAAGCGCACGACAAAAGAGGCTGGCGCAAATTCTTAGACCAGGCCAAAACCGACCAACGGTTGTAAGCGCCATCTAAGTAAGTAAGTAAGTAGAATACATAGATGACCAATTTATACTGGACAAACTATTTTTTAACATAACATAGTTAGTTTTTTTAAAGTTGAATTCCATTAATGGTTGACTAGGTCGATTCTGTATAGATAGTTTAGGAAAATTGAGACTAATTTCAATGGTTGGATGATGAAAATCTTCACGAGTGACCAGAAGATCGGAGCTTAACACTGAAGCAATGTTGCTTTCATAAAAAGATACCAGATCGAGCAAAAGTTTATTCTTATTCAAGTGACAGTTTAGTTGGAAAAGACCTTGACTTGAAAGCTTATTTAAAAAGTAATTATCAAATGAACTTTCAGACGATGGTAAATAAATTTATGGGTTTTCAGAACAATAATTCCAAGAAACATTGGGTAAGTTAAAGTCACCAGTTATTAAGATATGATCATTTGGATGTAGCAAATAGGAAAACTTTACTAATAGAAGCCAAATATTTGTTATACACTTCCAAGTTAGAAAGGGGAGGCATATATGAGCATGCAACATAAAGACTCAAAGAACCGTACTTTGCATGCACACAACAGAATTCTATGACATCCAAAATTAAATATTTCATTCGCCATAATGTTGACATTTTGGCATTTATTTTATATTTGTACGGTGAATATTAAAGGTCTTATGTGTACCCAAACACTTGACTTATATTCTGCATGAGGTTAAAAAATTTCGTTAAAAAGGCCCCCATACAAACCATGCTATAAGACGTAAATCTTCGTCAAATTGTTTGATATATTTATGTTTAAATCATCTCGAATTCGTCAATTATATGGTTTTCGTCAATTATTACATACCATAATATGTCATACTTTTTGATATTATCTAGTTGAGGACCGACTTTGATAATACCTGCATCATTATTTACTAATATATAGCATTTCAGTAAATTTAAAATGGCCTACTGTGCATTAGTTCGTATCGAATTACATTATTTTTTCGAATTTCACATTCTAAGAGATCTCAAAAGTTTCACGTGGTTGTCAAGATCTGCCAAAAAAAATTTTATGAAAATAAAAGGACATCTTCCTGCCCCGCAAGGACAAAGTTGTTTTTGGAGAAAAACATTAAAAAATAACGATCTTAAAATGCTTTGATTTTTGTAAAAAAAAACTACATAAGTCTAAAGGAAAAAATTTATATGCAGTTTAACTAGCAATATCTTACCGAAGACGATGATACTCACGATTTTTACCCACAGTATCCTGTTTGAAGGATATTCGAAGCGAAAGTTAAACTCGAGATGGCACATAACTTTTGATTGTAACCATTGAGTCTAAATTTTGATGGCATTGATTATAGTGTTGGCGTATTTCTTAAATATGATGAATTAATAATTTGCATAGTTTTTGCATATCAATTCTCTTGTTTTAAAGAAATGTATGCTAGAACGCAATTTTTTAACTTTTTCAAAAAAATTAATATTAGATTTTATATCACGAGCATAAGAAGTGGTGTCGAAGATAATTTTCTCAATTTGGATTCTTCAAATATTTCTATACATGACCCTACCTTAAAATATGTATTTATTATGCCAGGCTTAGACCACGATTTTTTTTTTATATTTTAATACTTAAAAAAATTTTACTTCGTAACATCAAATTTTTCAATTTGAGTTATATTTTCTTTATTGTTATAATTTTGTTAAAATACATTGTTTTTAAAATGTGTTTTAATTAAATTATAACCATAAAGGGGACATAACTCAAATTGAGAAATTTGATGCTAGAAAAAATCGTGGTCTTAAGTTGATATATTAAATAAATATTTTAAGGCAGTATCATGTTCAGAAATTTTCAAAAAACTCAAATTGAGAAGATTATCTTCGACACCACTTCTGAATCAGTTGTCATCAAATCTTATATTCATTTTTTTGAAAAATTTAAAAAATTGCGTTCTAGTATACATTTCTCTAAAACAAGAGAATACAAATGCAAAAAATATGCAAATTTTTAATTCATGATATTTATGGAATACATCAACACTATAAAGAGTACCACCAAAATTAATAACCAATGCTTACAATCAGAAGTCTTGTGCTATCCCAAGTACAATTTTCGCTTCTAATATCTTTCATACAGGACACTGTTGGTAAAAATCATGAGTATCACCGTGTGTGGCAAGAAATTGTTAGTTAAACTGCATTATTACTTTTGCTTTAAGACATGTGTGGTTTTTCTTAAAAAAATCAAAGCATTTTAAGATCGTTATTTTTTATTGTTTTTCGCAAAAAACAACTTAGTCCTTGCGGGGCAGGAAGATGTCCTTTATTTTTTATAAAATTTTTTTTAGGTGATCTTGACAACCCTATGCAACTTTTGAGACCTCTAAGAATACTATCTAAATTTTTCGATACGGCCTACTGTGCATTGTCCAATTGCAACCTTTGTTCAAAAACAACCAATTAACAACCTCCAACATTAATTTCACCCGCCATACCTACATTTTTCGCGAAAAAACGATGCCAAATATACATATGCACAAAAGCATGATACAACGAAAATATCAATATGATATCGTTATATCATGCACAAAAGTACAACGCATCTAGCTATATACGTAAAGCAGTACATTCAATAAAACCAAAACAACAAAAAAACAAAAAGAAAACAAACAAAAATCCACAATAAAAACACTTTTCAACACAAAAATTACGTCACACAAATTATGCATCATAAATTAAACAGCCAACCACACAAACGCTAGCCAGTCACCTTCGACGGCAGCGCAGTTGCGTTTAGACTTGAAAACAGACTTGAAAAGTAAAAAACTTGAATTTTTCTACCAACTCATGGAGAGTAGAAACAAAAGAGAATCAAGTCAGACTTGTGATCAGTTTTGCCGTTTTGGCTATTTATGGCTAAAATTGGCTATTTTTTTCTTGTGTTTTTTGGCAATTTTAGTTTTTATTTGGCTATTTTTTTTACTCGGCTATGTTTTTTTATTCCGAAGAAAAGTAAAAGTTTTTTTTATTCCTGCGAATCGCTTGGAAGATCAAACAATTGCTCGCATCTAGCTCGAGTTATAAGAAATTCGCCGAACAGGGTGGCAAACGAATTGCTTTTAGGAGTCCTCAGCAATTTGTTCAGTTTGTTCCGAAGAATCGTTGTTCAGTCCGAATTCAATAAATTTTTTTTCAAAAATCCATCTTCCAAATATCGCCGAAATGAGCGAAGGAAGATTTTCAAAAGTTTTCGTGACTCGCGTATTCATTGCTTGAGCATTTAAAAAGCGATGTAGTTTCAAAAAACAGTTCGGCGAATCACTAGTTCATCGCAAAATCCACTTTTCTGCCAATCGTCTTTCATTTGTTTGCAGGGAAATGATTTAAAATTTGTCCGTGAAGGTGAATTCTCTCTTCATTTGAACACGACCTGCTGTTTTCAAAAGTAAAATTAAGCAAGTCAGCATGTAAGAATCTGTGAAATAAAAACACTGAGTTTAACTAAAATCGGGTTAAGGTTAATAAAGCGCTTTCGAAAATATGCTACTATTATGATTAGTTAAGACTAGTTCTATAACTAAGTAATACTTTTTTAATTCCGAAAATGCAAACCTTATTTTTATGAAGTTTTGTCTACTCTTAAGGAAGGACATTACATTCGCGGCAGAGAAAACAGACCTTTTTTGAAATTCATTACTTGAAATGCAAACATTATTTTTATGAAGTTTTTTCTACTCTTAAGCAGGGACACTACATTTGCGCCAGAGAAAACAGATCTTTTTTTTTAAATTCATTACTCAGTCAAAAACAAAAATTTTTCCAAAAGTTTTTTTATTATTGTAGAGAATTGAACAAATTACAAGAAAAAAAAATAAAAAAATTTATATTTTTTACTCCAACATGGTTTTATAGAGCTCCAAACTGGCGGCAGAGAAAAAACGGCGCCTCATGGTTGCAGCGCTGGGAGTCCCAAAAATTGTCCGATCTGAAAAAAAACTTTTTTAAATCTTAACAAAATTGGTTATCGTATGAAAGAAGTTTTTTTTAAATTTTTTTTCAATTTTTGGTAATGTTCCAAATTCGAAAGTGTGTTTTTTCGAAAAAAAAATATTGAGTTTAAAAATTCATAAAAAATCGAAAAAAGAATTCAAAAAAAGCTCATGTCATACGATAGCGAATCAAGTTTGAAAAACTAAAACAAAAAAAAAATTCAACAAAAAATGAACCCGCTAGTGCCGCAACCAGTACGAAAAACATGGTTTCGAGATAAACGCGTTCAAAGTTTGTGAATAAAGAAAACTAAAAATGCGCTCTCACTAATCCGGCTGTTACCTTTGAACCCGTATTAATTTTTCCATGAAATTTTTTTTCTTAGAATCTTAAGAATATTTACCAAAATACAAATATTTACTTATATAAAAAAAAAATAAAAAAAAGTCGAAAAATCGATTTAAAAAAACGGCCAATGTCATGTCCCACCTTAACAAGTAAAAAATAAACGAGCTAAGGTCCTTCTATATTAAAGGTCCTTCTATTTAAAAGGTATATACCCTAAATATGCTTAAAATATGCTCTTATATTTTTTAACATATAATTTTGTATAACATATTTAAAAACAAACATGTTTGTAAGTCTATTTCCAGTAAAATATCTATAAAAAGTGTTTAAGTTTCGGTGTGAACATGGTCGATAAAGCTGCCCGCAGAGTAAATGCCGAAACAGGCAGACAGGCATCGAAGAGACAAAACTGGCTCTATACAGATTCGCCGTGCGTTTAGAATGCGTGAACGAACGAAAGAAACCTTGTTCGTTCGCTCGGTGTAAACACTCAGACCGAACGAACAGCGTTCGCTATACCCCTTTTACATTAGTCAAGAATTGAAGTCAATTTCCTGAGCTTGTAGGCCAATTCGCCGCAAATAGGAAGCGACGAAAGAGGAAAAAGTTGACGGTACACAGTCAAGTGTACTGGCAAGTTTTTCGAACTCGAAAAATTGCTTCCATTTCTTGACTAGTGTAAAAGCGGACCTACAAATTCATCGCAAACGCTGTTCGCCCCTTGGAGACAATAAATTAGGGCGAACGAACGAGAATTCTTTCGTTCGGACTGCTTGGCCGTCGCTCGATCTTTTTGGGCGAATCCGGTATTGCGCTGTTTTTGTGTTCTGTACAAGTTTTACTATAAATATATATACAAAGAGCTATCAACCTAGCATTTATTCATGTTCGCCGAATGCATAATTTTCTGTTTAGACCGCCTGAACATACAAGATGGCGAATAATGTTCGTTCGCGTTTGATGTTCGTCCGGTGTAGACAGTACGCCGAACGACATTTTTATTGCAATTAATTTTTCGCAATGAATTTTTCGTTTGTTCAGGCGGTCTAAACGCACGGTCATATAAATTACCACATAGTGACGGCAGGCAGGCACCCCGAAGCAAGTACAGCGGACAAACTGGTTGGTCCTGGTTTCTCGCAGATGATTTTGCCTGTTTGTCTGTTTGCTCCCAAACATAGGCTATACAAAATTCAAAAAGACTTCCGTAAGAGGGTGCTTTAAGTAGTGCGTTTTAAAGACATAATAACTCCTAAACACCTGTACCGATGTTAATGATATTTGGTATGAACTTTCAACTCCACCCAAGATAAAACAAAAAATATAAAAAATTCCAAAAACCTCCGCAAGAGTGCGCTTTAAGAAGTGCGTTTATAAGACTCAATAACTCCTAAACTCATAGCCCGATTTGAATGATATTTGGTATGAAGGTTCAACTGCAATCAATATAAAGCATAGGCGAAAAAGTGGGCGAAAAAGTGGGCGAAAGTATGTGGGCGTGTCACTCTATAATAACTCCTAAACGCATGGACCGATTTCAATGAAATTTGGTATAAAGGTTCGACTGCGCCCAAGATAACATGAGCTTTAAAAAATATAAAGACTTCTGCAAGAGGGCGCTTTAAGTAGTGTATTGTTAAGACTTAATAACTCTTAACTGCCTTGACCGATTTTACTTTAATTGGTGAAATAACCTGTGCCGGCAACAGAATTGAAGCTATTTGAATTTCAGAAAACTTTCGTGAGAGGGTGCTTTATTCAATAATATATGTTTGGCTCATTCACTTCAAAACGGATGAACTGATTTTGATGAAACTTTTTAGACAATTGCATCTGTTACTGAAATAGATCTTATGCTTTTAAAAGTTCTTTCGACAAAAATCATGGAATGAGCCGAAGGCAAAAGAAGTGAAGAACCAAAGAAGTGAAGAACTAACGAAAAAAACGAAGTTTAACCAATACGAGCAAAAGCTATATAAAGATGCAAAAAATTAACGGAACAGTGCCGACCGAAACCGAAGTTGAACGAAGACAATCCACAAATCGAGTCGATGCTTATAGGATTATTTAAATTGAAAGTTTTTTGAGAGAAAATTGCATATTAAATGCATGCCAAGAAAAACTTAAAACGCATTTTTCTTGAAAGGACTTTTCAAACTGGATGACCATTTTCCTCAAAAACCAGACGTCAGATCTAGACGTTGAAGATGTCAATTTTTTTGTAACGATCTCATCAAAAAACTTTAATTTATAAAATTTTCAAATTTATTTGATAATTTAAAAAATGTTAAAATGAGAGCAGTTTTGAAAATCGTCCTTTTTCTTGGCTCGAGGCACAACCCCGAGTAACAACGGGATACATCCGCTAGTAATTATTATTTTTTCGTTGGACGAAATATGCACAAACATAATAAGCATTAGTGCACATGCATATATTACCACGTGGCATTCAGTCATTCAATTGAATCGACTCTCGGCTAAATAGTGTAGAAGGATTTTCATTGAAAGAAGGATTTTCTTTCAATTCTCAAATATTTTGTGTACATTTTTACTTGTCGTGCGCAGGCGCGGATTTAGGTGGGGGCTAAGGGGGGGCTGCAGTCCCCGGCCCCGGGCAGGTAGGGGCCCCGCAGGCGCTTATATATGAAGTGCTTGTTGTAAAAACATGACATGATATATAAAAAATATTTTGAAGTAATCGACCTTAAAGTTTTAAAAAAAATGAATATTTGTAAGAAATCATGTTTATTCTAAAAATTTCTTTTAAGTTTAGGGCCAGAATTGCTTGTAACAGAATTGTTTGTAACAGTTTTGATGAGTGTTCGGACTTTACTGCGCTTTTTATCAAAATTGAATGTTTTACTGCGTCACTGTTTTTTTTTTTTAAATCTTCTGCGAAGTATTCGCGACAAATATTAGAATTGGTGATTTTTTTATTTCTCTTAAAAACCAACAGAAAACACAATCACTTTCTGAAAATTTTAAATAACTTCAAATATATTTTGTATCAGTGCAAAAATATAGTACACTAGGGCGTTAAAGATGCTACCAGTCTCCAAGTGACGGCACCACACTCTTCGAATGCATGACATTTGTGACGGATGGAAATCTTAACATGAACATACCATATATGTCAGATCGATCTGACAATTAATAATGACGTAACAGTGTTTTAAATTAAATTACTTTTGGTGTTATAATTAAAAAAAAGAAAGAAGAATTCCATGGCTGGATTAAGCGTTAAATTTTGCGTAACAAAAGTACGAAAGACACAAAAAAATAGCTCAATAAATATTATGATGAATCTGCTTCGTCGTATTCAACCGTAAAAAATTGGATTGCAGATTTCAAAAGAGGTTGAACCAGAACAAGAGATGAACACACCGGGGGAGCACCAAACACAGTGACCACTCCAAAATGTTTTGGAAAATCCATGATTACGTATTAGACAATCATATCAAGTGCGTCGGTGGTTTAAATTATACATGAAAATTTGAGTATGAGAAAGCTGACTATAAGATGGGTGCCACATACGTTAACAATCAATAAAAAACATGAAAGTGTTCGCACTTCCCAACAATGTTTGGACATGTTTAAACAAAATTCAACTGATTTTTTGTAAAAATAGTGATCATGGATGAAACACGGAGCCACCGCTATACACCTGAATAGAAGGAATCAGCAAAAGAGTGGGTAGGTCCCAATAGCGGAGCACCAAAGTGAGTGAAGACTCAACAAACGACCGGAAAGGTGTTGGCGTCTGTTTTTTTTTTTGGGATTCAGCGGCATTTTATTCGGCTATTTGAGAAAAGGAAAAGTACTCAACTTTTCTACGATTGAAGAACGAAATCGTCAACAAGTGGGCTTCAATTATCGAAGAATAAATCATCTTTTTGCAAGACAAATCAATCCATCTCACAAATCGAGCGAATTCATTCCTTATTGCACGCTTACGCTTCGAACTGCTTCTTCATTCCTCATATTTCCCAGCTTAAGCCCCCAGCGACTTTTATCTGTTCCCAAACTTAAAAAGGAGAGGAGTTTTGTTACGAATGAACAATGGTTTTTTCAAACTTTTTTTTTCGACCCACTCTAATGAATATGTCGAATTGGAAACTGAAGTTTATTTTAGAGATCTTCAGAAATCTTATCATTCAAAGGGCATCGCAATATTAAAAATCGCTGGGATAAGAAAAAACGCGTGTTTTCTTTGTTAAGCCGGCAGCATCTTGAACGCGCTAGAACAGTAATTTACAGTTTGTATGTTTATTCTGTCAATAGTATAAAATATACGAACGCGCTTGTGAATAAATGAAAAAAAATAAAAAAAACTATTGCGAAAAAGTTCGTTTTACTGCCATTTTTTAATTATATTTACTGCGATTTACGAATTTTGAAGTCCAAACTCTGGTACCTATAGCAAATTGTGAAGCTGAAAGGCTATTTTTAGTATTTAAAAGAATAAAAAAGTTCATCAACCTTCTATCAAAGATCATATAAGTGATCATTGACCCAAAGTGGCAATGATTATGTTGCTATGAAAAATTTACACATTTATATGATCTTTGCTTCTATGTTACATGAACGTTTGTCATCAATAACGTAACTTTGTATAGAAAGTGATTTGTTGCAAACGATTAACTTTGACGAGTTGTTGATAGAACGTTTTGCCAGAGTTAAAACCAAAAAAAAAAAATTTAAATAAAGATTGAATATCTATTGTTTCACTTTTCACACATTTTCACACATGTAAAAATTAATATCTTGATTTTTAAAAGATCCGAGTTAAATGCTCTGACCTTGAGTAGTCCCTGTGCCGATTTAAGCCCCAGGCCCCGCCATGTTTTAATCCGGCGCTGGTTGTGCGTTTGTTTCTTATTGTGAAACCTTTAATTAATAATTAAAAAATTGCTGATCATTTCTTTTGTAATAAAATAATGAAATATATCCATGCTTGATTTTCATTAAGCATTCAAAAAAATGTTCTCAACACTTTTCTTCGCTTTGATAGTTCATCAATTTAAGTTTAAAATATATTCAAAATATGTTAAATAGTTTAAGATTGTTAATTAATGTTAAATGTTATTCTTTTTTAAATCGCAGTTTGCACCAAATTTGTTTAAATAACTTTAAATTTTGTTCTCTTTATAAGGTTACTTATTGTTAACCTTATTATTTGATGTTATATGTTATTGTGGGTTATTTAAGCTCTTTTTTACTGGATGTTTATACTTTTATGCTACCGGTACTGTTATTACGGTGTCTTGGACTTTGTTGTGCCGGCTTTCGAAATAAATAAATGAAATGAAAAATAAAATTCCTTCGTCCGTCCATTTTTTATTTGGTTTTTTGTTTTTGTTTGTTTTAACAAGAAGTAATTAATTGTCAGATGACAGCAGGGATGCATATGCAATTGAAAATCTTACAAACTCTTTAATGTGTTTGTATAGTGGAGTTCATTTATTTGCACCGGATTGCAAAATTATGCAATTACTTATAGATAACTCTGCAACACTTGTTGCAAAACTTAGCACAGCTGAATTGCAAAAGAAATGAAAACAAATCAATCTGGACTTTAACTTTTTTAATTTTAATCCATTGCAAAATAACAAAATTTATTTCTTTGATTATGATTTCTTATAAATTTTTGACACTAGAGCTTGCAACCCAGTTTTGCATGTATGTAGCATTTATATGCTACATACTTAAGGTGTTGCATATTTGCAATAACATAGCAAATGCAAACGTGTGTATTTTGTTTGTATAGTGCAAGAATATGCAATAAACTTCTGCAAAGACCATTTGCACTAGATCGTGAACTCCACTATAAGTTTTATTATGCATGCAGTTTTCAAAGTAATAAAAATATATACGATACATACAAATTTTTGTTTGATGAAATTAGTGTAAGATGATTTCGAAAAATAAGAAATGTGAAACAAAACAGCAGCCGATTTCAGGTCGTTTTGTTTCCAATCTTAAAAAATTAGTTTATACATATCGCACACCCTCTGCAAAAGTGACACAACTCAAAATTTTTCAATTTTGACTTTTTAATGTAAACCAATTCGTAACGCACATTTCCAACGACTGTTAAAATTTTGTTTTAATCTGATTGCTCTTCATTTTTTAAAAAATAGTTTTGTGTCCTTCTTTTGTATGCAGTTGCTTTGAAAAAGAAATAGTTTTTTGCCTCTTCTGATAATTTTAAAATTTTGAGTTGTGTCACTTTTGAAGATCCTGTGCGATATATCTGTTTCCGTACTTGCTTCTAGTGAAGTTCGAGTAATGGAGAGAAATCGGATGAGTTGTTATCGCTTCTCTCGAATAGAATCTCTTTTAAGTGTAGTTAAGGTAAAATTCTTCGTTGAGAATGATGGCAATTGCAATGAATAATTGCAAACTTGTGTAACTCCCCAAAGCGGACTAACAAGTGGCCGTTATGATGTTCAATTTACTAAATTACTAAAATTATTCTAGAACATGCTATTTATTTTTTCTTGCAGCAAAACGAACTTGGCATTTTGTTTTTATATGATCATAGATACTAGCAATGTAACTTTTTTTTTAAATTGAAAACATAATTTTTCTACATGTTAACATGGTATGTACATTATATGTTTAAACACTGTTTTATTTAATAAAGCTTAATTTGTAAATACTTATAAATAAAGCTCGGATCGAGCATATTTTGTTGAAATCACATAAAAGAAGCCATCTAGTAAGTAAATTTTATACATGGCTACTTTTTTTCTTCTCTCATTCAATATATTCCAGTTTAAAAACTATAACTTAATCATTTATCATCAGTTTATTTTTCAATCTGGAATATAATGAAGGTATACATTATTATTACAAATTAAGATGCGGACTTAACAAAATAGATTTAGAAATTCAAACAAAAAACAATTTTTAGATCGAAAATATTTTGATTTTATTACTAAAGATGCAAAACATGCGGGAGGACATCAACACGCAGTTTTAGTACGCTTTGCGTTACATCACAATATAAGTGGTACTTGATTTATAAATATCGATTTTAATTTCATAGATATAAATTAATGTATTTGACATATTCGCAAACAAACTTTTGCAACTGAAAGAAATCGTCAGCTAGCCATGATTATTTGAATTAAACAGACGGCCATTTCTTCCAGTTGCAATTATTTAAATTTGCTTTTGTAAGTGCAAAAGCAACAGCAACAACATTTGAAATAAGACACTGTACTTGTAGATATATTTATCTGTGTTCATAGATATATCAACATGCATGGTGGTTATGTTCTAGTTTCAAATAAAAAGGAGGGAACTCAAACTGACGGTAGATGGTCAGCACTTATATGCTTGTATAATTATTGACTGTACGGAACGAAGGCACAAGCTATCAATTGTTTTATTTTTAAGTAATTTTCTTATTAATCTGTGATTATCTAAGAAAACCTTAATGTGTAGCGGAGCTTATCGTGCCCAACTAACAAACAAGGTTGTGTGTGTAATTTTTGATTCCAATTTAAAATTAATATTCAAAACTCATTTGCTTGAATTTACTTTAAAACTTTAATTTACTTTAAAATTAGTTTGCGTTTATGTTTGGTTAGTTGGCTGTTTAAATTAAATTAAGTTACATATATTATTTCTGTCTTTTTGCCATTTGATATTTATAGTTTTACTATATTTATTGTTGATTTTTCAACTTTGCTTAACAATATCCTAAAATTTCAATGTGTGTGTTTTATTACGATAACAATTTATATAGCTATTTTAAAGTTTTATTTACACTACCAGTTATACATTTTTATAGTTTTACAATTTTGTTTTTTTTTTTTTTTTTTTTTCATTTAAATAGTATTAAGTATTTTTGAAAATCCTTACAATTGAAAAATAGTTAAATTTTATTTTTTTTTTCGGGCTGTAGATTTCAAATAAAATTTATCTATTTTTATTTTTATTTGATGATAAAATTAATAAATAATCTTCTGAAAATTCACAAAGCCGTTGTTTATTTAGTAGAGCTAAATGCAAAACAGAGTCTAAAATATGGTTTAGACCTAGGAGATGTAGCCCACAATCTATACCGCTTCGTGAACAGTTAATTGGACCATTAATTTATTTACTTTCTAAAAGATACTGACTAAAATAGCTCAAAAATCAACAAAATATATCACATTGTTAACGAACTCTTATGAGGGGGGAAACTAAGATTGTTTTTCTAATACCATTAATAAGCTTACATGATAATAAAGGTTTAAGTTCACCTAAATGAAGTTTAGTTTTTCGATAAAAATAAGGAATACACATAATCTCATGAGCTTCGCACAAAGTGTGGTTACTGATAACAGTTTTTGAAATAAGGGTAAACTTTTCTTTGGTTAATAATATGCCTTTTTTATACAAATGCAATGACCCACAAAAGTGTTGTTAAACTCATATATTTATATATCGTCTTATTTTTTATTGAAAGACATAAAAATTTATACTTAAACTTTGCATAAACTTAAGATAGCTTATTCTCAACTATATTAAAAAAAAACAACAAAATAAACAATTATACTTTTGTTCAAATTTGTATTACATTTGTGTGCTAATTTGTTTGTTAATACTTTTGAGACTGGTTTGAATTAAACCTCTTTCATGAAGATTTTTACATTTTCTTATATTTTGTGACTTTTTTATTTTGTGCACCAGCTGAATCCTTTTGCGTATACTTCTAATTAAGTTATTGAAATATAGAATGCAGGTAACCCTACTACAACGCGTGTTCTTATAACGCGTTTTCGCTCCAACGCGGTTCCCAAAATGTGGAAATTTTCTTACAACGCGCCTCCTACAACGCGATTCTACGAACATTTTTTATGTTACGCAATTTTTTTCACATCTTCATCATCATCATCATCATACAATGTAAGAACCTCGGGGAAAAACTTTTTTTTTATTTTTGTGATCGAATATGTAACTGGTGATTTATGCTGCTCTCATTTGATGCGGTATGCAGTAAAGGCCCAACCAAAATAGACGAAACGAGACGATTGCAATCTGACGAGCGTTTGCATTCGTTACGGCTGTTTTGGCATTTAACCCAAAATAAAACGTTGTAGAACACGTCGACTTGATCAAATGAAAACCGAAAAAATACATGTAAATTACTTTTTCATCCCTAACAAAGACAATAAAATAATAATTATATGTTAACTTGCACTAATTGATAAAAATGCAACAAAACTTGATGTAAACATACTCTACACAGTTGTTGCTGACGAGTTGAGGCGGTAAAAGTTCGGTTCTTACGGAACAAAGCGTCTAGTCAAACGTTTCGTTCAGTTTCGATCAAATACGTTAGACCATTTTGGTTAATAACATTGTTTCACGTATGCTTGAATTTACTCGTTACGTCTCGTCTCGTCTATTTTGGTTGGCCCTTAAGTCTTATGTTAGTTTGCTGTCGCCTTGGCAAGTGCAAGAGCATCAAACCAACCAATAATCGTCGAAAGGATGCCCGAATAGTGGATCAAGCTCAGATTTTGAACAAAACGTTCGAGACAAATCATAATAAATGATGAGAAGGATTAGAAAATTATGGTTCTATTTTGATTTTAATTTATTATATCTTTCAACTTGGATATGCTACGCAGAATTGAAATTTTATTTTTGTGTTGTTTTGTTTTTGTTTAAATAAATGAAGTGTTATAAAATTACATGTTGTTATTATTCAATATATAAGAACAAAAAATACATATATTAAGTATGAACATATATATACTATACAAAATCCAATTTTTCAGTTTGGAACCAAACTCTGATTTTTTTTGGATTTCTGATCACGCGATTTCTTACAACGCGGCATTTCTTAGGAACCTAGCCCTCGCGTTGTAGGAGGGTTACATGCACTTCTTTTTTAACCTTTCGCTAGAAGCAACCATCCAGAGCTCATCAACGTCAGTTGGCGACGAATTGCTCAATATCATTTTTATATCCCCACGCGTAATGCTTTAGGGGAGTATTTATTTTCTCATGACGTGTGTCACACCCATAAGGGGGCGTGGTAGGTATAGAAAAGTATATATATATTCATGCTCAGCATCACCACCAGGTTGCCAGAAAGTTTTGAGAAAAGAAGCTTGATGCTCTTTAAAAAATGGCTAGAAAAGACAGATGACTTTAAAAAAATAGCTTAAAAAAGACTAGATTTGTTAACGTTACTATACCCTAAACCTGTAACGTCAATCGTTTGTAACGCATAGAAATAAGCGAGTCCGGTATAGAAAAGTATATATGGGCATTTCCGCAAAAAGTCTACCGTGACCAAAAAATTAAAAGTTAACCAGCATTTTTTTTTACTTGTATTATTAAAGAGAAATATTCAAAATTAATTTAAGGAGTTAAAATTTTTCCCATGTTACAATGGCAAGATATCGGGCTACTAAGTTAAAGTTAAAGGTTTTGGTCTGTTTTGTTTATTTCTTTGAGCATTTTCTCTCTACAATTTCCATTTATAAGAGTTATTGTGCAATTGCACTCTTATGCACAACTTTTGCAACAACAACAACTAACCGCAAAATAAATCCAAAAGAGCAAACAAATTATCAATTAACGGTAAAATTTTGATTTGCTTTTAATGATATGCTGAGGTAACGTCACGCCAGACAAAAAAGCATTTAGTGCTATTTTTTCTGCGCTAGTGCGTGAAATTTTGCATTTTAATAAAGTTATTTAATAAATTTTATAAAAAAATCGTTAAGAAGAAAAACCGTTAGTTTTATTTTAAATTTGAAAAGTGTGTAACGTCACGCCACATTGCTTGAAGTTTGCCTGATTTCGTTGCAGGTATTTTAGTGGAATTTTTTCCAACTTCTCATGGTCGATGGGGTAAGAGTTAAAAAAAATATAATATATAATAGCTAAACGTATGTTTTATTTGTGTCAAATATTTTTTTAAACAAATTTTAGCTTAAAATGTTCCAATGGAAATTTAAGTAACGTAACGCCAGTAACGTCACTCCAGATGACTAAGCCTAATAAAAAAAACTGAGAAAAGTTTTTTTTGAATTTGATAACTAGCAAAATAAACTTGTTTTATTTTAAATTCTTCCAAATAAAGTTTTATATAAAAAGTCTTGCCCAATTCGCAGAGTTTTGCAACGTACATAAAGGCAGTTTGGAAATGCTCATATATTCCTGATCAGTGTCACCTCGTGAGTCGAGCTATCCATGCCCGTCTGTCCGTCTGTCTATGTGTAGTCCGTAAATGCAGGTTAAGAAGGAGTTGAGATTGCTACACATGTTCACATGAACCCAAGCATTTACAATATTGAATATTTTTGGAATCCGCCATATGATATTTGATTTATATCAAAACGTAGACGTAGACAAAAAATGGGCGTATTCTACCCATGAACATGCCCACTAAAACAAAAAATAGGAAGTTACTTCTATTTGTTTTAGCATTTTAATATATAGTTTATTTCAATATTATAAGAGGTTAAGGGTATTTCATAGTCGGACGAGACTTTCTTTAGTCGTATTCTTTTAAGAACATATCTTATCGTTAGAAGAAAATTTAGCATGCCAGTTTGAATACGCTTTCTTTACTTGTTTTTTTTTTAAATTTCGTTGTACTAAGAATGCGTTGCTTAATGCTAAAATAATAAAACTAAAAACCAAATCTGATAGCTTTTGGAACGAATCTTCATTCAAAGAATCTCTAGCTTCCGCCCAGAATTCAGTTATGGAACTTGAGTTATTCCGCTTATGATTTACAATTGTTTGCCATTATATTTCAATTATCGTTGTTTCTTCTGAAGAGTAATTGGATTTTTCTTTCTCTATAACAGAAAATATTTGGGTTTAACCACTTTAAAAGTACAAAAAGAGCAATACAAAATTTACACTTTCAAAATTGCATGTATTAAAAATTGGATGTGGTAATGCATCTTTAGCCCTATCACCGCCGTGAGTACCATATGGCACTTCAAAATACAACAAGTTTGAAAAATATTCTCTAATTTCTTCGCACCCACACACACATTGTTGTTGCGATTATGTGGCACTCGTGTACTGGGGGTTTGGGAGTCGGTGGCGGTAAAATGTGATGATGGAGTTTTCTTCTTGGGAAGTCTAGTACCAAGCCCTAAAAATTTCACCCCAAAATTCTCAGCCGCATAGCGCGGCGGTGATAGGTTAAGCAAAATATTAAAAAAGGCTGGAAAAAAAACAAAAAAAAGGCTAGAGGCTAGATGGTAATTTTCGAGGATAGGCAACAAAAAAAAAGGCTAGACTGGCAACACTGATCACCACCTGACTTGATTTAGCCATGTTCGTCTGTCTGTCCGTCTGTTGACAAGATTACAGCCGTTATTTGGAAACTATCGGGCTGAAATTCGATATTTAAGCTTTTTTTTAAACTAAGATCAAGTTCGAGAATGGATCAAGTTCCATACAACCCCAATAACGAAAACTCCATAAAAAAGCAAATATTTAAGCTACCAAACTTTGATTCGGTATTTGTGTAGGATATGACCAAACTCAGAAAAATGGGCGTCATCCACTTACTAACACGCCCATCTCCCATACAACCCTATTATTGAAACCTTTATATAGAGGCTTGTGTCGAAGCTACAAAAGAAAAATTAGATATTTATTCTTTTAATAATAAAATTAAAAATGCTTCTCTTTAAGCTACAGGAAAAAAATTGATACGTTTGCATTATATATCAAAACTAAATTATGGAAGAAAAGTGGGCGACATCCGCCTAACAACACACCCACGTCCCATACAATATTGAAAACGCTATTAATAGGCCATTATTTAAGCTATAGACCTGAAATTGGGTATTTGTGTATATTACATCAAAATTGAGGCGTGTTAGAAACATGGCATCAGCAACCCAAGAACACGCCCACCTCCCATACAACCCCTAATTGAAATCTTTATAAAGAGGCTTGTCTTTACTTTGCAGGAAAACAATTTGATGTGAATGTATTTTAGACGTCATCAAACTAGTAAAATTTTTTGAAATCTCATAGAAAAAGAGCTGGAATTTAAGATTTTGTACCATTACGAATCGCCCGTGGGGGTATTTTAAGTTCGGCCAAGTCGAAGATATACCTCACTACTATTTATTCAACATGTTCCACTAGTTCTCGCTCAGATATAGATCGGGCGACCGTGGACAGTTTATCAATCAAAATAATTTGTACATTTTGTAAAATCCATTTGTACCCTATTTTTGCTGTCATTATCTTGCATAAATAGGGTTTCGCCTGGTTCACATCCTAATTCACAGGTGACAGTTGGGTTGCCTAATGGGTTGAACAGGCCAATAAAATTGTATCAGAGATTCTTTTTTTCAGTGCTTTGAACGAAATTATACGTATAATTTAGAAAAGAGTACGCTATCAAGACCAAAACAAAAGTAATAATTCCCCCACAGCCAAACACCGAGAAAACGTCTTAAACTTACAAAAGAATAGGCAAATTGTACTACCAGATTGTACAAGCTTATAACGAGGTTAGATGAACCAAAAATAAATGGTTAAAGATGTGAAGGACGGGTCTGGTCCTGAAACCATAAAGAGAAAGGCATTAAATTTCGCAAGCTGTTTTTTTAAGAAATGGGTTTTCAAGCAATACAAAATTTTTCATAAATTGAAGGAATAATTCAAACAGAAAACTATATTGCTATTTTTAATAACTTCTAACTTCCCAGTTTATGAAAAATTCGGATGCGAGCCAAACAGTACCATATTTATCTAAGATAATGACCCCAACATTAGGCTAAAATAACTACAAAATGGATTTTGGAAAAGGTATAAATTTTATGGATTGGGAACCACAGTCGCCCAACCTAAATAAGATAGGATACTTGTGAAACATATGTTGAAATCCGTTGTCGAAAAAGTCGATGAGCTTTCTTCCATTACTAGGGGTAAGTCAAAAGATAAGTACTCGATATTTCAAAAACTTAATTAGTATTATACGAAAAGGATTCAGCTAATTAAAAAAGGATTAAAAAAAAAGACACAAAATATAAGAAAATGTAAAAATCTTCACGAAAAAGGTTAAATTCAAACAAGCCACAAAAGTGTTAAAAAAACAATTGGCACACAAATGCATTTAAAATTGTAACATAAGTATAATTGCTTAATTTTTTAAATATAGTTGAGAATAAGTATTTTAAGTTTTCGCAAAATTTAAGTATACATTTTTATGTTTCAATAAAAAATAAGACGAAACATAAATATATGAGTTTTAATGAACTTTTTGTGGGTCACTGTATGTACATATATAGATCGCTTGAAGCCTTTAAAATGAGCGACGCACGAATTTATTCCGCATTTATTAACAACATAACGTAAAAGGCAAGATATTTCCTTTGTATTTAAACTGATACTTTATTAAATAAAGTAAGTTTGTAATAAAATTGAAACAAAAAATGCTGACCTACAGAATTTTAATGTATTCTGTTCAACTAAAGACACCTTCGAGCATTCTAGACAATTAAAAAACTTTTTTGAATGTTAAAGCATCGACATAGCATTTTGAGAGTTCGTAGCAGAATTGAAAACAGATATTTTTAATCCTTAAATGTTGAAACACTTTTAGTCGAAAACGCAATCGAAAGAAACAATAAGACAGAAACTCATAGCTCAAAGAGTAGCAATACAAATGGATACATACTCTGAACTCTTTTTCATTTTCTTACATAGAGTTTGTTTATATTTCAGATTCAGGGTGTAATTAACAAGGGGAGCGTGAATTTTTTCACCTCACTCAAATAATTTTTGGCTACCCTTGCCAAAAGCAGCTGATGGTAAATTTTAAGCAAAAGTTGAAAAGCAAGTGCTATTAATTTAAAATTATAATTTAATGAATGCATTTTGCATTGATTTTTGTGAAAATATAGAAAAGTAATAAGTTACTTAGATGCTGTGTATTGTGCAAAAACAGATACATTTCGCCATGGCTAAATAGATTGTAGATTAACGATCAAGCACTGACTGCGCATCATGTCTAGAAATACTTCATGCAGACGGGTAACTTTTGTGTTCTGTTGTTTATTAATTTAATATTTCATTCATAAAAAATTTTGTGTTATTTGTATAAAATATTTCTAATTTTAACATTTAATTTAACTCACACAACTAATACTTGTTAAATTTTAATTTGCTATATATACAACCAGCAAAAAAAAATATTTGATACTTAATAATTTTTCATTCGCAATTTTTTGACAAACGTAGCCAAATTTGGAAAAATTTTAAAACGTCACGTTCACCTTGTTGATAATATAAGGATCAATTTATTATTAAACTGATCGATTAATTGAAACAGAATTCATGAGTTAGACTTCTACAAACACAAATTTCAAATTGATTTTTATTGTCCATAATGATCTATTATGATGAAGGCGTGATTAAAAGTTATAAGTAATTTATAAATAAAATTTTTCTAATTATATTTTCTTAATTTGTTTTCTATTCTATTATTGCACATTATTATTAACAATTTTGTACGAAAGTATCAAGTTGGAAAATATGAGTGTGGCTGAAAATGTTTTTCAAGCTTTTGTCAGAATTCCAGGATTAGATTCAGTTTCAATTGAGGGGATTACTATTAAATACTTTAATGTATAATCGTTGTTGTGCAAACAAAAAATTAATGAAGTGTTACTTATGTCAAAGCTTTGCTTTCCATAAAATACATTTGCATACAATACAGAACACTCAAACTTAGCTCAGTAAGTTAGTATCGTAAATTGTTGTTTATAGCTGTTGTTACTGTTGCCGTTACATTTGTTTCATTTGGCTTTTTTTCAGTGCTATTACGACATTAAGTTTGGGTTTTGTTATAAATTCAGCAGGTTCGAGTTTTTTTCATTATACTGACAACATTTGCCATTGAAAATTATATAACAGAAACCAAGCTTTTAGAATATATAAATTTTAAAGGATTCAATGTCATAACATCATTTATTAACTTTTAATAAAGCAAAAACCTTACATGCAGCATATTAATTTTAAATAATACTTTTGCAAATTCATTTACTAGGTTTTTCGTGATATTATAAATCATCTCATTTTTACACGACTAATTTCGTTAACAGCAATTTTTCTATGTAACTTTATTATTATCATTGTTTCAACTTTGCTTTATCATTTTAAATGTTATTTTTTATTTATTTTAAAGCAATTCAAATACAAACTCATATTCTTAAACATAACTGAGATGAGCGATTTTTTATACCACGTAAGTTTTATAAACAGTTATCTATTTTGTTCTAGATTTTATTTAATGCTTTATTTAAAATTGACTGAACGCGAATAGGAGTTGAATAATCCTTAGAAAACTGAATGCAACATGTTTAAATTCTTTGCAGTTTTCGATCTGATAGAGGAACTTCACAGACAACAAGGGTCGTTTAGACGAGCATCAAGTCGCAAAACTGGTTGAAGGACTGGATGTGGTTTATTGCGAATAAGTCGTGTGTACTTGATGTAATGTGGAATTTTCAATCAGTTGAGAAAAATTAAAAAGTCCTAAATTTTCAATTCGAGCTGAATAGTTGAACCGCTTGATGTGATTGAAACAGAATAAGCAGCTAAACTTAAATTTCAAAAAATCTGAAACAGTGAAAGAAGCCTGTTTTATAACTATGATATCGACTGCAATTCTAAATAATGAGTTGTTGAGTGAACTTTTCATGAAGTTGGAGAGAGCATTCTCAACTTATTAAACAAATGAACTAAACGAAAACACAAAATTTAAATGAATTTGAAAAATCAACAATAGTCGATAATCTACCAGTTTTTCAACCAGGCTTGCAATTAGTTGCTTGCCTAAAGGGCCTTTAAAGCGAAGCATTGATAAATCTCCATAAATCAAAAATTAATGTTCGTGGTCAAAAAGTTATGTTACTTTAAATTAAAGATTGTGTTTGCAGTGTTAGAGTAAATGTTTTTTTTGAATGATTGGGTAAAAAAAATTGGATGGATTTGTCTATAAGCAGAATATTATATATATAAGTTATAATTTCTTATGCATGATATACAGCTCATTCTTTATCACTGCAAGGCATACCTTGTTTTTCCTTGCTTTGTCTATCCATATTTTATTTTAAATTCTCACACAGCTGATCGTATATGCGTTCATTATAATTATTCAATGCTTAACTTAGTTTAATTCAGAAATAATATGCAGTGTGCTAAATATCTACAGTAAAATATTGATTCATAACATAGAATATGCTGCAGCACAAATAATTACATCATTTTAAAATTAAGCATTGTCTATTGCAATGCTGCTTGAAAAAAAAAAATGTATGAACCAAGTAACATTAATGTCATACCTTTAGAAATTTCTTGCAATGATGTTTTAAAAGCTTTGGAATAAAATTATATAAAATTTGCACAAATAACATTATAGATCATTATGACTTTTCAACATTTTCACTTTCGAAGGCAAAGTTTGGTATATATTAAATACTAGCTGATCACACTACGCTATGCTAATATTATTTTTCAGTAAATAAAAAGAAATATAATCGCCCATCAGTAAACCAAAGCGTTGTAATACTCAACATAAAATTAACAGTACTGACAAAACTTGCAAACAGTTTGTTAAAATACTAATATATAAAATAATCATTTTATAGTTAAGAAATAACATTGGTAAAATTTTTTATATAACCTAATAAATAAATATTTTCTTCAATATTACTATTAAAATTTCATTTGAAATTAGTTAAATTTACAATAATTTTAATGTCTTATTTCAAACTGTTTGAAGTTGTTTGAATGTTGCTATCGGCAGTGATTGACGCAGAATCGGACGATTTTTTCATTTTATCGCAATAATCATTTAAAATATCACGAAAGCGAGTCCAGCATTTTTCAGGCACTGTAATAGCAGTACGAAAGTTACTTTTTACCTATTTGAATTTAAGAAAAGTGATCTATTTTAGTTTACGATAAATGATAATGCATTATTTCGATTATACCTCGCTTATTCGCATATAAATTCCACGATTATTTTGTCCAATGTCAAAGTAGAAGTTTTTGTTATCAACCTTCATGTGGCGTTCTTCTGGTAGCTCTCCTTTAAACCTATAACAAAGAAATATAATATGAAAATTGTGGTTTAGACTATAGATATCATGTATTCGACCTACCCGCCATCGTTGGTGCCAAACTCTTCAAGTAAATCGGTCAAAGCATCACGAAACTCAATCATGCCTTGTGCAGGTATAGCAATTTGAGACCTAGGTCCACCTCTAGTAATTGTCTGAGATACCTTTAAACACAATATATATTTGATTTGAATTATTGACGCTGAGGTTTTGATACAGTTAGAAAATATATATGAACAATGCTTTTCTAACTAACAAGCTGAATTTAAATATCAATTAAAACACGAAGTCAAGTAGGCACTGCCTTTTGAACGGTGAATTTAATTTCGATTGAAGAAAATGTATTTTTATAACTTTCTTAGTTTAGGCTTCAAAACTACTTTACCCGAAAAATATATCGATTCGATATACTCTAATGTTATACTCGATAACGAATATAAAAGGTGAGTGGAAAATGATCGTTTATTTTTTTACAAATAAATTTTATGTGAAAAAAATGTTTGTGTAGTGAAATTTAAACCTTCACAATCAGTCATGTAGAAATTGTGCTAGATTTAGCTTGAATAGAGCAAAAGCAAAAAAGCAAGCCTTATCCAAGCATGCTTGAAAAACAGTTGCCTAGGTAATAAATTTCCAAATTGTTTTGTATAATTATTGCGTAAAACACAAAAAGCAAGTGATGTACAATAATACTTGGAAAATCTTACATTAAGCAAGTGTTGTGCAATCATACTTAGAAAACGCTGACAACGGTAAAAGTTTTGTAACTGTTCAAAGTTATGATGCTCTCATATATATATAAATGTATTTTATTTTTATTTTGTTCGCTCAGCAGCCATAAGGCTTACGACACGGAATTAGAGTGTCCGACACATATGGGCATCTCCCAGTGGCACGGACGCGACATTCGCACGGTTTTAATTGCTCGTAAAACAAGAAAGAAACAAACTGAGCCGATATGTATTTAAGTGTCCTAACGCGACGAAAGAGTGCTACATTTTATAAAAATATTGGCAAGATTTAGTACAAATTAGGACAAAGTAATAAGCAATCGTTCAATGGAACGTACGCGACAAAAAATACAAGTTTTTTAAGCTCGTATAGAAATATTTAGCTAATTTTGAGAACTTTTTTTTATATAGAATATACATGTTAATGGAGGTCAAAGGCTAACTATTCTTGGTAGACTAATGAAATATAAGAATTATCTCTTATATTTTTTTAAATAGATATAGCACGAATATGTACGCGACATCATGGACGCGACAAATTTTTCCACAGTAGTAAAATACAGTAAAGATGTTCATTATAAATTTTAATAAAATTTATAAGTTGAATAATTTATCATAATAAGTTGAATTTAAGTTACATAGCAGTAATACTAATCAAAATAAAAAAAAAATAAAGTTTAAAGCTGTTAGAGTGCTTTATTTTAATGTTTTTCTTCACTTTTCTGGACCTTTTTTGGGAGATGCCCATATGCGATGATTCGCGCGTTCGATCGCTGATGATGGCAAATACAAACATTATTGATGGCAGGCAATTCTTCATATTTCTTAAAAGTTCTCACGACTCTCACGACTGAAAGCGTCACAGCAAAACACCTGATTTCGACACTTATGGCTATAAGAAAGAGAGCAGAGTCAGTCGTGAGCCTACCTGTTTTTATTATGCCATGTAAACATGACAGTTTCAGAGGTCGCGCTCTCAGTCGTGGATCTACCAATCTTTCATTGTACCATATCTGCAGCGCTTTCGAGTTGTATAAAAGTAAAAACATTCTTGCATTATACCAAAAAATCGTGGCAAACAAACGAACGCACAATTTGTAACGAAAGAAAATAATAAAAATTAAGATAAACTTCAAAATAAAATGAGTAAAAGATTTCGAAAAGAATCGATTCAATTTTACGAATTTACTGCAAATGTCATATCTTGGACGCCAAGTATTTTGTGTCAATCGTGCAAATTAATATTGTCTGAATGGAGCTCCGATAAAAAACGATACATGACATTTGATGTTCCGATGATCTGGAGACAACCGTTTTGCCATCTAAACGATTGCTATTTTTGTCTGGCCAAAAAGACTGGCGTTGAAAGACACAAACGAGTGATATACGGCACTGTCCCGACTGTATTAAGTTTGTTAACAACGAGCCAATGGACCCACTATCCGGCTACCGGATATTCGGCCATCTGGCTTAGCATCGCGATGGATATCCGGTATCCGGCCAAATCACTAACCGTTACATCTCTATAATAAATATATTAAAACACATTTTACAACATAGTTTTTTTCTCATTTTTTTCCCATTTAAGTTTGGTGCTGTTTTGACATAACTTGGGACTTTGGACCTAACTGCGGCCCTGATTAAGCTCAATGATCAGAATTAGATCATTGTAGCCTCAGCCTACTTTGCGGGAAACGAGCCCGTTTGTCGGTTATGATTTTGTATTTTATTAATTTTTAGCCACTTTCATACTAACAAGGAAAGATCCCCAGCTGACAGTCTCCGATTTAAATGTTTTTCGGATATGTGATAGAAGACAAAAATCTAACTTAGAAGAAGAGTTTTCCTGCTAAAAATCAAAAAAATATTTTTTAAAGATATATGAGAAAATGTATTCAATTTCTTTTGCATATCGTAAAAAAGTCCATATTTGGTACTTTGGATGATTAAAACTATTGTTTACTGGTGCGATGAGCCTTACAAGAAAAAAGCACACATTTTGTATGGAAGCCCTATGAAATGTCAACTTTTCCGATAAAATATTTAAACATGAGAATAGGTCATAAAAAAATAAAATTGTTGATACCCATATCGGGTACTTTTAATGTAATGAAATTTTTTCTTGAAGGAAAATAAATGCATTTCAATAAAACAAAAATTTTATTATAAACATTAACAAATTTAAAAAAACAAAAAAAAGGTAAGTTTTCAAATTGCCTTAAGTCCAACATAAATTAATTTGAAATAATTGTGTCAACATACTTCTTTGATATCTACTAAACATTACTAAAAATTACAACAACAAAATTTCAACAAAATTTTCATATAAAAAATTGATGCCATCATGTGTGGTTTTGTAAGAGCTTTCGTTGGGTACCAAATTTCTAAATGTTTTCATGGAAAATAGCGAAATTATAGTAAAAAAACTAAATTTTCGCTGATTTTTGAACGCGAGTTTGAAACCCTAAACCATCGATTGAGCACGTATAAAAAAATACGTCGACCTTAGATTTTTGTCTTCTATCACATATCCGAAAATCATTCAAATCGGTGACTGTCACCTGGGGACATTTCCTTGTAAGTGCAACCAATTGTGTGTATCCAGAAATTAAAGGATAATCGAGCAATTTTACATAACAGTTTATTTCATTGATTTTTATGGATACAAAACCGGCAGGTTCTAAAATTTTATCAAATTTTAACCAACAGTTTTTGCGTAGGTCGGAAAGGGATACACTGTGGGGCAGCACAAACACAAATGAGAGAAGTGAGTACCTTTTAGACTTTCTTATTTGTAACAATCTTTACACTGAGGGAAATATGTGTTAAAATTAAATGAAATTGTGTTCATATTTAACGAATTTGTTTTTGAAATAGAGCTTGAAACAAATTCATTAAAATTAAACACAACTGTTTTTAACGTTAAGTTCAAAACAATAGTTTTTGTTTTTAAAACAATGTTTTTGTTATGAAAAACGATTTAAAATAAAAATTTTAAAATTTAAAACAAATGTTTTAAAGCATAATTTTTTCCATGCCATTTTTTTAGCTTTTCCGAGTTTTTGGCAACAGATTCATAATAAGCTACCTCCGGGACCCTCCGAAAACCAAATGTTAACTCCATTTGATGAAGCTTGCATTTTAAATATTTCAATATTAGTTAATATAAATTAAATAAGTTTTATTTTATCATTTGGTCTATATATGTCAAACCAATTTAAAAAATTAAAAAATTGTCATTATATTCAGATTTTTGTTTGTTTTTTCAAAGAAATAATAATGAGAAAATTAAAAAAAGAAAGGAGTTTATAGGTAGTTGAAAATCAAACACACTTGCTTTAAATTTTGTTTTGTAGAAACGTAAAAGCATTAAATTGCTATTTTAAAATTTTTTGTTTGATTTTAAAGTATGTTTTTTTTCTCAGTGTACGTATGCAACGTTGGAAATGAAGTAACGTTTATTACCGCATACAGAAGAAAGGTTCTAGACCTCACTCTTACCACATCCATTCATAATGACATAATAGCGGACTGGTATGTTTCAAAAGAACCTTCGTGTTCAGATCATAGTCATATTAGGTTTTAAATAAAGTCAGCTACTGTACAAAATACTTCCTATCGCAGAAAACAAAACACTGACTGGAACTCTCACAAAGAGTAGCTTGGTCAGGTCATCCTCGAGAAACTTCCTATCAGAATTGATATCGTATGTAAATTGGAATACTCAGCAGACTATGTCCAATCATCCACCACCCAATCTTTTGAGGACAACTGTCGCTTTAAACTGAAGAAGTTCAAGAGACATGCACCCTGGTGGAACAAGAACCTCAATGGTCTCAGATAAGGAGTAAGCAAGCTATTGAATAGAGCTAAGCGCAATAATGACTGGCAATTCTACTCCTGATCTCTCACCAACTACAACAAAGAGATCAAGAAGGCTAAAATGGACTCATTCAGGAACTTCTGTGGTTCCATCAAGGATGTTCCTACGAGCTGTCGCCTTCGGAAGATCTTAGCTACTGTCAGACCACAATCCTAATGTAGTCTAGTACATGAGAATGGTGACCAGACAAAAACCAAGAAAGAGACCCTAGAACTCCTTCTCAACACTCACTTTTCGTGCTCCGTCATTCAGAGCTCAAACCACTCTAACCACTACGAACAGACAAATATGCCAAGTAGAGAAGAGTGGATATTATGTAAACAAATATGCAATGCATCAGCAGTTAATTGGGCCATTAACCCTTCAAATCTGCTGGTGGAGAAGGTATTTTTCCAGCTCTTCTGCAACAAGATTCAGAACATCTACCACCACTACTATTAAAACAATTCAGCTGCAGTTCAGCCCATAGCTACATACCTGGAGCTTGGACAAAAGTGATAGTAAAATATCTTCCTAAGACTGGCGGAAAATCGGAGAGTAATCCAAAATCTTTCAGACCCATCAGCCTTATGTCCTTTATACTGAGAGTATGGAGAAAATCATTGACAAATACATTAGGCAGAATGCGTTGTTTACGTATCCAGTATGGATGTAAGGCACAACATACCTATTAAACGGGTAAATCAACAGAGTCAGCACTTAATGACCTTATAAGCCCTATTGAAAAATCTTTCGACTGCAAGGAAATATATTTTATCGCTTTCCTTAACATCGAAAGAGCCTTTAGCATTACCGTCATATCAGTCCATGAGAAGGGCAATTAATGAAACAATTAGAATTGGAATTTAAATTAATGATTTTGATACTTGCACAGTCAGGATGCGAACCTACGTCCTCTGCATACCAGTCTAGCACACATCCACTGAGCTATAGAGATGGGTTGTTATTTAACAATCTGTTATTTTGCTTATAACAGTTGCGACTGTTATGTATGTATAAAAATAACATGTTCGCTGTTGAAGAACAACTAAGTAAAAATTAACAGTAAAGAAAAATAACAGCAGCAAAAAGAACAGTCTGTAGAAAACTACCTCTACCTCGAGGTAGGGGTCTACGCGCTACCTTGAGAGGAGAAATATTGCAAGCCGCAATAGACCTCACGTTCGCGACCTCAACTTTTACGCGCTGTGTAACCATAACTATTGATGCAAAAACAAAAAAAAAATTGTTAGTTAAAGAGAGTTAACTAAAATTATAATAAAATATTATTTTGATATTAAATAATAATATAACAGAAATACAGTCATTCAAATACAACCGCTGTTTTACCCATAAAATTAAAACTGGGTCTTAAGTGAATGTTTGACTACAAAGAACTTGCATAATATATATCAAGATCAACGAAACGCAATTTATAGTGAAAGAAATGGCTGTTATTGATTGCCTGTCATCATTATTAAGCCCAAATCCAGCAAAACCTCCTATCAAACCTCCAAATCCTATCAATAATCAAACCTCGTTTGTGCACTTTGCTCTTTAAAAAACTTATAAATGGATGACTACATTAAAAACCAGCCTGAAAATTAAATAACAAAATTTGACATCAGACAAAATCAAATCCTCAGATTTTAGCTGGATTCATAAACAAAAAATTATGTTATTCAAAGTTTTAGTAAATGTTGGTAAAGTTTTGCACAGCCCTTTCTTGGATAAGGGATTAGTTTGGTTTTTTAAAGGATACATGTTTTCTTATGTTAAATAAATTCTTCGAGCTCGAGGTCTTGTTCGAAAAAGTTTTTATTTTCTAATATTTCGATAAGCTTCGCTTATCATTATCAAAGAATATTTATATAAACAAAATTTTAACAAACAAAAGCCTTAAGTCTACGTCCCATGAGAGGATGGTGAAAACACGTAGACTTAAGGGTTTTTGTTTGTTAAAATTTTGTTTGTATAAATATTCTTTGATAATAATAAGTGAAGCTTATCGAAATATTTGAAAATAAGAACTTTTTCGAACAAGACCTCGAGCTCGAATATTTTATTTAACAAAAGAAACAAAAGGTCAAAAAATCAACAAATCAATATATCAAAACATGTTTTCGTTTCTTATATTTGTAAGAAAAGCTAAATAAGCTCTAAAAGAAAACATTTTCTTATATTAATTTCTGTGCATTATAAAAAAGTTGATACTTTATTCAACTAGAATGAGTTGCTTAGGTTTTATACAATACTGTATGCGTTTGAAATAAAAGGATTTGAATATCGAAGGATGAATAGCATTTTGGATAACACATGAGTAAAATAAAATAATGAGCACAATTACACACCCTCAAAAAGCGGCCACGAGAATTTTCTTTCAGGTCCAAGTAATATCGTCTGTTGTCCTTGACCATCATTTCAGATTTAAGTTTTCCATCCTCTGGCACATTGTCGGGATTTGGTGGACCTGCAAACAAGTAATGATTGAATTTCATAAAACAACTTATTTTTCCTTACCAAGTGAGGCATAATAATCACTGAATGTAGATAAGTGATCCCTGAACTCGGCTGCGGTGGATAAGGCCAAATAAACTTGACTTCGTCTGCCATCTGCGCCAATCTTCAATGGAACATAAAATATTATGAATTTTAAAAAATGTTCATGGATGATGGAGAAGGGTATATAGTATATTCAATGTTCGAATCAAGGGCAATTCGAAAGAAAATAACATGTGTAGTATTTAAGAACAACATCATATTTTGTAACATGTTTAAAAATAATGATTTTTTTATTGTGCTGTGTGATTTACCCAAAGACCTACTCTTTGTATCTTGGAATTTGACAGATGATTCTTCATTTCTTACACCTGTTTCCACTTGTAATTGGATTAATTATTTGTATACCCCCAAAAAATATTAATTTTAACAAAAGGCTTTTCCAATATTCACAAGTCAAAATTACTTTTGGAAATTTTTATAAAAATCATGAAACTTACAACTTTTAATCACCGACGAAAATTGAATGCAACGCTCCAGAAGTATACAATACAATACAAGCAAGCGTTATTTCTTTTTACGAAGGAAATATTTTGCAATATTTTAAATTGTGTTGTAATATTGGATAAAAAATTAATGTAATTATATAAAAATATAACAAAAACGAACAAAACAATTTTAAAAATTCATAAAAAATGCTTTTTATTTTCGTAAAAATATTTTTAAAATCATTTTCATAAAGATATATATTATATTATTTAGCATTATTCACTCTAAAAGTTATAATCTTGTTTGCTAATATTAAGTGTTTTAGAAGTAAAGTAAAATTTAAAACTAAGAACTTTAAACTAAAAAATTTCATCCAAGTCCAAATTTAAGTTATTTTTGATTGTCAAACTGTTAAGTTTTTGTATATTTTCAAAAATGTTTTATGTGGTTAATATAAAATAATTAAAAGAATTATGAATTAACTATTATGACTTATGAATTAACGAACTATTATGAATTAATTAAATAAAAAAAAATTTATAACAAAAACCAACATCAAAGTAATAATGGAACACGACGTTAATTTATAAAATCATATGCAAAATTATTTAATAAAATATAGATTAAATATTTATTTGGTAAGACCTTCTGTTTCATAACTGCTTCCAAAGGATTTGGCATTAATTTTACCAGTTTTCGGCAGTATGATGGCTCCATATTCTCCCACTCTTCAAAAATGGTTGATTTAGCAGATAAATACTACGAGTGGAAATAGTGTGATTTTTAAATTTTTCCTACAGGTAACTCCAAGTGTGCTCAATAGGATTGAGGTCTGCAAAGCAAGTTGGAGTTTCCAACACATGTGATCAATTACTAAGAAGTCAGCTTCTTATATCATGGGCCTTGTGTCTCGGATCGTTATCCTGTTCAAATGAAAATTAACTCTCTTTGCCCAACTTTTTCACACTTTCCTTCACATTTTTCTTCAATATAAAAAGTTTTACGTGTCGATCCATAATACCATCGTTGATATGAAGCTTCCCAGAACCTGCAGCTGACATGACACCTCAAAGCATCACTGAACCCATACCGTACTTTATTATTGTGGGGGCGAAAGTTGTTTTTTTTCTCAAATTTCGCATTTACCATTCGCAACACGTAGGATTGACCATCTGATCGGAAACCATAAAATTTGCTTTCATAATTGGTACTTGTGATTTAGAACTTGTTCCCAATAAGAAAAATCCCTTTTACGGTGGATCTTACTAGTGGAAAAAGGTAATACGGAACTTGATAAAAACGACCTTTGTCACACAATAAAGCACAGTATGAGTTCAGTGGTGCTATGGGGTGCCATGTCAACTGCAGGTCCTGGAAATGTTCACATCATCAAATTATATCTTCATATATTTAGAATAATTTAAAGGATAGTGTGAGAAAGTTGGACAATGAGAGTTCATTTTCATTTGACCAAGATAACGATCCGACACACAAGGCCTATATTGTGAAAAGCTGACTTCTTAATAATTGCCCAAATGTCTTAGAAACTCCACCCCAATTTGCAGACCTCAACCATGTTGAGCTTACATGGAATAACCTGAAGGAAAGTTGAAAAATCATACAATTTCTACTCGTGATCAGCCCAAAATAACCCTTATTGAGTGGGAGAATAGGGAGCTGTCCTACTACCGAAAACTTGTGAATCGATACCAAATCATTTGGAAACGGATATTAAACAGAAGGGTTTACCAAATAAACATTTACTCTATATTTTTATACCCCCACGCGTACTGCGTAAGGGGTATATTAATTTTGTCACGACGTGTGTAACACCCAAAAGGAGGCGTGGTAGGTATGGAAAAGTATATATATTCTTGCTCAGCATCACCACCTGAGTTGATTTAGCCATGTCCGTCTGTCTGTCCGTCTGTCTGTCGACACGATTACAGCCGCAATTTTGCAGCTATCGTAATGAAATTCGATATTTAAGCTTTTTTTAAAAAAACCAAGGTCAAGTTCGAGAATGGGCTAAATCGGATGAAAACCACGCCTACCTCCCATACAACCCAAAAATTGAAAACTCTACAAAGAAGCTAATATTTAAGCTACAACACTGAAATTTGGTATATGTGTATTCTATATCAAAACTGAGATGTCTTAGAAAAATGGGCGCCATCCACTCACTAACACGCCCACCTCCCATACAACCCCAAAATTGAAAAATCTATAAAGAGGCTAATATTAAAGTTACAAGACGGAAACTCGGTATTTGAGTATTCAATGTCAAAACTGAAGTGTATAAGAAAATTGGGCGTCATCCACCCACTAACACGCCCACCTCCCATACAACCCCAAAATTGAAAAATCTATAAACAGGCTAATATTAAAGTTATAAGACGGAAACTCGGTATTTGTGTATTCAATATCAAAACTGAGATGTGTTAGAAAAATGGGCGTCATCCACCCACTAACACGCCCATCTCCCATACAACCCCAAAATTTAACAATCTATAAAGAGGCTAATATTAAAGTTACAAGATAAAAACTCGGTATTTGTGTAATTAATGTCAAAACTGAAGTGTGTTATAAAATTGGGCGTCATCCACCCATTAACACGCCCACCTCCCATACAACCCCAAAATTGAAAAATCTATTAAGAGGCTAATATTAAAGTTACATGACGGAAACTCGGTATTTGAGTATTCAATGTCAAAACTGAGGTGTGTTAGAAAAATGGGCGTCATCCACCCACTAACACGCCCACCTCCCATACAACCCCAAAATTGAAATCTATAAAGAGGCTAATATTAAAGTTACAAGATGGAAACTCGGTTTTTGTGTAATTAATGTCAAAACTGAGATGTGTAATAAAATTGGGCGTCATCCACCCACTAACACGCCCACCTCCCATACAACCCCAAAATTGAAAAATCTGTAAAGAGGCTAATATTAAAGCTACAAGACAGAAACTCGGTATTTGTGTATTCTATGTCGAAACTGAGATATGCTAGAAAAATGGGCGTCATACACAATCTAACACGCCCACCTCCCATACAACAACAAAATTTAAAACTTTATAAAAAGGCTTATATTTAAGCTGCAGGAAAACAATTTGATATGTATGTTTTTTAGACACATAAATATAATAATATCTCTCAAAATCTCATACAAAAAGCTCTCCAATTTAATATTCTTCCACCCTTAAGAATCGGCCGTGGGGGTATTTTTACTTCGGTTAAGTCGAAGATATACCTTACTAGTTTTAAATAATTTTGCTTATGATTTTATAAATTAACGTTGTGTTCCCTTATTACTTTGGTGTTGTCTTTTGTTATTAATTTTGTATTTTATTTTTTTAAATCAATTAACTGTTAATTCATTATCTATTCTTATAATCATTTAATAATAACCACATCAAAATCTTTTAAAAATATACAAAAAATTGCTAGTAAGACCATAAAAATAACTTAAATTTGAATTTTAATAAAATTTTTATTTTGTTCCATTATTTCTTTGAGCCACTGTGTACTTAAAAACAATTCCATTGCGATTTTATTGCGCAAATAAAGTTATCTTCATATCATCAACTGCACGAGTTAATTTCAATGTTAAGTACATTTAGTACTAATAAGGCTAATATGTGCAAATAAAATTGAATCAAATCAACTTTTGCAGGGATTGTTACAACAAACAAATTAAGGTTCTTATGTTACGTAAGTGAAAACTACGATAGTTAAATATATGTTTTTATCTTTAAAGTTTCGTTGTTCTACCTTTTGTACTTTTCAAGCAATAACTTATTTTATGTACAGTCAATCCCGGTTAATTACCTACCCGCTTTAGTGCCATTCTCGCTAAGTACCACATATTTTAGCGTTCCAGTAAAACTAAACAATACATCTGTTCCCTTTTAAGTGCCTTGTTAAATATCAGTGAAAATCTAAACTTGCACATTAAGTTTTCAAATCCGTACATATTCCATTCCTGGTAGAAATGTGTCGTTCCAAACCTGTATAGTTCCCGTGTAGTTTATGTCCGACTGCGAACATAGTTCCAATCGTTCCCTCGATTCGTTTCTAGCATGTTCAAACAGTTCTGCCTGTATGATTATTTTTTTTTCCTTAAGCAATATGAGAATCAATACGACATCTCTTTCTTACATATTAAGTCTTACACGAAGTTTTTGATCTATTACATGTACAAAGATGATGTTTGTGAGCGAACGAAATAACTAATGTATGAAATGGAATTATGACAATCATCGTTCTTGTTGTGCGCAACGCTCTGTTTCTTTCATTTTGAACATGCTTTCATTCAATCAAATGGAACTAGCGGAACTAAATGTTAAAATCTGACTGAAAGACATAATAAAAGAACGAAGATATATCGTCGTTATGTGCACTGTTTTGTTTGTGCATTTGGTTGAACATTCGAACGGGCGGAACTAGATAGTTCCAGGACATGTTTCGAGGCATTGCTTTCGAGGAAACTGCTGCATATGAACATGTTTGATTAAAAACTAGTAAGGTATATCCTCGACTTGGCCGAAGTCAAAATACCCCCACGGGTGATTCGTAATGGTACAAAATCTTAATTGCGTCTATTTTGATGACGTCTAAAATACATTCATATCAAATTGTTTTCCTGCAAAGTAAAGACAAGTCTCTTTACAAAGTTTTCAAATAGGGGTTGTATGGAAGGTGGGCGTGTTTTTGAGTGGTTGATGCCAATTTTCCTAACACGCCTCAATTTTGATATAATATACACAAATACCCAATAACAGGTCTATAGCTTAAATATAAGACTATTTATAGAGTTTTCAATATTATGGGTTGTATTGGAGGTGGGTGTATTCGTAGGCGGATGTCGTCCACTTTTCTTGTACAATCTAGTTTTGATATAAAATACAAACGTATCAATTTTTTTCCTGTAGCTTAAAGAGAAGCCTTTTTATAGAGTTTTCAGTTTTGGGGTTGTATGAGATGTGGGCGTGTTCGTGGGTGGATGACGTCCATTTTTCTAACACGTCTAAATTTTTATATAAAAACTAGCTGACCCAGCAAACGTTGTTTTGCCTTCAATTTTTATTTTCACTGAAAGTGTGGTTCCGTTGACCAGTCCTGGCGGATTGGTATTTAGAAAAAAATTCTAAGTGCACTGAACCGATATATCAAATATTGTTCAAATACCGTTTACCGCAGCTGAAATAAAGTATTTTTTTATTTTTGATAGCTGAACCGACAGACGTTGTCCTGTCCTTATTAAAAAAAAATTTGTGTTTGTTTTGTGAATTTGTGAAAAGCTGTTGCAAATGTATAAATAGTTAAAAAGGGGGAAAATAGGTTTTTTTGAATGATAATTTTTATTCATAAAGGTTTGGGGTATGTTTGATTTACATTTGATTTGAAAATAAGTACATTGGTGTTTTATTTACATTTTGATTGAAAGATCTCTGGTCAGGTAACCAATTACAAAAAAGAAATATTTTTTCGATTTCTTAGCTGTGATAACATAATTTCGTTCATTGCAATGCTCTATGATACACGACATTTTTTGTTTTGTTATCTGGAGCGAAAACAAATAATGCTGATGGTGTTTATGGTGGCAATTGAACATGCGAGAAGCATGGATTTTTTAGTTTAATGCCTCAAACACGCAATGACTGCCCTTGATATTTGTTAATTGTCATTGCAAATGCAAGCCTTACTGCAAGCGTTTAAAATCGAATGGCATGTCGATCGGAATCATTGGGATCCGTGGTATCAAAACGTCTTCACCTTTGTACTTTCCTTTAAGTATTGTTGCTTCCATGACGTTATTCATAAGGTTTTTTACCGCAAGCCGGGTGCCATTACAAAGACGTGGTTGGTTTATGTTTCGTAACATTATTATTACCGACCCGACTTTCAGTTGGAGATTGTGAGGTGGTAATCAGGGTAATTTCAGCGAGTTTAAAAACTCCGTTGGATAGTTGACGCCATCATATTGGGAAGTAACAGAGTCCACCGATTTGTATGTCATCAATTCGACAGCTATTTCAGATTGAATCTTAGGATTCAATTCGTCGACATCAATGTTTTTCGCAGCCAATATAGCACGTTCGCTTAAACAATCTTGATTTTTGTAATTTTGTGCAATGTTTGGAAGAACCTTTCGGATGAGTTCAGCAGAAAGCGACAGGAAATTGAATACAGTCGGTTGAAATGTCAACCGGGATTTTGCCGTTGCCAATGTACAGCAATTGTTTTGAAAATACTTCTCCAGAGGCTGGAGTTCATCGGCTGGACTTGATCGTGGAATCATTGGCAATGTTTGACGAAATCACCTGCCAACAGAATCATCGCACCACCAAACTGATTTTGATTGTTTCGTAAATCTTGCATAGTTTTGTCTAAAACTTTGGCCATCGCACTGTTTTTGAAAATGTTGCATGTTGGATTTCCATTGATTTGCATATTCAATGGCAACTTGAATGAGCAGTTCGACCGCCTTCCAACAACTTAGCTGCAATTCCTGATGAAGCAAATGCAAGTGCAATATCATTCTGCGAGCGTATCGTTGCCAAAATCAACGCGAGCAAAAAAGTTTTTCCAGTTTCACCGGGAGCGTCAAAAAAAAAAAAAAATCCCTCCAGTTCCATCGTTCACAACTTTCAAAGGAGTGTTATACGCATATTTTTGTTGTCGATTTAATAGTGGAACGCTCGTTGGAACTAATTCCCTCAAGGCATCGCAATCATATTGCTTTTCGCGTCGCAACTTTTGATTGAATGCGTCGTGCATCGGACGATTGGGAGCTGTCATGCCTAAGTCACATAATGCCTTGTTCGACATCATCAAGCACATGTCCTTAATTAATATCAAAGTCTCGTTGTAAATTTCCTCCCTCAGTTACAAATTTGGATTTGATGTTCTAATATGCATCTGATGCAAAATGTCGATATAATTATCGAAAAAAGTGTTCGTATTTGATGAGGATTTGACGAAAGCACAGCATCTCCGAGGGTGTATGTAATGAGTGTCATTTTCTAACAATCGCAAACGTTGACACGCTTCGCTATATTTGTCACACAGTTCACCATTTATAGTAAGCAAATCTTGGAATGATGTTGGGCCACGAACGTTGAGTTCATCGTTTCTTGGATGAACTGTGTAAATGCGACCCAATGAGTCGGTGGAAAATAAATTGGGGTAACCTGGAACTGGATTTCCTTGTTTCCGCCGTTGAAATATCTTTGACGATTGATTCCAAGTGTAATATCTTGAAAGTGGACAATTTTTCTTTATGTAAAAAACTTTTGTAGACTGTTACAAACATTTAAAAAGAAAATTAGCCAAACCAGCCAAGGCGTTCTGCGGTTTTTGATATATATATATTAAAACAGTGGGCACAAAAGTGGGCGCAAAAGTGGGCGTGGTCAATTTCCTTTTCCTAATTTCTTTTTTGTAGCTTCGACACAAGCCTCTATATACAGTTTTCAATATTAGGCTGACGCCTATTTTACTAACACGTCTTAATTTTTATTTTAAAAATAATATACATATATCTAATTTTATTTTTGTAGCTTTGGCAGAAGCCTATTTATATAGTTTTCAATATTAAGGTTGTATGGGAGGTGGGCGTGTTCGTGGGTGGATGACGCCGATTTTTCTAACACACCTGAGTTTTGTCATAGATTACACAAATACCGAATTTAAGTTTTGTAGCTAAAATATTTGCTTCTTTATTGAATTTTCATTATTGGGGTTGTTTGGGAGGTAGGAGTGGTTTTCATCCGATTTAGCCCATTCTCGAACTTGATCTCAGTTTTTAAGAAAAAAGCTTAAATATCGAATTTCAGCACGATAGCTTAAAAATTGCGGCTGTAATCGTGTCCAGACGGGCAGACAGACGGACATGGCTAAATCAACTCAGTTGGTGATGCTGAGCATGAATATATATGTATACTTTTCTATGATACAAGAACTCAGGTAGACTTATTTATAAAGGCTACTGTAAAGCTTAGCGTCAATATTGCCACATCTTGAATTTTGTAGGAAAAAATATTTTTTTTGGAATTTTTTGTATGGGACAAAAACTTATTTAATAATATACAAATCAACTTTAGTTTTTTTTTTTAAAAATGTTGATACATTTTCATATGCACACACGCTCTTATTTTCATATGCTCCACACTACTTTACAAATTAATAATAAAGGTGTTAAAAAAAGAGAACAGTCAACTAGAAAATCAAAAACAAAAAGGATTTTATAGCAATATTTTCACGAACTTATTATTATTGTGTTTTTTTTGTGCTCTGATTTTTTTATTAAGATTTTTTATTCGAAAATGCATTTAAAAAAACGTTCTCACTAACTCATTTCTTTTATTACGTCTTTCTAATTCGTTTTTCTATTATAATTCTTAATTCTGTTATAATTCTTCAATCTATTCATTATTTGAATCTGCATATACACATTTTACTGAAAAGTTGGATTTTGGTTTAAAGATATGGCAGCATCGTATTTTGATAGCATAGGTATGCCAATTTTTGCTGTCATTCTCATAAGTCTACCTGAGTCCTTATATCATGTTTTAAACCAAAAAAGATCACACTTTTCAAACAGTGCCCGGCAAAGGGCGAAAGAATAAAGCTTTGACTTTAAAGCAGAAGTTGGCAAGAATAATTTTCATTGATGAGAAGCAATTATCTAGACAAGAGATGCAAAAAAAGTTTAATTGCGATATTTCAACTATTCATCGCATTTCCAGGAACAGACAAACTTTGGATAATGCTACAACGAAAAACAATATCAAAGGCAAGCGTTTACGTGAAGGTCATGGCGAAAAAGTAGAGGAGGCTCTATCAAAATGGTTTGATCAGTAATTTCAGGATCCAAACATAAAGAACAAGCAGCAGAGTTTACATTGAAAATGGGATGCGACTTTAAGGCAACATTAAGTTCAGGGAGAAGCAGCTGACGCAGATACGGTGGAGGCCGACATTAATCGTGCTGTGAAATTAAAAATTTACTTAAAGATTATACCGAGCGTGACATATTTAATGCAGATGAGAACGGGCTATTTTATAAGGCACTTCCAAAAGGAACGTTAAATAGAATTGAAAGCAATGTTCTGAGTCTTGCCACTAGATTGACCAGAAAGCTAGATTGACACTATTATTTTTGTGCAATGCAGAAGGGTTATTTAAAAAAGAAGTCGCTATTGGCAAATCAAAAAATTCGAGGTGTTTTTAAAGGAAAATTCTTCCTATCCCATATTATTCGCAAAATAAATCATGGATGACGAAAGCATTGTGGTCTACTATACTGAAAGAATTAGATAGTGAAATGGAGCAACAACAGAGAAAAGTTTTGTCGATTGTCCATAACGCTGCTTGTCACAAGGTAAAGTGGCTCAAAGTAATAACACTGGTTTACAAATAACGAAAAGTTGTTTGTACTTTGAATGCCACTATTCTTTTCTCATGTAAAATCGGTCGCTGATTCCGAAAAAAATTTTTTTTTTTCTGTCACTCCGTTTTCGAGATATTGCCCACTGTAGGGTTTTCAACGAAAAAAAAAGTTGGTTCCACTTAATTGCATATATCTCCTGAACCAACAACAGTAATCAAACAAATGATATATCAAATAAAAGCTAATAAAATTTCTTACAAACAATGCTAACATCATTTTTTGGTCGAGCTGTTAGTTTTGGCGGAATTAATTCAAATATCGGGGATTTTTTTTATTTTTCAGAAAAATTTCCAAAAAAAGACAAAACAGTTGCAAATTTCGTTAAGAAATCCAAATATTTTGTTACTTTTGATATTTTTTACTAAGCTATTGTTAAAGAAAATCTATTGAGAAATGAAAAAGTTGTGTTTAATGGAACGAAAGCACCCAAGTTATGTTTTTTTTACCAATTTTATTGTCATATAAATAAATTGGGTTATTGTACTATCATTTTTTATTTTTCATTTTATTGTTCATAGGAATCAAGTCAAGAGTTTTGCGAAAGAAAAGATAAGAACAAACACGCTATAATAAAAACAGGTAGGCTCACGACTGAGAGTGCAACTGTTGAAACCGTCAAAGCAAAACATCTGATTTCGACACTTATGGCTATAAGAAAGAGAGCCTACCTGTTTTTATTATGCCATGTGAATACTTATTTTGTGTTTTTTTGACAGTTTCGGCGATCGCGCTCTGAGTCGTGGACCTACCTACCTTTATTGTACCTGCAGCACTTTCGAGATGCATAAAAGCAAAAACATTCATGCATTATACTAAAAAACGTGGCAAACAGAGGGACGCACAATTTGTAACGAAAGGAAAAAATAAGATATACATAAAAATAAAATGAGTAAAAGACTGCGAGAATTCCAGTGTAAAAACTACCCAGACATTTTCTGCTACGTGTGCGGTGAATTTACTTTCGAAAAGAAACGAGTCAATTTTACGAATTTACTCCAAATGTCATATCTATATTATTTTGGTATTTCGGCTGAAAACATTGGCGAATCATGGACGCCAAGTATTTTGTGTCAATCGTGCAAATTAATATTGTCTGAATGGAGCTCGGGTAAAAAACGATACATGAAATTCGATGTTCTGATGATCTGGAGACAACCGTTTTGCCACCTAAACGATTGCTTTTTTTGTCTGGCCAAAGTGACTGGTGTTGGAAAACACAAACGAGTGATATACGCCACTGTCCCGAATGTTTCATTGCCAGTATCTCATTGTGACGATGTTCCATATCCTACTTGTCCCGATTCAACACGCGAAAACAATCGAAAATCCGTAGATTCAATGGAGTCGGAAGGAACCACAGGTGGTAGTACTATTACAACTGAAAACACAACTCACCTTTTATCGCAAGCGCAGCTGAATGATTGGATAAGAGATGGCCAAAGAGTGGCGTTTTTTTATAATTAATTATGTAATTGTAATTACATATTTACATTAACAAAGTTACCATCTTTGGTAATCTTTGAATCCAAATATCTTTGGATGCGCACATGTAATTGTTGTGATCTTTTCGGAGGTGGTTTATTTTATTTTACTTAAGGTGTGTGCACAAATTCAGCAAAATATGATTGTTTTTGAAGACAAATACAAAGTAAATGAACTATTGAAAATTTTGTTTTTTATTAAAAAAGCCCTGTTTTCGAAGAAATAATAAACCCCTTACGTAACTCTTTGAGCAAAAAATGGTATCAAAATGTAAAGAACCATCCATTGCAAATATTTAGATGCAGTTACTACACAGGATTTGAATTTAGTTTAAGAGTTATAAGAAAAAATTGGTGATTTAATGGTGAAATTTGACCTTGAATTTCTCTCTTATTTGACCTAATCCGATAAAACTGAGTATGAGGGCAAAATATATAGACCATGTACTACTAGAAACCATTGAGATATTTGAAGTTATTTTTTCGTGTCGCACTGTGTAATCACACCATTTGGGTTCTTTCGTTCCATTGAACACAACTTTTTCATTTCTCAATAGATTTTCTTCAACAATAGCTTATTTTTTTTGGAAAATAAAGGTTTTTAGTAAAAAATATCAAAAGCAACAAAATATTTTGATTTCTTAACGAAATTTGCAACTATTTTGTCTTTTTTTGGAAATTTTTCTGAAAAATAAAAAAAATCCTCGAAATTTGAATTTATTCCGCCAAAACTAACAGCTCGACCAAAAAATGATGTTTGCATTGTTTGTAAGAAGCTTTTATGAGCTTTTATTTGATATAGCATTTGTTTGATTACTGTTGTTGGTTCTGGAGATATATGCAATTAAGTGGAACCAACTTTTTTTTTCGTTGAAAACCATACAGTGGGCAATATCTCGAAAACGGAGTGACAGAAAAAAAAAAAATTTTTTTTCGGAATCAGCGACCTTTTTTACATGAGAAAAGAATAGTGGCATTCAAAGTACATATTGGCTGTAAACCAGTGTAATGGAACAAACTTAAAACTTTCATTGAAATCCAATTTTTAGTTATTTTGATGGTCCAACTAGCACGTTTTTGTATATTTTCAAAAGAGTATTATGTGGTTTATATAAAATAATTAAAAGGATAATGAATTAACCGTTCATTGATTTAAAAAAAAATAAAAAACAAAATTAATAACGAAAAACCAACATCAAAGTAATAATGGAACACGACGTTTATTTATAAAACTACTAGCTGACCCGACAGACGTTGTCCTATCCAAACTTCAATATATATGATTGTGTTTGTTTTCGGAGAAGGAGATTTTCGGGTACTCCATAGTCGGGCTAGACCATCTTTAGAGTTTCTTTACCTTTTTTTTATTTACAAATATTGTGTTATAACAGTATTAGTGTCATTACAGAATTAAAAGTTTTTTAGAGGAGCAAGTTTATAAAGTTAATTTTCATTCTAAGAAAGGACATTTTAAAATTAGCTTCTAAAACGTACGTATGAATTTCTATAATAAACATTTTAAAATGAGCTTTTAAAACGTTCGATTGATAGTTTAAAATAAAAATTTTAAAATATAGCTTCTAACTTTTCTTCAATTCTAAAATAAAAAAAAAAAACAAATTGGCCATTTCAGCCCTTGAAAGGACTTTGACCGAGCTTCTTATGATCAATTGTGTTGTGTGTGTTATTAAATGTTTTGCATACAATTGACCGAGAACTGGACCTACATGTTTTATGCCGACTCCGAACGGCAAAAGTTCATGTTCTCAAGAAGCTTTACATGGCATTATTTACTCTCTGAGGTTTGCCATTGTCTGCAGAGAGGTGGTGACCGATCAGAAAAGTTTTTTATTGAGACAAACTTTTCGCCGCGGCTGGGGATTGTCTCAATTTTAAAATGTTAATTTTAAAATATCAAATTGAAACGTTTATTATAGAAAATCAAAGAACATTTAGAAGCTAATTTTAAAATGTCCGTTTTGTGAATGAAAATAAATGTTAGAGGAACAAAATTTTCTCTGTATAGAATTCGGTTTTTATGTCTGTCCGATGAAACTTTAAAGAGCTACAAAGAAACCAAACGTTCATAATTTTGTAAATTTTGATAAATTTAAGAAATGTTAAAACGTTATATGATGTTGAAGTGGATACAGTCTTGATGGTTGAAAGAGCACTTTCACATTGGTGAGCGTATCGTTTTTGAGCAATGACCATAAAAAGCCCCATTTTGAAAGAGCACTTTCACATAAAAAGCCCCATGTTGAAAGAACACTTTCACATTGGTGAGCGTATCGTTTCTGAGCAATGACCATAAAAAGCCCCATTTTGAAAGAGCACTTTCACATAAAAAGCCCCATGTTGAAAGAGCACCTTCACATTGTATCGTTTCTGAGCAATAACCATAAAAAGCCCCGATTTAAATGAAAAAAAAAAAATATTTAAAAAAGTAAGGTTAAAAAAGTTTCCTCATTAAGCTAAAAAATTTTTTTAATTTTATTATATTAAAATATAGTTATACTAAAAGGTACACTGCGCAACAGATGCAGTGGGTGAAGTTTTAAGATGATCAAACTGGAAAATATCGTTAAAAAATATATTTTAAGGCCTCGGAGTACCACATATACCGAGATTTTATAAAATTTTGAAAAAAGCAACACAAAAAACTTTAATTTTTTAAAAAAACGTTTCCATAAAAAAAATGTCAGCTATTTTCGTGTTAAGAGAGCCCAAAATTTATAAGGGATATATAGTGGGTTGCCGTGTACAAAAACAGTGACGCATAGTGTAATCGTTTGCAAATAGAGTTCTCCGCACCCTGTTGTACAACACTTTTTTTACATATTTGCTTACCTTGTAAGAGTGAAGCCTTTGATATTAATAGACTAAACATATAAACTTGGCACATCAAGACATCATTAAATAAAAAAAATTCACATATTACACTTAAATAAAAGCACTTAAAATACCAAAAATAGGACCCATAGCAAATTGGGGTAATTAAGGATTAAAGGCGAATACAACATTTGATTTTTTTACCTGTTTGCAAGTTTGTTATGCCCTAAACCTGAAAGGTCAGGGTATATTAACTTAGGTCAAACTTTTGTAACGCATAGAACGAAGCGGGTCCGGTATAGAAAAGTATATATATTCTTGATCGAGGTCACCTCGTGAGTGAATGAAACTCGGTACACATAGTCATATTGACCCAAGGATCTGCACTATTGAATATCTGCACTACCTCCCATACAAGGCAAAAATTGAAAACTGCATAACTAAGCTCATAATAAACTTCCAACAATAAAATTTGGTATGTATAACTATAGTTATACATATATGACCTATAGGTCAGCCGTTGACAACAAATTAGAAACGATATCATACTTGCTGCACTTTACCGCACTGGACGTGCGTTTGGCAAAGTAACGGTCTGTTTTATTTTTTTATATTTCTTAATTTTCTTTTATCTTTTTACAGGAACAATCAAACCAACTTTTCCACAAGTAATTTATTGCAGCAAAATCAGTTTTAGTAGGAGAACATAATTTATTCCATTGACAACTAATTAGAAACGATTTGTTAACATTAAAGTTTTCAAACTTTTTATGCATTATTTCTGAATATTTCGAGAAGATTTTATTATTTTGAACTGTTAACACATAATTTAAACAAAAAACTGTATAAGTAAGATTTCATAAAATGGAAAAAGCCAAGAGATGCACGCCAGGTACTCGCAAGGCAATTATTGAACAGTGGTGGGCTATCATACGGATCAATTCAAATGCTTAAAAACGATGTTTTTCAATGCTATTGCTCATCTTCGACAATATAAAACCACGGAAAATGTACCACTTCAAAAAATACCGCACAAAACTTCAGTACATATTGATCAAAAGATTGTCCGACTATCAAAATCTGATCCAAGGAAGAGCACATTAGTTATCTAGCGTGAAATATTAATGAAATTGGCGTCTGTGTATCAAAAAGAACTGTTGCATTACTTTTAGTGGAAGCTGGCCTTCATGGAAGACATGCTCGCAAGAATCCCATGGTGAAAGGCTCGCAAAGAAAACAACGTATTTCATTTTCCAAAGATCATGTATCTTGTCCGGTAAGCCAGTGCAAATACTTGTTGTGTGGAGTGTTAAAACAAAGATCAATTGCATTGATACTGATAGTAGAAAGAGTGTTCGACGCTCAACTTGATCTAAAGTACACTTTTTCGCTTGCTAAGCATAGCGGTGGATCGATCTTTGTTTGGGGGAAATTTTCTTGGAATGGCATTGGTCTAATTCACTGTGTTTCTGGCACAATAAACAACGAAGAATACGTTTATGCTGCTTTGGGATGAAGACAATATCCCAGTGATTTGTTCATTCCAGCAGGATAATGACCCCAAGCATACGGCAAAACTGACCAACAAATTTTTTGATTAAAAATGTCGTTTCTAATTAGTTGTCAACGGCTGTATATACTTTTTATCAAAACAAACACATCTTCGAAAAATGGGTGTCGAATAGTATTTGTAATTTTTGTTGGTAGCGTTTTTACTATATATACATTCAGATCGGATCACAAACTGAAGTGATTTTTTGTGTGCTGCCCAAACAAAGGTCGTTATTGACCGAAAAGAATCCTCGTTTCGTCTGCTCAAAAAATCTTTTATCGTTCAGTTTAGCAGTGATGTCAACGTTCAAGAAAACACCACTGTTAATTTTGAGATAAATTGATCCTATAAATAAGTTTCCAATGTATTGGAATGTACAAACTGGTATTACTTTTAACGTCACCACAATTTTCAGCAACGTTTCGAAATGTTAAACAAATCTAGCTAGACGCATTGCTTGCGGCTCATATTTTTAGAATTCTTAAATTTTTAATCCTTTGCCTCATATTTCCGATATGGTAACTGATAATGTTGCCAGAACAATGCAGAAAATCTGATGACATCAATGCCTTTTCAGGTTAAATCGGGGGTTTTTTTTTGTTGATAGAAAATATACCGGCCATTTTATATTGAAGTGTTTTATTAGTTGCACTCACCATCTCCGATTTGGCTCAAATTTTTTCTTGGATTGGTTTAATGATTAGAAACCAAATCCGAAGTTATACATTTTTGCAATAATTGTTCGCGGCCAAAATAGGGTCTACTTTTGGAAAGATTTTTTGTCTACTTTAAAGGAAAAATATAAAACTTTTGGAAATATTGCTGTAAATCAACCCATTTTTAATTTCAAAGTATAATGCCTATAATTTTTTTTTAGCTTTCATAATATAAGCTTTTTTAAGGTTTCATTACCTTTCTAGCGATATAAAATTAAGGTGTGCTCTTAAAAAGTTCGGAAGTTTAAGCGATACAACGTGAAGTGTTAATGAATTTTCAATACAAATTCAACAAATTTTTAATACAAAAACAAATGAGAAAACAAATTTTATGAAAATGTAATGCAAGAAATGTAATGATAGCTAGTTGAATTTTTTTGAAAATTCATTAATATTTCACGGTTTTCAATCTTCTGAATCCATCATACGCATGGCTGTGGGTTCGCGAAAATACTCTTTAAATCTCAAACAAAGAAAAAAATTTGAGCCACATCGGAGATGGTGAGTGCATGGTTTTTTGAAAACCGTTGAAATTTGACTGAGTTGTTTGCTTCGAAAGTGGAAATTTTTATTTTGGAACTGCATTTTTCGGACAATTGACATTTGAGGAATGCATAATAATTTATGCATTTTACCAAGATAATTTTGGTTAAAAATTTTAAGTTTTGAAAAAAATTCAAATTCGACCAATTCATAAGCTCCTCTCAAACTATATTTCAAATTGAAAAAATAGCGGATTTTTACACAAAAATTTTATTTGTGTTTTAAAAGGTTGGGAACCCCCTGAAGTGAAATCACAATTTTTAAAAGTGGTTTGAACATGTCCAGCCTAAACCTGATTTAATGACATCTGAATCGATAAAATCAGTCCATTGGTCTGGGAGGAGTTGAAGTCACAAAAAAAACCTTAGCCTATTAATTATATAGATATAATTTTACTATCAAAAATAACGTCAGGAAACGCATATGAATGAAGGTACTAAAATTGGACATTGTACTGGTTTTTAAATTTTTGATACACATATTGGATCTACCTTTTTAAGTATTAATGACCAAACATTTACATTTACATATTTAGCATAAATAAAGCATAGCTAAAAATTAAGCAGCAAAGACTTAATTGCTTGAAGTCTCAGCGCCAACTGAATGAGACAACTTCTTGCATGTGCTCTTGTACGTAAAACATCCCTTATTTAAAGCACTTTAAGACAGGGAAGATAATTCGATTTTTCGGTTTGGTACTTTGCGGATTTTAAAAAGTACTAAAAGTACTGAAATAAGAAATTAAAATGAAAATTTACAGTTTTATATATTATTATTTTTTATTATTATTTATTTATTTGCTAAGCCTTGTTAGACTTTTTAGCATTATACAAAATTTACATATTTATAGAAATGCAATTGAAAATGTACATACAATTTAAATTTAAAAAATACGTTTAAATATGTACACATAAATTATAAGAAATTATAAGAATATTAGACAGCAAAGAACATTGTGGTAAATATATTTAGTAGTCTAACATAAAACAAGATAAAAACCCTAACAAAGTTTTAAGTGTTTGACTTAAAATCAACAACAACAACAACAACAACAACAACAACAACAACAACAACAACAAATCAACAACAAGAATATTTATACATATATAAAATTAATTTGAATAAATATTAATTCATTTTTTAATTATACTTCGTGCAAGGATATTGATTCAGTAACATCATTGGTTCATAAAAAAACAAAATTTAAGTTGAAAAGTAATAGATAAAAGTATAGTAAAAATAGTACAAAATAGTAAAAGTTAAAATCTTCAAGCCTATTTCGACATTTTGTTTTGATTACATTTTGAAAACAAAAAATACGTTCAACCGACGTATTATGTTAAGGAAAGTACTTCATAATTCAATAATTTAATATTCAGCTCCTAACATAAGTTTATTATTTTAATTTTTACTCAACCAACTATGGTAATTTTAAATTTATTTGATTTGTTGAAATGTTCATTGAAATTTTTTATAAAAAAAATTAGAAAAAATTTAGTTTCATCAGGTTTCGAACCCGCTTGAATTTTAATAAAAACTCAACTTTCAACACACTCGACAAAAAAGTCAATGGATTTGTATGCTTCTTTTTCGATATAGAATCATAAACAAAATATATGTGAGAATTTAAAACATGATACACGCAATAGATGTGAACTTAGCAAGACGTCTTAACATATGAATATTTTAACATTTGAGTTAAAGCCAGAATTTAAGAATCAACTTTAATTAACTAAAAAAACAGGAGTTCCATCAATATTTATGAGTCGACTATGAATAAATCAAACACAAGTTATTTTCTCCTTGAAGTGAACATTTTTCTAAACAATACTTGTAAAAAGCACTGAAACTATCGCGGGGGTACTGCGGTATTTTTGAAAAGTGAAAAGTATTCCATTCAGTACTTTAGTACTGAATTTATCATCCCTGCTTTAAGACAGTGTCGCAAGAGAGCCGAACTGAAATTTACCATTATTTGGGAAAATATTACTACTTTCTGAGAAAATTTACCTTTTTCTAAAAGAAAATTAAAAAAATTTTAAATGATTAACAGTCGTTATAATTTACTTCACTACTTCCACAATAAAACATTTCTTTGCTAGCCTTGAACAATTCGTTTCTTCCTATTGCCAACAACTTTTCCAATTCACGATGTGTAAGGGACTTCTTTTATCTACTTTTCCATTAACTTTTTTTGTAGGAACTGGCCATGGCTTCCTATAACCGATATTATTTTAAGCAATATTCAATGCAATTTCAAAACATTTCATTACTTCTTGTGGCTTGGTGTGTTTCAACATTTTCCTCAGTTTTTAAATTTGCAGCAAATCAAAAATTAAAACAATCCTACCTTTGTTTTTTTTTTGGTACAAAAGGGGACTCCCAATAATAAAGCACTGCTTGTGTTCAGAGAGGTATCGAAAATGCAAAAAAACTTAAAATATTTGGAAATCTAAAAAATAATTATGTTGCTTAAATTTACCTCTTTTAGTAAAAAATTACCTTTTTACCTCTGCCCAAAAAATGAGTAAAAAATTACATCATTTAGGGAAATTTACCTCAATCTGGCAACAGTGCTTTAAGTAAAAGAAACAATACCAACAAACACAATCGGAGAGGAAAAGAGTGAGAAAGCTTTACGCTGCAGCGCGCTGGTTGTGTGTCTAACGATTCAATGCAGCAGTGTCCAAAAACATACATTGAACATACATATCAATATATGTTTTTGCAATGTCTTTTGAATTTGATTTTTTTGGCTACTTTTTAAACTCAAGTTTTAATAACTTTTAAGAGTTGTTTTACAAAAAAGTATGTCACGGACTAAGTTAAACATATTGGTTTATGTTAGTGAAAGAATAACAAAAATCTGTTGAGTAGTTCTTGAGTTATACGGCGTCGTAGATACGTGAGAAGCCTTTTATATAATACATTTTATAAACAGTTTTTTCTCCCGATGATCATTGAGGGACCATAAAAGTTTTAGTAACGAAAAAATACTACATTAAAAGTAATTGCATAATAATTATATAATGTTTTTACAAAAATTTTAGATGCTTTTTTATAAAAAACTAGCTGGTACCCGGCGCGTTGCTGCCGTCCTTGTCCAATGTCTATTCCAGTTTGCCAATAGAAGGCCATCAACAGGAGTAACTCCACACTGAGTTTCAATATTTTGTGGCCATTATTTCCAAAGCTTTTAAATATAAACAACTGTCTTTTATGGGCGGAACCGAATTCCTTGTCCAATACCCGCTTTAGTTTGCGACTATTTCGGAGTAGTAGAATATCACCAAATAGTAACTCCAAACCGAGTTTCTTTAATTTGTGACTATTATTTCCAAAGTGATTCAATATAAAAAATGTCTTATATGGGCGGAGCCACACCCATCGCACAAAGTCCATTCTAGCATTCCATAAGCAGGACACCACCAAATAGTAACTCTATTCTGAGTTTAAATGTTCTGTGACTTCTATGCTATTCTGTATCGAAAATTTCAATTGTATGGGCAGAGCCACGCCTCGTTTTCAAATGCCCGTGTTTGTTTTACAATTGCAAGACCTAGCCCATAAGTTGCTTCATACTGAGTTGCATTGTTATACGACATTTAGTTCCAAATCCATCCGATATAAAAAAAATGTAATTTTATGGGCGGTGCCCTGCCCCCTTTCCAAAGATCGCTCAACTTTGATAGTCTAAGGGCACTTACTATTGGTAAGTTCGTGCCGAGTTTCATTGATGTGTGACTTATAGACAAAAGTAGAACCAATAAATTTGTGTTCTTGAAAAAGTGCCACGCCCCTCGCGGGTAAGAGGGTGAAAAATACTTAACAACCTATTCTCATACCTACCAAGTGTACATAAAAAATTTCATTAAAATTGGTTCAGCCGTTTCAGAGGAGTTCAAACACTAACACCGTGACACGAGATTTTTATATATTAGAGATATCAATTAATATACCCAGAATCCGTTATTAAGTAAAGCCATTGAAATATGCGGTGGACACGATTTTTCGAAACTTGTTCATAAAAAAAAACAAAAAAATAATAACTTTTGTTAGAAAAATATTGATTTTTACGAAAAATGTTGTCAAAAACCGATTTTTGACTAAAATATTAATTTATTTTAGGTTATAAAAAAAGAACCATTCCTTATAAATAAAAATCGAACGATTTAAAGTAGGACTGGTATTCAATTTACAAGTGAAAAAAAAATTGATAGCGATCCTTGCAATAGTTTTCGAGTAATGCTGTCCACCGGTTTCAGACAGCACTTTTCGAGAAAAACTCGTTTTAAGTTTAAAAAGTAGTACATTTATTGACTTTGCTTCGGATGTTTGTGTTAATTATAATAACAATTGTTATTCAATTGACTTGAGACTTTCTGAGGATATTGTTACAATGTTATACATTCTAAAAATGTAAAAAAAGAATAAAATGTATTTTTGGTCGTCAAAAAACTTTAATGGGCCCTTCAATAATTTATAGTATAAATTTGTAATAATATATAAAAACAAAATAAAAGAATAATATCAAAATGTGTCCAACATTTTTACATCCATTCACAAGTTTTTTCACTAAGGAACTTTAATCAGAAAAAAAACGTGCGAGAGTATTGTTCCCTACTATTGGTACTGCTTCATGTTTCGAAATATTTTTATGAAAACTACTAGCTGGTACCCGGCGCGTTGCTACAGTTCTTATCCAATGTCTGTTCCAGTTTGCCAATAGCAGGCCATCAACGAATACTCCACTCTGATTTTCAATATTCTGTGACCATTATTTCCAAAGCTATTAAATATAATAAATTGTCTTCTATAGGTGGAACCACACTCATTGTTCAATACCCGTTTTAGTTTGCGAGAATGCCCGAGTAGTAGGATATCACCAAATAGTTACTCCAAACCGAGTTTCTTTAATATTTGCATAATATTGTACAATTCCCGTTCACATAGCAGGATACCACCAAATAGTAACTCCATTCTGAGTTTAAATGTTCTGTTACTTTCACTTCTATAGCTGTATCGAAAATTTCTGTAGAAATTTTAGTTGAATGGCCACGCTCCTTTTTCCACTTTTCCAGACCTGGTCAATCAGTCACTTCATAGTGAGTTTCATTGTTGTACGACACTTAGTTCCAAATCTATGCGATATCATAAAATGTAGTTTCTACTTTCCCCCCCTTCCCTCCCCCTCAAAGATCAGCCCAAATTTGACAGTCGAAGGTCACGACTCAATAGCAAGATCGTATCAAGTTTGATAGTTGTGAGATTTATAGACAAAATTAACACCAAAAATTTGCATTCTTGAAAAATTAAAACGCCCATCGCTGGTAGGAGGATGTAAAATACGTTACCTTTTCTCATACCTACCAAATCCACAAAAATAATTTCATTAAAATTGGTTCAGCCGTTTCAGAGGAGTTCAAACACTAACACCGTGACACGAGATTTTTATATATTAGATTGTACTTTATATTTTCGAGGGAGTTCTTTCCGATGGTGCAAAGAAAAAAATTGCAAAAACTTTATTGAACTAAGAAACTCAGTTTTAAGTTGAAAAACTGATTTTATTTTATTTCTTGTTTTTCTCTTCGTGATATCAGCTGTAAAACTATTTGATCGTGGCCTCAAGTCTTCATCTTGAAGAATTGATAATAAACCCTTTCGTTAACCTTGTCCATTGCAATGAACATATATTTCAAATGAGTGTAGCGGAATGCAAACCGTTATTTTTGATAAAGAATGCATTGTAAGCAGAGCATTGATTTAATCTTTCCTCTATTTTTGCCTTTCATTTCGAAATTTGTGTTTATAACAATAGCGCGTGCTGTTTCTATGAGAGCATGTTGAACCGAAAGAAAACACCCAAAGTGAGTGAACTTTTTTTCTTGTTGACGTATCGTGTAGGCTTTTTGGTCAAGTGGTTTATTTTGAAAAATTTTTAATTAATTCACACGTACATTTTTTAAATTCTTCCCGACGTTTCAGAACTACTTTCTTCCTTCTTCAGAGGATTAATTTATTTAATAAAAAAAACATGTTAAAATTAATATACAGTGGTACTCCAGTATAACGAACACCGATTGAACGTACTTCCAATACAACGAACAACTGTTTCGAATGCATTGGTAACTCTATAAAGAGCTAATGTTATCGTTGTCCTCTTTGGTGTTCATTGTTATTGCAGCTTTTCAATGAATGTTTAGAGACTCCAACAAATATCGTCTATCTTCTCTTCTCGCTTTGTCAATTACTTATCACTTACTTACCGATTACTTTCCAATTTTTTTTTTTCTTATTATATTTATAAATGAACTCATTTGTTTTTTTTTTTTTGATGTTATAGAAAATAAATGCAAAATAGTAGTGAAAGTCTATAAAAACAGTTTACTTGAAAAAAAATATTTTAGACCAATATACATTTTACAATGGTCATGCTCTAAAACCTACTTAATTTTTATTTATCCATTTTTTTATTTTTATTTTTTTTTTTTTTATATATTTATATAAATTAAATATTTATTTATATTTACGTGATTTTTATACTTGATTTTTATATTGATATTATAATATAATATCAATATAATTTATATTGATGATTTTTATACTCGGGAACGATAAATTTAAAAAAAAAGTAATAAGTTTGAATGAATAATTTAAATTTGTAATCATCGATTCTTCAAGATTAGTTTTAAGGCCACTATCTTAATAGCTTTTATGCTCATATCACAATGAAAAATTTATTAAAAAAAGGAATAAATTAAATCACGATTTCTTAAAATAAAACTGCATCTTGTAATTGAATAAATTATTTTTACAAATAATTACTTTGTTGGAAAGAGCACATTCGAATATAAAGTGCAATAGTTTTCATAAATATATTTTCAAACTTAAAATAGTACCAACAGTGCAAACGCGGTAGTGAGAGAAGTGTCTGTTTTGACGTTGGAGGGTAAACACTATCGAAGTCCAAAATCTTAATGGTTTTTAAGTTCAAAGGTTTATTCAAGGGAAAAATTTTTAAATTTAATTTGCAGTTACCACACACACGTTTGTTTTTCTCACCTCAGCTACTTTTATAAAACGTCCTCGCCGATTTTGTTTAACATCTAAATAAAATCGTTTGGATTGTATTTGGAGCATCTTCGTAGCTAGTTCCTGTTCCACTTGTCCTTGTGGACCTAAAAAAATAAAATAAAAAATAAAATCGATATTTTCAAAACTGTCGAAGAAACACTAACCTTTCGCATCGAAGTCATTCCTACTGGTGCTTTCCATGCCACCCACATTGTATTCTGAAATGAAAACACAAAGATTTAATCAGTTAAATTAAAATGTTTTTATGCACAATATCAATAAATTTTCTGTAAAACAAAGGCGTCGTTTGCCAACGATATCGGAAAAAATAATTTTTACCAAGGTATGCATTCTTATTTTCTTTAACATTCTTTGAACACTTTTCCTATGCTGGCTATGATTTTAAGGCCAACTAGTTTTATTTGTTGGCCTTTACGCTATTTAGTTTCTTATTGGTCTGACAATATAACGCTAGAGAGTGAATATCAAGACTTTATCACCCGAGAAGGCGCGCTTAGAGCAATTTTTAAATTGATGAAATTGTTAATTTTGTAATGTTTTTATTCAATAAATAAATACGTTCAAACTTTGCTTAATATATAAAAATTTGTAACACAAACTATTTGGTAATATAATACGTTAGAGTTATTCCAAGTACTTTACAAATGTATGTAGCTTTACAAATATATGCCCCCTACTAAGTATTTGCCATCAACTGCGAATACACTTTTTATTTGTTAGTCAGAATTTTATTGGCCACATTCAGCGCACTCAACTGAACGAATCACGTAGAAAAACATTCAGCGAAATCATCGGACACCTAGTTATCGCTATCACAGCAGTAAATTACACTGAATATGGCCTTTAACTTGTTAATGCTGAAGTGACATTTTGATAAAATGTGACAGCTGATTGATTGGCGAATCAGTTCTGCTTATGCACGACTGCATGCTAGGCTGGGTTAATTTGTATAGAGGCAAAAAATCTGATGTTGCCTGGGCGATTTTCGGTTTGGACATAAAAATTTATTAAGCAAAAAACAAAAAAAAGGGGACTGGGGGTACACTTTACCCCATCGCACCCGTTTCAACCAAAAAAACGGTCTAACATGTATACGTTGTCATACAAAATTTTACCGTAACAAATTCCTAAAGAAAAAATTTCACTAAATTCAAAGCATATTCTTATCGTTAGTGCGTATGTAATTGTGACCATCACGGCTGAACCACTGCGGCTATCCACCTTATATTCACACCATATCTTTTTGTGGTGCTCCGGAATTTTTTGTTTTTGATAATACCTCCTAGGTGGCGCTGTAGGCACAATCTTTATGCAGTTTCATTACCGATTTATATGATATACATATACTTATATATATGATACCATATAAGATATGGTGGTTTCACTTCCAGGTTTTTTGAAGTGAAACTTCATTGACGGCGTATGAAATTTCGAGGTCCCTTATTCGTGACGCTTGGGTAAAGTTTTCAATTAAAACGAAAATTTTTTTAAAAATTATTGCCGCAAGCTGGAAATGAACTCAGACTGACCGGATACGTCAGAAGCGCTACATCTTAGCCACATAGGAACTTGTTAACGCTTTCAATGGATTTGTCCATTATATTGGACACATCAGAAAATATTTTTTTTTATTTTCTAACGTCTTTTTTAATATTAAAATATGTTGGTGCTATGAAATGAAATTGTACCAACAAGACTATAAATTACGAGAGATATGTAACGTTTAACTTACAAGGAAAGGTCCCCAGGTGACAGTCTCCGATTTGAATGATTTTCGGATATGTGATAGAAGACAAAAATCTAAGATTCACGTATTTTTTTATACGTGCTCAATCGATGGTTTAGGGTTTCAAACTCGCGTTCAAAAATCAGTACCAATCAATGCAATTTTTTAATTCAAAATTTTTAATTTCACCCTGCATTAATCTGCTTTAATAAATATTGTGTTAAAAACCAGATGTTAAGCACAAAAGTAAAAATTACTTGAATATTGACTTTACACAAGGGTAACCCCTTGATAATTTTCCAAATTTAAAAACAAAAAATATTTTACATAACTCTTATCTCTTTATACATTTTTACATTAAACCATATTAATGAGAGATAATAACACAAATTTTGAATTAGAACAAAATTGATAAAAAACTACTTGGAGTGGTACTTTTTTTAAAGATATATCAAATATATAATGTTTTTTTAAAAATACCATATAAAAACGAATTTAAAGCGAAATGCACTTAGAAGGACATGGACTTATTTTAAAATTAATGTTTTTATTATAAAATTTAAATAAAAAAAATTATTTTCATATCTGATGAGTTATTCATTCACAAATTTGAGGTTTTGAAATTAGAAAAGATTTTTACGATTTTTCCTGCTAAAAATCAAAAATTTTTTTTTTAAAGATATATGAGAGAATGCATTCCATTTCTTTTGCCTATCGTAAAAATGTCCATATTTGCTACTTTGTATAATTAAAACTATTGTTTACTGGTGCAAAAAAAAATTAAATTTTCGCTCATTTTGGAACGCCAGTTTGAAACCCTAAACCATCGATTGAGCACGTATAAAAAAATACGTGGACCTTAGATTTTAGTCTTCTATCACATATCCGAAAATCATTCAAATCGGAGACTTTCACCTGGGGACCTTTCCTTGTTAGTTGGATTTTCGATTTTCTGCCCAACAGAACCCTTAAAGTTTTTTATTTCGCGTGTTAATAATTGTTGCAAATAAAAAGTGGTTATTGTGATTGGTGTGCAAAGAATAATATTTTTTTGATAAAATCATTATAAACAAAGCATTTGCATTGGTCTCCGGTTGTTTAAGAAGAACTTAAATATTATAATACAACGTTTGAATGGTTTTGTCCATTATATTAGACAGCCTGGCAAAAGCTAAGCAGAGCATATAAAAATCAGAGGGATGTTTTTTAATCTTTTTATGGCCTAAATGATGGCATATTTTCTCAAAAAAATTGTCTACGATTATTCTAGCGAAGCCATTGAAAGGGCTAAACAGGCAAACAAAATTAAATTAATATTGAACACGTTTTGGTTCTTATCTAGTATATCACAGACACAAACCATGTCTAAATAACGCGTTTTTATCCGTTATATTTAATTATCATCCTAAAATAATGCACGGAAAATTTATTTCTTCAAGCTTCGAACGAAAATATTAAGGCATATTATTCTACATGCGAACTTTTTTGTGTGGAGAAACATATCGCTGCTTACTGAGCTTGAAGCTTAAATTGAAAGAGCATATCACAAAGATAGTTATTATCGAAAACTTGACATATGATTGACAACATGCAAAACAGTTAATAAAATTTTAAATTAAAAGCAAACAGTGCAATAGTTAAGACTGCCGGATCGTTTTTGTTATGCCAAAAAAATGTCCCGAAGTTAAGAAAAGTAACTAAATCAGGAGCAGAGCGCGTTCAGAACATAGACAGCGACTTAGAGCTCTTAAGAATGCAGCCGCAGCTGGGTCTGCAACTAATGATGAATGTTTGATGATTGCAACATTGGCTGAGTTCCAAAATCCATTTTTACTATGCACCAGTGTGTTTTTCTTAAGATTGGTGCATAAAGATTCACTAAAACTGAGCAACTGAAGCGTGCTTACCCTACGGCGAAAGCAGGGTCAATTGCCCTAAAGTGACCGGTCCTGTGTCAGTTCTAATTTAACCTATCACAGGACAGGTTTGATATAACTCAGAATGAGACTAATGGGTTTTGAATGTGTTTTTCTATATTTATTAAAAAAAACAAATTGGCCATTTCAGCCCTTGAAAGGACTTTGACCGAGCTTCTTAATATAATAATTATATAACATAATTCCGTAAAATGTGAGTGCGGAACGCTTGATTTTTTTGAAAAATTTCATAGCATATTTTCAGGCATTTTTTGTTTTGAGATTTATTCAAACTTCAAAAATTTACTATATTTTTTTTCATTTTGATATTTTCAGTTTTACAAAAAATTTATAAATTTATTTTGTCGTACCTACAATAGTTTCCGTTTTTACTTCAAGTTATTTTATAAAAATTTTAAGAACTAAAAATTGTTATTTGCACAACTTAAAAACGAATATGTGAACATCGATGATTTCTAATTCAGCTTAAAGAAAATCAATATTTCATGTTTTATTTTTATTAAAACCGGGCCCGTCATTTTTGACGGGAAAGAACTAGTATAATATAATATTTAATATAATATTTATTTTATCCTTACCAATAACTCAGTGGAAGTGCGCTAGACTATCACGCGGTGGACGTGGGTTCGTACCCTGGCTGTGTAAGTATCAAACATTTTAATATAATAATATAAATTCTAATTCTGTTTCATTTAACTGTTTAATCAAAAATAACCTTCAAAATAAGTTAAATTAACACCTTGAAAAAAATTGTAAATTTAATTTTTTATTTAAAAAAAATATTTTAAATAAAAAAAATTATTTTTTTGGTTTTACCGGGGATCGAACCCAGGTCAGTCAAGTACTAAACGTGAACGCTAGAAAGCTCCGCTAAACATGAATTTCCAAAACATTGCTCCAATTTCATTAACAACGTGCGCATAAGTGTACCGTGTTCTATAAATAGAATGGCTACTGATTAGGTCCAAAGGTATCTATGAGTTGAACCGGTTCTAAAATTGGTCCAAAGGTATCTAGCTGGTGTCAATTTACCCCTATCAATGACAACGCCATGTAAAAGGGACCGGTTGGTTTCATATGTTGGTGGCAGAATTGGAACTGGTTACTATCACTTTGGAACCTATCATTTGATAGGTTTTGAACCGGTTCTTTTGTCCGTAGGGTAATAAAAGCAATCCAGTTGCGCAGTTTTGAAAAACTATCATTTGATAGGTTTTGAACCGGTTCTTTTGTCCGTAGGGTAATAAAAGCAATCCAGTTGCGCAGTTTTGATGAATCAACAAAGAACCAATCCCTGGAAAAAATAGATTTTTTGTAAAAATGCATTTTGTAACTCAGCCATTATCTCAACAAAATTTTAAAGCCAACCAAGTTGATATAAACCACAATTAACGTTCGCTGCTTTACGAGGACCTCACTCAATATAGCAGCTATTATGATCAGGAAGCAGGATAATGCAGGATCAGGAAGCAGAATAATCAACAAAATTCTATGAGTACTATGCAAATGCAATCTAGTATTCAAAAAGTGACAAAGCTGAGGAGACATTTTTAAGCAATTAAAATACCAGCTGAACGTTCTCACGCTTTTGGAAAACAGAAAAAAACTTTTTATAATGCAACTAGTCAACAATTTATGATCGATGAAACACTTGCACACGTCGATGCCATTGTTGTGTTTGAAGAAGTATCTCAAGAAGCAATAAACGTAGAAATACGACTGGACGTAATCAACAATCCAGAGTGTGGTGTATAGTAGAGATGGGCGCATGTCACTAATTTTGAAGTGACACGACGAATCACGTCGTGATCGTGCGTGACTTAAATTTATTCGTGTCACGACTTGTGTACGAAAATTTTTCGAACCTGTGCCAAATTTCGTAATTATGTTTTCTTACGCTTTTGTTACCACTTGCATACAAAATGCAACACTGACCACTTCTAAAGAAGCGACAACAACTATGTTCGCTCTCTTTAATTATTTTGCGAAACGTCAGCGACAACTTGAAGCAATTTTAGTAATTTTAAATACAAATTATAAGCTGAGAAATTTTATCAATTTTCTTTTTATAGTGCTGTATCTACCTCTGTAAATACACTTTTAATAAAAACTTATGTGTATTATTCTTCCTATAAAACGTATTCGTTAGAACTCGTGAGTAAAATATGCCATCGTGATCGTTCGTGATCATGATTAAAAACCTTATTTTTAAGCGTGAGCGTGCGTGATTAGAATAAATCACATCGTGAGCGTGCGTGATCGTGAGTAAAAATCATTCACGCACCCATCTCAAGTATATAGTGTGGTATATATTCCGTAGGTCCACTAATTTCTTTTCAGATACTTTCTCTCTCTATTTGACACGATAGATTTATATTTTTAAAATCTATAATTCTTTAATTTTTAAGAAGTTTCACTTCTGCCAGGTGTACGTTGCTAAACGCGAGGTTTTTTATACTATGTATATTCTTAAGCATTTTTAAGTGATGCACAATTATTTTTGCGTTCATTTCCCAAAAGTTTAATATTTTAAAAAGGTATGAGTTCATTCGTATAACATGGATTTTTATATGTTTAACTTATCTTAGTTTTGATAAAAAATACAAGCATACCAAATTTTATCTCTTTTGGCCAAATATAAGCTTATATATGGTGTTTTAAATTTTTGGGTTGTATGGGAGGTGGACGTGTTCGTGGGCGGATGACGACAATTTTTTAAAACATAAGGTTCTTCAGCGGAACACAAAAAAATTATTTTGTACAAGTGCTAATTTTAGGTTTTTACATACCTAACTCCTGATTTAAAAGTTAAAATTTTTGTTTTTAATATGAAATTCTTAAATTTAAAAATGTTTTCTTTATTTTATAATGATAAACTTTACATTTTAAAGTAAAATATATTACTTATAAAGTTATCACTTTTAAAATTGTATTCAAATTGCATTTAATTTTAAATTTTTCAACTTTAAAAAATAAAATTAAAACGTTTATTTTCAAAGTGTTTGCTTTAAAATGTAAAGTGTTCAATTTGCAAAAAAATGTTAACGTTTAAATTTAAAGTGTTTACTTTAATATTGAAAGTTTTAATTTTGAGTAAAAAGTGTTAACTTTAAATTTTAAAGTTTTCACTTTAATACATAAAATGTCAGTTAATTATTAAAAATGTTCAATTTGACATTTAAAGTGTACATTTTGCATTAAAAGTGTTAACTTTTAAACTCAAAGTGTCCTTGTTGGAACTAAACGTGAACACTTTAAAACGCAAAGTAAGCAATTTTATTTTCAAAGTGTTAAAGTTTATTTTGAAAGTTCTACTTTTAATTGTACCGTTAAAATATAAAGTTAGCGGCATTTATGTGATTTCGTTAAAGTAAAGTGGATTTAGAAGTGTGAAGGGTATGAAAGTGGGTCACTTATACAAGAAATCAACTTGGTGCGAATTCTTGGCAACGATATCCAAATTAATGAGCAGGGTGATTTAACGTACATGTGTGTTGTTACTGGAGAAAAATCTACTAGCAACAGTGATGAAGACACGGATCTCCTTAATCTGCTGAAGGAGTTTGATCTTGAAACACTTTTTCTTGACCTAAAGAGTAAGTTAAAATACTTAGGCAATGTAAACACTTGTAATTATTAATAAAACTATTGTAATTATGCTATACTGTTAATGCTCCTTAGATGCTGCAGTAACTTATCGAAGCTTACAATTTTTGTCAAAAGAAGACATTGCGGAAGCAATAAGAAATATTGGTCTTCGAGCGGAGTTCAGAGAAAAGTTGTTTTTCTGGCGCAAGTCAAAGGTAAATATAATATTAATTTTGAAGTTATTTGCGATGTTACGCACATACATAGATACTATTCCCATTTCCGAAGTACAACGTTTATAATTTAGCAAGCTGCTTTTTTTCAGTTTGGAATAGAAGACGAAACGTTAAGCCAGACTTCGAAGATTGTTGGTTGGCTAGAAAAAAACCATCTAAATGATTCACCTTGTTCTTCAAATAATTCAATAAGAAGCGCATTTGGATCACAGGTAAGTATATAAAGTAAAAAATTTTGTATTATATTTAATGGTACACTGCATTGCAGCCCATTTTCACATTTTCAAAGAATAACTCAACCGGAAAACAACTTATTCAATATAATGAAGAAAGGGCATGTTTTACGGATAAGCAACGCGATGACCTCATTAAAATAATTTTAGAAGACGACATGATAACAAAGGCAAAGCTTAGACTGGAACACTTTGCTAGTATTGTGGAAGAAATAATTGGTTTATTTCCCAAAGAAAAAGAGTCCCAGGTATTATTAAAAACGATATATAAAGACAACATATAATAAACTGATTCCTTGAAGAGTATATATTTCAATATTTTTCAAAATACACTAGTATTTATTGGCTATCTCAACTAGGGTTCCCAACTCATTTTTTGTTTTTCAACACAGTACTTTTCCAAATTCCCCGATATTCCTTGAAACTCCCCTCAGAAAAAAATTAATACTTATTTCGACTTTTGAATTGAACTTAAACGTAACGAGAAAAACTAACCAAAACTGTTTGTAGGCTTCGACAGTTTTTTGCCTGCTAAGGTCAATGACCCAGCAAAGTCTATCAACTAATAATATTTATCACATTTTATGTGAGTGACAAATACAAATAAAAATTTCTGTACACTACATCTCACTATTTTTTCTTATAAATTTGGCGTCTTTAAACACGAAAATTGCAAAAATTTTTATTAATGGTTACGCTTTTTTAAAAAATTTTTTTCAAGTTTTTCTCGCTTTTTTTCAAATAAAGTCGCGTGTCCATCTACCCACGGATGTCCTTTTTCAAAAACATCCTTGGGTTATTAAAAAAACATACGTGCTAAATTTTAACTCTATAGGTAAAACACAAGCTTATTTATTGAGTTTTCAATTTTAGCGTTGTATTGGAGGTGGCTTGTTCGTGGGCGGATGACTTCCATTTTTCAAAGACATATTTGTTTTGATAAAAAATACATATGTACCAATTTTAATTGTTATAAGTTAATTATGAGCTTATTTATGCAGTTTTCAATTTTTGCGTTGTATGGAAAGCAGGGGTGTCCGTGGGCGGATGGTGTTAATTTTCAAAAAACATCTTTGTTTTGTTATTAAAAATATTTGTACTAAATTTTATCTCGGTAGGTTTAACATAAGCTTATTTATTGAGTTTTCAATTTTTGGGTTCTATGGCAGGTGGGCGTGTCTATTACCGGATGACACTCATTTCGGAGACATCTTTGTTATTATTATTATTATTATTAAGCGTATAATGTTGGCAAATAAGAGTCAAGTCTCTTTTAATAGCCCAGAAAAAAATATAAAATACGTTAAGCGAGAATATAACAACCATTACTAAGATACAAATAAAATTTAAAAAAAATTTCTATAAAACTGAATTAAACTTACATTTAGAAAAATTTAGATAAAAAATAGAATAAAATTATTGTACAAATACATAACAACCATTATCAAGAGAAAAATTAAAATTTGAACAAAATTTGTGTAAAATTTAAAGTAATATACATTAATAATACTTAATAAATATAATTGAAAAAACACAACAGAGTACATAATGAAAATAAATAACAATCATTTATAAATTAAAAAGGAAATTTAAACAACATTCATATAAAATTAAAAGTAATTAACATTTAAATTAAAACATAACTTTGTGCATCCTTAAAATAAACAACTTAGAAAATAAAATATAGATCGGATCAAAGAAGACTAGGAGAGAAAGAGATAGTTAAGTCGGTAGTTAAGAGAAGTATTTGAAAATAAAATGCTTAAAGGTCCTATTGTTCGGAATACTTTTGATGCTGAGTGGAAGTGAATTCCACAATCTGATCGCACTTACGAAAAACAGTCTACTGGAATTAATGAAGTTGTATCTTGGGACCAAAATGTTCCTACTTCTACTTGACCTGCAGAACTAAAGTTTATCAAAGAGATATCGAGGGGATCGCGAGATGATAATTTTGTGTAGGAAAATACAGTTTCTTGCCTTAAGGTATCTGAACAAGCCAATGCCCAAAATTTGATTGCAATAAAGCGAGACATGGTCAAATCTTTTCAAATCATATATATAGCGGGCGGCGTTATTGAATGTAACTAACAGCTTGTGGGAAGACCTCGAATCTAGCTGGCTATAAACAACTTCTGAGTACGTTAAAATTGGAAGCAGCAATTGTAGTACCAACTTTCTCTTAGTATTTATTGGCATGAATGAAGCAGTCATACGGAGATTTCGCAATATATAATAAACTTTACTTACACAAGAGTTAATGTGGTCCTCACAGGACAGAGATGAATTAACAATGTATCCAAGATTGGTTACTTTGTTGACTGTTCAGCTCAATGTCGTTTAGTAGCACAGGTGGGAAATCAGTGTCCTGGAGGGGTGTTTTTGAGATTGGCAGTATAAATGATTTAAGGGGGTTTAATTTCAGCATATTGGTTCAGCTTTGTGTTCATATAAAATACATATGCACCAAATTTTATTTTTGCAGGTTAATCATGAGCTTATTTATGCAGTTTTCAATTTTTGAGTTGTATGGGAGGTAGGGGTGTCCTTAGTGTCCAAAAATATTCAATAGTGCAGATTCTTGGCTCCATGTTACCATGTGTACTGAGTTTCTTGCAATTATCTCAACTCCTTCTTAGCCTGTGTTTACGGACAACACACAGACGGACGGACGGACGGACATGAATAGCTCGATTCACGAGGTGACGCTAATCAAGAATTTATATACTTTTCTTTACCGGACTCTCTTATTTCTATGCGTTACAAACGTTTGCACAAAGTTAATATACCTTGACCTTTCAGGACGATTATATCTCCGCTAAAACAAAAGATACAAAATTTGGCGATATTTCGTTTGATGATCTCTTAATTATAGCTCCGCTACAACACATGACACGATAGTAGTTGATATACCGTTGGAACAATTAATATTTTTTCTAAAATACAAAATTTTATTTTTGTTATCTTATGGTGTGTTGTTTAGATTCTGGATTAATAAAACTAGACAAGTGTAAAAAGTGTAAAACACCCTGTATCTTCAAAATACCACAACAGTAAAAATTGAGTACAGATTTGGAATCAGCGTTGAAAGCTCATATAGAAATTATATTGGGTTTTCCGGATCCTACATTTTCAGACAAGTATTATTTATTCAAGCATGTCTTTAATTTTTAGAGCACTGCTATTATTTTGACCACAGCTGTAGTTTTCAATTTTGGGGTTGTATGGGAGGTGGGCGTGTTATTGAGTGGATGAAGCACATTTTTATTACACACCTCAGTTTTAATATAAAATACACAAATACCGAATTTCAGTTTTGCAATTTAAATATTAGCTTATTTATAGAGTTTTCACTATTGTGGGTTGCATGGGATGTGGGTGTGTTTGTAGGCGGATGACGCCCACTTTTCCTCCACAATTTAGTTTTGATATTAATTACAAATGTATCAAATTCTTTTTCAGTAGCTTTAAGAGAAGCCTCTTTATAGATTTTTTTAAAATTTTGGGGTGGTATAGGAGGTGGGCCTGTTCGTGGGTGGATGACGCACATTTTGCCAACACGCCTTAATTTTGATATAAAATTATTAAATACCGGATTTAATATTTCTCACTTTGAGAGAAGCCTCTTTATATAGTTTTCAATTTTGGAATTGTATGGAAGGTGGGCGTGTAAGTGGGTGGATGACGCCCATTTTTCTAACACACCTCAGTTTTTACATAGATTACACAAATACCGAATTTCTGTTTTGTAGCTTAAATATTAGCCTTTTTATAGAGTTTCCAATTTTGGGTTTGTATGGGAGGAAGGCGTGGTTTTTATCCGATTTAACTCATTTTCGAACTTGATCTTTGTTTTTTATAAATATCGAATTTCAGTTCGATAGCTTGAAAATAACGGCTGTAATCGTGTCCACAGACATATGGACATGGCTTAATTTAACTCAAGTGGTGATACTGATCAAAAATATATATATACTTTTCTATACCTACCACACCTCCCTATGGGCGTTACACACGTCGTCACAAAATTAATATACCCCTAACGCAATACTCGTGGGGGATATAAAAAGAGTTTAACACAGTCAACTTAAAAAATTAATGAGTAGTTCTTAAGCTTATTTTTTTCCACTTTTGCCGTAGTAGTTTGGCTCTTCGTCACTTTATGCGGCGGTCAAAAACCCATTTTTATGCCAAGCACTCTTTACGGTGCTAGCACTTACGACTTTTACGAACTTCGTTTTGATGTTTTGAGCCATATGTTCTGCACTGCTTCCAGTGTTTTTTCTTACGGAGGAAATTATTTCTTTCACTAGATTGTTTTGGTCGGTTTTCCTATTTTTTGCGTAGGAATTTGGCAATTCTTCTCTTTGTGCGCTGGACTTTTACGTACTCAGTTCTGATGTTTTGAACAATCTGCACTTGACTGGTTACAGGGTTTTTTCTTAGGGATGAAATTATTTCTTTCACTAGATAGTTTTCAAATTTTATTCACAATATTTTTATAGGTGTGAGATGATTTCCAACAGTTTTTAAAATGACATCCAAAGATTTGACACTTCTCCTCAACTTTAAAATGATTTTCCTAGTTTCTAAGGAAATTTCGGTTTTCATGATTCTGTAGGTATACCATTTTTTAATTTATTGGCTGCTTCACTGCATATAACAATTAGGACTGAATAACAAAATGCTTACTTACCTTATCCAAGTAAAGCTACGCGCCAACGTTACTGGATATTAAGTGGTACTATCATGTAGTCTATACGATATGCAAGTGGTGACTCACTTTTGACGCGCAAAATATGGTGTATTTTTGTTTAACTGTAATTTAAAATGTAAGCTGTATAGATGTTGTTATGTTTTTTGTTTTTATTTTGATAATATTCAATAAATTCTTAAGTTTGTGTAATTAGAATCGATTTGTATTTTATTTTTATAACATAATCTTACGAGAAGATAAATCTTCAAATTTCATTTTTACTTTTTCACTTTTTACGCTAATGTACACTGAAGAGCAATACTGTGAAGAGTGTAGCTTATCTCATTTTAGAAGCTTTCATATTCACGAAAAAAATAATTGTATATTTTTGTTTTATAATATTATTGGTATACTTGTCCTCTTTCTCCCAAGATAATCTAAGATAATCTAACAACAACAACAAAAAAGCACACAAAAATTTAAAAAAAAGGCAAATGTTACAGTTTTGCATTTACTCTCAATTCAGCCTTTTATCTTTATCTCTTGCTTAGTTTGAAGCTATACAGCTTTTTCTAGATTATGATTTATTCAATTACTAGTGGACCCGGCAGACATTGTCCTAACTTAAATTATTTTAATAAGGTGGAAGGTAGGCGTGTTTTCGCTTCTTCCCTTAATTTTAAAGTAAAAAGCTAATTGGAAAATTCAATCCAATAAAAACTCTTGAAGAATTTGGTATTTATGATCTACGGTGAAAGATATACCTATATACGACCTCTCGATTTTAAATTTGCTATCTCCACTCTCTTTTATTAATGCATTGCTCAAAACAAATTGCAACTTATATTGTTTACTAAACTAACGGAAATTTGTATTGCAGTTTAAATACTTTACTAAAAACAAGTACATATTCGTTTAAACGCAACAAAAGATTATAAGTAGTTGACCGACCAGCAACAAAATCGTGCTAAAAAGGACAAATGAGATTTTTTACTGAAAAGTACATATTTCGTTTAATGATACTTTCAAATAATTTAGATATTGTCGTAAGTTAAGAAATTGGACGGTAGTTAGTAATATCACTTTTGTTGCCACTTTTAAAAATTGGTTCAACAAAAGCATATTTCCACACTTTAATAAAAGTGCATGTCGAAAGCGATTTGTTAAAAATTTTAAGTAAAGGGTACGACAGAGACGCGATGCAATTTTTTAACAAAAAAAGGGGAAAAGCCATCCATATCTATTTGAAAAGATGGTTTGAGTTTAAGAATGGAATTCAAGAGGAGAGAATTCAGTGGGGAAATAATCCTGTTCAGAAATCTCATGGGAATTCTCATCCATAGTAAAATTAAACTTAAAAAAGTCTGCAAAAAGGTTCACTGTATCCTGTGATGTACTTGCATGCAGATTGTTAAAAAACACCGAAGATGGAACAGATGAAGTTGATTTTTGAGATTTAATATAGCGCCAGAATGCATTTGGGTTTAATTTGATGTTGTTTTCAAAATTATAAATATATTTTTTATGAAGATACCTTTCAAGAAAGTGAAACTCTTCGAATGGAAAGTTAAACATAAGCTTATGAATGGAGTTTTGGGTTGTTTGGGATGTGGGCGTGTCCGTGGGCGGAAGACTCTAATTTTTTTAAGCATCGCTGTTTTGATATAAAATACATACGCTAAAATTGTATCTCCGTGGGTCAAATATGAGCTTATATATGGATTTTTCAATTTTTTAACTGTATCCGTTGGCGAGCTGTGATGGGCTAAAACTGGTAGTAGCTTGCTACGAGGTCTGACCAAGGACTTTAAAACTGGTACCACGGGTAGTCAGCGGCCCCTGGCTTTCGCCAGGCTGACTTACTGGGCTGGCCCTTCGGGGAGCTTCGTGGTGGTTGTGGTTTACTACCCATTTCGCGGGAAGAGCTACCTAGCTCGGTGTGTGAGTTGCATTCTCAACTCGGGCGCCGTACTCCGCAGTACGGAAGAGGTGTTAGATAGGCCTCCACCCAACCCAAGGGTTGCGATATGTCATCGTAACATTAAGCTAATTTGGTACCTTTGAACCCTCGAAGGGGCATTGGCCGATGCAATGTTTCGGTCCCATGCTATGGAGCAACGTAGACTTAAGCCTACACGGCAGGTGTCTACGTAAAACACTTTGGATTCATGTATCCGTTGGCAAACTCCGCCTGGTGGTGATGATGGCAAGCCACTAGCCTGTCCCAAGCCAGTGAAAAGGAGGAGGGTTGTGTCATGCGTATTTGGACTACGGTTCAATTATGTATGGCTCGTAAAAAGATAGGATGCCATGAGCCCTGTTTTGAGCTACAAAATCATGGAAGTGGGACATAAATCTGGTTATTGTACCTGCGTATCCGTAGCAAATGATATAAAACATACTGTTAGCACGGGGATAGTCACTAAACCTGGTTAAGCAACTGATAATTACCGACAAGAATAAAAATCTGATATTCTTTATGAGTTTATGAGAATAAGTGATGATAAATAAATTTCCAACGATAGGGTCTATATATGCCAAGAATAAAAATTGGTTAAAAGAATGGTCATAATGGAGGTAAAATTGGATGTATAAAAATGGGTGTAAGCAAGTTGTATTATCATGGAGTGTGACAATTTAAGTAAACTAGATTAATTCTTGTGTGGAGTTTGATCTGGATGCATAATAGACCCTGTGATCGAGCGTACTACATTGTGGTAATGTTGTATGCTGGCTGATCAAGTTTTCTAATTGAATTTAGATAAGGCGATCAGTTTTGGAATAAAACAAGTGTTACAGTCTTTACTTGTAGTGTCCGAGACATTCAACAGGATTGGCTGTACTATAGCACTTTATGTCTGCGATTTGTTTATTCATTTCCAAGTCATAGCCAATACTCAAATTAGTATCTAGCGGTATAGTATGCCGGGATACTAGGATAAGCTTGCTTATCAAGTCATGTGTGCTTAAACTATCAATTCATGTCTGGTTTTTGTTGGAAGCTCATTCCAAGGTGGAAACCTCTTTTGCCCGGGGGGAATATAGTGGGCTGGCCTTTCGGGTCTCGTGCTGGCTGTGGTAAGCTTAATGTCGCAAGCTAGACAACAAGTCGGCATGGCGTTGCGTCTCTGTACAACCAGGCTGGCATATCCTATATGCAAGAGATTTTAGGTCGGTCTCGCTCCTCACCAATGGAGGTGGGTTGAATTTAACGTCAAATTAAATGTCCACAAATTGGTACTGGGGATTCGGTAGATGAGTAAGGTGTTTATGGCAGAACTGGCGAATGGCGCCTCGTCATAGTATGCTATTAATACCTGGAAACGCGAATCCCTAGGGCACTGGTCATGCCCGGACAAATAATTAATTTTTATATGGCGATAATGGCGATCAAATTCTGCATGATATGATTGAAAAGAAGGGTTACTCAGTAGAAATCTTGGGTGCTGAGTGCCTGGAAACTGGTCGATAAATTAAATTGTATTCCTAAACCCATTGGACTTGAGAAAGCAACTCCTAATAGACAGAGTCGGCCGTATGATCCTGCACACCGACAAGTTCTTTCGGACGTGAGCTTCCTGAGAATGCTTCTGTTGAGAGTTGATTTCGAAAGTCCATGACTCCTCGCCATGGGGCAAGTAGAATTAAACCGAACAGGTAGGCATCTACTTTAAATACTGGTACACAGCTGTATCCGTTGGCAGGTGCAGATGTCCCATTTTACGAAGAAAAATCTGTTTGGACTAAACTCGGATACATTTCTTCATATATTTTACAAATTTCGTAAAGAGCAAATAATTACAAATTAATTACGTTTTAAGAAAGGTTTAACAAAATCTTAAAACTCGAAATATTAAAGTCACAGATAAGAATTACAAGTGTTCGGATGTTACACATTTTTCCCTCCATATTAAAAATTCTTATGAATTTGTTTAAAAATTCTCATGAATTTTTTTAAAAATTCTCATGAATTTTTTTAAAAATTCTCATGAATTTTTTTAAAAATTCTCATGAATTTTTTTAAAAATTTATTAATAACGTAAAGAAATACATTTTCGCTTTAATTAATTAATAAGTTTCTTAATATACTGAATTTGATATAGCACGTATTGCAGTTGTTGCTGCCCTTTGTGAAAATTGTTTTATTTGAACATTTTTGAAATTTCACAAAAATTCAGGTAGCATTGACAAGTGTTGATATTCTCATCTACAAGTGAACTAGTTTCTGCAAAAAACAGCTGTTCACTGTTATATGCGTTGGCCACATTAAGCTGTGTCAACTGTTGTGATAGCGACACATCGGGGAGCGCTGTTATCGGTATTAAAATGTCAGAAAAGTGGTCAAGTTAATGAAATGTCAAACTTTGTATCGAATACTAATGGAAATTTTACCGATCAAAAAAAAAAAATTTATATTCTTAAATGCATTTTTATGCGCAACTTCATATTTATGTGGATCAAGTTTTGAGTTAACTGTTGAATATTCTGAATGTGACCAGTGAAAATTAATAGTATGAAATGGCTGATTGTGAGCGCTCTCTTCTTTGTTATATTTTTTGACATATGGTTGTTTCCAATAGAAACGTCAACGCTACCTTATAGTTATTATATCATGAGTAGTATGTATGAAAGATACAAGGTTACGACGTCACCGTCAGTCGACGTCAGTGGAGCAAATTGAAGGTTGCCATCTCTATGTGTACATACATTAATTATTTAGATGTATTTTAACTTATCAAATCTATTGAATTTTAAATAGTTTTGTTGCGTAATATATTCAAGAACTTTATTTTTTTACAATGTTTAAATATGTTAAAATTATTTGACATATTTATATTAAAAAATGTCTAAATATGTTGAAATTATTTGTCATTCAAAAAAATTAATAAATTTACTAAGAGATGGTAACCCTGAGCTTTGACAGTTCGCTCAATAATATTTCCGCAACAGCTGATCGCTAGCAATTGTAAGAACTGAGTTCGCGTTGTATTTTAATGTTTTTTATATCGAATACTATAATATTAGTTAAAATTATAGTTTTTAGAGTGATGTGTACGAAGAGAAGTGTTCAAACATGAGGTGTGCAGTGGGCAAATGTAAACAAAGAAACGATAAAAAATCAAGTAAGACATTTTACGATCAACAAAAATTTTTCAATTGGAAATAAATGTGTTTATATAATTAATATTGAAAGTGATAATATTGTACACTTTTTCCGTTTTCCAAAGGATGTAAGCCTTAGAAAACTGTGGTTAGCATTTTGTAATGTACCAAGCAATGCAAACGTTGAAAATGAAAGAATTTGTTCTCGACATTTCAAGCAGGAAGATTTTGAAAGGAATATGAAATTCGAAATGGGTAAGCTGACACACACTAAATTTTATTTGCAGTTATTTACTTAATAGTTTGAAATAAGCTTTAGCAATCGCTTTGTACCTAAATTAAAACTGGGTACGATTCCAACAGTGACTTCGACGCCAAATGAAGTGCTAAGCAATCGTAGCGACGATGATAGTAGTGCTTTTGTAATAAATGCAGTTGCAAACGAAATTGAAATGCATACAAGCATCGACAAAAGCAATCCAAGCGCTATTGACATCCATGCAAATGGTCTTCAAACAATAAAAACATTTAAAGAAAGAATGTAAGTATGTATATAAAAAAGATCCACAGTAACTTATTTTAAATATTGTTTTAGCAGGAGAATGCTTTGCTTAGACTAGAGAAAAATCAATCTGTGATCACCATAAAACATTTGTCTCAACAAGTTTAGAACTTGCGATTGGCTTAGGCAAAATTCGAACAAGCATTAGCTGTTTACTAAAGGTCAACTGAGAACTTGATCTACATGTTTTATGCCGACTCCGAACGGCTAAAGTTTATGTACTCAAGAAGCTTTACATGGCATTATTTACTCTCTGAGATTTGTCTGCAGAGAGGTGGTGGCCGATCAGTAAAATTTTTATTTGAAAAAAACTTTTCGCCGCGACTGGGGATCGAACTCGGGCTCCGAGCGTGCTAAGCCACACACTTAACCTGCACGTCACGGTCACCACGGTGTTGTGAGGCACTACTATAAATATAACAAAACTACATTTTTTGTTTAAAAGTCTGTATTGAAATAGGAAAAAAAAAATACAGACAAGAAAATTATTCGCTTTCATCTGATTCGGCTTATTCGCAGCGAGCACAGTGAAAATAACCGGTTTTAATTTTGGCACACTGCAGATGAACAGTTTTGTTTTCGTCAAAACTTTTTGGCACGTTTGACCTGCAAATGATGCACAAGTCAACATCTTTCTCACCTGGTGTTAAAACTCTTGCCAAATTTCGTATGACGAATACGCTTTGTTGGTTCCTTCAGCGATTTTTTTTGTTTTCGTTTTTTTTCCTTCTTTTGGTCGGAATTTTTTCCTCAATAATGCCATATTCGTGGAAGTTGTAAATACGGTTGCATACATAGGCTTCCGGCCGCGTTTTGATTTTTAGAAAAGGGGATCAAACTTCAAAGGACTTACCTTCTTTAGCGCACTGCTCAGCTCAGACGAAATGAAAACCCAATTTAATTTGTAAAATATTGGAAAACTTGTTTCCTGCTAGTTTGGCCACTTTGCTATGCAACAAAATCGACTTATTTATCGTTTGAAGCCGATGTGAAAGAATTTTTTACTTCTACTTTTCCTTAAAACGGGTTCTTTACACTCTCGGTTTATCAAGATTATATGATTTGCAGACATCCCGAAAACAATTATTTTTTATGGCAATTTATTTTTGGTGGCTGCCACTAGGTGGATTTCTTCCTCCATTTCCTTTTCTCTTTGGTGATATTTTATATGCATTACGTGGCATGATGGCTATAAAAATAATGAAATAAAAACAAAAAATTAACTGTCTCACAACACCCATATTCAACATTTTCAAATGGTCATTGTGCCTTCATCACATACAATATGTTTTGCAAAATTACTTCGGTGGGCTTTAAGGCAATGGAATATAGATCATTTTAATAAATATTTACCTTTACTTTGAATTGGCAATGTTTCTGGAAATTGAACAAAGGCAAACTATACAAAAAACTTTTAAGAGCGCGAAAACTTTAAATTGTTACAGACACTTGGAACACGTGTCAATGCGATGAGTGCACATAATAAGTGAGATCCCATTGTGAAAATATATTACAGTTGTTATGATCATTCACAACATTACCACTATGTCAAATATTGACGTGTCTCACAACTCCCCATGTCTCACAACACCCCACTCTCCCCTAGTTAATTAGACAATTTTTCAAAAACAAAACATGAACATATTCCAAATACTATAAATACTAAATTCACAATGGTGGAAACCTATTGTAAATTTTGCATAGTATTTGTGTATTTGATAAACAGCTGACTTGACGTTATATGGCAGCACTGCATTGTAGGAGTGCTCACAATCTGTAGCAAATTCTTTTTAATTTACTAAAAATACTCCAAAAACTCCAGATCGTGAATACCGCTATTGACTGAAACTTTCTTACCTTAATTTGGTCCTGACATGAGCCACAAAAAATATGTTTAAAGAAAGTTTCATCGACAAGATTGTTTTTGATAATTATATGTTACATTAAACTGAGGAGTGCGTTTTACTTTAGTGAATGTTTTACTACAACAAAGTTCCATAATATACATTTGAATTAATACAACGCGATTAATATTGAAAGAAATAGAAGTCCTTGTTTGACTGCCATCATTATAAACTTCAATCACATCTGAAATTTTACAAAGATAATCAAAACTCGCTTGTAAGCTTTGCTCTTAAAAAAACTAATATATGGATGACCACATTAAAAGCAAGTCTGAAAATTAAAGATTAAATTATTTTTAATTTTAATATATTTTGTTCTGAAATAAAAATTATTTTTGATTTTTATTTTTTTGGCTCAGAAATAAAAATTATTTTTGAGTTTTACTTATTTTGTTCAAAAATAAAAATTATTTGTTGATTTTTATTTTTTTGCTCAAAATTAAAACTCATTATTTAAAAGGAATAAAACTTGGGCATGTGTAAATTTTTCATAAAAATTTATATCTATAGAAAATATGAGCTTAATCCGCACACGGACAAGCCCTTTTCCAATACTATTATTTGTTATGAAAAAGTAGGTTAATGGTATGTCAGAGTCGAGCTAGACCAACTTTAGAGTTTCTTTACTTTTTTTACGAAAACGTAGTTTTTGTATTCTGTGATCAGTCATATTAATTTCGAATAACAAAACTTAGCTTCAAAAATTTTAATTTTACAAGATTGTATTTGGCATTGAAATCTTTTCTGAAAACCTTAATTTTTGGAAGAAAATACGATTTGAATGAAAAAATGAAGGAAGTCAGTTTCATTACTCGGTTTTTACACCAATTAATTATAATAAAAATATTTAAGTTCAGTTGCAACCTTAACTATTTATTAATTCAATTAATTTTTGCTTATACGAGCTTGCAAGGTTTGCCAATTTCTTTAGTTGTTTTATTTATGAACATTTTTAAAATTTTTGCTTTAACACAAACCCCCGCTACATGAGGTGAGATTTAAAAAAATGAACGCTCTTATTCTTCTCCTGCATTTGTGAGCTAGAACATCGTTTATACGCAAGTAAAATAAAGTATGGATTATGTGTAAGTATGGATTATATTTTAATCTTTAAGTTTAGTTACAGGAATCTATTCAACACTCAAATAATTGCATGCATTTTCTTATTTGACTCTTTATCGCCAAAGTTCAATTCTGGTACTTGTTATGTTTGTCAAGGTTTTTGAAGTTAAACTTCTTTAGCCACGTATACAACATACGGCGAACGAAACTGGTAGTAAAACCGATGAAACGAATGAAACTGCGGCGAATTGAGGTGAAGTTTAAATTAGAACTCATATGGTGCTCGGAAGGAAACAGATTATCAAACAATGGTTTGAGTCCGAACTAACAGACGAATTAATCAACAAAGTTTTACACCGTACTTTTTGAAAAAATGTATAATTCTATGGCCAATCGGATGCAATGGGATTATCTGAGGTCATACTTTTATGGATTCCATGGATGGTTTTGACCAAAATATGATTCTATGGCCAATCGGATGCAATGGGATTTTCTGAGGTCATTCGCAGGTGGTTATTGAAACTTTAATGGATTCCATTTTTAAGTACATTTGTTTGCAAGACGAACTCAATTTATAATGATGATGATGAGAAATGGGTTCATACGGGCTGGGCTGCCCGGCCATACACAAAAATTGATGCCAAAGTCCAATATTCACAGTGACAAGGTCCTTCTCTGTGTTTGGTCTCTGTATTTGGTGGGGCCGTGATGTACTATAGGCTACTACAAGTAGGTGAAACTATCACAGAGCAACTCTATCGAACTCAATTGATGCGTTTGAACCGAGCATTGAAGCAAAAACGTCCAGAATGCGATCAAAGGCACAACAAGGCAATTTTGCAACATGACAACGCTCGGCCACATGTTACGCAGCCGGTCAAAACATACCTTGAAACGGTGAAATGGGAAGTCTTTCCCTACTATTTGCTTTCTTTGATGACGCATGACCTTGAAGATCAGCATTTTCACTCTTTAAAAAAAAACTTAATCTGCTCATGGCATTATATGAAATGAGACTTTTTTAGTAAAGCTAAATTAAAAACTCTCTACATTTTTGGGTTAAAGTTTCACTTATACCGTGCGTGGCGGCCACACACATATTTTTTTATATTCACCACAACAATTTTGTACAAGACCTGTTATATTTCATGTCATCAGAGTTGTCAACTACTCATGTTTTCCTTGAAAATTTGCTTGGGTGGAATAAATATGTTGTAATTACGAATTGGCATGTGTTTTGTCTCTGTATTTTTATATTAAAATTTTATATTTTAAGAATGCAGTCATTAAAAGTCATTTAACATTAAAAACTCATCACTTAACATTGAAATTAAAAAGAAATAGTAGATAGAACAGTTGGCATGTCTTACAAGTTTAATTAATTTTCAAGCGCCAAATTTTGTGCTCCGATTTTTATTGTAAATAAACAGAAATGTTTTGATACGACAAAGAATCTCTTCTTTGCAGCTGCTGCTCCATACGTCAAATGACTAACTTGTCCTTTTTGGATTACGAAATCCGTGAACAAATGCTTCCCATTCTTGCACTTTCGTATGCTCATATGGAAGCATTCGCAAAGGAGTGGGAAAGAAGAAAAACCTGCTTTATAACATTAAATTTTGTGAAAATTTTTTTTTTAATTTATAAATTATTGGATTATTTATTTTCTGGTAAATTTATTGACCTAATTTGCCAAATTCTAAATCTTTTTGGTTTATTCTTTCAGATTTGGGAGTTTCCATATAGAAAAATAAGCTTTGCTGTCATTAGTAAGTAGGGTAAGCTGGGGTAGATTTGACACCTTTTTTTAAAAGTGTTATTGCTCCAAAAATTGATGACCGATTGTAAATATGTTGTATTCCCTATAAGCGTTGATTTTTTAACTTTCTAACTTGAATAGGAAATTGTATTACTAACATCCTAACATATATTTTTTAAACATTTTCCCCTACCACGGGGCACCCATGACATTTGAAGGGGCACATTTGACATGAATATTTACACTATTAAAGAAATCGAAAAACCAGCCTTATTCATACAAAAATTCAATATCTTTTTAGTTCGTGTTTGTAAGAGTAGAATAGAATTAAAATATCGAATGTAACAAGATCAGTTCGAAACAATTGATGTCTAAATTAAAGTAAAATTCACTCAATTTAAATAAAAACTATAAACTTTATTATTATTTCAGTTAGCAAATAGTTAAGAGAGCAACAGTTATCTTTAACGAACTGCCAAAGTTTGGAATAAATATTGCTAGCAAAGATGTTATGGATACGAGTTAACAGGTTAGGTAGTTAAAGGCCAGTTAATGATAACCACAAGTGTCTTTAACGCTTTTGGGAATTCCACTGATGTTAATGTTCTACATAAAAAATAATTTAAAAGTGAAGTGGATGAATACTTGGGAAAAACTAAGACTAGCATCAGAGAACAACCCAAAAGAGTCAAAGCTATAGTTGTTACCAGAATTACTAATATCCTTAGACTTCCATTCTTCATTCGTTAACCAACGTTCTGTGCTCTTCGTATCCTTTTATTTCTTCGGCTATTGATAGTTCTATTCTGGTATTTGAAACCACCTATTTTATTAAAACCAATCTAGAAATATATTACAAAATTGTTGAATGATTTTTTTTAGCTCTGAACCAAGGATTTCAGGTGTCAAACATATTCAGTCAAGTCTGCCTTGGTTCGTAAATGGGGAGATAGATAAGTAGAAGGGAAAGTGGAATCAAGACAACAAGTGTAGAATGTTGAATGTGTGGCGGAGCGCTATATCAACATGCGAATTTGAATCTGAGGCAAGTGTTATGCTTTACCTCAGTCAATTCGAGTTATTAAGCAATCTCATTCCACAAACATCTCTACCACCAACTACAACTTCCAAAGTCGTATATATTGATGAAATTTTAACTTTGTTGATTAGAAATGAGGAACGAATTAAAGAAAGGTAAAAGCGTAGGACAGTGGCTAGACCGGGACTCGAACCCGGAACCTCTGGGTTGGCAGTCAAGCAAGCGTACAAATGTCAAAAGATCCCCAATCAAAAATGTCAAATGTACCCCAAACGCTCTTGGCTTCTTTTTTTTAATTTTTTTAGTTAATATTTAGTTTTATTGAAATTCACTTATATTTTCAAAAACATAAATAGTTGTTTTCACCTTTTGCAAAACTTACTTTAATTTACTTTTATAACTTGACCAGGAGGTCCTTACGTTTCAATGCCGGAAAATAACAGTTAAAACACAAAAACACCTGTTACTTTTTTTCATGCAATGCAAGAATCGTCAAACTTCGTGACGATTACTGAAATACTATGATGCAAAATTCATAAAACAAATAATTGAAAATAAACGGTTCGTTCATACCGAAAACGTAAAGTGAAATGTGCCCCGAAGTCAAAGGAACCCCAGTTTACCCCAAACACACCAGCATTTGTACTCGTTGAAACTTGGTTTTTATTTGAAACACGTTTTATTTCCAACAATTTTACGCATTTAACTTCATCAAAACTTAATTTGAGAACTTGTTTTTCGATTTAACTTCATTAATTCTATTTAACATAATAAAGAGCTCATTCTAAACGTAATACTAGTTTCCATGAAAATACGGTTGTTCTATTCACAATTAATGTTGTTAACAGAACAACATGATTGAACATAATTTTACAACAAGATTTTTGTAGTAGTAAAAACTTTCTTGTAACTTATGTATGAACAAATTTTTGATTAAATAAAAATCTTGGTGCTTTAACGAGAGTCATGTTTCATTAACTAGATCTTCTATATAATTATAATAATTTTTATGAGACTGATATTGTTACTAACATAACAAGATCTTTTGTGCTCACTTTAACGTGTTATTTTTGTCAATTATAATTGATCACGAAATTTTTATTCCATTTACAATTACAAAACGTATTTGCTTAATGTGTTTTTCGTGGGGATTTTGTTGTGTTTTACTTTGGTATTTTTTAACTAAAAATTAACATGGGAATTTTAAAAGTATTTCTAAAATTCAAGAATGGGAAAAAGTCTTTTTGTGGTTATTTTGTTTGGCAAGTATGAGTGTTGCCAACCAAAATTACCACAAAAAGTATAATTTTCCCATATTTGAATTTTAAAATACCCCATAAATTCCCATAGTAAATTTTTGTTGTCATAGTTATGTTGTCTATGTTCTCATAATTTTTTTTTTAATATATGTACATATTCAAAAACAAGAACCATCAACAAACTTTACTGTCATAAGCTATTATTCCTTGCACATATGGTCGCAGTAATGTTTTTTACAGCTAGCCCGAAAAAAGATAAATTGGCAACATTACAACCGACTAGAATGAAAAAACTGAAGTTCATTCATAAATTGACCAGCTGACATTGTGAACCTTTACACTGCATCTAACCATTGTGTACTTTTGAAAGAAAACAATATGTTTTCTAATGTATAGAGTTTAATTTAACATGAAGTTAAACTACAGCAGTAAATATTTTTACCATATTTGACAATATTTAGAGCACTTTACAGATTTTTGTTTTTCTTATGAAGTCAATCGATATCAAATATGTTGGAAGGGTTAAGTTGCAAATTAGCAACTGGCATATTCATCTCACTTTCGAGGTGAACAAATTGTTCTCATATGGGCATCTCCCAAAAAAGGTCCACCAAAAGTGAAGAAAAGCATTAATATAAAGCACTTTAACAGCTTTTTACTTTATTTTTTTATTTTGATTAGTATTACTGCTATGTAACTTGAATTTAACTTATTATGATGTATTTTTATTAAAATTTATAATGAACATCTTTACTGTATTTTACTACTGCTGGAAAAATTTATCGCATCCATGATGTCGCGTCCGTATTCGAGCTATATCTATTTAAAAAAAGTGAAGAATTGTTATCCTTTGACCTCCATTAACATGTATATTATATATAAAAAAAGTTCTCAAAATTAGCTAAATGTTGCATATTTCTATACGAGCTTAAAAAACTTCTATGTTTTGTCGCGCCCGTTCCATTGAATGATTGCTTATTATTTTCTACTAATTTGTACGCCAATATTTTTATAAAATGTAGCACTCTTTCATCGCGTTAGAACACTTAAAATACATATCGGCTCATCTTGTTTCTTTCTTGTTTTTCGAGTAATTAAAACCGTGCGAATGTCGCGTCCGTGCCACTGGGAGATGCCCATAGGTGTGTTTACTTTTTGGTAATTTCGGATTGCCCACAGAAGTTTCCTATCTTGTTATCTTTGGCTCAAAGCATACTGATTAAAAATTTAAACACAGCATTAAAAACAAACTTTTACGCAGTGTACGTTGACAGCGTCAATATATCCACATCTTGAATTTTATGGGAAAATATTTTCTTGAATTTTTTTGTATGGGGCAAAAGGGACAAAATTGGACAAAAAATAATATACAACTTTTAAAATTTTTACAACTCAGAGAACTTACAAAAGTCAAGAAATATTAAACTAAAAAATTTGTATGCTGCTAATTTATTTATTATTTATTAATTTATACTAAGATTTATAACTACGAATAACACTAAAAGCAATGCTAAAATTGTTAAAGATAGATTCGCAGAAACTTATTTGAGCTTCTTTAAAATTTGGTACTATTCTTATCAAAAAGAAAAATAAGTCTTCTTCTGTTTTCTTCTTGCGTGCAGAAATTGTCAAAAACATCCTAACAAATATCACTTCACTCTATAATCCAGTACTTAATTTGTTTGCAACGGCTTAACTCATTTATTTTATTAAGACTTTCTAATTCGTACTTCTTAAATATGTCAAAATGACAACGTTCATTTGAAAGCCACATTAATCCTTTTTATTTACATTTAACAAATATTATGTTGCTTTTTACAGATATCTGCATCTGCATAAAATCTACAAAACCTAATTTTTGAAGTGAAACTTCTTTGGCGGCGAGTGAAATTTCAAGGGATCTTATTCGTGACGCTTGGCTAACGTTTTCAATTAATATGAAAATTTTCAAAAAATTATTGTCGCAAGCGGGAATCGAACCCGAACTTTCTCAACTAAGAGTCGGAAGCGCTACCATTACGCCACATAGACACATGATAAACAGGTAAACAGAATGTAATTAATATCGAACGGGTTTTGGTCAGTATCTAGTATATCACAGACTATGTCTTGTAATTTTCAGCCTAAAAGTATGCACGGAAAATTTATTTCTTTAAGAGTCGAACGAAAATATTTTGGCATATTATTCTACACTTTTTGTGTGGAGAATCACATCGCTGAAAAAATTCTATTGCCTATTCGCTGCATACTGAGCTTAAAGGTTAATTTGAAAGAGCATATCATAACGTTGATTGTTATCAAAAACTTGAAATATGATTGACAATAAAATTCATATATGATTGACTGCAAAACAGTTAATACAATAAAAAACTAGAAACAAAAAGAGTTAAAAGTGCAATAATTAAGACTGCCGAATCGTTTTTGCCATGCCAAAAAACGTCCCGAAGCTAAGAAAAGTAGCTCACACACGAGCAGGGCAGCTTCGTGAACATAAACAGCGAATTAAAGCTCTTAAGAATGCAGCTGTAGCTGGTTTTGCAACTAATGATGAAGGTGTGGTGATTGCAACATCGGCTGGGTTCAAAAATACATTTTTACGAAGCATCAATGTGTTTTTCTTTGGATTGGTGCATAATAGATTCACTAAAACTGAGCAACTAAAGCGTGCTTAATAATAGCAATCCAGTTGCGCAGTTTTGGTAAATCTACAAAGAAGCAATGACCAGAAGAACACAATGATGCTTTGTAAAAATGCATTTTGGAACTCAGCCATCATCTCAACAAAATTTTCAAGCCAACCAAGTTGACTTGAAGCAAAAGGCAATAATCAACAAGATTTTCCTCTGCTTTCGAAGGCTTCGTCAACGAGTACTATTCAAATGCAATCTAGCATACAAAAAGTGACAAAGTTGACATTCTAAAGACATTCTAAAGAAAACAAAACACCAACTGAACACGATGTCAATAGGGACCGAAAATAACTGCTATTTTACAATATTCAAATGAAAGAGACATAATGAACAAATTGTGAAAGGACTTTTTCAAATATACCATTATGTTACAAATGTCCTCAGCTTCACGAATATTAAGTATCTTTTAAATTTTCGACTGATTCTTTAAAAGTTAACTGTTATTTTTTGGTTTTTATTTTTTCGGGAAAAAGTAACGGTTACGGTTTTATCGGTCAAAAATAACAGTTATTTTGTGACTTATTTTTTCGGTCGAAAATATCAGGCAATTTGTATTTTTTAAAGACCACTTGACAGATTGAACTGTTGACACCATGCGTAAAATGTCTCACCGATGTGATGAAAATAATGGTATCAATAGTTTTTTAGTCGGTAAAATGACCTTTAAAAATATACGAATTGCCTTATATGTTTGACCGAAAAAATAAACGGCAGGAAATAACTGTTATTTTTGCCGAAAAAAATATAAGGCACAAAATAACTTTTATTTTTGTAGGAAAAAATAAAAGTTAAAGATAACTTTTTCGTGAAAGTGAGTTTTTCGATAAAAAACCATAACCGGTACGGTTCCTGTAAAAATGAATAAACAGAATATTAATCCATTTCGTATTCATTGAATTTCTTTTCAGATACTTTCTCTATCTACTTTACACTAAAATCTGTTAGTTTTTACTATTTAAGTAGTTTCACTTCTGCCACGTGTACGTTGCTACACGCGAGCAACACGTTTTTTTCTTAATATAGTGCTAATAAAATGCTATCGAAAACTTGAAAAATATAGAAAAACTAGCTGGTACCCGGCGCGTTACTGTGGTCCTTGTCCAACGTTGTTCCAGTTTACCAATAGAAAGCCATCAACAAATGGTAACTCCACTCTGAGTTTCAGTATTCTGTGACCACTGTTTCTAAAGCTATTAAATAAGTAAAGTTGTTTTCAAACGGAGCCATACTCCTTGTCCAATGCCCGTTCTAGTTTTCCAATAGCAGAAGACCACCAAATTGTAAATCCATTCTGAGTCCAAATTTTCTGAGACTTACCTCCATAGCTATTTTGTATCGAAAATTTGAATTATATAGGCGGAGCCACGTTCTGTTTTCCAATGCACGTGTCTGTTTTATAATTGAAAAACCTGGCCAATCAGTCACTTCATACAAAGATTTATTGTTATATGACATTTAGTTCCGCTAAATATGACAATGGGCGGTGCCGTGCCCCATTTATAAAGATCGCTTAAATTTGACAGTCAAAGAGAACGTCTCAATAGAAGTTTGTACCGAGTTTCATTGATGTGCGATTTATAGACGAAAGTAAATCCGAAAATGTGTGATCTTGAAAAAGTGCCACGCCCCTCAGAGATAGGAAGCTGAAAAATATTTTAGGACCTTTTCTCATACCTACAAAATTAAATTAAATTGGTCTAGCCGTTTCGGAGGAGTTCAAACACTAAGACCGTGACACAAGATTTTATATATTAGATTGTTTCGAGTTTTCTTTATTTTTTTTTTTTGCTCCTCAAAGGTGTACGCATGTCGCGTTCTAGACGGTGGAAATACCCATACACATATTCTACTTAAAAGTCGGTGTTTGGCTAAAATATATGGCAGCATCATATTTTGACAGCATAGGTATGCCAATTTTTGCTGTCATTCTAATAAGTCTACCTGAGTCCTTATATCATGCGGAAAACAGTTGATGACTACTGATCTAAACCAAGAATTTTACTTACCACAAACATATGCATTACCAAATTGAACTATTTTGTGAATGTGTATGGTTGATTTCGGCTTGAAATATAGGATAGTTTTGGCCCCGATAAGTGGCGCTGTTGTCGAGATCTCAATATTTTTTACGAAATTTTTTCTTGGTGTTTCTTCAGATTTGTTACAAGTGTCAAAAGACATACAACAGCAGCTTTAAAAATGTGGCAGGACAACTTTTGCCCGGGATAACTAGTTTTATACATTAGCCCGGGATAACTAGTTTTATACATTAACAAAACATTCATTATTTTTAACATTTAGTCGGTACTTACTTGTGCCCGCAATGCCTTCGTCACCGCTGCCTAAATCAGACATCGTTTGATTTGTACGCTCCTCTGCTGCTTATGATTGCTTAAACGCTTATTTGTTGAATGTGCTGATGAATTGATTATTGTTGCTTGATTAAGTTGAAGATCAAAACAAGTTTTTCGTTGTTTTCTAAGCCTGACACCTTCTTTTAAACTCCTGCCAGCAGCGTTAAAAAAAGGGTCTAAAGCAGCTTACACGAAAAAAACCACGGATTAATCAAGATTAAAACAGTTTTGGTGATTAAATTTAAAACAATGCTTCGTTTGTTGACAGCCGTTCACTTTTCACTGCAGATTATTTTTTAAAATTTTAATTTTTTTAAAACTTTTTGTGATTTGATCTTAATTTTTTGCACTTTTTGCTGTTTTTTTGTTTTTACTGGAGCAACTTAGTTTCCTCTTATCTGGTTTTGAGTAGTTTTTTCATGCAAAACTTTTGGTCCTGGTTTAAAATTGTTGCTTTGACTAACTTTGAATTGTTGTGGTTAGAATTCACTGATTAAATTTATGCGTACGCTTTTGAAGTGAGGTATTATACCCTGCAAGCAGATATCTATATTGACATGTGTTTATCTAAACGATTTATTAAGTGATATTTTTTAATTTTTACCTTTATTCGCATTGTAGACACAGAAATTACGTGTTAAACCGATTTTTACTGCATTTCGTTATAATTGAATTGCATTTAATACTAGGATGTAGTTTTTTATTCGTTGCTGCTTTGTTGTGATTCTAGTTGTTGTTATTGTGTATAGCAAGGACCTGCAGTAGGTCAATGTATGGGCATTCGCAGTATTGTAGAAGCATGCGATGGCTTTTGAAGGATTAGGTATTTTTTTAGTTTTTTTTTTAGTTTTTCCCCGTTGTTTTATTTGTATTTTAGCAAATTCTTGTAAGAGCAAAATTGCATAGATACATTACATGGTATATTTTATGATTATAAGTATGTACTTATATACACAACGTCTCTTTGTTTTGAGAAGCTACGTCAAACGCACATGACACACATTCGCACTCTGCACTAACACATGCACCTCGCAGGACTGTCGCTGTAACTTGAAAGCACAATAAATTGATATAAACTAACGTATACAACTGCATACTCTATGTAGAGATTATGTGTGTTATTTCGACTTAATACTTAAGAAAAAGAAAAAAAAAACACAATCAAAAACATATAATAAAAAATAAACCAGCTGGGTTAAACAGCTGATTGGCAATTTTTGTGATTTTGCTTGTTCATTTTTCACTTGCTTCATTTCACTCATCCGTATTTTTTTGCTAACAATACATCTTTATTAACGTTGATATTTTTTTTTAAGTTTATTAAAAATAACAGGTTACGGGTCATTTGACACAATTTTACCTCTAATCTAATAGTTTTTAGTTATTTTGCTCATAAAGTGTTTAAAATATTCACTCTCTTAATTGAAAGTAGAGCTTTCCAAAGTTTCTTGTCGGTTGCGCTCTGTTTTGCTCAAATATTTTGCAACTGCACACGAGAGAGTTAAAGTGCAACCATAGGCTTTAAATCCTTGAAATTTCTTCGTTTAACACTCATTTTTATTTGGTTATTTTGTGTCCTTAAAACGCGCATTTCAATGAAATACATAACAGAAAATGGAAGTGAAATGAAGAGTGACTTTGCGATATTTATTTTTGAGATTTCTTTGCGATATTTATTTTTAGATAAAACAAAGATACATTTAAAGGATATCTCGCAAAAATTTAAAAATTTGGCCCAAAAAAATTTTATACTTATATAAACAATTTAACTAGAGGAGAAATATTATATTTTAAATAAATAAAGTGTATTAATCCGTAAGCTTTTTTATTTTTGTCTACATTAACATTCATTTTTTATTTTTGTCTTCATTAACAGGCTTATTCTAGTGGACAATTGTAAATTTATTGACGGGGTAATATTTTATGTGCTTTTTTGAAAATGAAGGTAATAATTACACTGTACAACAAAACTGAAGTTTTTAAAAATCCCAAGAGGTTTCACAACGGTTTCCTAAGGTTTTGGGTTCGCTGAATCCGAATCTGATGTCACAATTTTCGGGTCACCCTAGGTTTTCAAGGCAGAACCCTAACCCCCTACTGTTAATGAAATCAATAGGACCGACCCCCATTGTTTTTTCAAGCGGAACATATTTTTGCCTTAGAAACCATCCCCTCCGACCACTCCGTATGGGAGCTCCCATACAAATTTTATGATTTTTATATATTTTTATGTGAATTTTTTTATTTAAAAAGAAAAACTAAAACTATTAATATTCGAAATTCGACAAGTTTTCTGTTTGCCTATTTATAATTCTGTAGACTTCTTAACATTAAATTAAAGAAATATCAAAAGTAAATAGTAATAATAAATATATTAAAAATAAAAAGAAAATTAATTTCAAGCAAATTTTTTTGTATTCCATAAAATTTATATATAATGTTCCACTTGAAAAAAAGGGGTCGATCATATTGATTTCATTAGTAGTAGGGGGTTAGGGTTCTGCCTACCGTGTAGCTCGAAAACGTAGGGTGACCCGAAAATTCTGACTTCAGATTCGGATTCAGCGACCCAAAAACTTAAGAAACCTTTTGGGAGATCTTGAGTGTTATACCGTTTTGTTATCAATACCTTTTCTGATGCTAACAGCTATTGTTAAACAATGAGCTTTCAATTTCATTAAAGGAGGAATTTTTATGCTTGACAATAAATTTAAAATTGTCAATAGCCACAGTAAGGTTTTTATGTCATACATAATCAAAATAAAAGTTAGTAAGATTTTTTTAGAATTTTGTTCCAAAACTTTTTATACGCTAGCTTGATGATGGATATGGGAATTTTTGACGAAAGGTTCCCCGTGACAACAAAATATAAGTTATTAAAATAACTCATTACATTATTGTGACGGAACCATTTGAATTTTAGTAGTTTAAGTAATTTCTACATAAATTCATTTACAATGATGATCAAATCGACTTTTGCACGATTTTAGCATGAGGGTTGAAAAATGTAGTTTGTCGTTTTAGTAATTTTTAATTGTATGTGTGATTTGCTATAGTCTTCATTTAGAGGCATAATACATAAAAATGGTTGTTCCACAAAATCTCTGTTACAACATTTATAATAGAAAAAAATAATTCTTAATAACTAAATTAACTTAAAAAACATTAATTTAAAATTCATTATCCAATTGAATAATAATGAAAAAAAATGTTATGTACTGTATGCATCGTAACGTATCATGTTATGGTTTTAATAATAATAACTAAACAAGATATTTATGAATATAAATTATGTTCACTTTATGAATTACTTTTATGAATTAAAACTTATAATAATATAACCCACCATTATTCCAGTTTTGAAGAAATGGATAAAACAAATCCTAAAACGATTTTAGTATCTGAACAAAAGAATGATAAAAAACTGATTTTGATAGTGAAACTTGGTTCGTATGTGCTATGACTGCAAATAGTGATTAATATATACATAAATGTTGCCACGCCTACTTTCATCACCCTGATGAAGACTCCAAAACTACTGACGCTATTGAGCTGAAATTTTTGGTACTCCTATTTTTCGAGTATCAGATGGTTTTGTGAAAAAAGAGATGCTATAAATGAATAACTCATTTAAAAGTGACTTTGATGGTATTAGCGCTTGTTTGCCATAACCAGTTTGTATGATTTTCAACAAATCTCTCAGTTCCAGTGTTTTCATTGACAAATAGAAAATATCGCTCTTAACTCCTGTTTTCAAAGCTGGCAATAATCATGATGTTCTAAACTATAGGTGCATCTCAAAGTTAACTAAAATCTCAAAGCTTTTTGAAAAACTCTTTAAGGATAAATTATATTTTGCCATAAAAAATTGAATCTGTCCCAATCCACATGGTTTTATCTCTGATAGGTCAACTATAACCAACCTTAGTTGGTTATACTACTACTGCATTACTACTTTAGAATATCATCATCAACTTGATGTCATATATTCTGACAATTTTAAGGGTTTTGACAAACTGTCGCATAATGTTCTATTACTCAAGCTTGCCATATTTGGCTTTCATTCAAATTTTTCCGGTTGGTTGAGCTCATACCGATCTAATAGTCTCGTACGATGTTAGAGACAATGCAAAGTCATCCTCATTTTTAGCCTTATTAGGGGTTCCCAGAGGTAGTATTCTTGTACCCTTACTTTTTATCATTTTTATTATTAAATTACATCCCTCAATTTTATTTCATTATTCATTTGATAATGCCAAGTTAGTTAGACTTGGGGGTTATTTTTGACTCAGGTCTAAGCTTTAGTTCTCATCTTAATCGTATCATCCTCAAAGCATATTCTCTTTTAGCGTTTCTTAGGCGCAACAGTACAGGGTTTGATAATTCACTCTAAAAACTTAATATATGTCCCTTGTTAGATCAAGCCTCGAATATGCTTCATTCATCTGGAGTTCATTTTATTCAATACATATTAATAGATTGGTAAAAGTCACAGAAGGTTTTTGAAGTTTGCCTTACGTTCATTTAATTTTTCGGAATCAATTCTTTCATAAAGGTCGCGTCGTTTGCTCATTGTACTATCCTTTATTGAGGATAGAAAACTCGTGCATAGCATTATGTTTATTTATGATCTAATTAATGGAAATATTAGCTCTTAAAATTTACTTGAATTGATATCATTTAATGTTCCGCAAAGATCGCTCAGAAATATGAATACGAATATGACATAGAACTTTCCCTCACAAATATCGAAGGAAAAATGTCTGAAGGTCGGGACGTTATTGCACCCTATTTGTTAAAATACTTTGCCTTAAGTCATTACCTTATCCTTCGTGTTGTGTCTTCAATAAATAGCTTGTCAGGGGTATATTTATTAATCCTTGGAAAGTATCTCACTTTGTTCCTGTTTATAAATCTGGTCCGAAACAAGACGTTTGTAACTATCGACCTATAAATCTGTGCGTTTACAATAAAATTTCAAAATTTTTTGTTAATGCTTTGTCTGATCATCAACATAGATTCCGTGCTGGCAGATCAACTGTTACTAATTGATTAATTTTAAATTGATATTAAAAGATTTATATTCCAGTTATATTGTCACTTATAATCGGTTGTAAGCTTATGTAATCTTTACTAACTTTGCAAAAGCCTACGATAAGGTTCATCTTGCCTCTTTGGTATTTAAACTTAGCTGGTTAGGATTCCTTGGAGAATTCATGCACTGGCTTGACTCGTATCGGTGCAACAGTTTCCAATTTATAGAAGTAAATGAATCACTATATCGTTACTATATCAGTATATCACTTTAACCCATTGTTATTTTTGGTTTTTATTAATTATCTTCCCCGAGTTATTCACAGTGTCTGTTGTTTGCCTATGATTTAAAATTTCATCGTTTCGTTAAATCCTAGTTTGATTGTAGTCTTTTACAGGCTGATTGTCTCCTGGTGTACTTCTAATAACATTGTTCAACACAAAAATAGCAAGGTTCTGACAACGGAGAACAAAAAAAAGAAATATATGACAAATATGTATCGGCGTTTTGAAAGTTTACGTCTGAGTTTTGTTTTAGAGGGTTTTAATTTTCCTCTCTTTTTCAAATTCTAATGGTGAAGCGTCATAGAAAACCATGCCACCTTTACATTTTAGCTTTAAGATAGGTTAGGGAGATTTATCTAAAAACTGCGGGGAAAATTATTGTATAACATTCTAACCATCTAGCTCTTCAGAGTATGGGTTTTCACAAAGGGGCAAAAAACCCATTAAACAGGGCTGTAGAAGGTTAAAATGTTTCACAAAAATATATGCCATATAATTTTATTATAAGCCTCTGAATACATCAAAGCTCAAAATTCAACTTGAATTCAACCAGAAATAAGAGTAAAAACTAACAATCTGTTCTAGGGTTAAGAGTGATCATCTCTGTTTGAGAATGATTTTTATAAATACAAATATATTTAAATGTGCCAAGATGAATTTCAATTCGCCCACACTTAAAATTTCATAGAGATCCAATAAACATAGATTTTGGTCTACTGTTAAACACGGACCAATTTCAATTTTGATTTTAGAACATCCGATTCAGAGTAAGGTAACCCCAGATTATAAAAACTTTTATATATTCATACAAATGCAATTCGAAAATATAGAATGATTTGAACTTTTAGAAACGCAGAATCAATATTTTTTTTTTTCTTACGGCACCACTAGTGTCAAATTGAATTTTTGCATGTTTTGATAACTTATAACTAGACTGCGGATTTTTATGCAGATAAATCGTTTTCTCAATATTAATGTTTCAATTGGTCTTACCGTTATATTTCTGCAATTTATATATACAATTGCATATAATCCGCGTCTACTTATAACTTTAAAAATAAAATACTTAAATATAAAGTATTTTAGAAGATGAAGTTTTAGATATGCAGTCATCAGAAGAGCAGCCGCTTTTTGAACTCTATCAGTAACTTGAATAGCGTTTTTCTCGATATTGCATTTTTTAAAATTCATGCGGTAATAACTCGAAGTCAAACCATCCCATCGATTTGATTCTTATTTCAGCTTCTTTTCTATGAACCTCCAATTTTCCGATCAAATAAAAAATGTAATTTTGGCAAACAAACAATCATCAAATTTTCGTACGAAATTTGAAAATTTTTTAAAAAACTCCGCAAATTTTTTCGAATCCTATTATGTTTTTTTCTTCAATCGATGTTAATGCAATATCTTCTAGTTTAATAAACTTGTTGTTTTTTGTTTTTATTTCAGGTGCTGTGAAGTTCTCTATCAATGCAGCAGTAGGGCGACTTTTTTATGGAGTATGTTAAATTTTTGATCAAATACATCATGCATATATTATATTTTATTATATATCCATAAATAAATCTCTAAAACATTCCACGCAGTACTTTTACTAGAAAAGTTAGACTAGTGGTGAATATTAAGACATACAAAATTTTGTCGTATGCAATTTTTTCTTTTATTCTTTCCTAGGCTAGCCAAGATAGTATTTTTTTCCACTTTTCAAATTTTTAGTCGAACGTACTAATAGTATAAAAACAGCTGTTTGGATGAATAAATGAATGTCAATACAATTACAATTAGTGTTTTTAAATAATATTAAATACTAATATCAATGTGGAAAATTTTTGTTTTATAAACAAATTTAAATCAAATTCTGCTAGTTTTAAATTGCATCGAAATGTTTAGAATTTGATGTAAGGCAAGAGTGAGGTAGTGAGAAACCTTGTCTATATGAAGTTTCTATAATATAAGTATTTAGCAGATAATTTAAAGATTTATAATTTGGCCAGTATTCAGTCCAGTAAAATTTCAGGTTTCGCCATATGGAATTATATTCATATTTTGCTAACTGTTTTATAACAAATAAATAAAAATTAAATAAATTTTTGAGGCAGTCGATGTAACAATGAGTGGATGCTTGAAACATGAATTTTTTGAAATAATAAACCAAGCTGAAATGAATTTTTGTTTAACACATCCATTAAGGCTGTACATGAACTCATGCATATGACTATAATATAAAATTGATTAAATTTTAGTTTCGTAAAATAAGACCTAAGAATATTAGTATTCCGTATGCACTTTTTCAAGGATTTCCACATGAGGAACATTAGTTCTAAACTATACTTTGAATGGACAAAATTCACATTTTAACTTGAGTTTAGCTTGAAGCAGCAGGATAAGGCATTTGGAGAACTGTGTGTGCGTGACTTATAATTGTTGATATCTACTGTTTATTGCCTGCTGTTATTACCTGCTGCTAGCTGCAAAGGTAGACCACAGGGAAACCTTTTAAACCTCGTTGCAATTATATCGCCTCGTACTATTTTTTGTTAGTTTGCAAAAACACATTCAAAAACGCAGCAACGCTGAGTTGAGTGCAAACAACGCGAGAGAGATAACGACGATTCGGTTTTGATTATACTTCGCTTAATTTCGTAGATTTGTTTATTGGTTCTTGGGGGTGGTGGGGAATTGATTTTAAAGCAAACCAAAAGAATACGAAGAGCGAAAAAAACTTTGAAGGTTACACGCAACGTAATGCATTATATATACGAATCGGTTTTCTTTACATATTTTGCTCTATATTTTTTTTTCTAGTACAAATTAAAATGTATGAATTTCATGAATTTGCTTTTAATCGGTATGTTAATTGATACTGCTTTGGTCTTCTTATCACGGAAATTCCTTGTCACAAATATTATTTTATGTTGGCCCACAAACACTCACGAAATTCGATTTTTATTTACTTTGGAAACTTTGTTTATCAACTTATTCAGATCGAATTCAGATCGAATTCAGTTCTAAGCAATAATTTCAGTATGTTTGCATTTAATCGAAAACAATAATTGATTATTCATTTTACAACATATATACCAAAAACGACTAACCATTCAACAAACTAACCAGGCTAACTGGCAATGACCAAGATAGCAACAGTGCTGGAACTGTCAAAATCAACAGTACTATTGGTTAGAAGACGCACAAGCAGAAATTATGTATTTAAAACATTTAAGATGGACGCAATAGTTCATGTCATGATAAAATTACCAAGTTTAAATATATTGCGAGTGGGTTGCCAAGACGAGGGATGAAGTATCATATACAAGTATTGTTACGCAGTGATTTGACAATTGATCCGTCAAGAACATTCAATAAAAACAAAAATAGCCGAAGAAAAATTGGACTTATCGACCTGTTTTCGCTTTTTCTATATAGAATTTTCTTATGGCGTTTTCGTTTCTACCAAAAAATGTTGCCTTTTCATTGCCCTTGCCTTTTTTCGTGTTCGATTCTAAAATAAGTGCAAACGGGTGAGTAAATTCTGTGTTCGTTTCTTAAAATGTCACACTCACAGAGGGCAAAAAAGGCGCATTTTCTGCCCTGCAAACTTTCTCAGGGTAGATGATTGCCCTGCATATCAGGTGTTTTTAAAACGATAATATTATGACATGCGTGCGTAAGACAAGGATAGTTATATTCGTTTTTTTAAGTTGACATTTTTCGAGTAGGCAAAAACATGCACTTTTACAGGGTTGCGGGCAACATTGAAAACATTTTGCACTGCGACAGGGCAACATTTTTTGGTAGAAACGAAAACGCCATTAGTTAAGATCTCCTTAGAATATAGGATATTTTTTATATAGCCAAATGTCAAAGTCAACTGTTCGCATTTAAGTTTCTCTTGTTGTTGTTGCTGACTTTATTTTTTGGTATTTATAGCACTCACAGCTTTGTTAGTTTAAACTTATGGCGTTTTCGTTTCTACCAAAAAATGTTGCCCTGTCGCAGTGCAAAATGTTTTCGATGTTGCCCGCAACCCTGTAAAAGTGCATGTTTTTGCCTACTCGGAAAATGTCAACTTAAATAAACGTATATAACCATCCTTGTCTAACGCACGCATGTGATAATATTATCGTTTTAAAAACAGCTGATATGCAGGGCAATCATCTACCCTGAGAAAGTTTGCAGGGCAGAAAATGCGCCTTTTTTGCCCTCTGTGAGTGTGACATTTTATGTGGCTTTCACATCTGGAACTCGTGTTCGCAAACAATATGGCGGCTTGTATGTGTTCGAGAAAGCGAGCGTTCAAATTACGGAATTTGTTTGGCACACACAGGGTTACATTTGAGAAGAGTAGAAATGTACTCTTAAAAAAGTATTTATTGCTTCGAAATAAAATAATTTTTGTGTGGGGAAAATAAAGCAAAAATGCTTTCCAAGTCTTCCACGCTTGCTTACTTTTTTCGAAACAAATTTTTTACTGAATCCTAACAAAGTTATCACGTATACTGTATGTAATTTACTTAGAGTACTACCAAATAGAAAACAAAAAGTACCAAACATTTATCATATCGTACTTAAATTATTAAAATGTACTCCACATAGTACTACACTTATGTTTCAATACAACCCTGGTTTCGCAATGACTATAGAAATGTTTTTTTTTTGCTTTGTTGGACAGAGAAAATCAAAAATTTTTGTCAACAAGCCAACTTGTGTGCCAAGCTGGCGAACTAGCTTCTTAACTATCGAACTTGTGTGTATATGGCTGCCGTATGCCACACAAAAACGCTGATTTGAAGCCTGCATTAAGAAACGAACACAGAATTTACTCACCCGTTTGCACTTATTTTAGAATCGAACACGAAAAAAGGTAAGGGCAATGAAAAGGCAACATTTTTTGGTAGAAACGAAAACGCCATCAGTCATTTGAGCAGTCTTAAAAATATGAGCCTACCTTATAGTAGGGGAGCCCAGGATGCTAAATTTGCAGTTACAAGAGCGTCGTGGGGACCTATGGGATTGTGAAGATTAGGTTATATAACGAAAAAAAGCTTATACTAAGTTTTTCATTTTAGTGGGACAAAGAGCGTGTAGAAATTTTTAAAAATTTAAAAAAAAAACAGTCAAATGGAAATACTCGAGCGCGTCGGATATTAAAAGTGTAGACATCCTTTGTCTTTCTGATAACCGATAGATATTAATCTGACGATTTAAGAGCGGCGTGTGGCTGACAAAAACGATTATAAAAAATGTTATTCGAGCGTGTCAGCTATTAAAAGGGAACGTTCGATTTAAATTACTGACGATTAAGACGTGGCCCACTCTAATGACTGATTTTGGAAAATGTTGAAAAAAAAACTGATAGCTTGAAATACTCGAGCGCGTCAGATTTTTCTTGTGTGGGTTCACTTCGATGCCTGAGTCGCCGTATATGATAATGTGACAATTATATACAGGCGTATTCTTAATCTGACAATTTTAAAAACTTTTAATGTGACAGTTCTTGAATTAAACAAATTTTACATTCTGTTTATTATTGGACGTAATAAAAAAAATTTACATGCATGCATACATACATAATAGAAGCTAAAAAGTATTTTTTTTTAGAAAAATAATTTAACCTTTATCATCACTGGACTCGTATTCGAGGTTGGTTTACACTTCTGCAACTTCCTCGCAATCTCGTGATTCTGTAAGCAACAACTTCACAATTTTTCATTTATTTTATGATATTATTTCTGCATAATTTTTTTTGGATCGTACCATGAAAAATATGTATTTTATAGGCGTTTAAAAAACTATGTTTTCGAAAGTCATTAATTTTGTACTGGAACGCCTAGCGTATACTTTACTAAAAGTCGGTTGACAGATTTAGATTTTGCGAACTTTAAAACTCTTTTCTAACAAGATTTGTCAAAATCGAACGGTAATTATGAAAATAAAATAATAATTGAAAGCCGTTTGAATAGCAATTTCTTACGTTTGATATAATGGTGGCACTAAGTTTCGTTTTAACCACACCATACGATATACAAATGAAAAAAGAGCTCAATACTTTTCAAATAAACTTAAATGCATGTAAATACCATGAGAAAATGTATGGATGTTTAATAAAATTTATTTTCTAAAATGACGATATTGTGATGGCAATCAATTTCTAAATTTTTTAAACACTATTTGTGCACCATAAAAATCTTTACTTATTTGCTTATCTTCAGTATGCATTTTGAAGAAAAAAAAGTTATACCATGCGCCAACAAATTGTTTTGCTGTTATGCAGCGGTATTTAAATTAACTGTATTAGTTGCCTACGATTTTTGGATCACAATTAAAAAGCACAACAATGCCAATAACTACTGTGTTTACACGCAGAGCTAACTCGGGGTTAGAGTTTTCGAGTTAAAAACATGTCGCCGCTAGCTTGTTGGCAGCACTCCATCAGACTCTTGCAGCCGCCATTTTTTAAAGAAAATACCATAATAGAATTTGAAAGATAGAACTCAGCTAAACCCATGATATAATAAAGACAGTTTAAGAAAACAGTTAAGAAAACAAGTTTAGTGAAGTTTTCTTGGGTTTAACCATGGTGAAATAATTGAAAGGTGTTCTCATCCCATGACATTTTTCAATATTTTTTTTGACATGCTGCCTTATTTTGACAATTATAAGGGTTTCAGATACATGTTTTTTAAGGGTGTGGTTTTGAGTCCGTTAAGTACTCAATATAAGTACTTTTTTATTTTTAGTAAGTAAAACGCACAAGTCGTGTGTTTATATTAAAAACATAATCCTAGCAAAAGTTATCACAAAAAAACCGAGAAACCTAACATAAAATTTTTATAAAGATGAAACTTTAAGTAAGATTTCTCGAAACATGATTATGACTTAGATTATTATATTAGATTATTATTATTTTATTAGATTATAATTGCTTTTGACTACAGATATAATGAATATTCATGTATACTAGTATCGCCTGGGCCCATGGTATAATAATTAATAAGGTAGCATTGACAAGTGTTGATTTTCTCATCTGCAAGTAAACGAGTTCCTGTCAAAAACAGCTGTTCGTTGTTATATGCGTTGGCAACATTTGGCTGTGTCAACTGTTGTGATAGCGATACATCGGGGAGCGAAGCTATCGCTACGGAAGTGTCAAAAATTGTCAAGTTGATGAAATGTCGATCATTGTATCAATTACCAATGGAAACTTTACCGACAAATAAAAAAAATTTATATTTTTAAATGTATTTTTATGCACAACTTCTTGAGAAGATTGTCAAATATTGGGATAGCCTTTTAATTTATTGAATCATGATTGTTTCCTACAGAAACGTCAATACCACCTTGTAAATAATTATACCATTTTTATTATAAAAAATAGTCGGTGCTCTCCTTCTCCACGCTCGGAAAAAAACAATAATCAAAATCGGTTGAGAAACACGGGAGAAAATGGTTTTTAACTGTTTTCCCTACGCCTATTTATATAAAGATTAAACAATTAATTTTGAGTTTTACATGAAGATACTCTAGAGTGCGTTGCATGTTATGTAATAAGTAAACTCAATTTAGAAGATTGTCAAGAAAGCTCTGATCGTGGTCTTATGTTGTCAAGTGTCAAGCGGTTCTCTTCTAAAACCGAATGCACTCTTCATAGAAAAGATCAAACTTGTGGAAAGTAACTAAAAGTTGATAGTATATAAGAGCTAAAATTTACTTATTTCAAAAATTAATAAGTAAATGAGTAAATAAATTATTAATTAAAAACTAAAATTTTAATGTTACATGTATACTAGTATCATATTCAAGTAGCATCTCAAAAAAGTACTAGTATCAGGAAAGTAAAAAAATATGCAACCCTACTACGATTTCAAAAGAAATTGTCAGAATAAGGCAGCCTATTTTTTTCTGATATTGGGGATGAGAACATCTTATATTCATTTCACCATGGGTTTAACCAAACTCAACTCAACTCCCGTTTACATGCAGGGTTAACCCCGAGTAAACACCGAGTTAAATCTGCATGTAAACACAGTAAATGTTTGTTGATCAAACAGCACCAGAGATATCTCTGAACAGCACTACAGAATGGTATAATAATAAGGTAGATGCAGCGTTGATTGTGCTCTCTTCTGCGTACTGCCGATATAAATCAGCTGTGCGGCAATATGTGGCTTCCCAGCAAAATTTTTCGTATTGCCTTGATTTTCATTCGATTATAAAACCCATTACATAAATGTTGGTGACCAATAATGCATTATATTATATATTACTTGTAATGCAGTTAGTAATGTCAACCCTTTTTGCTTTTAAAATTATTGTTCTTTTTTTTAGATAATTGAAATTTTTTGTTTGACTTTTATTTTTGCTTCAAAAGTGTCAAATTTTTATAATTTTGAATATGAAAAAATGCCAGATTTATGAATGAAATACAGAAAAATGTGCTAAAGGTAAATATATTACATAAATTAATTAACTGATACATAAATCTATTAAATAACAGCATTTTTCTTATTTTAAAGAAAAAATTCTCTAACTCTTTATTGGTGTTGTTGATCTGTTTAGCACTGTTGATGTAAGCAAAAGATGTATGAAAAAAATTTATTTTTCCAATATTTTAATCGCTTTTCTAATTTGTGCAGAAAAACAGCTTATTCAATAACTTCTTAGTTGTTATTAAATAAGTGATTATTGGAAGAAGTTATTCATCAAGTTAAATAAGTGCTTACATAAGTACTCCCATGTCAAGCGAAAGCTTCATCAATTACCTCCAATGACATGCCTGTATTAAAATAATGGGTTCCGTAAGCGAGAGGGTAAGCGATGAATGAAATTTTCTGGATAACTTTTTCGATTATATGTAAGCGAAGATTTTGCTGGGTTGCAGTTAAGTTTTTTGTTTAGTTTTCCATGATAATGGACTTTTTTAATTGCTTAAAAAAAAAAACAAAAAAACAAATTGGCCATTTCAGCCCTTAAAAGGACTTTGACCGAGCTTCTTATGATCAATTGTGTTGTGTGTGTTATTAAATGTTTGTACACAATTGACCGAGAACTGGACCTACATATTTTATGCCGACTCCGAACGGCTAGAGTTCATGTTCTCAAGAAGCTTAACATGGCATTATTCACTCTCTGAGGTTTGCCATTGTCTGCAGAGAGGTGGTGACCGATCAGAAAAATTATTTATTGAAAAAACTTTTCGCCGCGGCTGGGGATCGAACCCGGGCTCCGAGCATGCTAAGCCACACACTTAACCTGCATGCCACGGTCACCACGTGTGAAGCAATTAATATTTAATTGCTTTAATATTAATAAAAACACGAAAAACAACAATTTTTTACAACTCTTAATATAAGAAACGAAACAACTTGATTTGATTTCTCTTGACAATTTGATTTCGTTCACATTTTGACAATAATTGCTTTCTAATACTATGTTTACATATGTAGATTAAGAGCAAGTAGATGAGACTAATCTTCTTCCGTAATCTAAGCTGTTTACACTAGCTTCAAGAGATTAACTTTGACATTTCATTGTTTTGTTTTGTTATTTTGTTTTCAGCCTTATAGATTCTGATTAAGGTAAAATAAGCACATATTTACAAACGAATAAAAGTAACATTAATTTTTTTATAAAGTGATATTATTAATAACAATTTAAATATGATTAATATAGTGAATGTAGCTGTTTTGCCGATTGGTCTGGTTGAGGTACTGGTCTCTTTCCACAATTGACGGTGTTTTCTTTTGTTGCCTGACCTATATATAATTAATAAAAAGCAATGAAATTATTTAATACGAAATTTATAATTCCACAATACTTACTTTTTTTAGTCATTTTCAACAATTTATACAAAAATATCATTGCCGAGGCGAAATAAACAAATTAAATAGAAGCAATTATTTGACATTTAATTTTCTTACTTCTTTACAGGGTTGTAGTTTTTTAAGGAATTATACTACTCACAGCGTTGCAAACCTTTTTTGAGGAGATTAGCAAGTAGATTAATTTTTAATCTCGTTCTGTGGGGATTAGCTTTTGTTTGGCTAATCTCGTCAAATTCAACAAGATTAGCGAGCCAATATCCTCAAAAGGCCTAATCTCGATTTAATCTCGATATGTAAACGTACTATAAGGTCTTTCTCATGGCTTTGAGATTTTATACGAGTTTTCAACATCGTCACGAATAGAGTGACCTTGAAACTTTCATACAAATTCAAAACGTAACACATTGAAAGCAACACGAATAAGAGACCCAAATAAAGGTGGCTTAATTTTAAGGGCAGATGTTGAATGTGCACCACTCCTAAACGTCACGTTTTTTTCTGAATTTCATTTGACATTTCTCAATTTCAGACTAATGCAATTTGAACCATGAAAAAATTCACAATCGAACAACGCGTTAAAGTTATTCAGGCTTATTATGAAAATGGGCGTTCAAATCAAAATGCATATCGTGCACTTCGTGATTCTTTTCGGTCAATTTAATCGTTCAAATGGATTCGTCAATAAGCAGAATCGCCGGATTTGGACGAATGATAATCCAAGAGTGATTGTCAAGAAACCAATGAGCCCACAAAGAGTGACTGTTTCGCGCGGTTTATGTGCTGGCGGCATCATCGAGCCGTATTTTTTCCAAAATGAGGCCGGTCAGGCAGTTACTGTAAATGGTGTTCGCTATCGTGAGATAATAACAAACTTTTTATGGACCGAATTGGTTGATATGGATGTGAAAAATATGTGGTTTCAACAGGACGGTACTACTTGCCACACAGCTAACGAAACAATGGCTCTTTTGCGCGACAAATTCAATGGCCGTGTTATCTCACGTGGTGGCGATGTCAATTGGCCGCCATGATCATGTGATTTGACATTGTTGGACCGTTGGACTTCTTGGGAGCTAAAGGATTCTCTTAAAGAAAGCTCTTGGAACAATTCAATAGCTAAAGGATGAGATAATTCGGCACATTAACGTCATAGAACCTTAATTATGCCTCAGCGTCATCGAAAATTTGGACCTTCGGATGGAGGTGTGCCGCCGAGGCTCCGGCGACCATTTTGCCGATATTTTGTTCCATACATAATTGAACCATACCAATATTATCATAATAAAAAGAAATGACAGTAATGTCATAAATAATTTGTGTTTTATTCAAAACCAACATCGGCCCTTAAAATTTGACCACCCTTTATTTCTATCGCGGCAAAAATCTCAATCTCGCTTCAGAATTTAATTTAAACGCATCTAGAAGGGTTCATTTCTTTTATTTTTTTATGGTTTAATTACTTATTCTTTTTGTGTCCGTTTCAAACAAAATTGGAGCTAAAAATCAACTTGCGTTGATACACATACAAATTTTAGGGTTTAAAAGTTTGGGAAAGATATCCATCTGCATGTTGAAATATTTTCAATAACGACGCACGGCCGTGTGGCATCATTGACAGGGTTCAGAGAACCTGGAACCCATTTCCATTGACTCAGTTCAGAGGAATAGAGGATCTCGGCTATGCGATGCGCTACAAATTGTTTGTACCGGCGGCTGTCCGATTTGACCCAATGGAGGACCGACCAGAAGCAGCACTCTGCGCTTCTGCCGCAAAACGGCGGCCTGTAACTCAAGGCGTGGAACAGAGAGTATTTTTATTGGACTGCATCTCGATTTTCCTGCGACGAAAACAATATCAACTTTGTTCTGCCTGCTGACCCTTCAAAAACAAACAGTAGAAAATGCAACCCACTTGCGTCAACAAATATGTGCAGCTGAATATTGGCGAGTGTGCTCGTAAAATTTAAGTTATAACACCTTGGGATTCTCAAGTTTTTTTATTTATGCAATTATTTATACCAAAAATACCGTGTCCAGTACAAATCTTCCGGAATCGGCTCATTTCAACTAACATTGGTTCACCATAATTGTTGTAGCAAAAATTTGGACGACATTGGCAACACATCCAAAAAGGTCGAAGGTCCAAATGGTTTTTGTGCAACTTAAAACCTTGCTATTCGTTGGCCTTAAATTTCCTTCTAAGACTGCTTTTGGCACTCTTATGAATTTGAAATCAAAGAAAAACTCGCCATTTTCGGAATCCCAATGCATTCCCATTATTTTTTCTGAAGTTATGATGAAGGAATGTCATCCAGTAAATATGAAGAATTAGATATAAGGCCACGCATTTCTAATCCCTCTTTCTGATGAATTGAAATAACAGCTTTCGTTGCAGTGATCGCTTCTTCCGTTGTATCAAAACAATCAACATAGTCATCTATGTAGTAATAATCAGTTATGGCCTTTGCCGGACGAGGATATGCGACGATATATTTAGTTGCATTCAAATTTTTAACATATTTGGCAGAGCGCGGTTATACCTATCTGGCAGCTGTGTATAGTCACCATCCTGCCACAAAAATCTTTGAGCATTCCGATCCTCAGGAATACATCTTAAGGATATCACCCCACACGCCTACCTGGCCTTGACGAAAATTACATAAAATCATAAATAATGGCTTTGGCTGATAGGCATCTGGGCCTTGAGAACGCACCAAGTTTAACGACATTCCTTTCGAATGTGCTGCAGTGTCAAAAACCAATCTCAATTGACCGCCCTTATTTAAATTGCACACGGCAAAATGTGGCAAATACCAAGTATGATTAACACTTTTACTGGCTTCCGTTGTGGACAACTTTTGATCATACTATTTATAGACGTATTCCATAATTTTCTAATATATAAAAATCTCGTGTCACGGTGTTAGTGTATGAACTCCTCTGAAACGGCTTGACCGATTTTAATGAAATTTTTTTTGTATATTAAGTAGGTATGAGAATAGGTTATAAAGTATTTTTTATCTTCCTACCCACGAGATGCGTGGCAGTTTTCCAAGAAAACAAATTTTCGGTTTTACTTTCGTTCAAAAATCACACATAAATGAAAATCGGTACGAACTTACTGTTGACACGCGCCCTTCGACTGTCAAATTTGAGTGATCTTTGAAAAGGGGGGCATGGCACCGCCTACACAATTAAATTTTTTGATATCGAATAGATTTGGAACTTGCTGTCTTATAACAGTAAAGCACAGTTTGAAATAACTGATTGGTCAGGTCTTTCAATTATAAAAAACACACGGGCATTGGAAAACGGGGCGTAGCTACGCTCATAAAACTCGAATTTTCGATACAGAATAGCTATGGAAGTAAAATTCACATAACATTTTAACTTAGAATGAATTTAATATTTGGTGGTGTCCTGCTACTGGAAGACTAGAATGGGCATTGTGGGGGGTGTGGCTCCACCGATATAAGACACATTTTTTAAATTGAATCGCTTTGGAAATAACAGTCACAGATCAAATAAACTCAGTTTGGAGTAACCATTTGGTGATATCCTACTACTCGAATATACTCGCAAACTAAAACGGATGGCTCCACCCATAAAATAATTTTTTTTATTTAATAGCTTTGAAAATAATGGTCAAAGAATATTGAAACTCAGAGTGGAGTTTGTCTATTGAAAATCTGGAACAGGCATTGGACAAGGACGGCAGCAACGCGCCGGGTACAGCTAGTATTTTTATACCAATTTTCAAAGTCAGCATTTTTGTTCATTTTGTTTTTTATTATTTCAAACCGTTTCAGGGCCAAAGTATAGCTCTCCTGAAATTGAAAATCAAAATTTCTCCACAAAAGTGCAGTTTGATACTGTCCTTGAACTTTTTTTGTTGTTTCTCTCAAAATTATTTCTCAATTTTTGTCTTCTAAGGATACGAAAGGACTTACAACTTTTGTTCTGAAACTTTCTGTTGTGTAAAAATCTACAACGTGTTTTTGTAATTCGAAAAAATATTGCTTTTAAAATCCGTATGATGAACAGTGGCGTCTGTAACTTTTTCTTCATTGGAACCAAACAACGTCCACCCTAATTTTTTTTTATGGGCGGCGAAACCTTCATCAAAATTTTTAACTTCTATCGGGCGCAGTGGTGACCGTGGCATGCAGGTTAAGTGTGTGGCATGTTCGGAGCCCGGGTTCGATCCCCAGCCGCGGCGAAAAAAGTTTTTTCAATAAAAAATTTTTCTGATCGGTCACCACCTCTCTGCAGACAATGGCAAACCTCAGAGAGTAAATAATGCCATGTAAAGCTTCTTGAGAACATGAACTTTAGCCGTTCGGAGTCGGCATAAAACATGTAGGTCCAGTTCTCGGTCAATTGTGTGCGAACATTTAATAACACACACAACACAATTGATCATCAGAAGCTCGGTCAAAGTCCTTTCAAGGGCTGAAATGGCCAATTTGTTTTTTTTTTTTTCGGGCGCATTAGATTTATGTGTGGAACACCTATCAAGAGCTGTGGTATAATCATCAATTGAGATTAAGTTCAGTGTTGCTTGATTTCAATTCATGAAAATTCAACGTTTGTGGTTGCAAAAATAATTTTTTAATAGTTCGAACTTTTTTCATATATAATGTTGGTGCGTTGTGGGAAAGACTAGATATTTCAAAGTCAACGTGTTGAGATATTTCGCTTGTAGTTTTGTTCCCTATCCACCTGCGTGACAATAGGTCTGAGGCACCCTTGATGTCAATTGATTTAGCTACACTGTCTTCTAATAATGAAATCTTTGCGCCATCGTCAATGAACGCAACTATGCGGCAAGATCCCTTTGGTTCTTTCGGCATTACAGGCATGTATTTAAATAATGTTTTTTTATTTAACTTTTCATCTAAAGTTGTGCTGATTGTTACATTTTCTGAACCAGCAGTCTTTTTTGTAGATGCAGCAGAACTAGCTTGATAAATATTTTGGCTATGCTCATGCAAAAGTCGGTTGTGGAATTTCTGGCAGGATGAAATACCACAATCACGTCGATAAGGATAGTTTACTACATTATGTCCAGATCGCAGGCAACAAAAACAAAAACAATTATTTTTAACTACACTCCAACGTTCGGCGACGGTGGAGTAGTGTATTATTTATTAACTTTGATTATATATTACTTTGTATTCTTAAAATTTCTTTAAAAATTTTAATTTAAAAAATCAATAGAAAAATTTTTTTTCAAAAATGTTCATCATAAAACCTTATCTAGAACTTAAAAGATCATAAAATATAAAATTTATAAAAACTTATAAAAACATATTGTTTATATAAAATACGTAACCAAAGGTGGCTTCCTTAAACCATGAGCATTTATAAAGTGCATGCTCACCTTTGCAAACAACACATTTGTATTTTAGCATATTTTCAGTAAATATTAATAATGGTATTCCCTTAACCATCAAAATTTCCCATTTCGTAAACTCGTAAAATTCCGAGCCTCTGTTAAAGAACGCACCTTAAGACATCAAATAAATTTGTCATGCATATGTCAAAAACAGCTGATCAATAAAAAAAATGAATTATAATATACCTTCATTATTCATCATGCTGAAACAAAGCAATAAGAACAAACTAACTAAATATTTACAACAATCTGCTTTTAACCCTCGAGGACTATCGTCTATTTCACTAACGTCAGTACTATCGTTGGGTGTAATCCACCCATACTCAGTAAGTATCTGCGTTTCTCATCTGTCCAATGAAACTATAAAAATAATCAATTTATTTTTAAGAATGAATACCCAACTACTGAAAAACAAGAATATTTTATATGTAATTCATTTTGTTTTTTTTATATAATCGTTTACTTAGGAACATTGCAATTAGAGAAAAAAAATAAAAAAATGCATTCTGGAAAATCAGTTGTAACTTTTTTAGTTTTCATGCCATGGGCTTTTGGTTAACTGATTTGGAAAGCTGAAAATGTATATAAGAAAAAGTTATTTAATAATTTTTTTCGGCACAAAGTAAAATTTTTTTTCAAAAGTGAGCTAAATACTTACAAATTTTAGTTACTCATTACATCTACTAAACATATCATCATAGATTAGTTCGTATCTGGCAAAGTTGATTCGTAGCAGTACCTACAGAGAGGGTAGGTACTGCTTTTAGGATTTTATATTAGGATTTTATATTAGCAATCACATACAATATTTCATTACTGATTACTATCGTGGGTGAAAAACATCCACAATTTTGAAACGCCATTACTATCGTGGGTGTAAACCACCCAAGCCTCTTAAGAAACTGGCTTTATGTAAATATCACCTTAGTTTAAACGAGTAAATAATGCTTCTTGACATCAATAAACATTCAAATGAGGATTACATTATAATTTAGTGATGATTTTCATGAAAAACTGTATACTTCTCCAAGAAATTCAGCCTTTTGGGTGGATTCCACCCAGACGATAGTCCTCGAGGGTTAAGCAATTATTAGTTGCGCTAATAAAACCAACAATTAAGTTGAAAAACTAATACTTTATTTATAGCAGCTACGTTTGAGGAATCAGGTGAAGAGGATGAAGCTTCCCATTGTGAACATATTTTTTAATGTAATCTGTAAAAAAATATCTTAAAAATATACAAAAAAAAACATGTATGCTTGATTGTACATATTCGCTCATTCGCGGAAGTCTTATCCAAGGTTGTGCTGTATATTTTATACTATGTTCACACTGCGATTAAATTAGGTAATGTCGAGCTTTTGTTTAATTTCGACTGAAATGAATTTCCCATACAATTTGTTTATTGCCATTTGCGTTGGCAGCGATCGGCCGAAGGCCATGATCTAGCTAAGCCATGACTAGCAAATGGCTGTTTGTGATTGGCTGATTGCTGATTGGCTGTTTAATTTTACCGTGTTAAACTTGCTTTGAATTTGTATAAATAGAGAATATTTGGCGAACAAAAATTAAATGTTAAGTGACAGTGAGTCTAGTAACAGTGATACAACTCTTTATCAATATTCACCAACAAATAAAATTACAGGTAAGCTTTTTAATAAAAACTTTGATATATAATTAATTTATTTTTTCTAAAGAAAATGAGTCGTTTGAATTTGGAGGAAAATTGTACAGACAACGAGGAAATAACTCCAGGTCAAACAATACATGTAGAAAAATAAATTATCCAAATGGAGAAGAAGGATGCAGAAAAAAAGCAAAGGAAACGCATTAATACTCCTGTGAAGAGTCAACAGAAGAAGACGAAATACGATCTGGAAATTGTGATGCAGAAAGCTCAGGAAATGGAAGGGGACGAATTGATAGCTTTGATTTCAGCCCTGTTGATTATTTGGACACCGAATATATTGGAAATTTTTCAACAAATTTTCCAGCGAGTCCTAGTTCAAGCGTTGAAGGAGAAGCAGTACGAGGCCAAAAAAGCTATACAGACGTTAATGGAGATACTATCGTATTGCCAAAAAACGTTACTACAGACAAAGAGCGCATCAGACACATATTCTCCGAAGGAATTGGTCGCTGTGGTATTAAACAGCGAGTGGTCCACGACATTTTTGAATCGCCAACTAACACCAGAAACGTTAGATTGGATTACGCAAAATTACGTAGACAATTTACCTCATCATCGTGCACCATCAAGGACACATCCACATCTTGCACGACTGTGCCTATTCCAACGGATCATGCCGATGTAGATTCTTCAAAATCTTTGAACATCAAATCAATAGAAGCTTCTCTAGAAGAGTCCTTCCGAGTTTGAAATACTCGCTCGAGCATTGGTTACATACCGCAGTCTATTTTGAAAAGGTAAAATTCAATATTTATTTTTATAAAATAATAATGAACTTTTTTATTTTCAGAACGAACGATACTATCTGTACTTGGACATCGCCGGGCGGACCAAGTAGGGTATCCACACCAAGTAGTGAAACTGGATGTATTCGATTACGGGAAGATTTGCAAGAAGCCCAAGGATCAGTGGTGGAGGGAAGCGCACTATCGCTAAACCTTTGTTATCCAATCGCCAGCCGACAAGAAGTACATGTTGATGATGAAGCTTCTGTTGGCAGTGTCGAAGAATATCCAGGAAACGGAGGGCAGCAAAAAAGAGGAAAAGGAGATGAAGTCATCTTATTCATAAAAAAAATACCCTACGGCTCCAATTATTCATATATTAAATACAAGTGTTTTGGTATGTTCAAACTTTTATGATACAAATTCTGTATTAATTCGTAAGTGTTTAAAAATTGTTAATAATTATATAAATAATTTAAGTTTTTTGGAATTATATAATCATTTTATGAATTTAGAACCACAAAATTTAATATATAACGCTCCATTTGGAAATGTATAGAATTATTATAACAATATTAAAGATTCAGTAATAATATTAGATAAATTATTACATTTTCAATTTAATGATGATGAGAAAAAAATAAAAAATTTTTTAACTAATTTGTATAACGTAATTGATAAGGTAGTTCCTAAAAACAATACAATTTTTATATTGTCACCTCCAAATGCAGGAAAAAATTACTTTTTTGATACATTAATTCATTATTGTTTGAATTTTGGTCAAGTAGGAAATTTCAATAGATATTGTTCCTTTCCAATAATGGAATGCTTTGATAAACGTATTATATTGTGGAATGAACCAATATTAGAAGCAAGAGCAGCAGAAACATTAAAAATGTTATTTGGAGGTGACACAGTTACAGCCAAAGTTAAATATTTAAGTGATGCTGTTATTATGCGGACACCAGCCATTGTTTTATCTAATGATGATGATACAGCTTTTAGATCTAGGATGTATACTTACAAATGGAGAAGTTGTAACTTTGTAAAAAATTATATAAAAAAACCATATCCTTTAGCTTGTTATAATTTATTTAAGAAATATGAGATAATTAAATAATATTATGATATATAAATTTTTTTAGTTTTCTTTATAATTTCAAATTTTTCAATATTATCATCGTCTTCATCATCTTCATTTAGAATTTTAGATACAGCTCCAGCAGTGTCATCTGTGACTCCGAACAAAGTTTGTCCATCTGTATAATAGCATCTGTATACAGTTTGTCCATCTGTATAACATTCCATTGGCCAACTTACAGCTGATCCTTTATCAAATGCTGAACTGATATTATATTCAATTATAATTGTACACTCTATTTTCCAATAAACACTTGAATTTAAATAAGAAATATTTTGTTCAGTTGGTTTTAATTGAGGAGTAGCTACTATTCCAACATGTAGTTGTGGTTGTGCATTAAATCCAAAACTTCTTTTTGATGGATGATTTGTTCCATACGATTCTATTGTACGATTATAAGATTCACTTATATAATTAATTAATAATGGTACTGCAGGTACAATACCCCAAACAAGGTAATTTCGTTTATATTACTCACGAAATTAGGCAAATATGCACTTGCAACCCTGAAATCTGAATGTAGTGTGGATTAAACACAGCCTTTTTGTGACGTATTAACAACCTTGTTATCCATTTCAGCTGAGCCGTTAAAATTATACATGACACATGATAATGACCACATTCAGATACTTACCTTTTTTGACCCTTCGGTTAGCAACCCATTCGGTGAAACTTAGGTGAGCGATGTTTTCAATGAATTAAAGTTATACAATTGATAAGATACGATAAGACTAAAACGGATATGTGCGAAATAATTTTGCAAACTTACTTTGACTAATAATTTTCAATTTTTAATTGAACATTTAAGTTGGCAACTATTGAGAGTGCTGAATGTGGCCAATACTGATTTGACAAAAAAATAAATCAAATGTCAAACGAAATTATCCAAGAAAACTTGGATAAAAGTGTGAACACTTTTGTACTATTTCGAAATTATCTCATGAAATTACCTAATTTGATCTCAGTGTGAACATAGTATTACTCACTTACCATGCACAGATTTTCGCATTTTGTTCTTCATTATATTCCAATGCAGTCAATTAATTTGAAGTGATGGACCGGAAATTTTTCGTAGAATCTGCTGTAGGTTTCTGAAATGGGAATAATTGAGTTAGTTGCCAAACTTAAGTGCTCCGTATTTATCTACCTCAAACTTTTTGGGACAATCTTTATCCTCATCCAATACCAAATGCAGCAGTTCTACTGTCTGACAGAGCACCCAACGATGTGTCGAAGTGTTTCTCTTCCTTTTGAAGCACTGCCACTATCCACTTCCATGCTTGGCAATTAGGATAAAAATTAGCACCAAAAGAAATAAAAAACCACCACACACGTTTTGAAAGTTTGACAGCTGAAAGTTTAACCAAACTTGTTTACATTTTTTAAGCACTGAAATTGTAGCTTAAACATCGTAAAAAAATCGCCATACAAAATATTTCCATCATTCCCCATTTGCTTAAAATTAAGCAGTTTACGAGGTTTAAGCTGTTTCCGAGGGATTAAGGGAATACCATTAATGCCATTCTTGCAATGCCGAATATGTCGAAATTAGGAAAAAGCGTATATCAACTGTCAAAATTTGTATGGAATTTGCTGGAATTTGTCAGCAAAGAGTTGTTGCCACCTTTCAAATTTTTTTCAATATTTATTACAAACTAAAAACTTCATACTCATTCTTTTAAACAACAAATTGCATGTTGTCAGTTGCGGAATAATAAAAGAATTTATCTGGATTTTCTTTGTCTTCGGCTTAAATATGAAACCATTTACGGCATCGGAAAATATTCGGCATTGTATGAATTGTGTTAAAATTCTACTCCCCTTTATTGCCAGCAGAAACTAGCAGAGTTGGCGGCATGAACTCATAGGCCATGGAAATGTAAGTAGCGATTTGTTGCAACCAATCGCTAAAAACGCGTACGGTGGTTGAAAAATAATAAATTTATGCTTGATCCACTCCTCTTTTTTTATTAAAGGGTAATTTATTGACTAACTCGTCAGATTAGACACCATTATACTGTAATTGACCAATTCGTTTATTTTTGTGAAGGAAACGGCCGGAAAGGCTCGTACCTTAGAAATTTAGCTTCTTATTAGTATGTCTGGACAACCAACACGAAATTCAAGCGTGCGTTTTATTGCATCCTCACTGCTAGGATGAAGACGTGACAGATTCTCCAAATGTTTATATGAATGGGCCACTGTTGTTTCCTTAAAGGCTACAAAAAACATTGGCCATTGTTCCGGCAAGCCATCGAAGTATGGTAATTCTTGAATGTTTTCGAACAGCCGGGTAGTATGACATAGAAGACGGCAAAAAGGTGATTGTTTGTGTAACGGCTGTGTTAGAGGTGGTACAGCTTGCGGCGATTCCAGGGAATGCATAAGAGTTTGTGGCGACAGGGTAACTAGTTTAATTCGAAAAGAAATTGTTTGCAAAGGCATTCGGAGTTGCAAAGTTTGAGTGAATGGCAGTGGTATTGGCTGCGTTGTTACTTTGGTTGTTATTTTGGCAAGTTGCGGAACTTCTGTTGGCGTTGGCAAAGTTTTTCGCAGCAGCAGCGTAATTGCTACAGGCGGCAGTGGAATTTAGAGTCAGATACGGCGTCGATATTAGCGGCAGTGCATTTAACAGCTGCGGCGGCGTTGTCGCTACAGGCGGCGGTAGAGTTAAAAGTGGCAGAGACGGCATTGATATTGGCGGCAGTGCAAATAACAGCTGCAACGGCGTTTTTGCTACAGGCGGTGCTAGTTATTAATGGCTGAGACGGCGTTGCTGCTGACGGCGGCAGAGTTAACAGTGGCAGCATTAAAGGTGACTTGGCTGTTATCAGAAACCTGACTTGGTGACAACAGCTGTTGGAGTCTAAGTCGTGCCATTTCGAAGGCTTCAAACCGAAGACGTAGCTTTTGAAACTCCTGGCGCATCTCCGAAATTTCAGAACCATCGGATTGAATAATTGTGTGCTCGTGCCCATGGTCGCTGTCATAATCTTCTGAATTTGAATCTTCCAGTGTAATTAATTTTTTTTATTTTTTATGGTTAATTTATTTATTCTTTTTGCGTTCGTTTCAAACAAAATTTAAGCTTAAATCAACTTGCGTTGATATACATACAAAATTTAGGGTTGCAAAAATTAAGAGTGTAAAATAAAGGTAAAGGCATATAAACAATATTGTTAACTCAAAATAAATAGAATAAAATATTTCACTTGATGTTTCACTTCAAAAATTGTACTTTTATAAAATATCTCTTAAATTTAAATCCATGCAAAAAGACTCGCTTCTTAATTTCTCATTTTTTCACCTTATTTATAATGTCGTGAATTTTCCATTAAAATACTAATATGCACTTCATGTTATGCTTTTAGTGGACTTACATTATTTATTAATTTTTGGAAAGTATTCAATAAAATCCTTTCTCTACTAAAAATCTATAGCAAAGAAGCATTTGTATTGTATTGTGAAACTACACGGTATACGAAAGGCTTTGCGCAAGAACTGTTTTGTTGTCTTCTCGAGAAAAAAAAAATAATGTTTCTTTACTGAATTTTTACTGATGCTCGCCAAATATTTATCGGTATTCATCCTACGTGAGGAAAGTTTCGGGTTGTTCTGCAAGAGGGTGGAAAAGGGCACACAAGACGGCTCTTCGTAACTCAAGCAGGCAGTCAAGCCGGCTTCAACCTCCGCATGGTACTCTATGGAAACTATACCACAAGAAAACATGCAACATATAGAGGCTCCACAACCATTTTGTAATCCAAAACGTACTAACTGGGATTGGTTTAGCTCGCCCTAAAGTTCTTAGTATAGCCAACACTCAGATATCAACAGCGGTTGAACTTAACAATCCTGTAGAGCCCCTGTAGAGTCATGCAGTAGGTGGATTCCAGGATTTGCTACCGCTAAAACTCTAAAAATCGCTAAAATGCTAAAAATCTATTATTATCCGAAATTTTAGCGATTTCGCTAAAATGCGATTCTGAACTTCACATCGCTTAGCTAAAAACTAGTTGTTTTATCCACCGTAGTGGCGCACAAGTTTTTCAACGAGAGCTGTCAAATTTTCTGTTTGTGTGTGTAAGCATTGAGGTTAAAGTCAAAATAATAAATTCTTGTGCGCTTCAATGTCGATAAAATTTATTAAATAAGAAACATTGGCTGCGTTTCTAAGACAGAAGTAGCGGAAAGTGATACATACAACATGTTGTGTGTCTTCTGAACGGTTATTTTCATTTTCTGTAAACACTTCCAAAAATTGACTTATTTGAGCGCGAAAATTTTAATAACTATTGGATATATGAATTTGGACGAGATAATTAATATTTTCATTAAAGAATTATCACTTTTATTTGTGTCAAACTATGTGAATATGTCAAATTGAAAATTACAACATGTTGAGTAAATGTAGCGGAAAAATAAAGCGCTCCCAAAATTCACAACATGTTGTGAGTAGCGGAAACTGATTATTGCCGTTCAGAAGACATTTTACTCAACAGTTGTGCAACTGTTGCGAAAAATTTTGTATTAGAAACGCAGCCATTATTAATTATAATACTAGTATGAGTGTCTTATCAACTGTCTCTTATTAAATTCGCGTTCTAAACATTGGAATAAAAAAAATTTTGCTTTTTTGTTTATACGTTTTCTATTGGCGTACATATCTTAAAAAATATTTTTATGAAATAAAATTAGAAAAAGACAGCGTTACGTTGTTGATAACTGAAATTTACCTTGTTTTCATTCCTATTATAAGTACTATAAGGTTATAAAAAATTTTAGCGACTAAAATTTCTTGTTGCTAAAAATTTGATAATTTTAGCAATTTTTAGCGATTGAAATACACTCAGAATCGCAAATTAGCAACTTTTTAGCAATAAATAAATGTCAAAATCAGCTGTTTTTATCCGGCTCATTTTTTTCATTGCTTAATTTAAGCGACGAAAATAGGAGATGATCTGTAAATCAGAATCGCGATTGTCGCCAAAATTTGCTAAAACTGACGTAAGCATTTTTTAGCGATCGAGATTTAGCGATAGCAAATCCTGGAATCTACCTACAGGTCACTTTTAATGTCGCTTGTCCAGTTATTAGGGGTAGAAAGAAGTCCTTCCTTCCATGGTGGAATAGGGATCTCTAGGACCTAAGGAAAAACGTCAGGTGAACCTTCACTAAATGCCACATACAAAATAACTTTACACCCTACAAGCAGATCCTAAACACCTACAAGAAGGCTATTCGTGACTCTAAAAAGTGATTTTGGGAAGAATATACCCATTTAATTCATAACCTTAAAGAATCGGCTAGACTTAGTAAGATCCTGTCCAATGGAACGTGGATAGAATCTTCTAAGGAGACGTTGGAACAACTTCTTGACACACATTTTCCTGGCTGCAAAGATGCATGTGACGAGTCCCCTTCAAGGTAACAGCTTGTATATGTATAAAATTAAGTGTATATTTTGATGTCACCACTTACTGCGAAAACCAGTAGACCAAAATTTTAGGGTATATTGGAGATGGTGTGTGGATGGTTAATGAGAAGTTTTCACGTAATTGCCGCAGTGCTTAAAGAGATATAGCATTGTACAATCATCCCATATCTTTATATATAAAATTCTTCTGTGCATGGCTAAAATGTCCTAAACGGCTGGACCGATTTTGATGAAATCTGTGTGTGAGTGTCTGTGGCTGGTTACGGTTTGACACGTTTGGAAGCGCTGTTGTTGCTGTGGCAGTGTTTAAAGGATATTTTTGAGAGTATAACTTAGAAACAAATTGAGATATTGTCATGTTTCTTTCACTGCTCCATTACTTTTTAAGCAAACAAAAATAACAAATGAAAATAAATAAACAAAACAATATCTTAAATTTTTATGATAGTCATGATTTTTCGATCGCATAAAACGTTTTTAAATTTTTATTTTTCCAACTATTTTGAATTTGAATATTTTTCCAACTATTTGTACCAAAGTTTTTTGCAAATTAAAGAAATTCGTCAAAGATTTTTATTTTTATATTATTGAAAATAGAAGGGGAACGAAAATGAAAAAGATTGAAACAAGATTAAACCGACATTTGGTTAAAAAATAAATTTATTACAAAAAATTCTTTGTGCGTTTCAGGTACGAAAGTATTTGTGGTGTGAATTTCTGTCAATTTTAAACAACTTAAAAAACAAAACGAAATTTTTCTAATAAAAGACATCTACAGCAAGAATGTTACTTACCACAAAGTTTTGCAAGTATCAAATTGCAATATTTTGTGAATGTGTCAGAGATCTGCAATGAGTACCAAAAAAATTAGTATACTTAAGTCATGAGCCATAACTATTGGTGCAAATGTGTACTTATTCCCACTCAACAAAATACTTTGACTCATTCCCACTAAAACCAGAAAATACTCATAGTTCTCTAACTTGTATGTGTGTCTGCAAATTATGACTTTATTGAATGTTTGTTAATAATCTGATTTGACTCTTATTCATGAGAGAGGAATATAAGAACTATGAGTGAGTTGAGTATTATTTTGTGTTATGCTCTGCTGATGATTTTTGCTGTTTTGTTTACTTTTTGTGTGAAAAAATGAAAGAGCTGAGTATATTTTTTTGTTATCCTTCTTGCAAAACAGTTATTGTTTGGTTTGGCACGTGTTGCTGGACATTTATAATTAAATTTAGATGAAATGACAAGAAAGCTGAATTAAAAATGACTCTAAGTACTTAAGTCATTCCACTGAACTCGTGGTGTTTATTTATGTTGTGAGTCATTACGGTATAGCACAATAAATCCATTCACTCAATGAGAGACCTGAGCACTACATCGGTTTATAACAACACAAAAATTATTCTTGTTCATTCATTCGCTATGTGTACCGCACACGAACGAATATGAGTGGATATGAGTGCAAGTTCTTCTTTGACTTAAATCCACTTATACTCTTTTTTGTGTTAGTCAACCAATGACTCAAAAACAAGAATAATTGCAGTTCTCTGGAATGTGTATGGTTGGTTCCAACTTGAAATATAGGATAGTTTAGGACTCGAAAGAGGACGCGGTTGTCGATCTAAACAAGTCTTAATTTTTTTTTTTAATATTTTTTTTTGTGTTTTTATCAGATTTTTTAATCAAGAGACGAAAGACAACAATAAATTTGAATATGTGGAAGGACAACGTCTGTCCGGAATAACTTGTATCAGTATATAGACCACTATTATAAAATAGTTACCTTGAATTACATAATTGTAGTCTTTTCTCATATGAACTAACCACGTTTTCTTGTATGGACAACCAAAAGATTTAGGATCGACCCCGGTAATGCCTAGGTAGTACCAGGTAGACTCAAACTATTTCTTTGAACGAGATTTAACAAAAAAATTGTAAAAAATTTCTTCAGTTTTAATTAAAAAAACATTTAATTTGTTTAATGTTTTTGTATATGAAGCATAAATAATTAATTATAACTTATTTAAAAAATCCTTTAGTTTACGTTCTTATCAGTTTTTAGCGTCTACAGCTCTTTCCGATATATGCTAAGCTGGATTATCTGCTTTAAAATACATTTCTAGAATTACATTTCTAGATTATAATTGAAATGGATAACAATTTACAGAATAATGAACAAATTTGTTTAGTAATACGAATAATAATTTCCATCTAAGAAGCTTCTTAACCTTACTGCATTTGTTTTAGTCACCATTGATTTGCCGAGATTTGTTTGTTTTATGAAAGAATTTATCAATTTTTGATTTAATCATTTTATTTTTATTATATTAAATTTGTTGTTTTAGTGTAGCTATGATCTAATATTTTAGTATATTCTGAAAAAAATTCCTTTTTCAATATATATCATCATTTCTTAGCCAGTTCAGAAGATAACCAATCCAGACCTTCGTACAGACCATGTCCCTGTGTCGCACAAGTTGCTTGAATATACCACTGTGAATTAATCGAATTTATAAAAAGTTAACATATTTTTTTATTAGTTGTTCTTCTTACATGGCGTTGGCGCAATTGATTAAGTCGTAATTTATCAGTTAACTCAGCAGCACTCATGGCATTTGGTAAGTCTTGCTTATTAGCAAACACTAAAAGGATAGCATCACGCAATTCATCTTCTTGCAGCTATAGACAATTTATCTTACTGATATAAACTGTTTTGCTAATTTACTTCATCAACTTTACTCACCATATTCTGCAACTCTTTTTCGGCCTCAGTGATACGATCACGATCATTGGAATCCACTACGAAAATTAAGCCTTGGGTATTTTGAAAATAGTGTCGCCATAAAGGCCGAATTTTATCCTGACCACCGACATCCCAAACAGTGAAGCAAATATTTTTATACTCTACTGTTTCGACATTAAATCCTATTGTTGGAATGGTTGTAACGATTTCTCCTAATTTTAATTTATATAAGATTGTAGTCTTTCCGGCAGCATCCAAACCGACTGCAGAAATGAAAGTAAAATAACAATCAAATAAAATTTCAGAAAAAGCTGATAATATATATGTGTTCCCAGTGGTTAAAATTTGGGTTTTGTGTAACAAAAGAGTCAGTCGATGTTTTTTATACGATACTAGACAAAACCTGGTGCACTTCGGTACAACCTAATATAAAGCACTTACTTTGTCTAATTACGTTGTTTGGAGTGTAGCACTCAGCGTTGCAATAAGAATTTATATTTCACGAACAATTAACCAACATATTACGAAAGTTTGAATTTAATGGGATAGTTAGTATCGAAGAATTTATGTAAAACATACACCAAAAAAAAAATGAATTCACGAATATAAATTACAGAGTGCTCATTAATTTCAACTAATAATAGTAACCGGCAAAACTAGAAGACTGATGCTGAATTCTGAAGTGCAGTTAGTTAAAATTGAAGCTAATTTTATGTAGTTAAATAAATTCAAGCGTTGATAACTGTTCTGAAATAATAAATCCCTTCATCGGTTAAAAAATTAATACTGAAAGGAATTTATAGAAGAATAAATAAATTAATTTATTAGGCTTAATTTGATATTTTGAAAATTGGTTGGATCTTCGGTAACTCTAATGTTATTTTCAGCGATCAGTTTCGAGTTGCCGTTAAATCACAAATTAATATTTGTGTATTGAAAAAAAAATCGTAATTAACTAAGTAACTTTTTATTTAATTTTTTTTTTAAATTTTAGTTACCGCTAAATTAAAAATTAAGATTTGTGTATTAAATCTCAATTTGCTAATTAACTACGAAAAAAGTATGCTTTGTCTAATTTTCTCAAAGATAAATATGAATTTTATAATATAAAATCTTTTGCACATGGCTTTGTCACTGAATTCCTCTTAAATAACTGGACCGACTTTGATGAAATTTGGTGTGTATGTGCGGCTGGGTCTGTAGATGGTGGAGGTCTGAAGTTTGACCCGGACGATGACGCCGTTGTTGCTGTGGCAGTGTTTGAAGGGGTATTTGAGAGTATAACTCAGAAACAAATTGAGAAAATGTCATGATTATTTTACTACACTATTAAATTGTATGTGGTGAATTATTGTGGTGACCGTGGCATGCAGGTTAAGTGTGTGGTCGGAGCCCGGCCGCAGCGAAAAGTTTTTTTTAATAAAAAATTTTTCTGATCGGTCACCACCTCTCTGCAGACAATGGCAAACCTCAGAGAGTAACCAATGCCATGTAAAGCTTCTTGAAAACATGAACTTTAGCCGTTCGGAGTCGGCATAAAACATGTAGGTCCAGTTCTCGGTCAATTGTGTGCAAACCTTTAATAACACACACAACACAATTGATCATAAGAAGCTCGGTCAAAGTCCTTTCAAGGGCTGAAATGGCCAATTTGTTTTTTTTTTTATTAAATTGTATGCAAACAAAATGAATAGATATAAAAAAAATTTGAAATTTTTATGATAGGCTTGAGGTTTCGTCGCAAAAAAAGTGTTTTAATTTATACGATATAAACCCTAAATAATCCCTACATTGATTCATACCATATAAAATAACATTAAAAAGTTTTTTTTTTTTGTTTTGAAAATCTTTTCAATAGCAAATATTTTAACGAAAGTTTATTGCGACATAAAGAAATTCGTTGTTTTTTTATGAAAACATTATAAAAATTAGAAGGGAAACAAAAATGAAAAAGATTGAAACACGATTGCACGGACAATTAATCAAAATTCCATACAAATATTAAATGAATGCAATCCTTTGTAACATGACCGAGTTATTCACTTACAAAGCCAGTACTTTCATATTTGAGTTTTTTTCTATTTCACTAGAAAATAAAATTGGTACGAATTACTTTTGGGTGTTTTAGGTACGAACATTTTTGTGGTGTCAATTTCTTGGAAATTTTTAGCAACTTGCAACATGTTAACCAAGAATATTACTTACCACAAAGGTATGCAATAACCACATTGCAATAATATTACTTGCATGATGAATCTGAGGTCCCTACTATGTTTGACGATGACAAAAAAGTTAAAAAATTTGGGTATAAATGGTTTATCATAAAAACGTGATGGCCGAGGCATAAAGTGTAAATGTGTGGCTTTGACGAAGAAGGACCCTGGTTTAAAAGCCCTCTGCAAACAATGACACACCCTAGAGAATGATAAAATCCATGAAAAGCTTTTCATGAAAGCAATGGCCAAATTGTTATGGATTTTTAATATATAGAAAAGCAAAACATTTGCGAATAATTGCGCGAATTATTGGGAGCATTTTATTATGATTCAGAGGGTTTTCTCAGTATTAATATATAAAAATCACATGTCACTACGTTGGTCCAGACGTAATCTCCAGACCGCACAACCGATTTAAATTAAATTTTGTGAATGAGTATGGTTTGTTTAAAATTTCCAATCTGCTGGAGTGCAACGATCCAAAAAATTTCGCTCTTGGAGAATGCAGACAGACAACATTCCACCACCTAGCCATGATGAGGTTAAAGTTATTATCTTGGGACTCAAAAAACAACAAAGCAGCAGTTGCTGACGGCCTGGCTGCTGAATTGTTTAAAATCGGCGGCGATGAATTAATAAGGTGAATATGGCAAAGCAGTCTATTTCATAGACCAGTTTTTTATACTATGGCAAGTCCTGTAAGAAACCTGCAACCAAACCAACCTGCAGATGGAAAATCAAATCGACATCAACCATCTTGTTGTTGGTTGATACATGCAGCTACGTCAAGGTAGGAATTTTCTTCTACAACACCTTCAATATCGAACGGCTAAGTAAGCAATTAGGTTCCAGAGCCCTGTGCTTCTCTATGGAGTTTACTGCATAGGTACGGTGTTAAGGGAGGTATGAGTTTTGCTGCAAAAAGATATAATTTTAATTGTCAGTTTAACAAAACTGATTCTTCGAAAAACTGTTTTTAAAAAATAAATCACTTATATTGACCAGAGGCTAACTCATAGTTTTATTTATCTTAAATCAGTAAAAATCTCACTTTTCAGTTTAGTGCTATTATTATTACTTAAATAAACATCGAAAAGTCTTTAATTACATCAACAATGAAATTCAACGATTTTTCATGACGTATTCGTACCAGCTACACACTTGTACAGCCGGCAACTGCTTATAAGTGGGAGCGGGACAAGTGCACAGATATTTAGTTATTGACACAAAAATTCCTTAAGCCAAATTATCACAACTGGGAACATTTTCTTTGATATTAGTATAATATATATCGCTCACCCATTAAAATTCGCATTTGTTTTTTTCCGAACAGACGTGTTAATAAACTCGAGATGGTCAAACCCATTTTTTTACACTAATTCTCTACGGTATAGCAATGAGAACTCCAGGAACCGCCGCACAAATGTTCTGGAAGGTAAAAAATTTTCCCACGAACTCTAACTAAATTTTATGTTATAGCGTTTACTTTACTTAATTTTGTTTACTGTGAAGCTTCAATCAATTTTGTACAATAATATTATAACTACAAAGTGTATCAAAATCCTTTAAAATTATAAAGAATGATAAATCCAAATACAAAAAGAAACTGCACCAAGAATTTTTGTAGCAAAATGAACACGACGACGTGTTCGTTGTGTCGTTTTCGTTATGATTTTTTTATAAGCGTTGCCACATCCAACAATAGGGGCTTTCGCATGATCTAACATATTGGACGACAAAGTCGGATGGAAAACTAACGGAACAATTTTGTCTGTTTGTTAAATGATCCAACTTGTTGGACGACATCATTAATTGCAAACTCACAAGCAGAACACTTCGGTGCAATGGCTTAAGAATTTTTGTGTGAGCTAATAATATATCAAGTTTTGTAGGAAGGGGAAGAGATGGAAGTGAAAAGGAAATCTTATTTTCTTATAAAAAGAAAAATTTGCTTATTAGAAACACGTAAACGCGTGCATTAAGTTTTTGTAAGAAATTTATATGCATTGATTGAACATTAATTACTCGCTGAAAATTTTTTTAAATGAAAAATGCAGTGTGTTGTACCAACATTCGTTCACATGTCCAAGAAGTAGGTTGGACAGGCAGATAAATCAAAAACTTTTGTTATTGAGTGTATTCAATCCGAAAAAGCGCTCAGGTAGCGAAGTAGCTTAAAGTGATACTCTCTGCTGAATGGGTTTTTTTTCGAAATGTCAAATTTCTTACAAACTGATTGATCATCTGTCAACATGAAGTGAGCGTAAAGTGCTCAAGCGAGGTAGCATAAAATTTTTTCGCTACCTAAGATGGCGATCGCTCAGGGATCATGTTGTGTGAACGGTTTATGCTACATACCATTCAACCGGATAGTTGTGTAGCAGCTACGTAGCAAATTCTCTGCTGAATGCACTGATTCATGCAACATGTTGAAGCGACCGTCATTTTATCTTACTCATGGTACTATTTGTTGTACAACATTCCATGTCTCTCCAATTTGTTGGACCATGCGAATGCCCCTAATAATGAGAATAAATTTCAGGTTGTTTTTTATAATTAGTAATCTAATGCAGGCTTCAAATCCGCGTTTTTGTGTGCCACATGGCGGCCATTTCCACACAGGTTCGATAGTTAAGAAGCTTGTTCTCCAGTATGGCACACCAGTTGGCTTGTTGACAAAAATGTTTGATTTTCTCTGTCCAACAAAGCAAACAAAGAACATTTCTACATTTTAATGATTTAAGTACGATATGAGAAATGTTTGGTACTTTTCGGTTTCTATTTGGTAGTACCATTTGTAAATTGCATACAGTATACGTGATAACTTTGTTTGGATTCAGTAAAAAATTTGTTTCGAAAAAAGTTAGCAGGTGTGGAAGACTCGGAGAGCATTTTTGGTTTATTTTTCCCACACAAAATTCAAAGTTCAAAGTACGATCAAAGCTTGAGGTCGAATTATGAATTGCTTCATAGCAACTCGTTGTTTCTAATTAAGCCATCATGGTCTGATTCATGATGTAATAATTACAATTTATTAAAGTTTTCACAAGTTTTTAGCGGTATTCACGATTTGGAGTTTTTGCAGTATTTGTAATAAATTAAAAAGAATTTGCTACAGATTGTGAGCTTTCATACAATGCAGTGCAGCCATAGACCTTCAAGTCAGCTGTTCATAGATGCCAGTTTCGTGTGATAAATCACTTTTCGTGATTTTTTGAGGGCTGTGTGACAATGTGTGATTTTTGAAATGAAGCGAGTGATTTTTCACTCATGCGTGATTTTTCACTCATGCGTGATTTTTTTAATCACTCACTTTATTGTTGAAGATTGCGTTCAAGTAAATGCGAAAACACGAATATTAACGAACAAACCCAATACTGCAATTGAAATTTGCTAACGCAGGTGTAAAGTTTAAATTTTTAAAAAGCTAATTTTAAGTTTATATTACATATTCAGACAATTTAAATTAGTTCCACTGATATATATATTATATTGAATTACCAAAAATGTTCATATCTTCTTAATTTTGATCTAGTAAATAATATATTAATAAATTTTTAACAATAAGCTTTTGCTAATATTACCAAATAACAGAAAATATCTCATTATTTGTAAAATTGTATGGCAATAAATGCTCTTTTATGCTGTAAAATTGGAATTGCTTCTGAGTGATTTTTTGTTCTGTGTGTGATTTTTGCGTGATTTTCTGTTCTGTTTGTGTGATTTTGCGTGATTTTTTTTCTATGTCTGTGATTTTTTTGCTGTGAGTGTCACACGAGTGATTTTTACATGTATGTTGTGTGATTTAGTGATTTCGAGTGTGAATTTTGGCTGGCATCTATGCAGCTGTTTGTCAAACACACAAATACTATGAAAAATTTACAATAGGGTTTCACCATTGTAAATTTAGTATTTATAGTAGTACTATGTTTACATATGGAGATTAAGGGCAAGTATATTAAAATAATCTTCTTGCGTAATCTAAACTGTTTACACTAGCTTAAAGAGATTAACTTTGACATTTCTTAGTGTTGTTCTTTTGTCTTCAGCCTTATAGATTCTGATAAAGTTCAAATAAGTAAACAAATTTACAAAAAACTTATGGGTGTGAGTTCAATGGTTGTGAACGTTACACTAGCAAAACGCTAGTTACGCAAGAAAGTTGAAAATATTTCAACTTTTCTTGCGTAAATTGCGTTTTTTGACAGCTCGTTTCTTATACTATGTTCACACTGGAAGCTAAATGCGCATTTAAAGCTTAATTCGCATTTATTTCATTAATGCTTCTCTAAATGCGCATTTACCCATAGAAAATTCTGTCAAGTTAATTCACTTAAATGCTACTTCTAATGAGCATTTAGCAGTTTGCGACCCTGATTCGATATTCGAAAAACTGCTACTCGCTACTTTTTGCTCATATCTGAGTTGAACTCGTTTCATTAGTTGTCAATTTTGTTTACTGTCAGATTGTTTTGCTTAGGCTGTGTGCCAATCGGAAACTTTTGACTCGGATTGATACTCAGGGTATAGTATAAATTTTGACAAGAGGGAAGAGAATTTTTGACACAAGCGAAAATTAAAAAAAAGCATGTTTTAGTTGCACTGAAGTTTGGAAAAATTAAGAGGAGGGTTGTGTAAAATATATAAGCTACATTATTTTGACTTTTTTTTCTGAGAAAATAGTATTGCTTGATGATTTTTCTGGATGCTGTTCATATTCAGAATATTTTAATTTTTCATTAAAGCAATGTGCGGGCGGTGGTGTAGTGCTCAAAATGTAATGTATATAAGGATTTATAAATATAATTATAGAGTATAAATATACAGTATTTTAGATTTTGAAAATTTTAGCTTCAGGTAAATTGCACACAAATGGGGAAATAAAATAGGAGCCACACATTATTAAACAAAGAGCCACACATGCCTATTGATGGTTTACAGCATTTTTCCGGCAGGTCTTTTCTCCAATATAATTTTTTTTAAATTAGTTCTTTTTATTATTCGGTTTAAGCAATTCTGTCCAAAAATAAATGACAGCCGTCCAAACTTTTCCAATGGTATATTGATAACGAAGATGGTATAAAAAATAATGGAGTTATTTGAAGTTTTGTGAAAATAAAAAAAAAAAAAATACATGAAAACATTATTATCACTAATGCAATTGCAAATATTTTCAAATTTTTGATGCAGATTGAACGAACTTTTTCAGGACTATAACTTGAGACAGTTTATTTGCTTACAACTATTACACTTGTTAATATATACATAAAACATGATTTTTTGAGGTTTTTTGCAAAATGGTTTAGCTTACTGACGGATTTCATTATAGACAAAATATTTTGGGAATCACCGTAAAATACATCAAGATTAATTTTAGAATGGGTACAACTGGAACTTTTTTTTCAAAGCACGTGTTCAAATTTTGTATGATTTACTAAAAATTTGCAACTTCGGGTGTTGCAAGGTCAAGACTAAGTGAGATTTTTTCGGAGTGCGTGTAAAGTTTTAAGGTTTTTAGGTTCGGTGGACAAAATTTTAGCACTGCTACTGATTTTTTTTTCATTAGTATATATTATAAATGGAATAAAATGATATCAAAAACATGTTGAATGAAAATAATTATGAATAAATCGATTAAGTACACTAAACTGATAAGTGAAAAATTTTACATGTGCAGAAACGTCGATTTTGTTTTTACATTTCAATACATTTCAGAACAAAATACTAATTTGAACTACATAGTTAACTTTTCATGCTTCATTTGGCACAGTAAAAATGACAATTCAATTTCAATAGACAGAAATTTTGTTCAACTCAGAATTTTCCTTCCTACCACGAGTGAAAAGTTTCCGATTGGCACACAGCCTTATAAATGATCGGCATGTTCGAATACTTGTCAATTCATGTTCGCATACTTGTCAATTTAAATTCGCATTTTACGTTTCTCCCTAATGTGAACACTTGACATTTGGTTGAATTTTCGAACTTCTAAATGCGCATTTAAAAATGAGTGTGAACGTACTATTACAACGAAAAGCGAGAAGAAAGTAAAGTAACGAGCTAGAAGCAATTACTTTCAGGGATGGCTCTTGCACATAGATCTTAACAATTTTAAATGTCTTAAATTTTTTTGTTGTTGATTTATTAGCAGGACCTGTTTAATACTTGGAATTTATATTTTTATTATTATTAATTAAACATTTTAAGTATTTTTGTGTAAAAATGATAAATATTATTTAGAAATATGACTCTACGAACATATAAACTGTTTTATAATGCTGCAGCCCTTGGTTGCTCTGAACGTAAAACGCAGTGATTGAACTCTACCATCATTTTCTTGCGTAAATTGTTGTAGCGAGAAACGGACGGAAAACGCAACTGCATCGAATGAACTTCCAGCTTAATGCAGGCTTCAAATCAGCGTTTTTGTGTGGCATACGGCAGCCATATACACACAAGTTCGATAGTTAAGAAGCTAGTTCGCCAGCTTGGCACACAAGTTGGCTTGTTGACAAAAATTTTTGATTTTCTCTGTCCAACATAGCAAAAAAAAAACATTTCTATAGTCATTGCGAAACCAGGGTTGTATTGAAACATAAGTGTAGTACTATGTGGAGTACATTTTAATGATTTAAGTACGATATGAGAAATGTTTGGTACTTTTTGTTTTCTATTTGGTAGTACTCTATGTAAATTGCATACATTATACGTGATAACTTTGTTAGGATTCAGTAAAAAATTTGTTTCGAAAAAAGTAAGCAGGTGTGGAAGACTTGGAAAGCATTTTTGCTTTATTTTCCCCACACAAAAATAATTTTATTTCGAAGCAATAAATACTTTTTTAAAGAGTACATTTCTACTCTTCTCAAATGTAACCCTGTGTGTGCCAAACAAATTCCGTAATTTGAACGCTCGCTTTCTCGAACACATACAAGCCGCCATATTGTTTGCGAACACGAGTTCCAGATGTGGAAGCCACATATAACGCCAGCGAGTAAACGGTTGAAAAACGCAAATGCATCGAATGAACTTCCAGCTTAAAGCAGTGCGCGCTTTCAAACGATACAACTGTTCCAGTAGAAATTCTAATTAGCGCTTTGTTTCTATGACTGAGTTCCAAAATCAGACATCAAAAATATTGGCAAGTAGTAAAAATGCAGGGCCGTACAACAAAAATTTTCACAAATCTTTATGAATGCGCATGTTCTTCTAGTTTTAGAGCAGATGTTTTAAATTAATACTTGATAAATAAACTAAAAAGAGACAAAAATTATAATTTATTAGTTAGGCTGCCAAACTATTCGATAAACTGTTTTACATATCATCAATTTGACAACTATTTTGACGTTTCGAATAGCTAACTATTCAGAAAAAATAACTTATTGAGAGCGCAGGATGTGGCCAGTGAGTTTTTCACCAGACTGCTTAAATTTAAGGAAACCGTTGAATTATGTGTTGAATAAGGTAACTGGGGAAATGTCGAAAATTTCACTAACACATTTATAGAATTATCGTTGGTATTGTCGCCATTTTGACAGAAAACTATCTCTTTCTTGCCGAAATGTGTCGAAGTTTCCCATCTCATTAGGCGGAAACACATACAAGGCATGCATGCTTCGAGACTTTCGAGGCATGCTTTTTGAAACACATAGCAGCCATGCATGAACAATAACAACATAAGAAGAAAAATGCCAAATGTAAACAAAATCAGCTGTTTCCTAGCTGCCAATGCCTTGATTGAGAAAAGCTTGAGAAAAGCTCAAAGATCGCCAACTTCAAGCAAGCATAATGATGCTTGATGCGTGCATGCTTTCTTTATGCGTTGCCTCATAAGCTTACGTGATTTCGAATTAAACGTCAGATGCTTTGATGCAAGCATGCCTTCTATGTATTACTGCCTATTATCTCTGATTTCAGATCGTACTGAGACCCTCTAAGAAGCATTTGAGCATATGCAATGGAATATTTGTATACTGAAATAACTACAACAATAAAAAATTGCATCCCCCATTTCATGGTGAGATTTTAATATATTTATATATCTCTCTGTGCAAGAAGTGGTGCCATAAGAACAAATTTTAAATCTGAACTATTGTATATAGCTTTCAATCCGTCGAGATAGCGTTATTGCCGATGAATAACATTTGCAATAAATAACAAAACAATAATTCGATTATATATCAGGCATAACAGGAAAAAGACTTTTTGACCGTAAATATGTATAAACAATTCAAATCTGAAAACCATAACAAATACGATGTCAGATTGTTGGCAACATTGTTCAAGAGACCAAACTGAGAGCAACTCCCCACACATCATGGCAGCCGTGCTGTGTGGTGAGTTACTCTCACAGCCAGAGCTTAAGCATTGGTTTTCTGCTGCTTGTTGTGCTGCTTGTACAGCATTAGCATGGATTAAAATACATGAATTCTTAAATAGTTTAAGAAAAAGTTTTGTAAAAAACGAAGTACACTATTTCAATTTCGCTTATCTATGATAAACGATTGAATAATTAAAAAATTATAAAAATCGGTTCAGCGGTTATTGATAACACGTCGCACCAAATCCGTGAGTCTCCTTTTATATAATAGTATATATATATATACATAGATATAGATAACTTTTATACCGTTTGAAAATTCAAACAAAACTATAGATAACTTTTATACCGTGTGAAAATTCAAACATAACGTCATCCGCCTTATAAGACTAAAGCGTGTTAAAATGATCATCATCCACCCACGAACACGCTCACGTCCCATACAATTCCACAATTGAAAACACTGTAAAAAGGGTGTGCAAAATTTGGTATATTTCATTTTACATCAAAGTTTAATCGTGTTAAAAAATTGTGCACCATCCGTGGTCAAGAACACGTCCATCTTCCATAGAACCCACAAAAGTGAAAACTCATAAAGAGGCTATGTCTGTCTAAAGAGGCTTAAATCAAACCTAAGGCGTGACAGAAAAATGGGCGTCGTCCGCGTTCAAGAACACGTCCATCTCCTATACAACCCCAAAAATAAAACTCTTAAAGAGAAACTCTGTAAAGAGGCTTATGTTTTAGCTGCAGAAAATCAATTTTAGACGTCATTACTCTTTAGATCTTTAAAAACTTTATATAGAAAGAGCTACAATTTAAGATTTGTTTTACCCTTACGAATCGGAGGGTATTAATTAAATTCAGCCAAATATACCCAACTAATTTTACATTAAAAAGACGCAAAAATTATAACGTTTGTTTCACAGAAGAAAATAATTAATTTTATTTACAGTCAAGATAATTCATAATTGTTATATATTCTTAAATTTTTCAAAAACTTAAGCACATTTGTAACTGAAAACCTACTGAAAAATACAGATATCCTAGAAATCCTAGACAGATATGAAGTACAAAATGTACTATTATGTGAAAACTATACATGTCTTATCGGTATTTCAAAGTTTAGTTCCAAAGCAACTAGAGTTCTGTACTACAATAGCATACAAGAAACCATTGATATCACTGGTGTACAAATAACGAAAAGTTGTTTGTACTTTGAATGCCACTATCCTTTTCTCATGTAAAATCGGTCGCTAATTCCGAAAAAAAAATTTTGTTTTTTTCTGTCACTCCGTTTTCGAGATATTGCCCACTGTAGGGTTTTCAACAAAAAAAAAAAGTTGGTTCCACTTAATTGCATATATCTCCAGAACCAACAACAGTTATCAAACAAATGATATATCAAATAAAAGCTAATAAAATTTCTTACAAACAGTGCAAACATCATTTTTTGGTTGAGCTGTTAGTTTTGGCGGAATAAATTCAAATTTCGGGGATTTTTTTTATTTTTCAGAAAAATTTCCAAAAAAGACAAAATAGTTGCGAATTTCGTTAAAAAATCAAAATATTTTGTTACTTTTGATATTTTTCACTTAAAGCCTTTATTTTTCCAAAAAAATTAAGCTATTGTTGAAGAAAATCTATTGAGAAATGAGAAAGTTGTGTTTAATGAAACGAAATCACCCAAATTGTGTGATTATCAATTTATGCATTTGGACATATTTTATTGCCATAAAAAAACATGAGAACTAAAGGTTGTTGTAATAAAATCATATATTCTTAATTTTTATTGTTCTTTTAATAATTTACATTATTTTTACATTATTTAAATTGTATATAATTATTATTAATAATTTTTATTGTTCCCTTAAATCATTTATATTGTTATTTACATTGTTAATAATTTTTATTTATCATTCAGAAATTAAAAATGATTAGAATTCTTGTTTTGTCGTTTATTTAATTCGGGATCGGTTTCTCTGATGAGAAACCAACAATAGTCGCCCATCATTCCTTCGTCCCAAAATCCTTGGTACCGATTCTCAATTGTTTTCATCTGTTGGTGGAATCTTTCCCCATGCTCGTCGCTCTCGTCACCGAGATTCTTCGGAAAAAAATTCAAATGGGAGTGCAGAAAGTGAATTTTCAGAGACATATTTACGCTCATTTTTTTATAGTTCTTGAGCAACTCGTTGACTATTTTCTCGTAAGATTCACTTTTATTTTTCCCGAGGAAGCTAGAAACAGTCGTTCTAAAAGAATCCCACTGCCTTAATTGGTGACAATAGTTCTACGAATTGAAGATCGTTTAACACCTTTTTTATTTGCGGTCCAATGAAGACACCTTCTTTTATCTTGGCATCAGAAAGATTTGGAAAAATCGTTTTCAAATATGTGAATGTTTCGCTTTCTGTGTCTAACGCCTTGACAAAGTTTTTCATAAGTCCAAGTTTGATGTGCAGCGGTGGGAGAATTATGTTTTCCTTTTTGACGAGTGGAACGTTTTTGACGTTGCTCTCTCCAACTTTCGACTCAATTCTTTGTGGCCAGTCCTTATTGTAATAGTGGTGTTCACGTGCTAGACTATCCCACTTGCAGAGAAAATAGCAGTACTTTGTGTAGCCACTCTGTAAACCACAAAGCATACCAACGACTTTGAGATCAGAATATACTTTCCAGTCGTGTTGTTCATATTTAATACATGTCAATAGCTTCGCCATTGTTTCGTACGTTTCCTTTTTGTTGACTGCATGTGCGATCGGAATCGATGGCTTTTTGTTTCCTATATGAAGTAATACCGCCTTCAAGCTCACTTTGCTGCCATCAATAAACAAACGCCACTCTTTGGGAATGTACGGCTGACCGAAGGTATTAAATAAGCCAGGAATGTCTACGCAATAGCAGATATTGTCATTCTTAGTAAAAGCAAACGGTTTTTCACGATTTCTGTAGTATGTCACCTTAACATCGGGTCCCAAAAAGTTGAATTATTGGAAACAAGAACCATGCAATTCCGATTTTTCCTTTGACAGTTCCAAATCTCTTATCCAATCATTCAGCTGCGCTTGCGATAAAAGGTGAGTTGTGTTTTCATTTGTAATAGTACTACCACCTGTGGTTCCTTCCGACTCCACTGAATCTACGGATTTTCGATTGTTTTCACGTGTTGAATCGGGACAAGTAGGATATGGAACATCGTCAGAATGAGATACTGGCAATGAAACATTCGGGACAGTGGCGTATATCACTCGTTTGTGCTTTCCAACACCAGTCACTTTGGCCAGACAAAAATAGCAATCGTTTAGGTGGCAAAACGGTTGTCTCCAGATAATCGGAACATCGAATTTCATGTATCGTTTTTTACCCGAGCTCCATTCAGACAATATTAATTTGCACGATTGGCACAAAATACTTGGCGTCCATGATTCGCCAATGTTTTCAGCCGAAATACCAAAATAATATAGATATGACATTTGGAGTAAATTCGTAAAATTGACTCGTTTCTTTTCGAAAGTAAATTCACCGCACACGTAGCAGAAAATGTCTGGGTAGTTTTTACACTGGAATTCTCGCAGTCTTTTACTCATTTTATTTTGAGGTATATTTTATTTTTATTAAGTATAAATAAGTGTTGAAATCAGGTGTTTTGCTGTGACGGTTTCGACGACTGCACTCTCAGTCATGAGCCTACCTGTTTTTATTGTAGCCTGTTTGTTCTTATCTTTTCTTTCGCAAAACCCTTGACTTGATTCCTATGAACAATAAAAATGAAAAATAAAAAATTATAGTACAATAACCCAATTTATTTATATGACAATAAAATTTTTTAAAATAACATAACTTGGGTGCTTTCGTTCCATTGAACACAACTTTTTCATTTCTCAATAGATTTTCTTCAACAGCTTATTTTTTTTGGAAAAATAAAGGCTTTTAGTAAAAAATATCAAAAGTATTAACATATTTTGATTTTTAACGAAATTTGCAACTATTTTGTCTTTTCTTGGAAATTTTTCTGAAAAATAAAAAAAATCCCCGAAATTTGAATTTATTCCGCCAAAACTAACAGCTCAACCAAAAAATTATGTTTGCATTGTTTTTAAGAACTTTTATTAGCTTTTATTTGATATATCATTTGTTTGATTACTGTCGTTGGTTCTGGAGATATATGCAATTAAGTGGAACCAACTTTTTTTTTTCGTTGAAAACCCTACAGTGGGCAATATCTCGAAAACGGAGTGACAGAAAAAAAAAATAATTTTTTTTCGGAATTAGCGATAAAAAGATAGTGGCATTCAAAGTACATATTGGCTGTAAACCAGTGTATTCAATGGTGTTCTGAAATGCACTACGATGAATCGGAGTGAACGCCAAAGTTTTAAGCTCCTTCATAAATAAAATGATCAGTTAGCAGAATGTCACTTAATAACCTATTTATCTGTATAAACAGAAAAAAAAATGCTGGAAAAGGATAAAAAAAATATAGGATTGGAAACGCTGCAATGAAGAGTTTCATTGAAATGTGGATCAGAGATCTGCATGATTGGATTCATTTGCTGTTTCAAGTACCTTTAATTTTTCAACTCCCTGCAAGTCGATGCAGCAAGCAAAAATCAAGTCGCCAAATGTAGAAAACTTGAAATGTAAAGACTTGATATGTAGAAAACTTGAAAAGTAGAAACTTGAAACCCATACGGGGTGCGTAGGAACCCCATTTCAAATTAAAAGTTGCTGTATTTTTTGTGGGAAGGTTTTTGAAACATGAATTTTTGAACCCCAAATAGTTTAACGTAATAAAAAAAAAACTAGCGTGTAGCAACGTACACGTGGCAGAAGTGAAACTTCTTAAACAGTAAGAAATAAAAGAGATTTTAGTGCGAAATAGAGAGAGAAAGTATCTGAGAAGAAATTAAAATAATACGAAATGGAATAATAATCTGTTGATTCAATATTTACATCCAAGGACAGTGCCGGCTATGGTTTTTATCGAAAGTGTCACATATTAACTGTTATCTTTTATTGCCTCATAGTTTTTGGGCAAAAATAACAGTTACTTTTGACTTTTATTTTATCGGTCAAAAATAACAGTGATTTTCTGTAATTTATATTTTTTCAAAAGCTATTTTACCGACTAAAAAAACTTTTGATACCATTATTTTCATCTCATCGGTGAGACATTTTACACATGGTGTCAACAGTTCAATCTGTCAAGCGGCGTTTAAAAAACCACAAATTGCTTGATATTTTTGAAAAATATTAATATATTTTGAAATTTGAAAAAAGAAATATTTTGAAAAAAAAATATTTTGAAACAAAATTAAAGTTACAAAATAACTGCTATTTTTGACCGATAAAATAAAAGTCAAAAGTAACCTTCATTTTTCCCTGAAAAAAATACAAGGCAAAAAATAACAGTTAAATTTTAACTTTTAAAGAATCAGTCTAAAATTTAAAAGGCACTTAATATTCGTGAGGCTGATAATATTTGTAACATAATGGTACCTTTATTTGAAAAAGTCTTTCAACAATTTTTTTTTATTTGAAAACTTTAAAATAACAGTTATTTTCCGTACTTGTCTTAGTTCAGTTGGTGTTTTAGTTGCTTTCGAATGTCTTCTCAACTTTGTCACTTTTTAAATGCTAAATTGCATTAGCATAGTACTCGTTGACGCAGCCTCCGAAAGCAGTTGCAAATCTTGTTGATTATTGTGTTTTGCTTCCTGATCATAATAGTTGCTATGTTGAGTGAGGGCCTCGTAAAGCAGCGAACATTCGCTTTCATCATTCGTTGCAGACCCAGCTGCGGCTGCATTCTTAAGAGCTTTATTTCGCTATTTATATTCACGAACGCGTTCTGCTCCTGTTTTAGCTATTTTTCTTAGCATTGAGACGTTTTTTGGCATGCCAAAAACTATTCTCGGCAGTCTTAAATATTGCACTTTTAACACTTTTTGCTTTAAATATTATCTTGAATTAAATGTTTTGCATGTTATCAATCATCTGTCAAGTTTTTGATAACAACCAACGAACCAAATTAAGCTTTAAGCTCATTATGCAGCGAACAGGCAGTAAATTTTTTCCCACAAGATGTGCCTAAATATTTTCGTTTGAAGCGTAAAGAAATTTAATTTTCCGTGCATACTTTTAGGATGAATATTAATGTTACGGACGGAATGTTACGCGTGCAACATTAATTACATTTTGTTTGCTTGTTTATCATGAGCATGTGTGGCGTAATTGTAGAGCTCTCGACTATCGACATCGGTGATCTGGGTTCAATTCTCGCTAGCGGATATCATTTTTTGAAAATTTGCATATGCACTGAAAACGTTAGCCTAGCGTCACGAATAAAGAGACCTTGAAATTTCACTCGCCGCCAAAGAAGTTTAACTTCAACAAGGTATTAAATGAAAATGTTGATGCCAAAATAACTATTTTATTTTTCAAAATTCTATTCTGCTACATATTGTCTTTCCAACAAGATAAAGATGACCAAAATCGGTTAATTTTTGAGTAAATGGGACCACTTTGTTTGGTAGCAGATTTATATATAAATCAGTATTTTATGGTAAAAAAAAAAACGTGAAAATTGCTGGCATTTATCGAATTCTCAACCAATGTCTATGTTATTGTATTCAATGGAAAGGTCTTTTATAGTGCAGGTCAGTTCCGTGAAAAAACAAATGTCCTCCATGGCGCATTTTTTAAATAAAACTAAAAGAAAGCCATATTTTTTTGAGAAATTTACAAAAATTACAAGAACTGGCTTCGCTTCCCGCTCCGTTTGGATTTTTTTACAGTTTTTTTTTGCACAGTCTTGTTCTACGACAAATTCAACTGAATAAAAGTGGATTTTGTTTTCCATTTCCGATAAGGCAAATAACTGAAAACGTCATTGAACGTCAGTGCAGCAAAATTCGAAGACGTAATTTTTAAAAATCAATTAAAAAAAAATTGTGACGACATTGAGAGGTCACACTAGGTGCATTCAACTCGCAAAAGGTTTATCTTTGAGAATTTTTTCAAATGGTTCTTGTAATAATTTAGCGGTCACACTGTGTAATTTATGATTTTAGGAAGATACTTTATAAATTTGTTAAAACTTTTACACATGTTTATAAAAACCGCAATAATTAGTACCTAGCCTAATTAGTACCTACCTATATAAATAATTTTTACTGAAATACAATAAATGAGTGTAAATACTAAGTTACTCGCCGGTATCCGGCTCAATAGTAAATTTTTGTCGGATATCCGTAGCATCTCTAATATTAATAACCCACTTATGTATATAATTAATTTCAGGTCGATAGTTAAAAGAAGAGCTTACTCCAATCGCAGGTTGTCGTGTGAGCAAATCATTTTCAGGCATAATTTGCCCACCATAATTTGCCTGCTCTTGCTTTCCTAGCGCGGATCAGCGCTCTTGCATTATTTGTTGATCTTGACAGACTTGTTTTTCGTCGAGGCATTTTTTTGTAATTTAAGGGAAATACGAACACTTTATTTATTAAACTTTTAATTTATCCTTAATGTATAAAAAAGTATGTTACCACACTTCTGAAATACTTAATTTGTCTTTCTTATGTAAAAAATTAAAAAAATTGGAAAAACAACAATAAAAACATGTGTAAACACTTGAACATTGGTTTGCCATTCATCATTCTGCAGCAACAACAGAACACTTTAATGGGGGATTAACCGACTACTTTCAGCAAGCTATTTTTAACTTGTATTGCAAATCACGTCAAAGAGCGCCAACTCCTTTTGGTTACTCTTCGAATGAGTGTGGAGAGCGTGAACGAGATCAAAAAACTTTATATAAAAGAATCAAGGACAAAATTTCCCCCTTTTTGTTTTTTTTTGTTTTGTTTTTTCAACTGTTTGTTTCATTGCTGTATGCTAGCTAAAAAAGTTATAATAAAGTAAGAGTGTAAGAGAATGTGTCGCAGTTCCTAGCAGTGTTGCCAGAGAGCGAAACTGAAATTTACCACTATTTGGGAAAAAATTACCACTTTCTGAGAAAATTTACCTTTTTCTAAAAAAAATACAAAATTTTAAATTATTAACAGTCGTTATAACTCACTTCACTACTTCACAATTAAACATTTCTTTGCTAGCCTTGAACAATTGCATTCGCAATATTCAATGCAATTTCAAAACACTTCATTACTTCTTATGTCTTGGCGTGTTTCAACAATTTCCTTAGTTTTAAAGTTCAAATTTGCAGCAAATCAAGAATTAAAACAGTCCTAAATTTGTTATTTTTTGGTACAAAAGGGGACTTCCAATAATAAAGGAATACTTGTGAGTAAGTTCAGAGAGGTAACAAAAGTGCAAAAAACTTAAAATATTTGGAAATCTAGAACATAATTATAATGCAAAAATTTACCACTTTTAGTTAAAAATTACCATTTTTACCTCTGCCCAAAAAATGAGTCAAAAATTACCTCATTTAGGGAAATTTACCTCAATCTGGCAACAGTGGTTCCTAGCTGAGCATAAAGAGAAGGGTTGATAGCAACATGAAGTTGAAACTCTCGTAACACAAACGCGTGAAAAGCAAACGACCAAGCAATGCGAAGCATTGTTGGTAATTTTCTAAAAAAACTTAACACTTTAATTAAATATATATATTGTTAAATTTTCTTAAAGAAAGTCCGCCCATGTAATTCTGTAGCACAAATATGATATTTTAAAATTTTTTTCATAAAAATCGGTCCAGTAGTTTTTGAGCCTACTTAACACTTAATATTTCCACTTCAATTTTACACGGTTAAAAATTTTGGACTAGTTTTTAATCCAAACTTTGGTTTAAAGGTATTTTTAATCCAAAAAGTACTATTTTGTATTCCATACTTTAGTTTAATTTGGTTTTAATCCAAAAAAGTTCAAGTTTAAGACTATTTTCGGACTACAAATTTACATTCAGGTAGTATTTTCAGGAAAAATTATTTATGTTATCTAAGATTGAAAACTACTACTACTACGAAATTTACGCTAAATATAATTGTTAATGTTGTTAAAGCATCCGAAGTTTATTTTTAATTAAATGAAACAAATTGTTTATTAAAATCTGAACCAAAACATTACTATGTTCATTATTACATTAAGCAGTGTTTTCTAATACATAATAAGGGTATTCATACAAAGCGGCAAGCTTGTATTTTGGGCAATTAGTTATTTTTATCAGTCGATTGTGCATTTGGAGAGATATGTCAGCTGTTAACTTGTTTACAGTCAACTTTCAGCATGCACACAAACAGCTGATTACTGGTTTGTGCAAACGGTTCTCCATACATTTCATTTATAAGGCTGATAAATTTATATCATTTTTAAGGGAATTGCCCATTTGCATGAATACCCTTAATGTTTATATAGTGAAGTTCATGGCAATATAAGACTATGTTCACACTAAGGCTTTAAAGCAGCTTTTCAGAAACAGGTGTTCACACTGGGAAAGATGCTTTTCATTTGACATATAGTCATATGTTTCTTATTACTGCATTCTCTTGCGATTGTTGCATGTAGCTGAATGCCTGGCCACTTCCGCATTTATATGCGTATTCTTCAAAAAAAGTGATTAGTTTTTTCCTCCTACAGCACTGAATATATTGCCTCAGGCAGCTCATTTCACTTTACACACACTTTGCATTGGATGATTAAATCCAATATGTGAATCAATATGTAAATAAAAACAGACAAACGAAACGTTTGTGGATTAAAAAGTAATTCTTTTCGGATTACCATATTTTAAACTTTTTTTGGATTAAAATCTAATCCTTTTTGGATTATATTTTATACTTTCTGTGGATTAAAAATTATTCTTTTTTGGATTAAAAAATTTAAAACTTTTTGCGGACTTAAAATAAATTCTTTTTGGATTGGAAAATTTAAAACTTTTCATTGGATTAAAAAGTAATCTTTTTTGGTCGTGTCCTATATGTAATCCAAAAAAGATTAAAATTTAGCCCAAGATTTTTAACCGTGTATATAATAGTATAGATAGATACATAAGCCAATGACAACCCATCACTGTTGTGGTACTGAATGGTTATTGTCATTGGCAATCAAAGAGGCTGCAGTCATCGCAGGCTGCTACGTTTTGCAATTCATGAACTGAAAATAACTTGTATCAGCCTAACGATTTTACACTCTGAATGCCACAAGAAAGGATTTCAGCTTTTAAAAAATTTATAGAAAAGAATGAATAGTGAAAATAAGTTCACATTTTTACAGTTCTGCTACATTTTAATGCCCAGTTTCGTGGAGTTCACAAAAATAGCCACATTTACTTGGAAAATTGCATGCAGCTCGCAAATGAGCACAGAGTTTCGCTGACACCAGTCGACCTGCGAAATCGAATTAATAATATGGCAAAAAAGAGCAGAAGTACTTATTCAATATTTTATTTAATTTGTGTCTAATATTTTTAAGTCATTTGCAATTATGACTTTGATTGCATCCATTTTTTTATTTATATTTACAAACTTTTGTATCAGTTGATATTTGAACAACTTAGTACAATACCACATGTCTGCCACTATGCTAGTACATGGTTTCTTGAGCTTTTATTGTAGTACAGATTGTAGTACGAAAACCATATACCTGTCTGTTAAGGGACGTTAAGGGACATTTTACCATATTTTGACATACGTGCGCTAATGATGTAGTTAAAAAAAATAAAAAAAAACGGTGTGCTTATCGAGTTTGGCTTACCTGAAAAAAACAAGTAAGGTATATCTTCGACTTGACCGAAGTGATGTTTTCTTTTCAGAAAAAAACTAAAATATCGAATTTCATTACCATAGCTTGAAAATTACGGCTGTAATCGTGTCGACAGACAGACAGACGGACATGACTAAATCAACCCAGGTGCTTTTACTGATCAAGAATATATACACTTTTCTATACCTATTATTACACCCCTCAGTACGCGTGGGGGTATAAAAAAAGGCTTAACATTTTAGGAAAAATGAGCCGTACAAATTTTTTGAGTGCTTTAAAAAAAAAAAACTTGAAGTCAGTCCCTCACATTAGGTTTCAACTTTTATTTATTTTTTTGTTTGTTTCAGATTAAGCCAACTCGAGATATGGTTCACACTGTTTTTTTATTTTTTACTGCTTCATTTACGCACGTGTGACTTGGAAGTGACGTCACAAAAAACAAAAATAATTTTATATTGTTAATTTTAATACTTACGTAAAACAAAAAAAACATTTTCTCAAATATCTCTAACCATTTTTTCACAATCCTTACTTTAAAAACTCTATCCTTACTTTTAAATTTCGACAAAATTAGGTAAAATGTCCTTTGAGGACAATGCATGAATTGATTACTTAATTCGTTATATTAATTAAATATCAATAGTATGAATAAACATTAATTATATACACATTGATTTATATAATAATTTTACTTAATGAGGTTGCTATTTTTTTTTGGATTCATCGACTTAAAATAATTTTTTATCAATATTTTCTTATAGAAATATATCTTACTTAGTCATTTACAAACACATTTTAGAAGATAAAAAATAAAAAATCAAAGTTATATAAGAGTATCAATATGAAGTTTTTGTGGCCAAGAATTTGTAATTCAAGTTAATGAAAGCATTTTTTGGTTAATTTGCAATTGTTTAGTTACTTCTTAATGAAACCTATTTGCTATATATATATAAAACTAAAGTTACTTAAGGAGCATGACTACTGTGATACTATAAAAAAAGCACTATTATATAATAAATCATAAAAGCAGTAACTCTTAAATGCATGATTTTTTTAAAGTGAAAAAAATTTATCCTGAAGATATACCCACATGCTTTCAAAAAGTGGTAACAGAATCAAAAAACTTTTTTTAACTTTATTTTACAATAACATGCAATTTTATATTTATAATATTTCGCATTTATGCATCAAATTTTTTAAAATTGTTGCTTTGTTTAATTAGCATTTTTTTAATAATTCGAATTATATGTAACGCAAAAAAATTTTGTATATAAATTATTTAGAAAATAAACAAATTTAACTTGAAAAAAAAACAACGATCCACCTGCGCACTTAACGCCCGCGATAGCTTTGTTTTTACATTAAAGATGATATGACAATGAGCAAATCATGACAAGTACTATAGAAATCGGATGTTTCCCGAAACTTGTAAATGTAAACGAGTGACAGTTTTCAGAATTTAAAACAGGCCCAATCACAAAGGTGGCCCTCGTGGCTTAATTGACCTAATTATTAAAATAAAAAACAACTCACATTTTACTTGCGAAAATTTATGAATGCACTTCGAAACTCAACAACAACAAACGCATCGAAACACACAAGTGCAACCACCAAACATACAGCATTGTTGTTGTGCGCATGTGTTTTGTTAGTGGAAAATAAATTCAAACGATCTTGACGAGCTTGTCGCGTATGTATTTTGTTTATGGGATTTTTTTACCAATACATCCTTTGCACTTGCAAACAGCAACAACATGATCGCTTTTGTTATTGATAATGTATTTTTTTGTTTTTTTTAATCAGGCGCTTATCTTTCTTAATTAGGCGTTGGCCCTTTTATTAATTTCGCTGATCAGGTCTGATAGCGGAAGACCAGATAAGGTGTGGAAGGACCTAGTGTTGAACATGCACAGCGACTTGATCGAAAAAACCAAAAAGCCCGCAACTGGCATTGTCAAGGCGAGTCGGAGCCGCCTCATAATCTCCATGTCCGAAAACTACCTGTCTCCTCTAGACTATAAGCTTAAGGGGTCTCTACAAGACCTAAAAAAGAGAATGTGCGTAAGATTTGGGTCCCAACCACATTATATCTTCCCACAAAACCAGCCTCGGATATGAACCCAACTAAAAAAGGCCCTTTATAGGGAATGTGCCTCTGTCCAACTGGTGGAAGCCTTCGTAAAAATAAAGGCTGACATCATCACCATCCAACAGATGCAATGGAAAAGACAAGGCTGCTCTAAGAGAGCAGACTGCGGTATCTACTACAGCTGCCATGCGGAGAAGCGCGAGTTTTGATGCGGATTCGTCGTAAACTGGAAACTACACCCCTTGTTTCCCGGTTCACACCTCTGAACGGAAGCCTGGCCACAATCCGCATCTAGGCATAATTCTTCCACATAAGCCTTATTTGCGTGCATGCACCGACGGAGGAAAAGGACAATGCTGTTAAGAGCGCCTTCTACGTTAGCCTAGAGGACGTGTTTGATCACTGTCCGGCCCATGACGTGAAAATAGTCCTCGGCGATTTCAACGCAAAAGTCGGAAAATAAGGTATTTTTGGCTCCACTGTTGCTCAGTTCAGTCTCCACCATACCGTTTCGAATAACGGTTTAAGAGTGATCGTCTTCGCAGCGGCGCGAAACATGGTAGTTAATAGCACCAGATTCGAATACATCGATAGCCACAAGGCCACCTGGATGTCCCCAGATCAAAAAACACGAAACCAGATTGATTATGTTGTGATCGACGAAAAGCGCGCTTCAAGCGTACTGGATTAGCCCACATTTTGGGGAGTCAACATTGCCTCTGAGTATTATCTTGTTGCAGCCAAGATCCGCATGCGATTGTGCAATACGAAGAATGTACGCACCAGTGTGCAACGAAAGCTTGATGTCGATAAGCTGCTATTACAACGGACCGCCGAGGTCTACTCCGCTCAAATCTCGGTTAAGCTCAACCCACCTTACTCTTGCCTCGACGACGCTGGCGGACTTTGGGCGCATATATCCCACTCCATGCACACTACAGCTGAAGAAGTCATTGGTTTTCAAGTCAAAATACGTCTCATATGAAAAGACGCTGCAGTCAGCTGCAACGCTAGCCATTCGCGAAAACTACCGTGAAAAGAGGAAGGAAGAGAGATGCCTTTTCAGACGCAAAAAATGAGAGCAGGAAAACGTGATCATGAAAAAATTGAGGTGTACCAAGGAAGAAGGATATTCGAAAATTCTACCAACAGGTTAAGCGTCTAACCCAAGGTTTCAGTTCCGGAGCATCCATTTGCAGAGATGAAAATGGTGATCTGAAAAGGAGACCCGACAATCTGCGCCACTTACCGAGGTATCAGTATTATTTCCATCACGTATAAGGTTCTTTCAAGCGTATTGTGTGAAATATTGAAGCCACATACCAGCACACTGAGCCCTCTCACTGATCCCTCTTACCCTTTCAGAGCCCTCTCTCGATCGTCAAAACTAACAAGACTCTCATCATCGTCAAAACTAACAAGACTCAAAACGCTCTTTATACCTGTGCATGGCGCTGAGGCAGGGTTGGTATTGCAAACAGATGCAGCCGCTCTTGGGATGTTCGAGAGGATAGATCTTCGCAAAATCTTTGGTCCTGTTCGAGTTGGCGACGATTATCGTATTCGAATGAACCACGAACTGTACGAGCTCTCGACGATATTGACTTAGTTAAGTGTAGAACAATTCAGCGACTACGTTGGCTGGGTTATGTCTTTCGTATGGATGAAGAAGCTCCAGCGAAAAAGGTGTTTGAGGCGAAAGCCGAGTGTTGACGATGAAGAGGAAGACCATGCATCCAATGGATTGACCAAGCCGAGAGACGCCTGGCGAGAGCTGATAAAGTCGGCCGTAACCCGACCACGAGTTGTCATGGCCACCTTAGTAAGTAAGTAAGTAATGTTTAAACATGGTATTAATATTATTGGTAAAAAAAATGCTGTTAATCGTGTAAAACCGAAAAATTCGTGAACATTTTTTTGAGATGGCTCAAACAGCATGATGACTACCTTGTAACTCACGCTGGATCTACTTAAAAAATGCAAGTCGAAATTGTATAAGAAATGTTCCATCGTTCGATTGATATTTGGGAAGTGAAATTACCGTGGTATTAGGAACGAGAAAAACTACAGTGCTTTTTATTCAATATATAAATGTCTAGTGACCGATTTTAATGAAATTTTTTTGTATATTTGGTGGTACAAAAAACAAAAAAAAAGAAACAAATTGGCCATTTCAGCCCTTGGAAGGACTTTGACCGAGCTTATGATCAATTGTGTTGTGTGTGTTATTAAATGTTTCCACACAATTGACCGAAAACTGGACCTACATGTTTTATGCTGACTCCGAACGGCTAATGTTCATGTTCTCAAGAAGCTTTACATGGCAGTATTTACTTTCTGATGTTTGTCATTGTCTGCAGAGAGGTTATGACCGATCTGAAAATTTTTTTATTAAAAAAAAACTTTTGCCGCGACTGGGGATCGAACTCGGGCTCCGAGCATGCTAAGCCACATGCTTTACCTGCATGTCACGGTCGCCACTATATTTGGTGGTACACTCAGGGAAAAATGCTTTACCAGATCCACGTTAATTTTACCTGACCAATTTGGTTAGTAGGGCCGTTAGAACACTTAAAATACATATCGGCTCTTTTTGTTTCTTTCTTGTTTTTCGAGTAATAAAAACCGTGCAAATATCGCGTCTGTGCCACTGGGAGATGCCCATATTTTCTAATTTGATTTTTGTCCACATTTTGCTCACATTCAAGCAAATGGTTCGAATGTCGTAGTGGACGGTTTTAAAGACCAATAATTTTTTTATAAGTAGTTTATTTAACCATAAAAAGAAATAGAGATTTGGTTATATTTACCACATTTCTCAGTATGATTAACCCTCAAAAATAGGTTAAATTGACATGAATATCTTGTGGTTACGTTAAAGTGACTATTCATGTAGGAAAATTATTACCTAAGATTTGGTTAAATTAACCAGATTATTTCTCTGGGCTAATGAGAATAGGACATAAAGTATTTCTCACCGTTTTCAGAGCGAATGGCCTTTCCATGGGTGCCACTTTCGTCTCTGTCCGATGTATAGTTTGGGAGCTATACTCAAATGAATAAATTTAAAATAAGAACTTAAATTAAATTAAATATGTTGGTTTCTCCAATATAAAAAGCATTAAAAAAATTATTTTTTCCTACATAATTTCCAATTGATATGAGTTTCTTCATAACTAAAGAACTCTCTTTAAGTCAAAAATTGGACAAGGGGTCCAATACTCGTTCATGGACAAAAACGACAATTTTTTATATTGAATAGCTTTGGATATAGTGGAGTTACAAAATATTTGTTGATGGTCTTCTACTGGCAAACTGAAACATGTATTGGACAAAGAGCGTGGTTGAATCTAATTTCCTAAAATAGGGATGTGACGGAGCTCCGTATCCACATCCTCGGAGCATCCGCAAAAATTTGACAACCGCATATGGATCCGCATCCGCATTATTAATTTTTTTTTATCCACATGCGCATCTAAGATTCACATTAACAAGAATATTATATCAGCCTTGATTAATTTTAAATATTAACATTTTATTTTAAGAATTTTAGTTCTGCTTTAAAATGAAGAACTATTGAAGTCTTTGAAATTTAATATTTAAATTAATGTTTCTAGTTATTCTTAATGGTCGTATCTGTTCCTTTTTTGCGGGATGGTGCCTTTTTTTATTAGTGTTAAAAAAGCTGTCACTTGCAAATTTTCAAAATCCCATATTTGTCCCTTATTTAATGTACTGGTGGTAAAATCAAAAAGTGGCAAACGGCAAGATTTCTTTTCCATAAAGTTCTATTAAGAATGGGTGGAAGCATTTAACTATTTGTAAATCGAAAATTGTGAATATAACGAAATAGCTTGTTTAGTGGAATAAATTTTATGCTTGTCAACAATTACAGCGTCGGTGGAGTGACTTTTTTCTGCAATGAACACATTTTAGACTTTATCGATTAAAAATCGATCGTTTAAAGCAAATTAAATGTTATTTGCAGTGTTCTTGCATTCTTACTTCGATCAATCGCTGCTAAAAATAAATATCTGAAGAAAAGTGTCGAAACCATCGGATACGATTAATATTCACTTTTCAATCATTAATAAATGTATAAATTTCTGTACATTTAGAAAAAAACCTATTAAACATGTGTCCCGTATTTGTGCATATTTTTCAATTGCGATGCCCCTTAAAAACTTAAAAAATGAAGGTGTTGTCCCTTTTTTGTCGAAAAAAGATACGAGCATTGTACTTCTATTAAATTAAATTTGATGTGCTTTAATTTAGTTGCTATTAATGCGTTATTTTATATAATTCCTCAAACGGGTATTTCCTCAAAAAATATTTATGAACATCTTCTAATTTTATTAAAAAGATCCGCATCTGCATTCCCGGATCTGGATTTCGACTATCCGCATCCGCTAAAAGACATCCTTACCATCCCATCCCTAGTCCAAAAATAAGTTTTGAATTTATATATATTTTTCCTTTAAAACATTCAATTCCGATGAGCATACTTATTTTGTACAAATTCCTATTCCAAATTCTATTATTCCTAATTAAATCTGATAATTCATTAGAATTTTAAACGCTACTAGTCGAATACCGGAAATACCGGAAGAAAACAGTACCATAGATAAAATGTAGCTCAAAACCATTGAATTTTCCAATAACAATTCCAATAAAAATTAATATTGCTGTGGTTTTTCATCTACTCTGAATTCGGAAGTGATAATGAATCTGCAATAAGAGATTATGCTGATGAGACAGCTCGGACGAGTCTGTGTTTAGCAGACCATCCTCACCAGACTATTTTGAAAGAGGATCGAACAGCTTGAAGAAAATTTGCAACAATTGTTTTTCTCAAAAGCACAATTTTAAAATTTGCTCAGTTCTAACTCGATTACTCGATAACGAATCATCCGAACGATTTTATTTTTGTTTTAGCATTTAAAGTATTCGTTTTTCCATACAATAAATAACCCTCCAGTTTTTTGATTGCATGAAAAATGTAAATTTGTCAAAACAAAAATCATCAAATTGTGGAGTGAAATTTTAAACATTATTCAAAACATTGGGGAAATTTTCGTTTTGAGACTCGGAAGATGGCGAATGACTTGCTTGAATTTTTTTTTATTCTATATTATATAATTATATTTTTATTATAAAAAGAAATACTATGAATACTTCATTTATGCATAAATATATCCTCGAATTTTAAAATATTCGATGCAATACTTTCACACTAGTCGTGCCCCTTAAGAGAATTAATAGAATTTAAATTTATGAAAACTAACTATTTTTGCTTACTTTACAGTTTTGTTCAAAAAACGTTCCACAGCTATTTTCAAAATTTAAAAACATGTTCACTTTTCTAAATAAATTTAAATGGAAAACGTTATACATCTGAAGATTTAAACAAATATAGTTGGCCAATTACCGAAACTAGTAGTAAAGATATCGTTTCTGTTCAATAGTTCGAATGGCACGGAATACCTACATACATCATGAATGAAATAATGCAAGATTACGAGATCGACGTCATTGGAGCCAATTGAATGTTGCCATATCTATGCAGCCATCCTATTGCCATCCTTTTTTAGCCAATAGAAAAAGTTGGCTCCAATTACGTCAACTAGCGGTAAAACATGCGGGTGTCGTAAGCTTGTATTCTTTCATCAATATACATACATTGAATGTTATTTTTTATGATGTCAATACTTGATAGTTTTCACATTCTGAATTTTAAGACGAGTTTTTATAAAACAATTTTGCAAGCGGTGAATTGCAAAAGCAACAATAGAACAGCCAATTTTTGTTTTGCTGTTATGCTGTAATTATCATGGGACCATATCTATATCCAAGGAGTCTGGCGATGCTAATATCGAATCGATGTTAGTGGACGAATGCGTTGGCGACAGCAGTGAGTGATGAAATGAATTCGGATCATTAATAATGGCGCTGCTGAGATCAACGGTGGCATGATGATCTTCAATACGGTCATCGTCGTGGTGATGCATATGGTGGTGATGATGATGATGATGATGGCTTTGGTGTGGTTCCAATGCGTCTAGCGGATGCTGGTCCAATGGATTTTGATGTGAGGAGGATAGTAAAGGATCACGTCCATGTTGCAGTGAAGACGGCGAGGTTGGCAAACTGCTGCTGCTGCTGGAGTGATGTTGAGGAATTTGGCGATTTTGATGGCTATCACCATTATGCTGTAAATTATAGCTACCACCATTGTTGTTGTTAATATTCTGCTGACAATGTTTGAGTGTATTTTGAACATTGCTGTTGTTGATGCGCTGCTGCTGGCGTTGATGAAAATTATTATTGTTACCATGGTTACAACTGTTACCGTTATGTGTTTGGGACTGATATATTTCATCCATTGCTAACTGTTGGCTATTGACGTTATTGCAACTTATATGATTGATATTGTTTTTTCTGTCGCCGCCAGCGCCATTGCAACCGATATCCATACATCTGTCGTTATTGTTGGTGTAGTTGGCTTTACCATTTTGACAGTTGTGTCCATTACTGGAGCATTGCAGGTGCGATGTCGCTGGTGAATGCGGCGTCGATAGAAGGTTACTGCTGTGTGATGATAACATAGGATCGCAACCCTGCACAGGATGGTGATTGTTGTCCTCCATGAGGTCCTCCATTTGCGTAATACTGAGTGTTTTTTCACTGCTGATGTCAGGCATCTGAAACAATAAAAAATTAAAAAAATATTTAGTTTCAGTAGAACCATATTTTTGAAGGAAAAATCGGGGTTAACCCTTTCAAGACCACAAGGTTTCCAGAAATGAAACAAGTTTTTTGGGATCATCAAATAGTTTAATTAGCTTCAATTAAGAAGATTTCAAAACAATTATAAAAAAAATTCTTCAGTTTTCTTGTAATTTCATGGGACATGGGTGTCCCTATGGTCCTTAAAGGTAACTTTTTAATGCCACTTCTTCATTGAAGCACTGATATAGATAATCAAAAAATATAAGAAAGTAAATACATATTATGTTATATGTTAATATAATATATATAAATACATATTATCAATTTTAACCGCCTCAGAGTTCAAAATTAGAAAATAAAATGAAAAGTTACAGTTGAGGACCAGAGGGACACCTGTGTCCCATAAAGTTTCTGCTTAAAAGTCTTTACCATTTTAAAAATTTCCGGGAACAGGGAAATTTCGAACAGGGTTGCTAAATCACAAAAGCTTAATTTACTACTTTAAGTAGCCCATAGTTAAATAAAAAACATTTTTCGACTTTAGGATATGGTATGACGAACGAAAATATTTTTGGGACGCCGGTGTCCCTTGGTCCTGAAAGGGTTAAAAACTTTAATAAATAAATAAATCTTAAACTATAGAATAATAAGAATCGCATCAAATTACTTGAAAGAAGCATTGTTAATAAGTTATATCTCTTCGCATTGTGAGCCAGTTGGGACTTTGCCATTGACGTTAAGCAAATGGAAAAATAATTTATTTTCACATAAGTAATCAGTGTTGCCAAGTTAGCCTTTTTCAAGCTAGAACTAGTTTTTTTTCGGTATTTGGCATTTAATTCTTGATTTATCTTCTAGCTTTTTTGAAAATAAAGCATAGTACTCTGTTCGGCTTCACGTGAAATTCCATAGAAAAAAAAATTACAGCTGTTTAACAAGCGTGAATATTTCACAAATTTTTCATCAAAGCTGTACAATGTTTCGCTGCGGCAAATCTAGTACTATATTCCGCAACATGCATCTAGCAACATTATTATCACGGCAATTTAATTGAACCGACCATTTATTTTGTCCTAAAAAATGACAGTTGTCATTTAATTTAAGAACAAAGTGCAAGGAAAAGAACAAAGCAGGTAATTGAAATTATATTTTTTGTACAATTTCTAATGTTTTGAAATTAATAATTGCAGTTGTTGGAAATTGTAAATACGGATGTATCTTTTCGCGGTGTTGGCGGTCTCAAATCTTTGCAGCTGCAGAGTGCTTTAAAACTAATGACTTGTCCTGCTCCACAACAAAGGACATAATCCATATGCATACTCGTATAATATTTATTTTGTATTGTTAGAATCACAAGCTTAAATGATTTTATGCTTTCTCTTAATAAATTCTTGCTGGAGATAGGTAAGGAGTAGGTAAAATCGTATATGCCGGAACATTTCGATCTTCGTTATAACTCCGATTCAAAATTGTCGGAGCCGATGTTGGAGTCGGAGGTGTAAAATCAATCGGAAGTTCCGACCTTACGGAACCGAAGTCGGATCTTCGTTACATCTCTAATATTAAGTATTAACTTGAGTGCCACTAAAAAAGGCAGAAATAGAATCTTCAGAGATGACCGCAAGATTGGTTACCGTTGAGCATCCAGCAACAAATCTATGTTGATTTTCGCAGATTATCCGTTTGACTTGAAAATACAGCTTTTCTTTAATGATACTCTCAAAGAGTTTCGATAGCTTCGAGATTGGCTTGTAAGTGGAAATATCATTCTTATTATCACTTTTAAAAATAGGTGTCATTAACGGTATCTTACAGTTATCAATAAATACACCTGAAGTGAGCGACAGTCAAAAGGCCTTACGGTTTGATTTGATATTACCCGGAAAGAAATAATTTACTATTATTAAGAAGAAAAAAGCTGAACTAAATTATACAAGCATCAAGTGGAATTCCACTTAATTTGTGTGGAAAGAAGAAATTGATTTTCTTGCAACAAGTAAATAATTTACTCAGTTATCAAAAAAAAAAAAATTCCAGTTAAAATATATGTAATCTGAGTAAATATTTCCTTAAGGAAAGTAATAATTTGCTATTTTGACGAAGAAAAATTGCTGAATTGAATTCTACTAGCATCCAGCGGAATTTCACTTAATTTTAGTGGAAAGACGAAATTTAACTTTCTTGGAACAAGAAAATAATTTACTGATTTTTCAAAAAATGTTCCAGTTAAAATATACGTAATCTAAAAAAATATTTCCTCATTGCCAATTCGAGACCGTTTAGTTTTACAAACACTTGTTTAAGTACGAGATGCATGTTCATGCTCACTCGCTTCCTCTGAAGTGATTTTTGGTTCGACGCAGTAGATCATGTTTTTTGAATATCTTCTTTCATATTCCTTTTTAAAAAAACGTTGCTTATGTCTGTTTTCTTTTGTTTCTTGTTGCGTGTTTCGGAGTTGCAGGAGTGACAGATGCCTACACATATAATAGAAAGATTTGAAGGTAAGTACTTTATTTACAAAAAAATATGACTTAGTTCGAAATGTGTTTTTTCAAGGCATCAATTTTCTTTAAATTGATGCTTACTAGATTTACCAAAACTGCGCACCTAAAGCGTGCCTAATTATAAGATCGAGTTGCACAGTTTTGGTGAATGTAGTAAGCATCAATTTAAAGTTTGATGCTTTAAATTTTTGCAAGTATGGGAGGCAGTCGTGTTTGTGAGCAGATGACTTGCATTTTTTTTAAAAATCTTTGGATTGTTACAAAAACATACGTACCAAATTTTATCTATTTAGGTTAAACATAAGCTTATTTATTGAGCTTTAAATTTTAGGGTTGTATTGGAGGTGAGCGTATCCGTAGGCGGATGACATCCATTATTCGAAAATATCTTTGTTTTTTTATAAAATACATACGTATCAAATTTTGTTATTGTTGGTTAATTATGAGCTTTACCAAATAATGCTCTATACTGCAAGATTTAAAATACAAATTATACAAATAGTTGTCTTAAAAAATGCAAGAAAATTACACTTTTATATTTAAAATACCATGAATATATGAAGGAATCAGAAAGAGTCGGCTAAGCAACATTAGTTAAGCTAATGGATATCTAAATTTTCACCGAGTGGCTATATGATATTTGCAATATTTTTGCAGAAAAATGAGCTACAAAAACAGTTCAATACAAAAAAGTCTGTTTTTGACACTTCTTCTGCATCAAATGCCAACCTAGCCGCTCCATTAGAAAAAAATAAATGTCGCCACACACCAGCTAATCTGAAGCATTATTGAAAGGAGGTTCCGAAAATTTTTGTTTTTGTTTTGACCGAACGTAGGGGTGGCGCATCGACATATTTCTTTATATCTTCGGTATTTGCCGTCCGATCTTAAAGAATTGTTTGTTTTTGGTTTTGTCTCAGGAAGACCTATTTTTTGTCTCTAGAATTCATTGACCTCAGTAGACCCCTTATAGTACTGACCCACCAGACCTCAGTTTCTACCATCTTAACGTACCATTTTGGTTTCAGAAATGGAAAGCCCATAAAAAATCATTAAACTTTTATAAAAGAAATTTTTCGCTTCTTTCACTAGAAATATTTTAAAAATTGTTTTATTTAATGTTATTGCAAATTTTAAATGTTTTGTCATATCGTATAATTTTTATAAAATATCCACCGAAAACGTTCTTACACCGAAAAAAAACCCATAGTAAAATTACCTAAGATGGCTTTTGTGAATACTAAATGTACTGAATGAAATAACTATCTATAATTACAAAAGTTTTTGTGTGAGCTGAAAATGGTTTTAAAATGAAAATTTGATAATTTATACTAAAAAAACATATTTAAATTCAAAAAGCACAACTTTGTAAAAGTAACTAAACTCATTTATAAAGTACTCAATAGTATGGCTGGTAGTTAATAAAGAAAATTACACAAACACTGCGAACAAGAAAGATGCAAATAGTTATCAATCAATAATTTTTTTTACATTTTACAATGTTACTCATCGGAATGTATAGATAATACTTCCCAATCAATTGTATTACTTCCCAACAGTGCATTCAAATTTTTAATATTGTATGTTTTTAATTTCAGTTTCTAAACCGTTTAAATCCAGTTACGTTAGTAATATAAAGATGTTTTAATTGTGGCTTAAGATTCAACAATAAAAAATATTTAAGTAGACAACTTGATTATTCATTAAACCCTAAGCCTGAAAGGTCAGGGTATATTAACTTTGTGCAAACGTTTGTAACGCATAGAACGAAGCGAGTCCGGTATAGAAAAGTAGATATATTCTTGATCAGCGTCACCACGTGAGTCGAGCTATCCATGTCCGTCCGTCCATCTGTCCGTCTGTGTGTTGTCCGTATACACAGGATAAGAAGAAGGAGTTAAGATAAATGGATGAAACTTCACACACATGGTCACATAGATCCAAGGATCTGCACTATTGAATATTTTTGGAATCCGCCCACGGACACGCCTACCTGCAATACAACGCAAAAATTGAAAAATGCATAACTCAGCTCATAGTTACCCTACAACAATAAACTTTGATGTGTATGTGTTTTGTATCAACACAAAGATGTCATCGAAAAATGGGTGTCATCCGATCACGGACACGCCTACCTCCCATACAACCCAATAAATAAAAACGCAATAAATAAGCCTCTGTTTCACCTACCTAATTTGGCACGTATGTTTTTTATGACAAACCAAATACGATTTTGAAAAATTAACGTCATCCGCCGACGGACACGCCTACCTCCCGTACAACCAAAAAAGTTTAAAACTCAATAATTACGGTTATGTTTGTCATAGAGAGATCAAATTTGGTATCTCAAACCTCAAGTTGGTTGGTTTCTCTGTTTTTTTTTTAAATGTCGATTCGATGTTTAAACATCGATTACTCCTAAAGTACTTGCCCGATTGCCGTAATTTTTGACGTAGATTTACGTCTTACAGCGCGGTTTGTATTAAATTTTTTCAAGGTCATTAGGCAACGTTTTTGGCGAATGCTTTAGGGTATACCTACAGCGTTAAATACTCTTCGTTCAAAGATAATATATATACTTAAATATCAGATACATCCTGCGCTGAATGAATATCTAATTTTGGATTTTGTCACTATTATATTAAAGTCACAATATAGTAAAATATAAGAAGAAGAATGCATGTTTTTATATAAGAAAATCAATCATCAGCTGCTTATGTGCCTGCTGCTCTCTTTGTTTTTCTTTCGTTGTTTATGCTTGTAAGCTTTGGTTTTGCACGAACTAATTGGTTTGCTTTGGCAGCATTGTAAGCATTAGTTCGCATTGGGTTTATGTATGCACCTCTTTTCAACTCAGTCAACCCAGTAGACAATGACATCGCTGCTAGCAGGCCTTCCTGTGGATTTTGTAGTACTGCCGCACTCATATACAATTACACTTTCTTTTTTATATGAAGTGGGAAAATTTCGCAGGCCTTCCACTCCGATAGCTCAAAAGAGGCCTGATAGAAGCACTCCTTTAGAATGGCTAAAAGTAGGGGTAAACAAAAAGTGTCGAAAAAATATTGTTTTCTTTTACACCTTTTTCTATTTATTTATATATTCTATGATTTTATCTTCTCTTCTATGTAATTTTAAGTTAGATTAATTTCAATCTATAATCTTTGATATAGCAGTAAGAAGGGCCATTATTGCGTCATATTTTTAAACTGATATATATTCTTACTTTTAACGAAAAAGTTGCCCTGAAGTATATGAAAAGTCAGTCTTTGTAGGGAAAACAAATTTGTTGTGCTGCCTTTTGTGCAGAAAAGGTAGGCATTCAAGAAGTGCTCATAAGAGCAGCTAGGAACGGATGTGTGTAGTCTTCAAAAGTAGCAGTCAATGCAGGCCTTCGTATGAAGAGCGCTGGTTTAATTGCCTATTGGGAATGAACTCAATCTGTCAAATTTAACGAAATGGGTTTGTGATCCGGTTAGATCAGGCATGCGCAAAAGGCCGCCATGGGCGAATAGCTTTCACATGCATACGATAGCTTTCAGTCAAAAAAGCTTTGCAGTCGAGACTCGCAGTGTTACACTGAATATTTATTCACATTCGCACTATCACAGCACACGATCAGTCGCTGTTTGAACTTCATGCTAAAATCGACAATCTACCGCATGAATATTCGTTTGTTTTTTGTATTTGTTTGTCAAGAAAAATAAAATTCACAGTAAACTTAGATAAGCAGACTCATATATTAAAAACTAAAATCACTAAAGTGGGCGTTATTCTAAAAAAAGGTAAGGCAATATTGGAAAAACTCTGTTTTTCGAATAAAATTGACACTAGAGTACTGAAATTTAGTGCAGAGGTAGGCACAATTGTTGAAAATTAATATCAAGAAAATGGGCGTTATTCGACAAAGGAGTGTGGCAATATAAGACAATTACTGTGTTTCGAATAATATTGACACAAGGGTACAGAAATTTATTACAGCGGTAGGCACAATTACTACAAATTTTTAAAAAAAGGGCGTTATTTGATAAGGGGTGTGGAAATATTTAAAAAACACTCGAACACTTGTATCTCGAATACAATTGACACTAGGATACTAAAATTTAGTACAGAGGTAGGCACAAGTATAATTAATAACTGGCAATAATGTGGGCGGTATTCGATAAAGGAGCGTGTCACTAGAAGAAAAACACTGTATCTCAATAAATATTGACACTAGGGTACTGACATTTGCAGCAAAAATGTAAAGGTAGGTACAATTATAAAAATTACGGTCAATTAAGAGGGCACTATTCGACAAAGAGGTGTGGCATTATTAGAAAAACTCTGTATCTGGAATAATATTAACTTTAGAGTACTGTAATTGACTACAGAGGTGGGCACAATTATAAAAAATTAATTTCAATAAAGTGGGCGTTGTTTGATAAAGGGGTGTGACAATATTTGAAACACACTTTATCTCGAATAATATTGACATTAGAAAACTGATATTTAGTACAGAGGTAAACACACTTATCTCAAGTTACTGTCAATAAAGTGGACGTCATTTAGGGGTGTGGCAATATTAGAAAACACTATATCAAATACTTTTTGCACTAGAGTACTGAAATGAAGTACAGACGTAGGCACAATTATTACAAATTACTACCGAGGAATTGGGCGTTATTCGACTAAGGGGTGTGGCAGTGTGTAAAAAAACTGTATAATATTGACTGAAGGGTGATAAAATTCATTGTTAGAATGGGTAGAATTATTGAAAAAACTATGAAAAAGAGTGTGAAATTCGACAAAGAGGCGTGTCACTATTATAAAAACACTATATTTCAGTCAATATTGACATTGAGTACTGATAAAAATACAAGAGCAGGTACTGATAAAGATACTGACAAAGAATAGAATAAGAAAAGATAAAAAAGCATTTTTCCATATTATGAGCATAAATAATTGCAGCCTTATTCAGAATAGCATTTTAAAGGCTGCGTAATTTTATTTAATAATTTGATAATTTATTTATATTCATTATTATATTGGAAATCTTATGATATCAATTATTCTGAATTAGTTTTATTTTTATCATAAATATATTAATTTTTTATGATAATACAAGCTTCGAAGTCGGCGCTAATATAATCAGATTTTTTGTGCAGCTGCAACACACATATGGATATCTCCCAACGGCAGGGACGTGACATTAAAAAAAAAAAAACAAATTGGCCATTTCAGCCCTTGAAAGGACTTCGACCGATCTTCTTATGATGAATTGTGTTGTGTGTGTTATTAAATGTTTGCACACAATTGACCAAGAACTGGACCTACATGTTTTATGCCGACTCCGAACGGCTAAAGTTCATGTTCTCAAGAAGCTTTACATGGCATTATTTACTCTCTGAGGCTTGCCATTGTCTGCAGAGAAGTGGTGACCGATCAGAAAAATTTTTTATTGAAAAAAACTTTTCGCCGCGGCTGGGGATCGAACCCGGGCTCCGAGCATGCTAAGCCACACACTTAACCTGCATGCTACGGTCACCACTGTGGGACGCGACATTCACACTGTTTAAAAGTTTTTATTTTACAAACAATTATAGGATATGTTACGATACAAACGTTACATAACATATATTTGCATCATGATTCAATTGGTTATAAAAAATAAATTTATTTGTTTGAGGTTTATTTAGTATTTGAGAAAACAATTTAATCAATTCTATTTCTATTATTAATGTTTTAACGGAGATTTTGTAAAACAGTCGTTATTTTGTAGTAACTCTTAATGAAGATTTTTTAATGAACAAAAATCACATGGAATGAAAATTACTAAAACGAAAATCAAAGTAGAGCTAGATTCAAGCATCTCAATATTCATAAGGCCACCTGGCTGTCCCATGATCAAAAAAACATGCAACCAAATTGATCACGTTTTGATTGACGGAAGGCACTCTTCCAGTGTACTAGACGTACGCACGATCCGTGGTGCTAACATAGACTCGGACCATTATCTTGTTGCAGCCACGATCCGCACACGTCTGTGCGCAGCTAAGAATGCTCGCAATCGTACACAAAGAAAGCTAGACGTCGTCAAGCTGCAATCAAAACTGCCGAAACCTTCTCTACTAGACTCAATTATGGCGACTCACTTCTTCAGCATGATCTCAAGCGAATGATCTCTGCGAAACATCTAATTTTTATGCATAAGACCCAATGACTAGGGAAAAGGGAAATTTCCGTAAGATTTATTTAATCCCATAAAAAATCCAACAAATCTCCACTTTCAACACCAACACCCTGAGAAAATTTTCTGTTGAATTTGATCACCACCCTGTTTACAAAAGGGGGTTAATCTTACTAATACCAAGCAGGCGCACAACCAACCCAAAAGATTGTTACATAAGCTAAATACTTGGCCGAGCTAGCTTCGGGATGCTGGCACCGCATTGGTGGAATTTTAAAAAACTAATGATGCCATCTGAAAGCTATGAAAAAGGTCAGTTGGTCCTATTAGAAGGTCAGTGATAGATAATTTTTTATGAATTTTTTTTAGAAAATTTTCAAGGTCAACACAGTTAGCTCTTCTGTGCAAGTCAGAAGACTTTTAATGGGACCAACTGACCTTTTTCATAGCTTTCAGATGGCATCATTAGTTTTTTAAATTTCCACCAATGAGTTGCCAGCATCCCGTAGCTGGCCGAGCTTATATAAAATATTTTATTTTCCACTTTGACTACGAACAACAGTGTCACTTGATACTATAGGGTTTAACAGATAGTAGTTTATTTATAGAAATAAATACTGTACTATTTGTGTAAACTTGTCGAACGTCATATATGTAGGTATTCACACGTCAGTCAAATGAATAAAGAACATAGCGTTTGTTCGTTCTCTCTTACTTTCTCTGAGTAATTTGGCTTAAGTATGCTCACATGTGATTTCTTGGATGAACGGCAGTAACAAGTTTTTCTGCTACCCATGTTTTTGAATCATTTTGCTGCTTTTTCGTTTCATAAAAGTTTTCAAGGCTTTAACTGATTGATTCAGGTTTGGAGCGCAATCATAACTTTGATTGAATCGATAAAGTGTTGAGAGTTCACTTTCTCTCTCGAAGAGAGTTCATATTTTATATTACTGGGTAAAAAAAAACAAATTTTGGTTGATTGTTATTTGATTGTCATGTGAACACACTCTGCAACGATTTGCTCTTTTATAACTTACCTTATCGACCATTTCGGCTAAAAGTGGTGTTGAATGATGACTGTGAGATGAAGATGAAGTTGGACTGGAACTTTTGAGATAGGATGTTGCTGGTGTTGGTGCTGACACTGATGTCACATTGAAATCTGATAGAGGTAGACCGTGTGATTTAGCTTGCATTTCTAATTCCTAAATAATATGATCAAGACGCTTAAACAAAATCGATTACAAGAAAACATGGAACTAAAGCAAAGAGACCAAATAACTAATAGGAACTTACCTTAATTCTACTTATTAATTTTCTATTTTGTATTTCCATTTGCCGTTGGCGGTACTCATTCTGTTTCAGTCGTGTTACTTCGTGCTTCAGACATTTGATGTAATCAACCGATGATTTCAGGATTGTACCTTTATTTGGCCGTATGTCACGTACGACTTCATAGTAAGGGTCGTTTGTTTTTGGTAAAAGAGTACCCAGCTCTTTGATGCGATCGTTGATGTTGAATCGACGTCGACGTTCAACTGAAAAATGATACAAGAAAAATATAAGAAAATGACACGTTCGACAATTGGGATATTGACGATCCGGTGCAATAACTCAAAATTGCAGTTTAGAAGTTCTGATAATTCAAAGTTTATATTATGTATAAGGATACAACTGCACAAGTTTTGTTGGCTAAGGTAATAATATTTATAAAGGCAGATTTTCGACTTGAATGTTTTTGTTTTTGAAAGAAATTTGCACCGGATAATCAGAAGATTCAATTCCCACTACCATATTACTGGCTTTCATGGCATCGTAAATCTTTTCATAAAACTGAATAATGTAATTTCGACAGTCGAATGAATTTCTATCAAAAAATATGTTAACCATTACTTACTCATGTTGTGGTTATCCTTTTTTTGACGATCTTTCGCCATTGCATGCATTTCTGCATCTGTAAGTGATTGGGGCTCTTGCTTAATTGAAAGATCCGATGTGAAATTGGAATCGAACTTAAAGGAATCATGAAGAGCGCTCGAATCGATTTGCAGTATATCATCGAATATATCATCGGCCTGCGTAAAAGATGAATACAGAAGACTTTATTGTAAAGGTGATATAGGCTTGAATCATCATATTAAAAAACACTATAACGATGGAAAGGAACTAAGATCTCAAAAAAAAAAACAATTACATAAATTTAATAACAAAAAAAATAGTAACTTTGATCAAGAGTCTTATGATCAATTGTGATCAAGAACGAGGACTACAAGTTTTATTCCAACTTCAAACGGCATATGTTCACGTCTCAAAAAGCTTTACATGGCATAATTTATTTTCTGAAGTTTGTAATTGTAAAAAAACTTTTTAAACTGAAACAACTTTCTATGTCTGATTTGAGTCTGGAATTTGAGCCACAGATCTCCCAGTTCGTAAATTTGGATCCACGTACGCTAACACTTTCCTTGGCAACTGCCACCTTAATAGTTAGTAACTCATTACAATCGAGTAAATATTTTGTATGGTCTGGCAATGTAAAAAGATTAGTTTATATTTTTATCATGGTGAAACTAACGAAGGAGCAACGTTTCATTTTGAACAATAATAAATTTTGTATGTGGAAGGTGTCTGGGGAAAATAAAAATTTTGAAAAAGTCTCAAATGATCGCCAATGCAAATACTAATACATAAACAGAGAATTACAGACCTTTTTCAGATTCGATATCTATTAGTTGTTAACACACTTAAATTTTATCGTTTTTTAAAAACAAAAAGCTTATTTCCAAACCTCTTCAAGGTAAAATTTTAGGTACTTACAATCAAGAAGCTTTACATGGCATTATTTACTCTCTGAGCTTTGTCATTGTCTGCAGAGAGGTGGTGACCGATCAGAAAAAATTTTTTTATTGAAAAAACTTTTCGCCGCGACTGGGGATCGAACTTGGGCTCCGAGCATGCTAAGCCACACACTTAACCTGCACGCCACGGTCACCACTTGAATGAATATTACAGTATCACAAAATCATAGTGATACCAAATTGATATAAGAAATTTGTTTCATACTCATTATCTACATAATTTCCAAAGCAAACTTGTCCAGGCTAAACAAGGTCACGAGTCATGAATGGTTCAAAAAGAGCTGGCAATTCCAAGAAATCTATTGATTCTTCACATTCGGTGATTGAGAACAAAATTGAATTTTAATAATTAGAATAACTTTTAAGGAACTGTGCATCTTATCTTCACTTAAAAATTGTATTTTTTATAGTATTTGTTGGTTGATTTGAAAATAATCATAATTTGTTTAGTAAAATAAAGGAGTCAGAAAACCATCTTGAGTTTTTAATAGACATCTTCAAAATAAAATAAAACAAAAGTCAGAGCGTCATAAAATACTCATAGAACTATTATAAAAATGTAATGAATTTAAATCAATTTAATTTTTTTAGAAATTTTGAAGCAAGTAAAAAGTTGATTAATGATTTTCAAATTAGTAGTTTTATGTTTTACCCAGAACATATTACTATTCAAAATTATGTTCTTGCAGGTTAAAAGCTGTAAATAAGGTTTGTTTCATGATTTATAGTCTCAGAACTTAGTAATAACAAAATCATAAAGTATGACTTGACATTTATAACATGAACACGAGAAAAAACATTTATGACATTTTTTTTCTAAAAGTTTTGGAGAATTGTATTGCTTACAAAACAACTGACGCCTCCATTCATTATACTCTGAAAATCATGCAGGTTTTCGAAGCATAATGGTTTTAGAAATGTCTACTATGCTAGCAAGTTTGAACACTTCTTAACCTGAATATATGAAGTAAAAAAGTGTTTTTTTTATAAAATTTTATGGAATATAAAAAAATTATTTTGACATTTTTTCTTAAGTAGTCCATCTTTATATTATGACAATTTTAATATAATTTGTTTGGCAATTGCACCCTTAACCAATGAAAAATTATTTATAGAATTGACTTGGGTTTTAGTATGAGCGTTAATATTGAACAAAATTTAATATAAAATTAAAGTCCTGGTGATATTTTCATTCACTTTTGCACCCTCTTGATATTCAAAACATAAAACCGTGAACACACCATTAAAAAAATCAAAATTTATGTGGTAAAAAGTTCTTTTGTCAAATTTTGCATCCCATTTTGCCTTGCACCCGGGATGGACCACCCCCCGCCCCACCCTTGCTACGCTTCTGTTAATATTAAAGATGTTTTCTGTATAGTGTATATGAGAGTGGCGGTTCTTCTATTTTCTTCAGTTCTTCTATTTTCCTCGATGATTGGGAACACTCTATAAAATGCAGCAGTTTTTAACATATCAAAGATAAATGCTCGAAAATAACTTTAATATTTAGCCTTTAAGACCACGTTACAACAACGTGTCTCTTAACAAACAAACTGTGTTGAAAAATAAAGAAGCTTATTTTAATTTGAAATTAACACCTAAACCAATAAAAACAACTAACAAAGACCTGTTGCTAGGTTTTTGCTTAAAAATATTGTGTTTTTTCAAACTATAACAAAACAAAAACAAATTCATTCACGACATCAGACAAAATGATAACATACAATACATAATTTGTTTTAACATACATATATCTAAAGCATATAGATAAAAATTAATAATGATGATGATAACAGATATTCGTGAATATTTTATTAGTGCAACATATTTAATTATTATACAAATAAAATTTTTTGAAGCTAGGTTTTTCAATTCTATCATGATTGTTGTTAACGACAAAAAAAATTTGATAGCTGGGTGACTAGTGAAGCTCCCGTTTTTTACATTAAAGACCGCCCTGGCCGCTGCTTTGGAATTAAATTTTTTAAAGTTATCTTAATAACGTCAATTCAAAAAAAGAGTATTATAAAACTAGATTAAAAGGGACAATAATATTCAACAAAAGTAGAATTTTACAATTTAAAATCACTGAAATCTATTACAACTAAAATAATTAAAAAATTATTTTTTAGAAGAATTCATCAACATCACAATGGTTTTGGTATATGTCACTTGAGTGACAGAAATAGTTTGTAAAAGCTTCGAGAGCATTAAAAAAAATATTTTTGAACCATCGGAAATACAGCCAATGATAGCCTACAGTTCAATTTTCAATTTTTAATCCAACCGAGTTACAGTGTACACCAATTTTAAATCATAGTTTCAATATATTCGCAATATTTTTTAAATTTTGTTTAATTGGCGTTAGCAAATTGTAAGGTAAATGTACGAAAATCTGTTAGGTTAAGGAATATTTTTGCTTGATGAATTATTTTAGAGAGGTTAAAAGACATTTTGACATAAGATCTTTTTAAGAGCATTTGGACATGTATTTTTTTTTAATAACAAAATAGTAAGTAGGGAAGAAAATTGTTTTTTTAATAGAAAATTTGCTACATTTTCAAATTTACCCAAATGTCTCTAATTCCGTGATAAAATTTGTTAATTGAACTTTATTCCGTAAATTTACGTCTCTAATTCCGTTAAAAATCCAAACCATAAGTTCAAGGGTTCCTATTTTCATTTTTAAGTCATGTGATGACATTTGATGCATTCTTTAATTTTTTCAAAATTCATTTTAGTAACGAAACATAAAATAAGGTTTGAATGGTAATGTAATTTACTGGATTCCATGGGATTGAAAAAATGTTTAATAGAATAAAAATAAAACCTTTTAGTGGAGGTTATTTAAACAGAACGCCACGATTCTTGATTTGTTCTGGAGGTCTTACTTTTTAAAGCACATCTTTTTTGGTGCCAATGCCATGGTTTTAACCTCATAGCGCCGAGGAGTAACCAAAATGTTAGTGCCTTTTCCTAGAAACTTTTCTTATTTATATTTACTTAAACACAATCTCCTTTCAAAACAAATAATTCATTGATTAAACCATTCAAAATTACTTTTTTAGTGTGTGTGGTTTTTTTTTTTTTTTTGTGTAGTTTTTGAAAATATCGGGATTTAAACTAGATTGAATGTGGTGCTCAAGCAATTGCAGAAGGCACAACTTCTTCTCGTTTTAAATGCTATGCAATATAATTGATAAGCAGATTTTGCAGAGATCTTTTCTAAGCAACTTTAAGGGAGTGGAAGACGGCAATAGCTATTAGTTGAATAATATTAAAAATTCCGTATTCAGAGTTCACTTAGATAGCGACAGATGAGAAGAATAAAGAGCGACATTCAAAATCAATTGATTTTTAGTGACAAAAACAAAAAAAAACAAATTGGCCATTTCAGCCCTTGAAAGGACTTTGACCGAGCTTTTTATGATCAATTGTGTTGTGTGTGTTATTAAATGTTTGCACACAATTGACCGAGAACTGGACCTACATGTTTTATGCCGACTCCGAACGGCTAAAGTTCATGTTCTCAAGAAGCTTTACATGGCATTATTTACTCTCTGAGGTTTGCCATTGTCTGCAGAGAGGTGGTGACCGATCAGAAAAATTTTTTATTGAAAAAAACTTTTCGCCGCGGCTGGGGATCGAACCCGGGCTCCGAGCATGCTAAGCCACACACTTGACCTGCATGCCACGGTCACCACCGATTTTAAGTGACAGGAAACCCTATATTTATCAAGTTATAGACCCGTTCAACAATTAATGCTTCCACAGTTTATAAAAGTACGATGGTTCACCAAGATTTATTTCTTTGATGTAGTTATTTCTCAATTTATCGACATTTTTTTGATACCTTATAACCATTCTAACAGAATTAAGTGCTAAATCTAGTTCTTTACTTAATTTAGTGATAAAAGAATCACTTATGGTCAATGAGGTAAAAAGATTTTGTTAAATAATCAGACAGCAAAAAGATGTAAACATTGTTGACAATGACGCCGCCTTAACTCAAGCTATCTTAAAAAACTGACATGATTTTCGAAAACAGCACTCAATATTCGTCTGCAATAAATTTTGATTTCTTCTGAATTGTCATTTTTATTCCCCGTTATTAATTCTTTTTCAAAAAACGTTATGCCTCTAATGCCCTGATATATAACGGAATAAGGTAACGTTGAAAAAATTTTGAACTTTATTTCGTAAACGATTTTTCGGCATTCATTATTGTTTCAAAACAGAAATTTAAAATTTAATGTAAGAAATAAAATGTTTTGTACAATAAAAACTAGCAAACTGACTTGATTATTTTTTTGTACGTTTTCAAAAAGACAACAAATATCTATACTTCCAATTACATCCTTTTTAATAAATTTAAAGAAAATCAATGAATTACAAATGCACATATTAAGGATTTGAAAAATAATTTTATTTCACGTAATTGGCTCAAAATGTTTTTGAAGAATATATAAAGTTAACAAAACTTAATAATAATAAGAAGTATTAATTATGAATATGTAATTTAGTAATTTAAAATGCAATAACTTTCCTCAAATCCGTTAATATCACGTCATTAGGTTCATTCAAAAAGTCGTTTGTCCTCAATTACGTAAATCACTTAAATAACTGATATTTGCTAATACCTACTTTATTAAATCAACAAACACTATTAAAACACGTTAAAAACACAGCTTACTTTTCGTTCAAAATAAATTTTATAAAACTTCTGTGAATTTTCAAATTATAAGCTTAAGAAAACATACTCTAAAGTTGCGGTTATAGTGAGCGCAGAGTCAGACAGGCAGGCAGGCAGGCAGGCAGGCAATGTGAACAAGTGAGATAGATAGCTATCTGCATCTCGTTTTTTCACACAGATTTCAGTCTGCCTGCCTGCCTGCCTGCCTGCCTGCCTGCCTGTCTGACTCGGCGCTCACTATTATCGCAGCCTAAGGCTAAGCGCATAAGTGCGCATGCGGTAAAGTGTGTCGACTAACTCGGAAACTATGAATGATCTAAAGATATCTCGATAATGAGTATGATGCAAATGTGGGAAGGACACGTTTCTCGAGACAGTGGCTTAAAAAAATTGTTTGATTTTTACCATGGCATCTTATTTTCCGGCATTAAAAAATATTAAAAAAAAAATTTACGGGATAAGGTTCACTTACGGAATTCTGTACATTTACCTTAATTATTGAAAAGATAGAACACTGAAACTGCTCCACGACTGGCAGCACAGCTGCAGTAATACTTGCTCTATTACATAAAATAAGTTTTCTTACTTATTATATTTGAGGAGGTCCATAACAAAACGCAATAATTACACTTTTTAAGTTTTTTGATTTTTTTAATGAATCCAATTCAACATATTTAAATCTATGTAGCCATTGTTATTTAACATGCCAAGGGCCAATATTTTTACCGTTATTCAATACCAAAAATGATGGTTCAGATCAAAATGCAACAACTCCAATGTATATCCTACTATCCTACTGGCTTTAAGTACATTTCGTCGTTTATTCAAAAAAGTGTTGTGGTGTAATTATTGCGTTTTGCTATGGACCTCCTCATGTAATATATAAATATTAAGTTTTAAAAAGTTGGTAAACGTTTTAAGCAGAGATTGGAAACAGTACAAAATCACTTTCCCTACAGCTGGGTATCTCAGCAACACTAACAGATCACCAGTTGTCGTTTGAGCTCTCGAAACTATAAAATGTTAAATTTTTTTTATTCTAAGTGAAACCGAACAAACTTTTCAAATTCGCTGTCGCTTTTTTTAGATATATGGGTAGAAAGTTTGATGTTTTATGTACTCTGCGCAACTTTTTCACATTCTGCATTTTTTCTAATATTTGAAAGTGTCCTTTTAACAAACGGCTTAAGATTTTCAATTGAAGTTTTCTTTCCGAATACGAGTATATAACTGTTGTTGCAGAAATTAAATCCGAAAAAATAAAATTTTATTACGAAAAGTTCTCTTCTGCAATTGATATCAAAAAACATTTCAGGAAATAAAAAAAATTGGAATTGTTAAGTGTAAAGGTAGGAAATGTAAGTATGTTGATCTAGACGATTTGAATATAAAGTTTCTAGATCTTCCAATGCAATCAATCTCTCATGAATCTTTCGCTAGCAATAACAGCGTACGAAGTGATAACAATTTTAGTTTCGAATGCGTTGAGCAAAGAGATGTTCTCGAATGCTTTTTAGCTATAAAGTCGATTGCTGTTGGTTTTGACAATATTCATCCTGTATTTCTCAAGGCCCTGCTTCCAAAATTACTACCTTTTCTACCGCACATTTTGAATTCTACCCCTATCTTTCCTGCCATATGGAAACAGGCTAAAATAATACCAACTAGTAAACCTGTTGCCCGAATTCGAGAAATTCAATAAAAATGAAATGTTAGAAACATTATAAACGCTTAATATATGATATTTTATTCAAGAAACTATTATACTCAATAACGATATATTCAGTCACAATAATGATATAAAAGATCATTATCTGAATGGTTTGACTTGAAACGTATGATCTGACACAAAATTTTTTAATGTAACTGTCAAAATACGAAGACGGACTTACACTTATATTACTACTGAGACAAACATTATTACTATTCGAAAACATCGCAGCTTAACTTTTCCAGCTATAAAACATACCTAATTTAAAAAAAACGCAGTGAAAAATAGATTTAAGACATAACACTAAAAGATATTTCAGAAATTAATAAAAGGTACTTACAGAACACTTACAACATCGATTTATAACACCTTAAGATGAAAAAACGCCAAAAAAACCCAAAAACCGGTTTTTTTTTAAAACCGTTAAAATTTGACTGAGTTGTTTGCTCGGAAAGTGGAATTTTTGATTTCGGACAATTGACATTTGAGGAATGCATAAAAGATAATTTTGGTTAAAAATTTTTAGTTTTGAAAAAAATTCAAATTCGACTAATTCATAAGCTCTTCTCAAACTAAATTTCAAATTGATAAAATAGCGGATTTTTTTACAAAAATTTTATTTCTGCTTTAAAAGGTTGGGAACCCCCTGAAGCGAAATCACAATTTTTAAAAATGGTTTGCACATCTACAGCATAAATCTAATTTAATGCCATCTGAATTGATAAAACCGGTCCATTAGTCTTTGAGAAGTTGAAGTCACAAAAACACCTTAGCCTATTAATTATATAGATGTAATTTTTTGGGGGACAGTTAAGCGGGATTTTTGTATTGATTTAACTAAAGATCAAAATTTTTGTTGTGCATATAACCGGGAAATTCAATAAAGCGGGGATTCATTAAACGGGAATTACACCATACATTTATTATGGGAGCGTAAGATTGACACATTTTTCGGTCAATTAAGCGGGGAAATCAATTAAGTGCGATGCAATTAAACGGGGATTACAGTATCGACAAACGGTCTTTAATATTAACTAGGAAAAATATAAAACTTAATTTTAAAATTAATATTGTTGTTGTTCTTGTTGTTGTTGTTTTTGCATGTCATGTCAAAGTAGACCAACAAAAAAAAGGTGCCCCACTGGTTGTAATCAAACAATTTTTGTGCTTCATTTGAATATAAAAACCAAAACGGAAATATGTTAAGAATTAATGCCGTACCAAAATAAAGAGGTTCGACAAATAACGGAACTATAGCATCCAAAAGTCTAAATTTCAAAATGAAAAAAATATAAAAAGTTTTTGAAGTTTCAATAAATCTCTAAACAAAAATGCCTTAAAATATGCTATGAAATTATTAAAAAAAATACAGCGTTGCGCATTCACATTTTACGGAATTATGTTATAGTAATGAATAATGGATAGTATAATGATTATAAAGTGCAGATATTTTCATTTAAGTTATTGAATACTTTAGTATAAACAACGTTTTTTGATTCATTGGCATAACCAGAAATAAGAAAAGTCTGACTTTCTGCTGTACCGACTCGTTTAACATAATCTACATCTACGTTTTTTATTATATATTTATTATACACGGTTAAAAATCTTGGGCTAAATTTTAATCTTTTTTGGATTACATATAGGACACGACCAAAAAAAGATTATTTTTTAATCCAATGAAAAGTTTTAAATTTTCCAATCCAAAAAGAATTTATTTTAAATCCGCAAAAAGTTTTAAATTTTTTAATCCAAAAAAGAATAATTTTTAATCCACAGAAAGTATAAAATATAATCCAAAAAGGATTAGATTTTAATCCAAAAAAAGTTTAAAATATTGTAATCCGAAAAGAATTACTTTTTAATCCACAAACGTTTCGTTTGTCTGTTTTTATTTACATATTGATTCACATATTGGATTTAATCATCCAATGCAAAGTGTGTGTAAAGTGAAATGAGCTGCCTGAGGCAATATATTCAGTGCTGTAGGAGGAAAAAACTAATCACTTTTTTTGAAGAATACGCATATAAATGCGGAAGTGGCCAGGCATTCAGCTACATGCAACAATCGCAAGAGAATGCAGTAATAAGAAACATATGACTATATGTCAAATGAAAAGCATCTTTCCCAGTGTGAACACCTGTTTCTGAAAAGCAGCTTTAAAGCCTTAGTGTGAACATAGTCTTATATTGCCATGAACTTCACTATATATATACATTAAGGGTATTCATGCAAATGGGCAATTCCCTTAAAAATGATATAAATTTATCAGCCTTATAAATGAAATGTATGGAGAACCGTTTGCACAAACCAGTAATCAGCTGTTTGTATGCATGCTGAAAGTTGACTGTAAACAAGTTAACAGCTGAGATATCTCTCCAAATGCACAATCGACTGATAAAAATAACTAATTGCCCAAAATACAAGCTTGCCGCTTTGTATGAATACCCTTATTATGTATTAGAAAACACTGCTTAATGTAATAATGAACATAATAATATTTTGGTTCAGATTTTAATAAACAATTTGTTTCATTTAATTAAAAATAAACTTCGGATGCTTTAACAACATTAACAATTATATTTAGCGTAAATTTCGTAGTAGTAGTAGTTTTCAATCTTAGATAACATAAATAATTTTTCCTGAAAATACTACCTGAATGTAAATTTGTAGTCCGAAAATAGTCTTAAACTTGAACTTTTTTGGATTAAAACCAAATTAAACTAAAGTATGGAATACAAAATAGTACTTTTTGGATTAAAAATACCTTTAAACGAAAGTTTTGATTAAAAACTAGTCCAAAATTTTTAACCGTGTACTCAACGCGGAAAGCGTAGCGGGTATATTAATTTTTTCAAAACATTGGTTTCACGACCATGAGTCGATTAACCCTACATTGCATGACTTTTTATTTTGTTTCCAAAAAAAATTTTTCTGAAAGGATTTAGAGAACTAAAACAAGATCTTAATTTTTTTTTAAATTTTTGTAGAAAGTAAGGTGTTGTGATTTATTTTTATATTAATAGTTTTCTACTGTTTAAGGATCCTTTGGCTGCAATTTGAACATAGCACCTTCAAAATAGATGCATCCTCTATTTTTGACATTAGAACTCGTACAAGCCTGTTTTGCTCGCACTCCCATCAAACGTCATAGTTATAAAATGCTCGTCTGGCAGACACTTGCAACCGTCAGAATTGACTGGCTGTTTAGATATACTTTTAAAACTATGGAAAGAATATACCCTCAAAATTTTACCCTTGTGGGAAGCATGTCATGTATTACCATCCCGATGACAACTTTGCTGTCTTCTGGCAAATACTTGCAACCATCCAAATAGGCTAGCAATTTTTTGTACGCTTTAATAAACGTAAATTGCAACATATTAAAATTGTATCCTTGTGGGAGCAGGTTCCAAAAAATGTTTTTTTTTACATTTTCAAAAATGTAAAGGACAATGATGCAACCGCGAGATCCCTGCCAGAACGGTATTTTCTAGATGGACTGATAAAAAATCATCACTTGAAAATTTTCTAGCTTTGTGGGAAACGGGTTAGTCAGATGGTTCACTACCTCTCAGACTATTAGTTCCTATTATAGACTATTATCTCCTTGAGTTGACATGGCATTAAACTTTTAAATTAAAAATTTAAAAAAAATAAAAAAATAAAATTTACAAAAATGGAATTTAAATTGACAGAGCTATGTTGTCTAAAAATATGCACTATTTAGGCAAACGCATGGCTGTGGGTACGCGAAAAAACTCTTTAAATCTCAAACTAAGGATTTGCTTTAAAAACAATTAAAACAATCAAAGAAAAAAAATTGAGCCAAATCGGAAATGGTGAGTGCAACTTATATTATACTTCAATATGAAATGGGCGATACATATTTTTATGAATATATTTGAATTCTTGTGGTTTCGTTGCATTAAATTTTTACTTTTTACATTAGACCGTTCTTTATTTGTTAGGAGATTTTCAAGTACACTTAATTTTCGCTCCAAAAACGAAATTATATTCGGTAAGTCTTAAGAACGTGTTACCAAAGCTAATTTCGTTGCTGGAGTAAAAATTGAATGGTCTAGAAAATAAGGTTCGGTCTCATGTACACACAATTTCAAATTTTTTTATTTGATCCAATAAAACTGATTGACCAATGTCGCGATTTTTATATATTTTCATAATGTATTATGTTTTATGTAATTGTTTGAGAAATCTAAATAAATAGCTTTTAACCTTTTTTCAGCTCAGGAATCTATTTTCGTTTCCCAAAAAAGACATTTTAATTCTTTAACATGAACTAAAACTTAATGAAGATCAGTGGCGTAGCTAGGGTTGGTGGCACCCGGGGCGGAAACTAAATTGTGCACCCCTTTAAAAGATTTTTTTTTATAAAATAAGTCGATGAATCTTACTTCATATTTTCGAATCAGCCTTTACAAAAATGACATATTTTAGAAGAGATTAAAATAAATAAACAAAACTATGCTATCCATGAATATTTGATAAAAGAAGTAAGAATCTAAAATTTTCAGAAACTTAAGGAATTTTTTTTTAATTGTTCCAATATTTTTGTCTACCGGGCTTATAAGTTGTGAAAGAAAAATTTACTATCAGTAAACCACACAATATCAGTTTTAAATTATTGAAGAATTGACATTGTGAAGTTATAAAAACTTAAGTTAGTTTAATATAGAAAACTTTGAAAAATTTACGAAAAATTTTGCATAATTGAAGAAAAACTAGTAAGGTATATCTTCGACTTGGCCGAAGTAAAAATACCCCCACGGCCGATTCTTAAAGATGGAAGAATCTTAAATTGGAAGAATCTTATCATACATATCAAATTGTTTTCCTGCAGCTTAAATATAAGCCTTTTTATAAAGTTTTAAAATTTTGGGGTTCTATGGTAGGTGGGCGTGTTAGATTGTGTATGACGCCCATTTTTCTAGCATACCTCAGTTTCGACATAGAATACACAAATACCGAGTTACCGTCTTGTAACTTTAATATTAGCCTCTTTATAGATTTTTCAATTTTGGGGTTGTATGGGAGGTGGGCGTGTTAATAGGTGGATGACGCCCATTTTTCTAACACACCTTAGTTTTGACATTGAATACACAACTACCGAGTTTCCGTCTTGTAACTTTCATATTAGCCTCTTTATAGATTTTTCAATTTTGGGGTTGTATGGGAGGTGGGCGTGTTAGTGGGTGGATGACGCCCATTTTTCTAAGACATCTCAGTTTTGACATAGAACACACATATACCAAATTTCAGTATTGTAGCTTCAATATTAGCTTTTCTGTTGAGTTTTCAATTTTGGGGTTGTATGGGAGGTAGGCGTGGTTTTCATCCGATTTAGCCCATTCTCGAACTTGACCTTAGTTTTTTAAAAAAAAACTTAAATATCGAATTTCATTACGATATCTTCAAAATTACGGCTGTAATCGTGTCGACAGAACCCATAGAACCCATAATAGTGAAAACTATATAAAGAGGATAATATTTAAGCTACAAAAATTAAACCACCACGAAAAAAAAGCTTCAATTAAAGATTTTGTAGCTCTTAAGACCATTACGAATCGGCCGTGGTCGTATTTTAACTTCGGCCAAGTCAACTAGTTACTAGTTTAATATATTTGCAAGAATTATTAAGGAAAATTTCAAAAATGAAACTTTATTTTTATTAAAAATTAAGTTTTGCTATTTCATGGTTTGTTGGTTATTTTCAATTTCTGCCACTTAACAATTCTTTTTAAAGTGTCACGCCCTTTTTTGAATCCAGCCTATGCATTTTATTGATCATACTTTATAATAATTTAACCTTGCCCTGCACCAAATTTCAGTTCCCTAGCATCAGTATTAACCGATATACAGTAGTTTCCTTAAAGTGCCTCACGATATTTATAATCTCTCCCTCCTTTTTAATTATTCCACCTACCCACCTACCAAATTTCACCAAGTAACCAAGTTTCAATATTAACTGAAATGCAGTGTTTTTCTTATTGTGACACGCCTCCTTGTTGAATCTAATCTACTTTCTTGATAGTATTTTGTTATAACTCTACCTATTCTTGTTTGTATTGATTTCAATACCCTAGTGTCAATATTGAGTGATATATAGAGTTTTTTCTAATAGTGACACGCCTCGTTGCCGAATTTCGCACACTTTGTCATTGTGTTTTCAATAATTCTCCCCATTCTTACAATGAATTTTTACCTTTGTGTCAATATTATACAATTTTGATTTAACACTGCCTCACCCCTTAGTCGAATAACCATTAGCGCAACCAAAAGGGGGGTTTTGGGGTTTAAACCCCCACCCCCCCAAAATTTTTGTAGTACCAAGTAAAATAGGATTCGATCAAAGTGAGTCACATAAAAAGTAATCACACATCTTATCAAATGAGTGAAAACCCCAAATGTATATTTTAATTCTGTTCTCGTTGATTCATCATATCTGGTTGTTTTTCAATTTGTGTTAAGTTATGATTCTGTCCACTCGAGGTGGCTGAAATATTTGGGAAAAATTTAATTCAAAAGTAAGACAAAATAATAAAGTCTGCATTTGAGGACAATCGGTTGAGTCCCTTGCCACCCAGTATTATTACAAACATTCCCTCTAAAATAACCATTGTTCGTCCTTTTTTAAAAGTCATGTGATTCAGTAAAAAAATATTAAAATATTATTATATCCGATTGACTTCCGAAACTGGAGAAAAAATTCGGAATTCATCATTCTATATCATACTTTTCCGAATCTGTTTCATAAAAATATCTCTAAATTACCAAATATTATCCAATTTTAAGAAATAAGGGCTTATTAGAAAAACAATCTTGGTTTGATTTTTATTCCGTTCATCCGTTTATATCTAGTGGTATATTAAAGTTATATCAATAAACATGAATAAGCAAATACTGACTTTTATCGAAATAATATATTTTTGACGATAGGTCTTCACGACTCTTTTTCAAATAGGGATTTTGATGAAACAGATTTTGAAAATCCAATGGAAATTATGAATTACAATCTATTTTCCACCAGTTTCGGAAGCCAATTGGAGTTATTGTTGTACCTTATCATATACCTTATCAGGTTGAACAGCGAAAAAGAAAAAAATTGTATTTTTAATCGGGGAGAGATCAAATGTTTACAACGGGCAAGATTCCGTTATTCCATACTGACTGAAATATTTCAGTTTATATAAAGGTATATTTGCATAGCGAATAAAATATTTATTCGGAGCGCTACATCAATGCCTACAGCGGAGCACTGCGTATTACTTAATTCGTAAGTTTTTCAAATTTAAATTTCTACATTTTAGACATGATATTATTACTTTAACATAATTCAGTAAAATGTGAGTGCGGAACGCTTGATTTTTTGAAAAATTTCAGAGCATATTTTTAGGCATTTTCTGTTTTGTGATTTATTGAAACTTCAAAAACTTTTTATTTTTTGTTTTTCATTTTGAAAGTTTCATTTTTACAAAAAATTTTTAAACATATTTCGTCGTACCTACTATGGTTACCGTTTTTACTTTGAGGCATTTTATGAGTCTTTGGAACTAATAAAAATTATTATTTGAATAATTTAAAATCGATTAAGTGGAAACGGGCCCGTCATTTTTGACGGGGAAAAACTAGTATATACAATAAGGCGCTTTACACTCCTGAGAAAAAAAAGTTGTTTGGGTCACATTCTCAAAATATGTTATTTATAATTAATGTATTATTGGAGCGAGCGAGCGAAGCTCCCATGGAACAAGTTTTTTGAAGCTGTTTAGAGACCTTGAACTCTCGAATGGATTGACCGATCTTAAAATTTATTTTTCTAAACTGATCTACGCTTCCTAACTAAGGATGTGTCTTTAGAAATTATTTTCAAATTTTATTTAATTAAGGAAATCAGTCTGGAAGTAACATTTAGATAATTAAATGCCTGTCGTGAACAAAGTTTCTGAATTTTTAATTCAAACGCTCATTTTGAATAAGTGATCACATACGAACGTTCGATGTTATTTTTATTGTGTGAAAAAATCGAAATAATCCAATTGCATTTTTATTGCCTTTAAGTGTTTTTTAAAATACATCTTTGCATTTGAGTGTTCACCTTATTAAGTTAAATAACATCTTTCTAAAGCTTTCAGCATTTCAAAAGTAAAATAAATTAAAGAATTATTTTTTTAGATTTTATTAAAAAATTATAGTAGTGTTAATCTCTCTTATGTGAAAACGTGAAATTATGAAATCGGTAAATATTGGTATTTTCGTTTTGAATTATAATATTCATTACAGCAAAAAAATATACGGCCATTCCAAGCCTAATGCATGTTTTTTGCCAAAAATTTATCATATGTTGTTCGTAGGTTCCTTTTCTACTTATAAGAATATAAATTAATTGTTTTTTTTTATCGCCATTTTTTAAAAAATTATGGAGATTCCAATTTTTTATAAAAGTAACAATCTTAAAAATTAAATCATTTATAATAAATCATATCTCCGTCATATGTTACCTTATTTCTGTAAATGAAATATCATTAGAAAGCTATAGAAAAGCGATTTAGAAAAAAATTAAATATGTTTGGAATTTTTATGCTGAAATTGCCAACTTTTTGAAGAAACTTTTATGTGGTTATATTTCAAAAAGTGAATTTTTGTGTTTTTTTTTTTTGTAATTTTAAAAACAAAATAAACTTTTCACCAACAAAGAACTACGATAGCCAAATGATACGTTCTTTCTCTTTTTCTGACACACATTTCACTTTATCGTTCATAACTTTTATACTGTTTGAGATATTTGTACAAAAACTTGAACAGAACTGTTTGCCTTTTTAGAGCCAATACTTGTTTTATATATAGTAATGACCTCACACGTGACTTTAAACTGGATAAAAACTGGAAAAAATACTTTCTTTAAATGTAAATAAGTGCTTCGTTATAAGTTTCTCCCGTAAAACCCAAAAAACTTGTAGCAGTTATATGCTTAAACGGGTGAAACTTCACATTGCAGATCTTAGAATAATCCTAGATAACAAGTTTCGCTTTAACCTTCACTATGATTATATTATAACCAGGGCAAACAAACTGCTTGTTCAAAAAAAGAGTTCAAGAATTTATGGGTTACTAAAACCTGTACATTAGTGCGTCCTATCCTTGAATATTGCTGTATTATTTGGAATCCAGCTTTTGAAGTGCATAGTGAAAGACTTGAATCAATTCAAAGACAATTTTTTCTTTTTGTCTTGAGAGATTCGTACAATCCCCGGGACTATAGAAACTTACCACCATATGAAATTAGACTGAAAATGCTGAATATAATGACGCTGTCATCAAGAAGAAAATTACTTTGTTCATGCTTTATATGTGATGTTATTAATGTAAATATCGACAGTGAATGCATTTCGAATAAAGTAGTATTTAATGAACCAATAAGGAGAACTAGATATAAACAAATGTTAAAAGATTCTCATCACAACACTATTTACTCATTTAACGAACCAATAAATAGGTGTTGTAGAATATGTTATAATGTCAGCGAGCATTATATACTCCCCATGTCCAAATCCATGTTCAAGCGTTCCCTTTCCAAATGGTTTTTCCTACCCTAAATATTCATTTACCATCTCTGCCAAATGTCTAATTGAAGCGAATCCTCTCCTACTTACTTCCACCATTCTATTCTCTATTCTATTTTCTTGTTCTAGCACGTGTAGAATAGCTGTATAAATAATAATTATAATGTTTAAGACATTGACCTAAGCATTGTAATATTAACCCTTACCATCTTCTCTTTTTTCTTTTCTTCTTGCCTTTTCTTTTTGACGTGTTCTTGAAATCATGTCGCTCAGGTGTGCGGATTACGCCTACATCGAATTTCATATCATCGAACACAAAAACAAGGAAAGGAGAGAAAAAAAACACACAAAACCTGTTAGATAAAGTAAATTGCCTTGTTTGGCCAAAAATAAAATAAAATCTACCTAGGGGATGACCTTAGGTAGGAAGCGTAGTACAGTTCAGAAAAATTTTAAGATCGGTTCAAAATTTTAATCCATTCGAGTGTTTTTCGAATCCCAACATCTTTCAACAACTTGTTCCTTGGAAGCTTCGCTCGCTCACTCCAATCAAATTATTTTCCTGAAGTTTAAATGCAAGCCTTTTTGTAAAGTTTTGGTTTGGTATTGGGTTGGCATGGGAGTTTCAGTATCAGAGAGATAAGGGGGCGATCTTCACATGGCAACGTGTCTGACTGCCTCAACTTGGCGAGGCCAGCATTATCTATGTCGAAATCGTCTCAAGTCGACTTAAACCTCCGTGTGGTATCTCCTGGAAATGTCAAAGAACTATCGCCCGATAAACTTTGGCGGCGAATCTGAGCGACGGGCTTTTTTTGGTCATCAAGCAAAGGTTGTGCGTTGGGTTTGAAGCCCACCACATAAAAAACATTTCATTGAAAAGAACAAGAATAAATAAAAGAATGATTCCCAAATCTGATGACAACTACCGCAAACGAAAAACTGATAATGATTTACGGATATGCACCTGGCATGTCCGAACCTTAAATTGGGATGGTGCCTCTATCCAACTGACTGATATCTTGGAAAGATATAATTCTGATATCACTTCAATCCAAGAAATGCGATGGAAGGGACAGGGTTACTTACAGCAAGCATCCTGTGATATCTACTACAGCGGTCATGCGGAGAAGTACGAGTTTGGATGCGGATTTTTAGTTGGCAAGAGAATATGGCATCATGTCCTGCGATTCACTCCTGTGAACGAACGACTTGCCATAATCCGCTTCAAGGTAAAATTTTTGAACATAAGCCTAATATGTGCGCACGCTCCGACAGAAGAAAAAGCTGACGAGACCAAATAAAGCTTTTACGAGCGCCTTGAAGACGCATACGAGCGCTGCCCCCGTCTTCACATAAAAATCGTGCTTGGTGACTTCAACGCCAAGGTGGGTAAGGAAAACATATTTGGTTCAACAGTCGGAAAGTTCAGCCTCCACGACAACACATCCGATAATTGAATGAGGTTGATTGACTTCGCCGCAGCACGAAACATGGTCGTAAGTAGCACTATATTCAAGCATCTCAATATTCATAAGGCCACCTGGTTGTCCCCTGATCAACAAACATGCAACCAAATTGATCACGTTTTGATTGACGGAAGGCACTCTTCCAGTGTACTAGACGTACGCACGATTCGTGGTGCTAACATAGACTCGGATCATTATCTTGTCGCAGCCAAGATCCGCACACGTCTGCGCGCAGCTAAGAATGCTCGCAATCCTACACTAAGAAAGCTAGACGTCGACAAGCTGCAGTCAAAACGGACGGCCGAAGCCTTCGCTACTCGACTCTCACTGCTGCTTCAAGAAAGCACTCCTCCGATCGACGATATATGCGGACAGTGGACGCACATATCCCACTCTATGCGTACGGCTGCCGAAGAGGTGATAGGCTACCATCGCCCTCGCCGAAACCAGTGGCACGACCAGGAGTGTCGCGACGCCACTGCAGAGAAGGACACCGCCTACAAAGCCACCCTGCAGTCGGTTGTAACGCGTGCTGTTATGGAGCGATACCGAGTGAAGAGGAGGGAAGAGAGACGCATTTTAAGGCGAAAAAAACGAGAGGCGGAAATGCGTGAGTGCGAGAAAATTGAGATGCATGGCGACAGGAATGAGACTCGAAAATTTTTCGAAAAAATAAGACGCCTGACCGATGGTTTTAAGACCGGAGCCTCTTCCTGCAAGGACGAGAATGGGAATCTATTGACAGATATCCAGAGTACACTGATGTTATGGAGGGAGCACTTCTCTAGACTTTTAAATGGCGACGCTGACAACAATCCCGCCAGTGGAGATGATATCCCGGAAACCTCAATTATGGACGACAGCGTTGAAGTTCCGCTGCCCGATTATAACGAGGTCTTAACAGCTATAGCTCGGCTTAAAAACAACAAAGCCGCATGAGCCGATGGCCTACCGGCTGAGCTGTTTAAGACCGGTGGTGAAGCTCTGTTTAAATGCATTCACAGACTTCTATGCATTCCAGATGATTGGAACCTCAGTGTGCTCTGCCCAATCCACAAAAAAGGCGATCCTACCATTTGCGCCAACTACCGTGGGATTAGACTTCTTAATATCGCATATAAGGTCCTGTCGAGCGTATTGTGTGAAAGACTGAAGCCCATCGTCAACCAACTGATTGGACCTTATCAGTGTGGCTTCAGAGCTGAAAAGTCCACCTTCGACCAGATCTTCACGCTCCGACAAATCTTGGAAAAGACCCTCGAAAAACAAATCGATACACACCATCTTTTTGTCGATTTCAAAGCCGCCTTCGTCAGTCCAATAAGGAGTCACCTTTACTCCATCATGTCTAAATTTGGTATTCCTGCGAAGCTAATACGTTTTTGCTGGATGACACTGAACAACACTAGCAGTGCAGTGAAAATCGGGAAGGACCTCTCCCTTCCGTTCGATACCAAGCGAGGTTTCAGACAAGGTGATTTCTTATCGTGCGACTTATTTAATATAGTCATGGAGAAGATCATCCGAGCTGCCGACCTGAGACGCAGCGGCACAATTTTCTATAAGAGTGTTATGCTGCTGGCGTATGCTGCTGATATTGACATCATTGGCCAAAATACGCGCGAAGTCAATGCTGCATTCACCAGGCTAGAAAAAGAGTCAAGTCGAATGGGTCTTGCAGTGAACGCAGATAGAACGAAGTATCTCGTGTCAACAAACAAATAGTCTCAGCGTGTTGGAAACCACGTCACTGTTGACAACACCTCCTTTGAGGTAGTGAAGGACTTTGTTTACCTAGGATCCAGCATTAACTCCTCCAAAGATATCAGTTTTCAGATTAAACGAAGGATTACTCTTGCCAACAGGTGTTACTTTGGGCTCAGTAGGCAATTGAGAAGCAGAGCTCTCTCTCGACGAACAAAACTGACGCTCTATAAGTCAATAATCATGCCCGTCCTACTATACGCATCACAAACCTGGACGTTGAGCAGCTCTGATCAAAGGACTTTGGGAGCGTTCGAGAGAAAAATCCTTCGCAAGATCTATGGTCCAATCTGCGTCAATGGCGAGTACCGAATACGATGGAACCACGAGCTGTATGAGCTATATGCCGACATCGATATAGTTAAGCGTATTAAAATAGAGCGTCTTCGCTGGCTAGGTCATGTCGAGAGAATGAACGGCGAAGCTCCAGCGAAAAAATTATTGGATTCGGTACCCAGTGGTGGCCAACGCAAACGAGGAAGACCGCATCTCCGTTGGAAAGACCAGGCATTGGATAACCTGACAACGCTTGGAATTTCCAACTGGCGCCAGCAAGCGCACGACAAAAGAGGCTGGCGCAAATTCTTAGACCAGGCCAAAACCGACCAACGGTTGTAAGAGCCATCTAAGTAAGTAAGTAAGTATGGGAGTTTCAGTTTTGTACCTAAAATATTAGCCTCTTTATAGAGTTTTCACTATTATGGGTTCTGTGAGAGGTGGGCGAGTAAGTGGATTGGTGACGTCCATTATTTTTACGAGCCTAAGATTTAATATAAAATACTCAAATACCGAATTTCAGTTTTGTAGTTTAAATATAAGCCTATTTATAAAGTTTTCACTATAGTGGGCTGTATGGGAAGTGATTGTGTCTATAGGCAGATGACGCCTACTTTACTTCCTTGATTAAGTTTAGATAAAAAATATAAACTTATTAAAATTTTTGCCTGTAGCTTAAGGAGAAGCCCATTTATAGAATTTTCAGTTTTGAGGTTGCATGGTAAGTGGTCGTGTTCGTGGGTGGATGACTCCCATTTTTCTAACACTTCTGTTTTAGAATAAATGTTTGTTATAAAATTAATTAATACCTAATTTTATTTTTGAAGCTTCGATAGAAGCCTCTTTATATAGTTTTCAATTTTGGGGTTGTTTGGGAAACAAATTTGCGATTTCAGCCCTTGAAAGGACTTTGGCCGAGCTTCTTATTATCAATTGTGTTCTTAAATATTTGCACTAGGGATTCCAGTCCCGGGACTCCGTGGCATGCAGGTTAAGTGTGTGGCTTAGCATGCTAGGAGCCCGAGTTCGATCCCCAGTCGCGGCGAAAGTTTTTTCAATAAAAAAAATTTTCTGATCGGTCACCACCTCTCTGCAGACAATGGCAAACCTCAGAGAGTAAGTAAATGCCATGTAAATTTTATTGAGAACATGAACTTTAGCCGTTCGGACTCGGCATAAAACATATAGGTCCAGTTCTCGGTCAATTGTGTGCAAACATTTAATAACACACACAACACAATTGATCATAAGAAGCTCGGTCAAAGTCCTTTCAAGGGCTGAAATGGCCAATTTGTTTTTTGTTTTTTTAATTTTCTATACAATTTTTAAAATACTTGAGCGTTCCGCACTAGCATTTCTATGGAAATATGTTATACTAGTTATTTCCCGTCAAAAATGAAGGGCGCGTTTTGAATAAGGGATAATCATGAAATATTGATTTACTTTAAGCTCAATTAGAATAAATTTGGTCAAAGTTAGAATTAAAATGTAAGAAAATCATATTCAAACGCATGCCACCGGTAAAAGAAACAGTTCATACTAAAGACTATTAAAAGACGCATCACGGCATTGTTACTCCGTCAGGTTATCATTGAAAGCGCGCCATTAGTCTTTTCAAGGGTTGAAATGGCCAATTTGTTTTTTGTTTTTATTTTTAAATACCCTTTCGTTAGTTCTAATTAAGTTTTTCATTTCATACTTTAAGCCATGAAATTATTTATTTAAATTAAAATCTTGAAATTTTATCAAACAGAAATTAACTAAATTGATTAAGAATATTTGTTTAAAATAAACTCGCTTATGTAATAATAGCCTTTATCGTTGCGATAAATATTTATGTGTAACGAAAAACACGCACACACATCATAACCAAAGTCAATCAGTAAGTAAGTCAGTGAGTCAGTCAGTCAATCAGTGAATTCGTCCGCTATTAAGTTTTGCACTAAGCCCGCCAAAATAAACCTTGACATAAAATAAACATGTGCGCATTGTCAATGTCGGCGACTGTTGCAACTGAATGTAGCACATGCGCACAAACGTACACACGCACTTGGGCTAGCACAACACGCTCACCAACCAACTGTTCCAATCCAGTTTTTTTTTAATTTTTTTTTTTTTGGAGTTTTACTTTTAATTCGTTTGAAAAATATAATTTTGTTTCAAAGCAAATAAACTCTACTAAAAAGTATTTATTACCCCGAAATTGCTCACCGATTGAAGGTTCTTAGGTTTTTTGCCAAATTTCATAATTTTATTGTACACAATGTCAAATTATCGTCAAACTGTTGGTCAATCAGAAGAAGAAATATTTTCATCAAACGATACGACAAACACTTTGATGAGTGTTCACTTGTCAAATTGTTTGTTGAGTAATTTGATTGTGAACAGTGTTTATGATATGAATATTGATTGTGGAGCGTTGCCCACACTGAGAAAACAATGAAAAGTAAAACGCACATTTTAAAAACGGTTAGTAAAATATTTATTTTAAAAACATTCTACGCCATGCAAAAATGAAAATGTACACTTTAACATACAAAATTAAAATGAAATGTTTTAAAAATAAAAACAAACGTTTTACTATGATAAAGCAAGGCAAAATTAATATTTTCAAAAACATTCTACACCATACAAAAATAAAAACGCACGTTTTAAAATATTAAAGTAAAATGAAACGTTTTATAAACAGCAATGAACGTTTTAACATATCAAATTAACTGAAAATGGTTTTACAAGAATTATCATGTTTTTGTCAAGATTTTCTGACACTATTTAAGATGGGTAGTAGACCGGATCAAAATTTAGATTTCGCCGGTCGGGGTCTCAAAAGTTAGAGGAACTCATTAAAATGATTTCTGCATACTTTTTTTTTTTAAATCGGAGAAAAACCGCCGAAGCAATTTTGATTCTCCTGAAGGTCCTTTTTGGTAAAAAAAACATGTTTTTTGCTTGTAACTTTTTATTTTTCACAGAACGCATACCCACACCTGCTTAAATATTAAATTTCTTACTTATACCAATATTCTGATATTCAAAAAATTTCAAAATTATGTTCCATTATAACTCTTATTGACCACCAAAAATTTAATTTTTTGATATTTTTAAAAAGACATTTTTTTAAAACCGCTTTAAAAGACACATTGTTTTCTGGAATTACCTGAAAGTGTTATGGTTGGAAAGGTATTAAGTTCTTCTTTCTTTCTGTGTAACGCTTTAATCAAAGCTGTGTGTGAAAACTGACAGAATGTGAGAAATCGACTTTAGAAATCTGATAAAATGAAATATTTCTTATTCATGCAAATAATTAATTTCATTTGTTCACTGCTTTATCGTCCAGTTTCGATAAATTTTTATCGAATAGCTTTGATTAAAGCGATACACAGAACGAAAAAAGAAATTAATACCTTTCCAACAATAACAATTCCACGTAAATCTAATAAAAAATGTTTCTTTTACAGCGGTTTAAAAAAAATGCCTTTTTAAAAAGAGCAAAAAAGTCAATTTTTGTTGGTCAATAAGAGTTATAATGAAACAAAATTTTAACAATTTTTTTATGTCAAAATGCTAGTATGAGTAAGAAATTTAACATTTAAGAAGATGTGGGTATGCGTTCTGTGAAAAATAAAAAGTAACAAGCAAAAAAAAATGTTTTTTTTTACCAAAAAAGACCTTCAGGAGAATCAAAATTGCTTCGGCGGTTTTTCTCCGATTTGAAAAAAAAGTATGCAGAAATAATTTTAATGAGTTCCTCTAACTTTTAAGAACCCGACCGGTTGAAATTTTTTTTTATCCATATAAGAATGATCCGATCTAATGAGGAGTTTTAAATATGCTGTACTAAAGTCAGAATATCGTTGCCAATAGCTCAGTGGAAGTGTGCTAGACTGGCATGTAGAGGACGGAGGTTCGCATCCTGAGTGAGAATATATCAAAAGTATTAATTAAATAATTTAACTTCTAATACGAATTGTTTCATTAACTCATTAGCCAGAAAAAAACCCTCGAAATCAGTTCGCGCTTACAATCATACAAACAATCTATCAAAAATATACGTGTTTTAAATAAAAAAATTCTTGCTTGTTTCGTCAGGGATTGAACCATGTATAAAATACTTTTTCGGCTAACATTTACTATTATTGTTTATTTAAACTTAAAATGCTGGAATGGTTTAAGAGAATCTTTTATATTAGTCGAGTAAACTCCAGATTTTTGTCTTGACTTCAACCATTATCTATAAATTTTAAATACTTAAAAATTTAACTACGAATAATGCTTCAAAATGTTGGAAAGTTGGATTAATTGAATGTTTATAAATATAATTAAAAATATATTACTATATTTGTATAAAAATGTATTTCGATATAACGTACATCACTTACATCACTCTCAAACGATGGAAGCTGAAAGAAAAGAGTTTTTATTATTAAATTTCTGTTTATATATAGTTGTAATAAATATTTTAATGAAATATATATATCTTATTTTTATTTTTGAAATATATTTAGATTAAGTATAAAGATAAGAACATATAAATATATTTTATGTTATATATCTAAATATATTTTTTATATAATGTTTGTTTGTACACTAAAAAGAATAAAAACTGTGCAGACAAATATTATACACAAATTCGGGTAAAAAATTAAAATTTTATTTATTTTTGTTCATTAACTAATTAAAATATTTTTGACAAAATAATATGTATGATCTTCATAACTGTTCTGTACTCTGAATACAATGAGACCAAAATCAAAGGTACTTGTGATGCCAACGTAAAGTTACGACCGATTTTATCAAACTCGCTTTGTCAATTCAACGGTTAATATAGATATGGAGAAGAGATAAGTTCGTTATTGAAGTTAGATAATTTCCCTAGTAATTTTTTACTCGAAGAATTGAAGAGAAAATCTTTAGAAGTGTTGGTCGCTTTGGAAGACGTTGATCACGGTTGTCACTCTGAATTTTTATTTGGAAAAAAACCTTTTTCAAAAAAAGGACTAAAATTAAAATAATGGGACTAATTTTTTCTGTCTTAGGCTGGCAAATATTGCTGGCAATATTTTATGCAACAAAAAACTTACATTTGAATCTTACTTATTGTTAGTAGAAAATAGTTGTATATCTATCTTCTAAGACTCATACATTAAGAAGCCATTAGAAGTCAGCTAATCTGATTGTGCCGTAATTTAGTTCAAAATACCAAAAAGTTTAATTATAAATACCAACGGTTAACATATTGGGTTAACAATAAATCGGATGTTAAAATTGTTAAGTATAAAAACCAATAAAAATTAACTGTTTTCTAATATTCTTTTTTTAATAAATTGGTCCGCTTAGTTGAAACAATTTTCCTATTCTTAATACTTATTTTAGAAGTTTAAGAAGTTTATTTATAGAAGTTTTCATTATTTCAAAAATAATTTAAAAATTTGGTATAAAAATAATTTGAAAAGTTTATGAGTAGTTTAAAAAAAAAATAAATCTTTAAAATATCAAAAGCAGTTTTGGTATTAAGCAGATCAATTTAAATTGAGTTATTTTTAAAAGACTAAAAAAGCAACTTTTTCTGATTTTGAAACACTGTTACTTACTCAAATTACTTCTAAATTATATCTTTAAGCAAACAATTTTTGTCGAATGAAAAGTAATAGATATACGGTCAAGTATTATATAAAATTTTAAAAAAAAAAAAAATCAAAAATACAAATTGTGAAATTGAGTCATTATCCATATTGGAAATTGTAGGATATTCAGATACGCTTTTTATTCATTATATATTATTTTAGCTTCAGACATTTTTTTCTGGAAATAAAGGCAAAAGTAATGACAAAATGATTTCCGTTTCACCAGAGACTGCATGTTGCGGAGAAAAATATGGAAATAAATTGTTCTCCATTAAACAGAAAAGTTTTTAATATTAAATTATATGAGTATAATTATTCTTAGGCTCAATGTTATAAGTGCATGTACATGATGGTACACATTTCGAAAAAATGATCTTTAAATGGTGTGTTACTCACTTTTCCGGACGATTTGCATTTTTCGAGTTCTTCTTACAAATTCCTTTAGTCTGAGAATTGTTTGAGTTAATATAAAGAATTTAGTAATTTTTCGTAACGAAATTGAGTCGAAATTTCGACTGCAGGAAAGAATTTAGTTTTTCTCAGAATTTTAAGATTTCTTCATAAACTGATTCTGTCACTCACGTTTCACATCGGTGTCACTCACGTTTCAAAACCATTTTAATTGTCTTTTCAAATCATCGGATTTAACTTTTTCTTGATGTTTTCGTGATCTTCTTTCATTTCTTATACAAAAGCAAACAGAAATAAAAAGTAAATGTCACTCACGTTTCACTCCTTCAAATGAGAAATAATTGCGTCTGCTTGATTTAAAAAATACAAAATTCACAAATCTTATACAGAAAGTAAATCGCAGTTATAAATTGTGGCAGGCAATTATTTTCCAAGATCATCCAACCTATAAATAAAAATTGTCACTTATTCAATCTTGAATTACTTTTTGCAATTATATTTTCCGATAGATAATTCTTTTTTTTTCATTTTAATACGCACTATCAATAAAAAATATTTCAATTATGAGTATTTTATAACTGCGCTTTGATATTTAAATAAAGAAATATCAAATTACAAAAATTTAAAAATACATACAATAAAATCAGTTAAAATTTGAGGATACAATATGTTTTTTTCAAAATGGATTTACCGTAGGAAAACACAATAACGTTCCATGTATTTTTATTGAACATAAAGCATTTTTATTTTTCAAGGTGTATGTTTAGTTTTTCTGGATTTGCCATTCATTGTTAAAATAAATTCTTTAATTCAAAAAATATTATAATTCAAAAATATTAAATAATTTGTAAAATATTTCGACTGTAGTTCCACAATTAACCTCATCCACCGGGATGTGATTGTTTAAATTCAACCAACTTTAATTAATCAATATTTTTTTTTAATAAAATGTCGGCAAATTTGTCTTAATAAATATTTAGTTCTAGAACAAAGTATGTGAATTGCTCTGACTTCATTTCAATATTCACGTTGTTTACAAGTTTTTAAATATAAGATAAAAAATATATACATTTTTATCTTCGAGTGCGGGGAGAGGGGGTGGGGGGGTCCACTTATAGAAAATATGTTTGCATTGCCATAGTGTGCTTCATAATCCGTCTGTTCAAAATAATAGTCAAGCGCAGTCCACGACTGCAAAATTCTATCGGCTGCATCTCCAATCATACAAAAAAGTGAATTTCAATCAAAATTTTTTAAATGAATTATAAAACCTGTCGGGATGCTACAACCGGTTTACCTGTAGCTACTTAATCGCAAAATTAAGTGTAGGTTGCGTCTTAGTGCCGAAAAAAGCACAATTGTGCCTAAAATGCCATCCCTGCTACACATAAACCGTAAAGGGTCATGAAGGGTCAAAAATGTCTAGATCCTCTCCTTGGGATGTTAAAGTTTAGAGATGAGAGGATATAATGGGAGTCAATTTCACCACAAAGTAATTTATATAAGAAGGTGAAATTAAGCATCGTTCTTCTGCTTCTTAAGGAAGGCAGTAAAATTTGATTTAGGCGGGTTTCGTACGAAGGAAGAATAATATTTGGATTCCAACGATGATGACGTTAAATAAAAAGTAAAAACTGTTTTCATGCGGCAACTTCCTGTTTTTTATACCCTAAACCTGAAAAGTCAAAGTATATTAACTTTGTGCAAACGTTTGTAACGCACAGAAATCAGCGAGTACGGTATAGAATAGTATATAAATTCTTGATCAGCGTCACCTCGTGAGCTGAGCTATTCGTCAGTCGATCTGTGTGTTGTCCGTAAACACAGGATGAGAAGAAGGAGTTGAGGTAAGTAGATAAAACCCGGCACACATGGTCACATGAATCCAAGAATCTGCACTATTGAATTATTTGAATTATATTGAAACGAAAATGAGTTCTCTTGTTTTGCTAGCGTTATTGGTGGAAAGGTAACAACGGGTAACTGAGAAAATAAAACGGAAAATTTTGCGGGTCTGTAGCAATCCTTTACAATTGCCAGATTCTGCGTGAGTAGTGCAAATCAGTTTTGTTTACCAATTGAAAATTTTCAACTTGCAGATTTGTTGGATTGTACCAAATTAATAAATCGGCATTCAACATGATTTTAGCAGAAGTTGGACGATTTTTTTTTTGTAAAACTTCTTGAGTTTTGCGGTGATGCTCTTTTAAGTCTTGTCTAATACTATCCAATGTAGTATTTAGATTTTCCACAAAAATTAATGTGTTGAATTGAAAGTTCATACATAAGTCTTGTTTTCTTGAGATATAAAACGTACTCTGAGTTTGAAATATGAAAAATTGGAAAAAATACGCCTATATAAAGTGACGTCATCAAATTAATAGGTATAACCCTAATAAATTCGAATAAATTTCAACCAGAGTATTTTGACTTGACTTTGACTTATGGTTTTATTTTTCATTACTCTGTTATTTATCATTAAACTTGAATTTATCATCATTGACTTGAATCCCCTTATTAATTGTCCCAATATGTTTCTTGAAGAACGCAGAATATTCAAGTTCCGAGGTATAAATAAATATGCAATCTGGTAGCTCTATTACTGGACAGACGTCAAAATCTGAATAAAAAGCTATTCTACACGTGTAAAAAAATTACAAGACTTTTCAAAATCTTTGAGAAACAGTTTTTACACGCACTTGTTGAAAATACACTTGTAACTTGTGAGCTTGTGAACTAGTAGTTTTGAGAAACAGGCCCCTGGTCTTAACTACAGATAAGTAGTAACAATGTAATTTTTAAGAGCGCCATCCATGCTCTAACAACTGTTGATGAATAACATCCACCACTGAGCATCTGGGACAAATCTGACAGAGAAAATATTGCAAATTCGAGTTCAATAGAAAAAGTTTATGAATCTAGCTTTAAAAAAGCTGACTTTTTGAAGTTGAATCATTAGCTTCATAGCAAGCTTAATGTTATTTTAGAGTACATAAATGGAAATAATCTTGATGATGCAATTAATTTTTTATATGGAGCTCTTTGATATGTTTTCTCAATCTGTACCATACAACCGCAAGATTGCGAAAAATTCTGCGTATCCCTGGTATACAAAGGATTTGAAAACTTTTCGCAACAACAGGAATAGGGTAAGGAAGAAATATGTTTTTAGCTCAGACTTAAATGACCTAGAAACTTATAAACGCTTGTTCCTGGAATTTGAAAATAGCTCAACTGCATTATATCATCAATATTTAGATAATATTAAGTTGAGGATATTGTCGGATCCTAAGAAATTTTGGGGATTCTGGAAATCTGACGGATTCCCTTCGTCATTCAAAACCATTGATGGATTTAGTGACGATCCCATAATAATTTGTGGCTTGTTTGCATATCTTTTCAAGGAATCATTTTGTTCTCATTCTTTCAATCCTGATGAAGGGTATTTTGAATATATTAATTCAGGACCCAACGTTGCTTTGGAAACTATATCCTTTACCCCTGAGGATATTTTCAAGTATATTGGATCGATTGATGAGGACTTTAATGCTGGACACGATGGAATTCCTGCCGCAGTGTTAATTCAATGCGGTTCCATTTTGTGTCAACCACTTTCTTTGATTTTTTGGAAAAAATCGTACATTAGTCCAATTTATAAAAAAGGCTGCAGGAATGATGTTATTAACTACAGGCCCATTGCCAAGCTCTCATCGATTCCAAAACTTTTCGAGCGTATCGTGTATGATCGAGTAAAAATTCACTGTTGAGAAGTCATAACAACTCGTCAGCATGGTTTTGTTAATGGCAGATCTACTGTGTCTAATCTTATCGATTAAACAACTTTTTGCCTTAATGCAATTGAATCTGGTAACCAGGTCGACTGCATTTACACTGACTTCAGTAAAGCATTTGATAAATTACCACACATTTTGATTCTATTTAAACTTAAGTCAATCGGATTTCCTCAAAATTTTGTAAGCTGGGTTAAATCGTATTTGACAGAACGATCTTATCAAATACGATTTCGAATAGTTTTGTCGTCTGCATTTGTTGCGGAATCAGGTGTTCTACCTTGGTTCACTTCTGTTTATTTTAGCCATTAATGATGTTACTCACTTATGAAACTTTCTCATTTGTTAATTTATGTAGATGATATGAAAATATACAGAACTATAAATGCTAAAGTTAATTCAGACGTTCTCCAGTCCGATCTGAAATTCTTTGAAATTTGGTGTTTTAAAAATAATATGTTTTTAAATCCAGATAAATGCCAAACTATGATCTTTTCGCAAAAAATGAATAATTTAATATTCGATTACAATAAAAAAGATACTGCATTAAGTCGTGTAGATGCCGTCAAAGACCTTGGTATGTGCATGGATCCTAAGTTATCGTTCAACATCGTTCACAAGATGTAAAAAAGCGTCTTAAATGTTGTATTATGCAATTGTGCGTCCTCACTTGGAGTAGCAAGTCAAGTCTGGTCCCCAAGTTATAGTGTGAACGAATATAGTGTTGAACGAATAGAGAGTATCCAAAAACGTTTTGTTCGGTTTGCTCTGGGAGACTTAAGTGGAACTGACATTTTAAACCTTCCTCCTTATGAGAATCGTTTGAAACTGTTAAAAATGCAGTTAAGTGATCGAAGGAAATCTGCAGAAAAATTTTATATTTACACCAACATCACCGGTGAATTCGATTCTCTTACCGTAGAAGCAGTAGAAGCGCTAACAACTTAATCTAATAACCATTCAGTAGAACGAACTATATTGTTAACTGCTACCTTAAACCGCATGAGTACCTATGATAATAACTGTAGCGTTTTTGATGTTAACTTGTCGAAAGGTCAACTCAAAAGTAGACTAAAAGATATTATGTAATTAGAGATCTGTGTATGTATGGTTAGAAGTTATGTCCTGTGTTGTCTCTGAGCCCAATCCAAACTTTGGTGGGTAAATTTTTCCCTGGCTCGAAATTGATTAATGCTGAGAAAGTGCGAAAAAGCTGTATAACTGAGCCACTCTGTTTGCAGTTTATTCTCGATGTCATATTAAGGAAATATGCAAATTCTGAGCAAATATCAAAGTTCCAGATAAATATTTATGTGATTTTATACAAAAATATTTTGCAATGATTTGGTTTTTACAGACTTCCTGTGCCATTCATAAAACACTGAGCGCTTTGTTCACGATGTGAGTGAATCTACCGTTGCGGTCACTGACGAGCAAAGCTTGCATCATATTTTTGCAAAAACGATGACTTATGTTTAATAATGATTTTTGTTTTACCAACAGAGATACAACTTGATATGGGAGCATTTTATATAAAAACTTAGGTGTGCACTCAAAATACGTGACATTCACCCACGAAAACGCCCACCTCCCATACAACATACTTTGGTTAAACCTGTGTAATTCTACAAAGAATACTTAAATTTTAACCAAAACCAAAAATGTATTTCTATTTCTTTCAATTATTTTAATATATATTAAATTATTATAGTTGGTTTAGGGTATTCCATTGTCGGGCTAGACCGACTTCAGACTTTCTTTATTTGTTTTACTCGGGTTGTTTTATAACTGCCGGTTAGACGTGGATCAATTAAATTAACATTCAACAATATCTGCAAGAGTTTAATCTGACATGTGGGTTTTGAGTCTAAATAGTTTTATTCATTATTAAATTCCTCAAAAGATTGTGGGAATAAAAGTATCGTATAAAACACTCCCAATGTTGTTTTTTTATCTAGATCGGATCACTATAAATATTAATTTGACTTTTGTTCTTTTTTTTTGGTATTCTTTAAACAATTAATTTTTAATTCGATTTTGAATAATGATTACCATCAAAGTCTCTTGATTAGGTTAGAAGGAAGCAATTCTATGGTTTATTTGAATTTTTAAGTTGAATATTTATTAGTATATTTTGGTTTTTTTACATGAGTTCGCAAGATACCAAACAGTACAAAAAATCCACTTATATTTTAAATAATCTATCATCCGCGATAACAACAATGGCCAAAATGTCAAGAATATTCTTGGTTTTTTTTTTTTCTAACGACAGACATTCTTAAGGCATTTAATATAGATTTGCTTTTAATGCAAGATAATTAGTTATTGGTATCAAAAATACATGAATTGAAGCTTAAATTGTAATTAAATAAAATATCATGCATATAGAAACTTAATTTCATATCGTATAATTAGTTGCAAGTTGAAAAAACTCAAAAATAAATTGCCAAAACGTGCGTTTTAAATGTTATAACAGGTAATCTTCAAGATTTCCGCTTGACATAACATTTAATTTATCTTTGGTTTTTTCCCTCTTATCTGGCAATGAATATATATATATATATATATATATATATTTAAACATATATTATTTAACTTATTTGTGTAAGTTGACAGATATCATTCATCGTAAAACATTTAGATAAGCATTTGTTTGTCAAAAAATGCAAACATACATACATATAAATACTTGAAATCAGAACTTTACAGACAAAACACATTTTTAATATTTCTATAAGACTTTCGAGTTCTACCATTTCCACACAAAATCATGACAGTGTCAAAGAACCCTCGAATTGGAATTTGATACGTGAATGGGACACAATTGACTGAACAAAAACTCTTTTAAAGAAACATCATCGAAATTTCTTTTTATAAACTTTAATTTTCTTAGCAAATTTTTAAATCGGAAACCTAAGCTTTATCCGATACTTTTTAGTAGTTAATAAATTTAATTCGATAAATAATGTTAAATAATTTTATTTTTTATTTTAATAAATTTTTATTTACAAACCGTCGATTTGACAATTTACAGTAAAATAACATATACAATAGCACTCTTTTAATTACCACGTAATAACCCAGTGTGCCATACGGATCTGTTTTGAATTATCCGAAACGGATTGCGTTTAAGATCCAAAATCCGTTTCGGATCCGAAACTGATCCGTTTCCGTATTCCGAAATTCCTTTCAAAAACGCGAATTGCTTTTTATAATTTTATACTTCATAAAATCACAACCCTTAGCGGCCACACCTCAGCGGCCAAAAACAACTAAGTAAAAAGGCTTTGTGGTAACTTCTACGGTGCTCCCTTGTATGATCAGGTCCTATTATTTTCTCATCCCCAACATTTTTCCGTACACACCTACCCTCTATCAGCCACCATTAAAAAAGTTTCCGAAAAATATATTGTTTACGTTTATAACCGTAATTATAATTAATAATTATCCGACTTAACTTTTTCGTTAACCAAAATAATTTAAATATTCTGATAAGTAGTTCAATTCGGTTTGAAGGAGAACTTCAGGAACACGTGGCTAATGACATTAGAAAGTCATTTAGCATAAAAATAAGTACGGAGTTGCAGTTTTCGTCCCTTATTCATTAAAAATAAAATAAAACAAGTAAAGAAAGTCTTAAGTCGATCTAGGCCGACTATGAAATACCCTAAACCTACTTCTCCAAAATACAATAAAAGTATTTATTAAAAATGGGAGTGTCTGTGGGCGGATGAAGCCCATATTTTAAATGCATTTAAATGTTGATGACAAATTTACAGCTCACAGTTAATGCCTTTATTGTGTTTTCGCTATTGCGGGTTGTAAGGGAGGTGGGCGTGTTCATGGACGTATAACGCCCAATTTCTGAACACATCTTAGTTTTCGCATAAAATACATACATGCCAAGTTTTATCTCTCTTAGACAAATATAAGCATATTTATTGAGTTTTAAACTTTTTGGGTTGTCCATTTTTGGATGACATCCATTCTTCAAAACCATCCTTGTTTTGTCGTAAAAACATATGTGCCAAATTTTATCTCTGTAAGTTAAACAGATGTTTACTTATTGCGTTTTCAATTTTTGGGTTGTATGGGAGGTGTGCGTGTCCGTGAGCGGATGATACCCATTTTTATTGTTGTAAATTTTATTGTTGTGGGTTTATTAAGAACTTCTTTATGCAGTTTTCAATTTTTGCGTTGTATGGGAAGTAGGCGTGTCCGTGGGCGGATTCCAAAAATATTCAACAGTGCAGATCCTTGGATTCATGTGACTATGTGTGTCGAGTTCCATCGAATTATCTCAACTCCTTCTTCTTATCCTGTGATTACGGACAACACACAGGCGGACGGACGGACGAACAGACATGGATAGCTCGACTCACGAGGTGACCCTGATCAAGAATATATATACTTTTCTATATCGGACTCGCTTCGTTCTATGCATTACAAACATTTGCACAAAGTTAATATACCCTGACTTTTCAGGTTTAGGGTACAAATAGAGAGGTGTATCTTCGACTTGGCCGAAGTTAAAATACCCCCACGGGCGATTCGTAATGGTACGAAATCTTAAATTGCAGCTCTTTTTATATGAAATTTCAAAAAATGTTACTATTTTGATAACGTCTAAAATACATTCATATCAAATTGTTTTCCTGTAATTTGTGGTTGATGCCAATTTTTCTAACATGCCTCAATTTTGATATAATATACACAAATACCCAATTTCAGGTCTGTAGCTTAAATATTAGCCTATTTAAAGAGTTTTCAATATTATGCGCTGTATGGGAGGTCGGCGTGTTCGTGGATGGATGGCGCCCATTTTTCTATCGCGTCTTAATTTTTATATAAAATTAATTAATATCTAATTTTACTCTTGTAGCTTCGACACAAGCCTATTCAAATAGTTTTCAATTTTGGGGTTGTATGGGGATGGGCGTGTTCGTAAATTTATAAAAACTTCAGAAAACTCTAAATATTATTTTGACGGACTCGTTACGAGTTCAAAACCGGTCAGTCAAAACATAACAAACGTATTCCACGTTGACGGACTCGTAACAGTTTCGAAACGGATCCGCATCCATTTTTGTGCACAATGGGAATATAGTCGATTTAAGTACTATATTAAGGGGTAGTGAAATTTTTTTCTATAAAGCGGGATTGAGAAACTGAAAACTTACAGTATTTTAAGCAACATGACCGACGGATTCAGCTTTCCGTCGAATTTCGAACCGCCATCTTTTCAAAAATAGCTTTTGATATGAATGCGCTTAAGAAATATTGGTTCAAGAGTGTTTTTTGCTCATAAAAGGTGAACTATTGTTCTAGATCAATGCTAGATAGTGATAATAAGATACCATTACAAAAAAAAAGTTTTTGCAAACATTTTTTTTCACCCACTATGGCCCCACCCTACGATTTCTGAAAGCAAAATACTGATTTTTAGGCTAAGTGCTCCTCAACGTTTGTAGAAATGAAATGATGTCATTGTAATGTAGACGCAATTTGTAGATAATCTCAATACTGTTGTAATTGCAATCTAACAGCAAATACTTTAAGTCAAACAAAAAGACATATTGTTTTTATAAAAACTTTTTTTATCCGCAAACCAACAAAGTTGAGCTCCTGAGTAGAATAGAGGATGCAATTGCGTGCGCGTATTTTTAAGTTCACCGAGCCCATAGTGCGACTCAAAAGTTAATTATAACGTTTAAAACTAGCATTAAATTATGAACGAAATAAACTTACCAAATAATTTGACAAGCAATATCTGTCACAAATTATATTCACAAAGAAGTCACTCCCATAACAGAACGACAAAATTGTATGCGTCTTACCAGGGAGTGCCGACTGAAAACACGAACGCAACCTCGATAATAGTTTTTTAGATCGATGAATTCAATTCAGTGAGTGAATGAAATTTCAAATGAGTTTTGATTTTTTTCTAATATCCAACTTTCAATTCTAAAATCCACAATAAAAGGAGAAAACTACAAAACTACACTCGTCGCCAAAAAACTCTCGCAATAAATTTTTTACAAAATCCCAACTTTAAATAACAAACTCATTTTTATTTTGGAAAAAATGGCAACCTTGTGTTTATCTTACGTTGTTGTTATTGTAGTTAAAAAAAAAAACAAATTGGCCATTTCAGCCCTTGAAAGGACTTTGACCGAGCTTTTTATGATCAATTGTGTTGTGTGTGTTATTAAATGTTTGCACACAATTAACCGAGAACTGGACCTACATGTTTTATGCCGACTCCCAACGGCTAAAGTTCATGTTCTCAAGAAGCTTTTGCATGGCATTATTTACTCTCTGAGGTTTGCCATTGTCTGCAGAGAGGTGGTGACCGATCAGAAAAATTTTTTATTGAAAAAACTTTTCGCCGCGACTGGGGATCGAACTCGGGCTCCGAGCGTGCTAAGCCACACACTTAACCTGCACGCCACGGTCACCACGGTTATTGTAGTTATTTGGAAAAATAATGCAATTGAATAACGTAAATAACCAATTTATGAGTGTTATTATTGAAACAAGTGCATATGTAAAGTTAATATTAAGTGGTGCTTTATTTGAAACAGAAAGCACGCAAATCCAGAAAAAGTAAACCTAAACCTTGAAAAATAAAATTGCTTTAATGTAAAAAAAAAAAAAATACATGGATCGTTATGAATATTGCTTGTGTTTTCCTACGGGAAAAGCATTTTGAAAAATATATATTTTATTCTTAAATTTTAACTGATTTTATTACATGTATTTTTAATCTGTAGCAAGTTAAAAAATTTAAGGTATTTTATGTCATGTATTTTGGTATTCCGCGATTTAAATATCAAAGCACAGTTATATAATATCCAGAATTTAAACATTTTAAACATATTAAAATTTATTAAAAAAAATCATTTTCTATCGAAAAATATAATTTAAAAAGTGATTCAAGAGTGAAACATGAGTGACAATTTTTATTGATAAGTTGGAATAGGTATCTTGGAATGTAATTGGCTGGCACATTTTTATCGGCTTCGGATTTACTTTTTATATAAGATCAGTGAATTTTGTATTTTTTTAAATCAAACAGACGCAATTATTTTTCATTAAAAAGGCATTTGAGGGAGTGAAACGTGAGTGACATTTAATTTGTTTTTTGTTTTTGTATTAGAAATGAAAGACATTTTGAAAGATAACAAAAACATCAAGAAAAACTGAAAGCCGACCATAAAAGAGCGTATGAATAAAATACAGAAAAAAAATTATAGTTAAATCCGGATTTATATCAGAAAACAAACTTTGCAAAGATTAATAATAGGGGTATTCTCGCAGTATAGCAAAGATGCAAAATTTGTGAAAATGCAACCTTGCAATACTGAAATATGTAACACTGCGGGAGCGCAAAAAATAACAAATATTGTGAATATTAAAAGAAGTGACACGGACAGGCGAAAACAAAAAATTTAAATACTTACCTACTCTGACGCACACGAAATATAATTAAAAAATTTCTCTCAATCAGAGTATAAGGTTGCACGTCCACTCAAAACATGGGTATCACTGTTGCACAGATTGCACGAATTGCAAAACTTTTATCGCTTGTATTTTGTTGTTGTGTCGTTGCACGGGTTGCAAGATTCTGTAAATTTTGCAATTCTTACACCTTGCAAGGGTTTTGCAAGACAGCGAGAATACCCCTAATATCTTATTCAATCATTTCTGTAATCCGTTGGCATCGACGGAATTGTTAAAAGGCCAGACATATAGTCATATTTCGCACGGTCTTTGATTTTAAATGAGCGTAAGATCAACGAATTAGTCTTAGTGATGTATAGCAAATTCGGAATAAATTTTGTTAAAATGTTATAATTATGAAATAGTTTTTTTATTGTTTTTATTTTATTATGAAATAATCTTTAAATAATCTCTTTCAATAAAAATTTGTTTCTTTTTTGTATAAAAATGTTCTTAATGATAAAAAAAAATTTTTTTTACAAAATATGCTTAATAAAGTTCACCAGATTAACCACAATGCAAAAAAAATATGATTAAAATTATTTTGAAACGTGACTGACAAAATCAGTATTTGAAAAAAACTTGAAATTCTGAAAAAAAAACTAATTTTTTTCCTGCAGTTAAAATTTATACTCAAATTCGTTACGGAAAATTACTTTATTCTTTATATTAACTCAAACAATTCGCAGATTTAAAGGAATTAGAGGAGTAAGAAGAAGTCGAAAAATGCAAATTGTCCGGAAACGTGAGTGACACGCTATTTAATTATAGTTTTTTCGAAATGTGTACATATATATTAAACTTTTAGCATGCCCTTATAATAGTGAGCATAAGACTTATTATACCCATATAATTTTGTGTTAAAACCTTTTATGTTTAATGGAGAAAAATGCATGTTTACTGCTATGACTGAAACGTGAGTGGCAATGGATTTGTCACCGAGCACTAATTTTTCCTTTTTACAAAAAAGAAATAAGCAAACGGTAGATTTCTATTACAGTAGGTAGAAATGAGTGGAGTGTAAGAAATGTGATCAAAAATTATGAAGAATTTGCCTCCATGGCCCGTAAAAGGGTAAGCGAACGACCCAAAAAGAAAACGGAAAGAGATGATCGTCAAATTAGAAGAATATGTGATTCAGATCGATTCCAACATGCTGGACTTATTAACAAAATGTTTCACACGATGACGCAAAAAAAAAATTAGTGACAGAACAGTTCAGAGGCTTGACAGCATGGGTCTTAGATCGCGGAGCCCAGCCAAAAAACCCTTGCTTGTTCCTCGAATTTAAAAACAAAGGTTGGAATGGGCTAAAATTAGAAGGCTAAATTTAGAAATAATAAAAACTTTTTAACAAAAAAAAAAAACCTACTTCAAAATCACTACAAAGTAAAAAATAATTTTAATTACTTTTACTATTTATTTCTTGGTCAAATTTGATAATTTATTTATATTCATTATTATATTGGAAATCTTATGATATCAATTATTCTGAATTTTTTTTATTTTTATCATAAATATATTAATTTTTTATGATTATAAAAGCTTCTAGTCAGCGCTAATCATTGACATAAAATGATGATATTTTTGCCATCCCTACTCTATTTAAGACTTTTTTATTTGGGAATATCCTGCTTCGGTGACGCTGTATTGATTTGTAATCTTAATTTTTCTTAAATCTTAATTAAAATGCTATATGTGTGTTGCAGCTGCACAAAAAATCTGATTACATTAGCGCCGACTTCGAAGCTTTTATTATCATAAAAAATTAATATATTTATGATAAAAATAAAAAAAATTCAGAATAATTGATATCATAAGATTTCCAATATAATAATGAATATAAATAAATTATCAAATTTGACCAAGAAATAAATAGTAAAAGTAATTAAAAGTATTTTTTACTTTGTAGTGATTTTGAAGTAGGTTTTTTTTTTGTTAAAAAGTTTTTATTTCTTTCTTTTAAGAGAAAATGATATATTTTAAAAAAGTGTATAAATTAATTAAACACCAATTAGTTATGCTCATAATATGGAAAAAGCTTTTCTGTCGTTTCTTATTCTGTTCTTTGTCAGTATCTTTATCAGTACCTACTCTTGTATTTTTATCAGTACCCCAATGTCAATATTGACTGAATAGTGTGTTTATAATAGTGACATGCCTTTTTGTCGAGAATATCACACTCTTTGTCATAGTGTTTTCAATAGTTCTACCCATTCTAACAATGAATTTGATAACCCTTAAGTCAATATTATACAGTTTTTTTACACACTGCCACACCCCTTTGTCGAATGACGCTCACTTTATTGACAACAACTTGTTATAAGTGTTCCTACCTCTGTACTAAATATCAGTACTCTAGCGTCAATATTATTCGAGATACAGTGTGTTTTAAATATTGCCACACCCCTTTATCAAACAACGCCCACTTTATTGAAATTAATTGTTTTATGACTGTGCCTACCCCTGTAGTTAACTTTAGTACTCTAGTGTCAATATTATTCGAGATACAGAGTTTTTCTAATATTGCCACACCTCTTGTCGAATAACGCCCACTAAATTTACCGTTATTTTTATAAGTATACCTACCCTTGCATTTTTGCTGTGAATTTTATTGACTCTAGTACTCTAGTGTCAATATTCACTGAGATACAGTGTTTTTCTTATAGTGACACGCCCCTTTATCGAATACCGCCCACATTACTGGCAGTTATTTGTTATATTTGTACCTACCTTTGTACTAAATCTTAGTATCGTAGTAACAATAGTAATCGAGATACAGTGTTTTTTTTAATATTGCCACTCCCCTTCTCGAATAACGCCCATTTGTTTTTTTTACAAAAATTAGTAGTAATTTTTCCTACCGTTGTAATAAACTTCTGTACCTTAGTATCAATACTTTTCGAGACACAGTAATTCTTTTATATTGCCACGCCCCTTTGTTGAATAGCGCCCACTTTTTTTATAGTAATTTCCAATAATTGTACCTACCTCTTTACTTAATTTCAGTACTCTAGTGTCAATTTTCTTCGAGATACAGAGTTTTTACAATATTGCCACACCCTTTTTTAGAATTACGCCCACTTCAGTGATCGTCATTTTTAATATTTGTGCTTTCCCTTGTAATTGTACTGTGAATTTTATTACCCTAGTGTCAATATTTACTGAAATACAGTGTTTTTCTTATAGAGACACGCCCCTTTTCCCGAATACCGCCCCCTTTCATAAACCAGCACCTCCGCGTTGATAATCTCTATATGTTGACAAAAAATTACGGCAATCGGGCAAGTACTTTAGGAGTAATCGATGTACATACATTCACAAAAAAAAAAAAAAAAACAAAAAAAAAAAAAAAAAAAAAACAGAGAAACCAACCAACTTGAGAACCTCCTCCTTTTTGAAGTCGGTTAAAAATTAGACGGAATGGACTGTCATATTCTGAGATGAGTCTAAATTTAATCTCTTCGGAGCAAACGGAAATGCCATTGTGCGCCGCAGAAGTGGCGAACGATTTTCTGAAAAATGTGTATTGCCTACAGTTTAACATTCTCCTTGTGAGGGTCTGGGGAGCGATAACAAGATACGGTGTTGGAGAAATAATCATACTGGAAGGTGAAATTTGAATATGTTATTTTACACTTGTCGATGCATGGAATGAACTATGGACAGAAAAATCGGTTTTATAGTTTTTGAGTTTTTGGCTGATTTTGTCAAAAAAAAACTTGACAATTTTCGAAAAAACGCCGCCATTTTGTTATTTTTCAACCAAAACTGTTTCTTCTAGTTCATTCTATGGCGGTTTTAATGTTGATTAAAACCCCGTTTTTTGTTTTTTTTTTCGATGTCCCAGTGAGTTGTAATCAAGCCCGCCATGGTTTTTTGATGTTTTTTTTTTAAATAATTCCAGTAGCAATATATGTGATTATAATGATGAAATTAATTTTTTTTTTAATATTGTTTTTAATAAAAAATATATATTTAAGTTTTCAAAATGATATCTTATTTTTTATTCAACTTATAGGCATTTTAAAACAGTAAAATAATTTTTTTTTTAAGGTGTCACGTCCCCTTAATATTAATACATATATAAATAATATAAAAATTCTTATTTTTGTTCATAATCTATGTACTTATTTACAGAATTATAATTTAACATATATATGATGTATGGGAGGCGGGCGTGTTCGTGGGCGGATGACACGTATTTTCTGTACACAAATTAGTATTGTAACATACGGACATACCAAGTTTTATCCTTGTAGCTCAAATTAATATAATTTCACTTTTGTGGGTTGTGTGGGGGATGGGCGTATGGCGCCCATTTTTGTGTACACTTAAGAATTGATAAAAAATGCTCCTGTGCCAACTTGTTCAAATATAAACCTTTTTATAGTATTATCAAGTTAGGGTTGCATGGGAGGTGAGCGTGCTTGTGGGCGGATTACGCTTATTTTGTCTACACATCTTAGTTTACATAAAGCTTACATATTTCATAAATATAATCCTTGTAGCTTAAATATAAGCCACTTTACAGATTTTTCAATTTTAGGGTTTTATGGAAGATTGTATTGTTAGTCCCAGTGTAGAGTGTCAAAAATGGCCTGGTCCAATAATTTTTTTAAAATAACTCCTTACATTGATAAGAAATTTGACTAAAAGTTTTTTGGAAATAGTCAAGACTATCACTATATATTTTGTTTTATTTAAATTTTAATGGATCTGTCCCTGTGTATCAGTTTTTCATCATTTTCTCAAAAAAGACTTGACCATTTTTGAATCTAACCCCTTCAAATCTTTGTTCCCATATTCGTTGCTACATGCTAAACATAAAGAAATGTAGACATTTGAAAAATAAATTTGCAAACATAAAACAAATTTTACTTCAACAATGAAATATATTTTCTTATAACATGGTTGATGACTTGGCTTAATAAACGTAAATAATACCAATTCCACACCAAGCACACTAGCCTGATCCAGCACACATCCCTCATGTAATACGAATTTATGAAAAAAATTGAGAATCGCAACTTAATTTAATGATTGTTCCTCACTACATTGTTTGTCATCCAATCTATACTAATTTTTTTTTTTGCAATATTTTAAGTTAAACGACTGACTCTTGATTTACTCCGGTAAATTGTAAATAAATACCGTTTAAAATACCATTGTATAACTGCATTACGATATCTTCATGATGATAATAATTCAATTTGGCACATAAAACTTCAAGTAGGCACTCAAGTGACCAATTGTGTGATTGAACCAAATGACGCATGACAAGAAAGCTAAGTACTTTACACAAAAACAAAAATAAAAAAAGAAAAGACAAATATGTGTAATATCATCAAGTCCTATGATCAAGCACTGCTGTAAAAGGGTTTACCCATAACAATATTTTTGAATAACAGAAATACGATATTTTGGAAAAATAATCATAAAGATGAATTATTAAAAAACGGTTTGTGTTATTAATTAGTCACACGTTCATAATCATACGCTTTTGTATCAGCAGAAAAAATATGTTAAAACTTATGTTATGAGATATGTAGGTAGTAGTGTGCTTTACTTTTGAAAACTCGATTTTAAGTTGACATCATTTTCATATGCTGTATGTTTGTAGAAAAACGGTACAGACCGTTTTTAACATATGTCGGAGCAGTCGAGAAGAGTCTGGGAAGTACACAGAATATAATAGAAGTGTTAGTGTACACTTAGAAAATTATGGAATTTGGGCTGAGGTTGCTCTATTAAAGTTTATTTATTTGAATAAGCTTAAAACAAGCTGTTTTAATACTTCAAATAAAAACTTAAAAACTAAAATTTGTAATTAACAGGGAGTATCTTAATTTACGATTGTAACATATTTTAACTGGAAGAATACATTAGAGAGGGGGATGAAGTGGCATTGGAGCGTTAAGAAGGATATTTCGGAGTAGTGGTCTGCTCAGATGAAAATCGAATTCGTTGATCAAAATATTGGTTACCCGAAGCATTCTGGTTATGGGTTCACTGCATCCATAGTCGGTGCGGTGAAAGTTAAGGTGGAAGAGAGATATAGACATATCATATAGAGATATAGTTGATGATATGGCTGCAGAATTGGAATTCATATAACTCCAATACTGTTTTTATAGCTAAGGATTAGCTTCGAGTCTGATTTGAAAGCTTTCAAAAAAAACATGGGGGTTGTAGTGACTTCAAAAAAAATATATAGGCATTTCTTTATATTATATGAGATTTTCATTTTGAGGCACCAATACGTTTACAGCAACATTATTATTATTATTAACCAGCAGCAACTTGCAAGAAAGTAACGCACAATTCTCTCTCAAATAGAAAAATATCGAAATATCGCAAAAAAGTACATCATCTAAAGTTAAGCTCGATTAACGGTCAATTTTTTATATTGCTTTAATTACTATTCGAATGTCGCGTTCTTGTACCTAAATCATCATTTGTTATCAGAACTTCGTGATCGTTCTAAGCAAGTGTCTGAAAATTGTAACTTAAATCAAATTTGGTCGCCTCACCATAAAAAAGAAGTTACGGTAGGTAAAAATCATACAAAACATTATATATTTATTATCAAAGTGTGTCGCGTTTGCGATCATCCGCCGTTTTTTAAATGCACTTTGTATGGGAAGTATGGAAAGGTTTCATTCGATTTTGCTGAATTTTTAACAAAGTGTTATAAGTTCAAATTAAAACTCATGTGCTAATTCTCAAGTTATTGGATTGATTTTTTAATAGATATTAAGAAATTTTCCATTTTAAGAACGTCAATTTGTATGGAAGGTATACGTGGTTTTCTTGCTATTTGGCTTATTTTCGAACATGATCTTTATTTTTACGATATAAGCTTAAATATCAAATTTCATGACGATAACTTAATAATAACGGCTGTAATCATGTCAACAGACACGGGAACATACAAAAACAGGGACGGACATGGTTAAATCCACATAGGTGGCGGTACTGTTGAATACTATATGTAGTTTTCTGTATCTGCCCCGCCTCCTTATGGGCGAAAAAAAACGTCGTCATAAAGTAAATAGCCACAAGTAAAGTATATATATTCTTGATCAGCATCACCACCTGAGTTGATTTAGCCATGTCCGTCTGTCTGTCCGTCTGTCAGTCTGTCTGTGGACACGATTGCAGCCGCAATTTTGAAGCTATCGTGCTGAAATTCGATATTTAAGCTTTTTTTAAAAAAACTAAGATCAAGTTAGAGGATGGGCAAAATCGGATGAAAACCACGCCTACCTCCCATACAACCCCAAAATTGAGAGCTCTGTAAAGAGGCTAATATTACAGCTACAATACTGAAATTCGGTATTTGTATATTCTATGTCAAAAATTTGGTGTGTAAGAAAAATGGGCGTCATCCACCTACTAACACGCCCCCCTCCCATACAACCCCAAAATTGAAAACCCTATAAAGAGGCTAATATTAAAGGTACAAAACGGAAACTCGACATTCGTGTATTCCATGACAAAACTGAGGTGTGTTAGAAAAATGGGCGTGATACACAAACTAACAAGCCCACCTCCCATACAACCCTAAAATTGAAAACGTTATAAAATGACTTATATTTAAGCTGTAGGAAAACAATTTGATATGTATGTATTTTAGACACATAAAAATAATAAAATCTCTCAAAATCTCATAAAAAAGCTGTCCAATTTAATATTCTTTTACCTTTAAGAATCGGCCGTGGGGGCCAAGAATTCGGAAAGTCGAAGATATACCTTACTAGTTTTTTATTAATATTACTAATATTAAACTCACAAATAATATATACGATGTTTTTGGTAGGTAATGCAATAATTAGCTGTAATTACTTTAACTAATTTTTATTACAAACGTGATGGAAAAATATGTCGCGTGCTAGATGTTGCGTTCGCGATCAGGCTTAAGCTCAATAAAAAAAAAAACGAATGAAAATATGTCAAAATGACAACTATTTCTTGAAAGCCACATTAATCTGTTTTAATTTACAATTCACCGCTTTAAAATATTATTTTGCGTTTCACAGATATCTGCATTTTTCAAGATGCAGTCGAAAACGAGTTCCATTTTTTGTCGCGTTCGCGATGCCATGTTTATTGCCAATATTTTGGAAAATAAAATCTAGAGAGCCTTACTTTTTTCTAAATAAAGTGCTAATAAAATGCTTTCGAAAACTTGAAAAAAAAGAAAATTTGTTTTGAGTTTTCTTAATTTTTTTGCTCCTCAAAGGCGTACGAATGTCGCGTTCGCGACTATGGAAATGCCCATATATAATAAATACCATAATATTACAATAAAAATAAACAATACAGAACAATCCTTTTTATTTTGAAACATTTTAGCACCAATTAAAAATCGTCTTGGCAATACTTTCAAGACTTTTCAGCGATTCTTTTTTGCGCATCGCAGACGACTCATTTAGGCGATTGTTTCAAGACTCACTTCAAGTAGGAGCAAAAGAGTCTTAGACTGAGTGCATAGAAAACGCCGATTCAGACAGGCAGGCAGGCTGATATCTGTGTGAACAAACGAGATACAAATATCTATCTATCTCGCTTTTTCAAACACTCTGCCTGCCTGCCCGTCTGAATCGACGTTTACTATGCACACGGCCTTACATTGGGTATGCTTTGAGCGTTAAGGCGGTCAGGTTGTTGCTCGTAGGTTTGTAAAAGAATATAAATATTTTGCAATGTTTTGGAAAATATGGTGTTTACAATTATTATTTGCAGACAATTTTTAACATACAATTTTTTTTTATTTTATTTAGGAATCACAATGTATGAATTCTTATAATGTATTCTTAAAACATCTGACAGATCATTACATTTTCTGCGTAATTTTTATTTTATAATGTGTGCAAATAATTGCTTTAATCAAGTTCCCTATTGTTTCTTTTGTTACTTTCTACATTTTTAAATTCTACATTTAAAATTTCTACATTGAAAATTTAAAATAAAAATGTTAGTTATCTGATAGTATAAAGCGGCTTTTATATATTAATATGAAAATTAATTCATAACTTCTTTGATCTTTTGATATTTTCTATGTTTTTAACCGACTTCAAAAAGGAGGAGGTTCTCAAGTTGGTTGGTTTCTCTGTTTTAACACATATTCTTTTATTAAACATGCTATTTGAATAGCAACAAAAAAACACTAAGACAAAAACAATATAATAATGACATTGAACACAAGATGAGATTTGCTTAAACCAAAGGTGCAAAAGCTTTTGACAATTTCTTGTTTCAGTGTAAAGCTGTGGACTCGGAAAACTCTCTTTGTTGTTGTTTGAACCGTGCACTGATGACCACTGCCCTAAACCTATATTTGAATTCTATAATATTCAAATATATATTAATATACTAAACAACAAATAGAAATATTTTCTTATGTTTTTTTAAATCCATGTATTTCTTTATAGGTTTATACATGTTTAAGTACTGTGGTTTATATGGAAGGCGGGCGTGTCTATGGGCGGATGACATGCATTTTTTTTGCTCACCTATTTGCTGTGATGTAACATACGAACATACCAAGTGCTATCCCTGTAGCCCAAATAGCAACCTCTTTATAGAGCGTGGAAATGCTTGTGGATGAATGACGCTAATTTTATATCTTATTTATGCCAATATCTTTTTTGTGCCAGATAATACCTCTAAACCAGGGATGCGCATACTAAAACATACAAATTTTTGTGTTTGTATTTCAAAGCTTCTGTTTTGCAAGTTAACACTGAACGAAAAGCACGAGTTTGTTCATTGTTACAATCAGTGTTGCCAGAAATTTTTGAGGAAAGACGCTAGAGGGTCTTCAAAAAATGGCTAGAAAGGCTAGACAGCTTTAAAAAAGAAGCTTAAAAAGGCTAGGTTTGTTTACGTTATTTTTTTATTAAGCATGATTGTATATACCCTACGGCGAAAGCAGGGTCAATTGCCCTAAAGAGACCGGTCCTGTGACAGTTCTTATTTAACCTTTCACAGGACAGGTTCGATGTTACTCAGAACGGGATGAAAAGTTTTTAATGTGTTTTGCTATATTTATCTTATCGTTGCCAATAGCTCAATGGAAGTGCGCCAGACTGTCACGCGGTAGACGTGGGTTCGTATCCTGGCTGTGCAAGCATCAAGAATTTTAATTTATTAATTTAGATTCTTATTACGTTTCATTAACTGCTCAATTAAAAAAAACTTTGCTTAACACCTTGAAAAAATTGTAAATTTAATTTTTTGTTTTTAAATAAAAAAAAAATTTTATTGCAGTTTTGCCGGGAAATGAACCAAGGTCAGTCTAGTACTAAACGTGAACGCTAGCGAGATCGGCTAAGTATGGATTTACAAAACATTGACTCATCTTGTTTGAGTCACATTGACTATTTCTCCGTAGGGGAGTTATATAAAAGATTTCTGTCTTACTCTAGTATTTTTTCAATAAATGTTTCAATAAATCAAAAAACAAAAAATGCCTAAAAATATGCTTAGATTTTCAAAAAAATCAAGCGTTCCGCACTCACATTTTACGGAATTATGTTATAGTAATAATTATATTATTATTATTATACAATTATAAAATTTATTCTTTGCTTTTGTTAAATATTCATTTCAGTAAAAAAAAAACAAGTTTTTCTGCAAAATTCGGATTTTTCTGTATTTGATTTATTGACGTCAGGATAACGTAGAAAAAAAAATTGAATCGATTTTCGATCCAGTCGAGAATAGCTACAGAAATGTAATACATACTTACTGAAATCTGGCAGAAAATTTATAGCGTTAACTTGGCTTTTATATTACAGTCCACAACAAAAGTAAAAACGTAACAGTCGGATTCGCTGCATTAATCATTTGAATAAAATTTTCAACGAGTGAATACCAACTCATGAAAGAACAGAAAAATAGAGAAACACAAAACGAACAATGAAAATTTTTCAAAAGTGGAATTTTGAACGCTGTTCTCGGATTAATTCAAAAAATTCTAAAAACTTATAAGCAAACTAGCTGGTACCCGGCGCGTTGCTGCCGTCCTTGTCCAATGTCTGTTCCAGTTTACCAATAGAAGGCCATCAACAGAGAAAAACTCCATACTGAGTTTCAATATTCTGTAGTCATTATTTCCAAAGCTTTTAAATATAAACAACTGTCTTTTATGAGCGAAACCGAATCCCTTGTCCAATACCCGCTTAAGTTTGCGACTATTTCGGAGTAGTATAATATCTTCAAATTGTAAATCTAAACCGAGTTTCTTTAATATGTGACTATTATTTCCAAAGTGATTCAATTTAAAAAAAAAATATGTTTCAAATATATGGGCAATCATCGCATAAAGTCCATTCTAGCATTCCATTTGCAGGACACCACCAAATAGTAACTCCATTCTGAGGTTAAATGTTCTGTAACTTTTACTTCTATGCTATTCTGTAACAAAAATTTCAATTGTATGCGCAGAGCCACGCCTCGTTTTCCAATGCCCGTGTTTGTTTTATAATTGAAAGACCTGGCCAATCAGTTGCTTCATACTGAGTTTCATTGTTATACGACATTTAGTTCCAAATCTATCCGATATCAAAAAATGTAATTTTAAAGGCGGTGCCCTGCCCCCCTTTCCAAAGATCGCTCAAATTTGATAGTCTAAGGGCTCGGCTCAATAGTAAGTTCGTACCGAGTTTCATTGATGTGTGACTTATAGACGAAAGTAGAACCAATAAATTTGTGTTCCTGAAAAGTGCCACGCCCCTCGCGGGTAAGAGGGTGAAAAATACATTACGACCTATTCTCATACCTACCAAGAGTACAAACAAAATTTCATTAAAATCGGTTCAGCCGTTTAGGAGGAGTACAAACACTAACACCGTGACACGAGATTTTTATATATTAGATTGTTAAGCGAAGCAAAAACATTGGACAAAAATAATCGGCTATTTCAGCCGAAGCCGAAGGTCAAAATATCGGCCGTTAAAGCCGATTACCGAAACTGAATAATCGGTCAGACACTACTGATGATACAGAATCATTCCCTACAATAGTTTTTTGTTTTCTTCCACTGAGATAAGTTTTAAACCAATTTAATGCTACGTTTCTTACTCCAATATTGTAAAGCTTTTTCAATAAAGTGACAATGTCCACAGTTTTGAAAGCTCTTTTTTAGTCCAAAAACACTGATATTGTAATTTCTTTCTTTGATAGACTTTCCTTTCACTCTGTAACTAGTGCGGTTTGACATAAATGTTTGGATCTTAAACCAGACTGTTCCGGTATTATAATTTCATGTTTATCTAAGTATTCTAGCAGTTCTTCTTTAACTATTATTTCAATAATTTTTTCATCGCATTGTAACGTTTTTATGGACCGTATCTCTACAGGCTTAGTTGTTTTTTTGACCTTTTCCACTGGGACTATCGCTGATATTTTCCAAGTGTCTGGAAAGATACCCTGTTTTAAGCTCTCGTTGAATAGACAAGCATACACGTGCCCCATATAATCAATGGAGTCTTTTATAACTTCTTCGGTTATAGGTTTTTTTCCTCCGTATTTGCTTTTTAATGTGGAAACAGTTTAATTTATATCATTAGTGTTAATTGTTTTAAGCTTAAATAATCTTCTATCTATATTTGATATCTCTTCATTTTGGATAATATTCTCAATGTTGTTTCGTTTTTGTTTTATGTTCTCCACAAAGGCATTTAATTTTCTTCTTCAAAACACTTATTACTTTGATAACTTTCTTTATTGTTGAGGTGTTGCTAGTCATATTCAGTGGCGTAACTCCATAGGTGCAAGTCCGGGGCCCTAGAGCGATAGGGCCCTTCGCTGACTCTACAAATAGCAAATGTTACAATCACATGTACTGTCTTGTTATATTGTAATAATGTCCTAAGTGTAAACACTATTATAAACTGTTGTTTCTACCTTCCGTACAAAAAATCTTCTAAAACATTAGCCTTACTACCCTGTAATGTTTAAACATAACAACCATGAAAGCTATGTTTGTTAAGTGTCGTTAGCTGTTTGTTTACATTCTTTTTCTCAATAATAAACGGTAATTAGACCAACAAACTATTGGGTATTTCCATGTAAATGTGGAGACGATAATAGATTCAACACTGCCATCAAGTGTCAAATTTATGATTTAATATTATAATAAGTTTTAGTGACAATTTTAGAATATGTGCTTAAGAAGAATCCTGCTATTGGGAAGAAAATAACATTTTGGAAGTGATAGTTGTAGTTCTAATGACAAAATACCATTATCTGTATTGAAATGTCAACCAATTGCAAGCGAGTTATATTTATTATAAGTTATAAATATAATTATTTAAATTTTTCTTCATTATAGCCTGAAGTTGATCCTTATTATAATACAATTTTGATTAAATACTTTTGTTTGTTATTAAATTATAATTTTTGAGCATTAGAGCTGGAAAAGGTGCATACGAGGTCCTTAATTTAATATAAAAACCGAAAGTAATAAGAGTTACCAATTTCAATGCGAGTTACCGCATATTATTTTATTGCTAAAGATAAATTTAGTGAAATCCTGCTGATTTTATTTATGCCAAAGCTAAAAACTCTACTCAAAAATTTAGCAGACAAATTTGAAAGAAATACAAAAAACACGAGTTACTTACCTAATTTATTATTTCACTGAGTAAAAATTATGGTACCAATTAATTTTTTAACCAATTTCTAACCTAAAAAACCCATTATTTTCAAAAAGAGTGCATTTGTATTTCTCAATCTAAATAACACAAATTTAAAGCTTAATTTAACTCCATAAAACTTTCTGAATGTAACACGAGCTACCATGGAATTATCCTATTAAGCATTTATCATTTGTGGTATTCTCGTTAGTAAATATTTGTGAAGTGAATTTATTTTGTGTTATATAACTATTGACAATTATTATTAATACTAGTTCTTTCCCGTCAAAAATGACGGGCCGGTTTCAATTAAGGAAAAACCATAAAATATTGAAATCAGCAATTTTTAATTCCGACTATTTATAAAATACTTTAAAACAAAAACGGAAATCATAGTAGGTACGACGAAATAGGTTTATTTTTTTTTATAAAATTTCAAAATGAAAAACATAGAAAGTTTCTGAAGTTTCAATAAATCAAAAAACAAAAAATGCCTAAAAATATGCTGTAAAATTTTTCAAAAAAATCAAGCGTTCCGCACTCACATTTTACGGAATTATGTTATAGTAATATTCAAATTATTCATTCAAGCAAATCATCATTTAGTAAGGCTTAAAAACTTAGTTTTTGCGTTAATCGTCCTAAAATTCAATAAAGCGTAACAAAAGAACTACAAACTAAACTGCAAGTCCCAATAAGACTCATACATCCAAAAAAATCTATATTTTATTGACGAAACTCAAAAAGTTAGTCAATGGGTAGTATAAGAAAGACAGCAAAATTTTTGCTTCTTCTATAAATTCATAGACTTCTTGGATTTTAGGTGAAAATATTTTTATTTGTGAACTAATGTTGATTTGTTGTATTTTAAGACTTTTGAAAGTTTCATTTCTACTTTGTTCTAGATATGTTTCTTTTTTAGTTTTTTGTTGGTTGTATGTGTTGGCAATTACCATTGATATAAGAAACTATTTTTGGCATTTAAAAGTAAACTACAAATTTTTGTTGCAGCAGGCTTAGGAAATAATGAGGAGCAATGTGCAGGTCCTTCTGATAAAGTGAATAAGTATTGCAGCAGTAACGCGTGTGAAGAGTTGGTTACAGATGCTACTGGTTTAGAAGCTCTGGATACCCAGCTTAATCCAACAGAAAATGCAGAAGAGGGAGAACTGCACACCGTATTACGTTATATAACGTTTTGTAAAAATTTTTTTTTTTTAATTTTTCTGATAAGGGCCCTCTTTCAGTTTTGCACACGGACCCTTGATCATCTAGTTACGCCACTGGTCATATTAAACATTCCACATTAGTTTTTGGTTATTGCGATTCACTGATACTTTAATTTGATTTGACTGATATAATGCTGCAAAGCCTAACAAGGCTTATCAAATAAATAAATAATAAAAATAATAATAATATATCTTCCTTTAACCAGAACAAGTATAAATATTAGATATTGCTAGGCCAGATTGTTGATGGATGTGTATAAAAACTTTTTTCACAGAAGGGTTAAACTATTTTCTTATCGCCAATAATCTCGAAATAAAATTTATTATTTATGATAATGAGTGGAGAGAGAAACCGTCAAAGGTTTACAAACAGTATTGGTTTGTTTCAACATAATTTACAATAGTTATGTTAGTTCCAAGAAGTTCTAATAGAAAGTGCGCAAATGCTGAGCAACGTGTCTGTACTAGGGATGTCAAATACCGGAATCCAAATTTTTTTTTGAGCCCCGAAAATCCCAGGATTAGTCGATTTAAGTCTCGGGACTGTCAAAACCAATTTTTTTAATAGCTAATTAAATTTTTCAAAATTTTATCGAAAATATATCCCTTTTGAGAATCTTATTTGATTTTAATTTGAGTTTATTTGTTATATTGGCGGCGCTTTACGAGTTTGTAACACTGTTTTGAGTAAATAGTTGACTTTATGTTTGTAGCAAAATCACCTACTAAAAACGAAAATGTACAACATCATGTTAAATTTAAGCACAAAAAAGAGTTGAAGTTTATATGACCAGATGGAATAGTATGGTAGCCATGTTGGAGATATTTATTTTTCTTAAAGACAGTATGAAAAAGGACACTATTGATCTTAAAATTAGTTTTTTGCTTGATCATGAGTCTGATTAAAGAAGTTGCATGTGTTCTTCACAAAAATATAAATGGAAGAAATCTACTTTGAGCAATCACTTATTTAATATACTCGTTGAAAGGTAAAATCGATGTTGTTGAGGTAGATAAGGGTCCAAGCCTCAAAGATAAATTGCATCAAGTTTTTACAAGCAGTTCGCAAATGTTTCATAATAGAAAAAATACAGCTTATCTCTAGTTTTGGTAAAAGAAATAGACCTTTTTGTTTTTACCTTCAGAAAGCATTTCATATTTTTATCAAAAATCCAACCAACAAGTGTTGAGGTTCTTCTCAACTGCAGCTTTTATATGCAACAAATTGAAGTTCAGGTTAGAGGATAACACTTTAATTTACGCGTTAATTTCCTAAAAATCGCATTTTGATCAAAAGATAAAAAAACTTTTATTAGCTGAAAATGGAATGGATAATATATTTATTTTTTACTTAAAAGTATTGACTTTTTTTAAATAAAATAAACTGTATCATATAATAATACATAATATTGATCTCAAGTGATTTAAAAAGCTTTTATACAATTATAATTAAAATATAAATTACTGCCAATATGTTTGTCAAATTTCATAATTGTTTGTTGCTTTTGCTGATCGAAATGACTAATTTATTCGGTAATTAAAAACATACAAGAATTAGGTACTACAAATCCTACTTGATTGTTATATCAATTTGATATAGAATAATACATATAACAGAATGATTACAGATGTGTTGCATTTTTTGCCAAACAAAAATTACGAAATTCCGGGATTCCGGGTTTGTATATTCAGATTCCGAAAATCCCGGGATTAACAAAACTCCGAAAATTGACATCCCTAGTCAGTAACGATTAGTCATAATTTTCTTTTCATACTCAATCAAAGATATTGTTATGTGATAAGCTTAGATAATATGAAAGTATGTCGCTTAAAATAAATTGATCATGTTATTATCTAAAATCTATTTTTGAACAGATTTTTATAATCGTCTGTCTGAATGACACTGACTGCACGAAAAAATTCGCATCAATCTTTGGTCAAGTTTTAGAATTAATACAGCAGATTTATCAGCAATTTCAGCGATATAATGTATAAAAAAAACAAACAATAATTTGTGATTTAATACTATCACGACGACATTGCCATAAAAAATGTTTATTTATTACTTAATTGTTCTGTTGTTGATGTTGTTGTTGTTGTTGTTCTTGTTGTTGTTGTTCTTGTTGTTGCCATAGGTTTGTGGCGTAGAACACAAGAGTAGTGAATAGGCAATAAGTTAACCCTTAGAGGCCGCACGGGGAATCTAGTTGCCCCAGGCTCAGAAAAAGTTTAATTGTAAGGTGTTAAACCTTTGACATTGATTTAAGTTTTTTAGAAAACCACCTATAAATTGATTGATTAAAATCATTAGGAATGTTGAAGAACTCTTCAGCAAACATGAAACAATCCTTGAAAAGTCTTAGAACACCCTTATTGTTCTGGTACAACTAGGTTTTTCAGCGTTGGGTTATGAAGTCCCCGTGTGGCTGCTATGTGGCCTGGCTGAGGTGTAGCAGCTAAGCGTAAAAATAATACAGCATTAAAAAGTTGTCCATTTTCAAGGGATCGATTTCTTTTACGAATTTACGATTTCTTTTACGAATCAAATGAACGAAAATCGTTTCGAAAATAATAACAATTAAAAATAATAATAAAAACTTTTACGAATCAAACGAACGAAAATCGTTTCGAAAATAATAACAATTAATAATTATAATTCATAACTAATTAATTAATAGCTAGCAGTTTCCGGCGCACGTTGCTACGCCTACACACCCTGTTTTCCAATGCCCGTTCCATTTATATAGATAATTTTAATATTAATAAAACGGCGAAAGATAGTTGTTTGATTCAGCCACAAAATCAAGATATTATAAGTTCTGTGAGCAGTGAGCCATTTTTTTGTCCGTAACAATTGGCAAATTTGTCAAATGCCACTTTTAAAACTTTGAGTGGGTAATACATACCTGATTTCAAATATAATACTTTTTGAGTTATGAAATTGTGCTTTTAAGAGTTACATTTTAGAACTTTATGCCAAATAATTCATGAAGTAACAGGTTTGCAACAACAACAAAGTTCTTTGTAGAACAACCGAGCAGACTAAACCATGGTTTCGTCGGATGCTACTCCGACTCATCAGCAGTCTCTGTATGTAATAAGCTCAACTGCAGCAAAACCAAAACGGAATTACACATATTACAATAAACAAGGTAGCTGCAGGGCTATTCAAAAGTCAAATTCAATACAAACTATTTGATGTCTCGTTTTTTTGCTCTATTTCGTTCAATATTTTTTTGACAGTTCCGACTTTCGGTTCTCAGCCCTGTAGCTACCTTATTTGTTGTACTATGGAATTACAGAGAACCTTTTCACTTTATTAAAGCAGTTTTTTCACTTTTGCTCTTCGCCGGTGCAGAGTTTTATTAAATACTTATAAATAATATGTTGTCCTATTTTTACAATAGCTTGACTAATACTATGTTTACACTGAGATCAAATTAGGTAATTTCGTGAGATAATTTCGAAATTGTACAAAAGTGTTCACACTGGGCTTGGATAATTTCGTTTGACGTTTGATTTATTTTTTTTTTTTCAATTCATTATTGGCCACATTCAGCACTCTCGACAGTTGCCAACTTAAATGTTCAAAATAAAATAATTCCCGATCCTTATAATCTTCCTATCCACAACTTCAGGGCTGCTAAGACTTTTGATTTGCATCCTAGTAGTAGGTTTTTAAGCCTTGATAAAATGTTACGGCAAAAATATCGACGATTTTTGAAGAAAAATTTATTTTATATAAACCAAAACCGCTGACAGACAGTCAGAGCGATTTCGAAATCCTTTAGGATTTAAGACGTTGATATTTCCAAATTCAAAAGTATAGTAAATACTTAATTAAAATTAATATGCTTCTTCGGTATTTCAATTTTCAGTACCTACATCTTTCAATTTTCAGTGAACTGCCAAGTTTTTAAATTACAAAAAAGTTCCACGATTTCGTGTGAGCTTATTTTAATAACTTTTTAAAGTATCATATGTTTGGTAAAAAAATTTTCGTATTCTTTAGTAATAATATATTTAACCCATTTCATACCGCTGCCCTATTCCGTTTAGATATCCTTCTGAATTTTTGTGTGGTAGCACGGCAGAAATGGTTCAAAAATAAATAACTGAAAATCCGAATTATCTTTTGTCCTACCGAAAAATCTAACATTTTTTTGATACAGATTAGAAGAAATTCTTTATATGTATTGCTTCTGACCGTTAAATTATTTTAAACTACCACACCAGCCAATTTTTTCACGAAAAACTCGATTTTTAGAGGTTAACTTTAAACTCAAAAATTGTGGATTTTTCCAAAATTTTAGGAACGATTAAACTCAAATTTTTTTGGAATTTTTGGATCCTCTAAAGTTTAGAGTCTAAACGATTTTTAAACGATTAGAGCATTTTTAGTGCATAAATCTCCTATAACCTACAAATGAACCCAGAACTGCCCAGGAGGTCAATAAAGACCCCCACCTGCAGTAATTTTTTTTGCTTGTTTTTGCATAGTTTAAAATCATAAAATAATTTTGCCCAACTAAATTGTTCTGGATACTCCACTGTGCGTCGTAAAAAAATTAATATACCCCTTACGCAGTACGCGTGGGGGTTTAAAAATACGCATATTCATATCTAGAACAAATGATAAAGCTGTATATATTGAATCGTTTTCCTGACTTTAATCGGATTTTAATAAGACTAATTTTTTTTAAATAATTTATTATACAAAAAATATCTTAGCTTAATCAAACAGGTCCTTTTCTAATTTAATTACGATATATTTTCGTAATTAAATTAAATCTGAATCCATTAAAAATTGTATGATTTGGAAAAAGGAAAGTTTTGTGGGTTTTTTCAAAGCATATTTTTTTTGGCATCATCGAAATGAGAGACGCACGATTTGTCAAAGCAACATGATGTTTTGAAATGCTTGAGGTCATGGGTTTTGACAGATGATATCGTAAAGTTTTTGCAACGCATACCAAAGTACGGATAGCGCACGACCGACCTAACGCAGCATTGCGTTTTAGCTATAATACTGCAGCCCTCAAAATGGTTTCGTCTGTCCCCGTAACTGTGCAGTCAGAAATGCGCTTTACGTTTACAAATATAACAGGTACTTGTAGCTTAAAGTTATCACAAACTGTGCTTTTGAATGTGATTTATGGTGCTTTAGAATTGTTTGTTTGCTTTTCAAAAGTAACGAAAACTTCGTGTGGATCATAATTATTACCTCACTAGATAAACAACTCAAATAACAATGGTTTATAATAAGATCATCACAATTCTATTTATTTGTACATTTCAATAAGATGTGGGTACAGGCAAATTCTTGAATCAGTTTTTGTAAAGATTGCTTTATTTTATGTACTTGTACTCTCAACTGATATACAATATTTAAGAAAAATAAAAAGTTGTAGCTAAGATAATCAGACAATTATCTTAAACAATACCAAAAACGTTTCCAAAATGCAGCCCATAAAATAAACTGTTAATTTCACAGTGGGACGAAAAACAAAACAAAATTTTAATTACAAGAACCAATTATAGAAATGAACATGCAATAACAATAGATTTCAGCTACTACAGCTTTTTCGCACATTCTCAGCATTAATCTATCTGAAGCCACACTCCAGATCTCATTGAATTCTCAAAGATGAACCTTTTGCAAGTTCAACGCACCTGGTGTGACCTCTCAATGTCGTCACAATTTTTATTTATTGATTTTTAAAAATGATGTCTTCGAGTTCTGATGCACCGACATTCAATGACTTTTTGCAGTCATTTAAATTATCGGAAATGGAAAACAAAATCCACTTTATTTAAACTAAAATAAATTTCGTTTTTATAGATTTTATTTCTAAATAACATGATTGAAGTGAACAAACTTAGTTTTCAGCTAGAAACCAACAAAGATCTGCGATAAAAGATGTTAAATTTTTGCCGAGGTATCTGGTTTTCATACATTGCACTCCTAGAGATGCCCCTTATCATAATTTTTTACAATCATTCTTGCATTCATTAAACTCCTAGAGATGCCCACTATCATAATTTTTTACAATCATTCTAGAAGATTTTTGGTGGTCACACCGTGTAATTTTTATTCTTATTTCGCAGGTACCCATCGAAGCAGAAGTGCTATCGTCACATTTTTATGTTATTTTTAAAAATATTTTAATGAAAACAAAAACTTATGGTTCAAAATATGGTTATGGTTCAAAGCAGCATTCCTACATAATCAAAACATTATTTCGCAAAATATGATATTTACAAGACTTTCCATTCATAATTGATTTTGTGTCATTTCTATGATCAACACTTTATTTTAAATGAACTGTCTTTTTCATTCTTAAAAAAATAATTAATGAAAAAATCTTCATTAACTTCACTCCATCGGGTATTTCAAAGCAGAACTGGAAAATTAAGAACTGGAATGTATAAATTAAATTCGAATACTTAATTTTGAGGCTGTGCAACATGTATGCAAAGCTATTCCATATCGAAAAATAAGTATTGTATGGGACGTGGCACGACCCCATGTTCTATCGGTGCCAAACTTCACAAGAACACTCTTAAGACTTTGCCACAGTTTCACCGAAAATTTCATAATGATTGGTGTCTACTTGTAACATATACTCATTCATTTATATGTTTACTAGTATAAAAGCCCGTCACACGACGGGTTGTATTCAAAATAATTCAGTAGCAGACGATATGACATTTTTCATTCACCTCAATTTTATTTTGTTCCAGTCGTCCTCAATGTTTCCTTACCGATGACACCTAACCTTACCCACAATTTTTTCATATAAAAAGCACTGTAGTAGCGAAACAGGTTCTGGTCCAGGCTAACATGTTCAGCCTATACATAGCAATACCAACTACAATAGTTTGAGCGATTTAAAATACGGAACAGGGCGCTTGTCTTTTATATATTAAGATGAGAGATTCCATCAATTATCGGTCAACTGTTGAGCTCACCATCTAGGATGCTTTTGTAACTTTTCTAATTTGAAGAGAATTGTAAAAAATGTGTAAAAAAGTTTTTTTCATCTCTTTTATTTCAGCTGTTATGCATTGCGATATTTCTTTAATAAGTTGTTTCAATCATGTTTTCTTTTATTTTTCATTTTTTGTTGTTGGATTACAAAAAAAAAGTAATAATGAGTTTTTATTAGAGAATGTAACGGATATCCGGTTACTATCCGGTATGTCGGATATTCGGCCTAAATTGAATATCCGTACGGTTTTCGGATATTGCCTCATTATCCGGCAGGCCGAATAGTTTTTAAATGTATTTTTATAATGATAAAAATTAAGCAATGAATTTATCAATTTCAATGTTTGAAAAGTATCTTAAAATAATGAATAGAGGCATACTTTATTCATGAACCAATGTTTTAATTAAAAATAGTTACAAAAACGCTACAAATAGCAAAAATAATAAAAGCAAAATCAATTAAATTAATACAGTTTTGCGTTTTTTCTTGTTTAAATTTTTCAAAGTATCGACCTTACTTCTATTACTTCTTGTGGAAACTATTTTTTCACTCATTAAATTGGCTTGAGACACTGGTTTCCATAACATTATATATTTTATTGATGACTAGCGGATGTAACCTGGCGTTACTCGGGGTTGTGCCTCGAACACAGAAAAAGGACGATTTTAAAAAGTGCTCTCGTTTTAACAGTTTTTAAGTTATCTATTAAATTTTTATATTTTTTTAAATTATCGTTTTTTGGGGTTTTGCTCCCTCCCTTCGTCGAAAGTGTTTAGTCTAATTTCCATAAAACTACCTGCCGGACATGGTTACAATGAAAAATTACATCTTCAACGTCTAGATCTGACGTCTGGTTTCTGAGAACGTCACCCAGTTTGAAAAAGGTCATTTCGAGAAAACTATTTAAAGTTTTTCATAGCATGCATTTTATCTATTTATCTTTTCTATTTTATGTTATCTAGCATAGGATCTATTTCAGTAACAGATACGAATGCTTACCAAGTTTCATAAAGTCTTTGGAATTAGTTATATTTTGTTTTATTCTGAATGGAGTTGAACGTTCATACCAAATTTCATTAAAATCGGTACAGATTTTTACGAGTTATTATAGAGTGCCACGCCCACATAATTCTGCTCAATTTTGTACACCCCCTATGCTCTTTCTCTTAATGAAACGTAATCGGTGTCCAAGTTTCAGCTCAACCGGATAAACGGTGCGCGAGTCTATACGGGACATACAGACAGACACACAGACAGAAGAACAAACATTTGATATTATATATTAGATATTGGTCGTGGCTTTGATTGAGTTAATGCTGAGAAAGTGCGAAAAAGCTGTAGTAGCTGAACTCAAGTGTTATTGCATATAAAACTGCCATATTAATATGAGCTTCTTTATTATTGTGCTCTGATTGTAGCATGTCGAATTAGAAATATATTTAGTTTGTTAACAACGAGCCAATGAACCCACTATTCGGCTGCCGGATATTCGCCCTTACGGCTTAACAGCTCACCGGATATCCGGTATTTGGTATCCGGCCAAATCACTATCCGTTACATATCTAGTTTTTATAGGAAGGCTCTTAAAAGCAAGGCTTATAACTAAAATCTAATTTTATTTCCCGTTCCCCCATTTTGTTTTCATATTTTTTAAATATCTGACAAGATTTTATATAGATTGCATTCATTTGGAGATGGATTATAATGGAGCCATAATAAAAAAAAGAATCAACCACGTTGTTAATTTGGCGTTTTTTCCAGTGTGGAAGAATGAAATACGAACAACAAAACATTCTAGATGGTGAGCTCCACAGTTGACCGATAATTATCGGTAATTGAGGGAACCGATAATTATTATTGATGGAATCGCTCATATAGATTATTTTGATAGTTCACTTAATACTCAATTTTTATTGTTATGCACATGTAATAAAATTGAGAGTTACTTTTAGCTTTTAATATTGTAAAGTACTAGAATCCCAAATAAGGCTTAACAAACAATTAATAATAAAGCAAAGACTAAAATTTTCTCCTTTACATCTAAATATCTCGGTCATAACCACAACAACCTAAAGCTGCATCTTCCAAACAGATTCCTGCTTGATCTAAGTACATCCATTAATAAAATTTCAACAAAACATTTTACATTGTTTCCCTTAATTAATACAATTTTAATTTGTTCCCATTATTCTGTATTTGTTTTTGGTATTTTAGGCAAACAAATACAGCAAACAAAAACAATTTCTTTGTATTTATGATGAAATCATTAAGATATTAATTGAATCTACGTGTTGAATGCTTGCCGCTTTCTCTGAACAATAGCAATAATAGAGTCATGGGCAGTAAATATTCGAGGTACTGCTATCCCATGCGACATCATTGTTCGATTGCCCAAGTGTGGACGCGTGTTCAATTCCGAACTTAATAGATCGACGATAAAAACGAGTAGAGAAAAAGTGATGAGCTTTTGTTCGCAAGGGACTTAAGTGCCGGCTGACATGTTTCTGAAGTCGCTTCAACTGAATTATATTACTTTGCTTAATAGATGCATTGCTTTAAGTGATGCTCTTTTTGTTTTTATAAAATTTCAAAACAGTTTATACACATACATGCACAAAAACAACAAGTATTTAAATAAGTCCCCGAAATTTCAAGAACAGCCATATATATCACACAATAATTTATTGTCGTTAAATTAATATATGTAAAACATACTCGTATTTAACGAGTTTTTGAATATTTTTCGAACTTTATTGTATAGTTAAAAAGTCAGTTTGTTGAATGCCTCCTTTACCCCACCCAACGAGCCATAACACCGCTATAACGAAAAAGCGTGTAAATATGCAGATAGCCTCAGGTGGAATACATTAAATAGAGAGTGAGAGCGTTAAGAAGTGAGAAGGAGCGATGTGGGAAAATTATAAAATATGACCAAGAGAAAAATATTGATAAAGTAAGCTTAAATGTTTCGTCAACTGTATCGAATAATTGAAATAATTTTTTATCAAATGAGCGTTATGTCTGCTGAAATTTCAGGTTTTGTGTCATTAGTAGTCTGTTTAATGAACGCATGGTAGTGCTCATGAATTAAAAAAAAATGTTCGGCATATTAGGGGGGAATCCGCTAAATTTTCTGACGTCAATATATTGTTCGACATATATAAATATTGTTTTTGTGTACTAGAACTTGTATGAATTTATTAGAACTCGAATGGCGGCAGTAAAAGCTCAATTAAAGTTCAAAGTTATTTCATGTAATTTTTACACTTTAATATTTCATTATATTATATATAAAGATAAATTTTTAAATATTTGTTTTAAGTATGAAAAGTTATTTCCAGTTTCTTGTTTTTTCAAACGTATTAAGAAAGCAATATGATCAATTTAAAAAAAACAAAAAGAGTGGAAAGTCCTGTAAATATGTGAACGACTTGGGAGCAGATGACCAACAGCCGACAGATCCAAATAATAAAAATTAAGTATAATATGAAATAGAAACTGTTTGGCAAATCTATATGGGTATGCGAATATTTGAATGTTATAAATAAGAGTATATATATGGATAAATACTGAATACTGTATTATTACTAGAAATTTTTGGAGAGGAAGGTTAATAGAAAAAGCTATTTTGAAATCAGTAAAAAGTAAAAAATAATTTTAAATTACTTTTCCTATTAATTTCTTGGTCAAATTTGATAATTTATTTATATACATTATTAAATTGGAAATCATATTATTTTAATTTTTCTCAATTTGTTATATTTTTATCATAAATATATTATTTTTTTTATGATAATAAAAGCTTTTAAGCCGGTGCTAATTTTTGATATACAATCATGATATGTTTACCTCTAATTTGTCACAGCACTACGACAGTAGCAGTTTTAAGCAGCTTTGCTTCGTTTTGCTTTCGGAAGTTGTAGTTTCGGAATTTAGTAGTTTCCACCGATTGATTTCATCTTCAGACGAGCACAGTTCAGGAACGGTTAAGTCGGTGGGGTTTGTTGATATACCGTTAGAAAGGTGATTTGTATTTACAATGATCTCTCAAATAAGTTTTCTGTTAGTTAGTTTTTGTGGTAGAAACAATAATTTGAATCAAAATCGTGAAATACTTATAAACCCTGTAGCTCCTAAGAATGTGAAAATAGACCCCCCCCCCCCCTCCAATACGATTTTTTGCTCAACTCGACATTACCTTTCATCTCCGTAAATAGTTGCACTCAGTTGCGGAACACCCTGTATATGTTTAATCAATAGTACAAAGTGCGATTGTTTGTGCCTACAATGTTTTGTTTTGATACAATATGAAAGTACCCATACATATATTTTGGTCATTACCATTCAATTTACGATAATATATGCATTATTTATGCTCTTAAAATTAAAATTGTTCCTAAAAAAAAAAAAGCTATTCTGTTTAAACAAATACAAAACAAGAATTTTAATTCAAAAATTTAAAAGTATATTTAAAAAAAACTACGAGTTGGCAACCCTGCAGATATGTAACATGAGCAAGATCTGCGTAATTGGCACGAGCATAATAAGGGGATTCAAGTTACTGTGTCGGTTTTCGTATTGCGTGCTACATACTTTGCTAACATTGAATTGATATGAACGCACTATCAAATTTTGCGTCAAATGAACTGCGTAGCTTGAATGATTCTTTAAAATATGCCATTTATATTGCATTCATTGTTCTATCTTTTAAAATAAATCACATCTAACTTTGTTGGACGATGTTTTAGATTGTATGAAAGAACAATTAACAAACGATATTGACAGGGCAGCTGGTTATGCGATTCAATTATGCGCAATACACATAGAATTTCATGCGTAAAGTTTTACGCAAATCGCTTGTTGAAGTTCATATACAACTAGTAAGGTATATCGTCGACTTGGCCGAAGTTAAAATACCCCCACGGCCGATTCTTAAGGGTAAGGAGAATCTTTAATTGGGGAGTTTTTGTATGAGATTTTGAGACATTTTATTATTTTTATGTGCCTAAAATACATACATATCAAATTGTTTTTGTGCAGCTTAAATATAAGCCTTTTTATAAAAATTTCAATTTTGGGGTTGTATGGGAATTGGGCGTTTTAGTGTGTGAATGACGCCCATTTTTCTAAGAATCCTCAGATATGACATATAATACACAAATACCGAGTTTCCGTTTTGTAACTTTAATATTACTCTCTTTATAGATTTTTCAATTTTGGGGTTGTATGGGAGGTAGGCGTGTTAGAGAGTGGATGACGCCCATTTTTCTTACACAACTCATTTTTGACATAAAATACTCAAGTACCTAGTTTCGGTTTTGTATCTTTAATATTAGCTTCTTTATAGAATTTTCTATTTTGGGGTTGTATGGGAGGTGGGCGTGTTAGTGGGTGAATGACGCCCATTTTACTAACACATCTTAGTTTTGACATAAAGTAAACAAATATCGAATTTTAGTATTGTAGCTTTAATAATAACTTCTTTATAGATTTTTTATTAATAGGGTTGTATGGAAGGTAGGCGTGGTTTTCATCCGATCTAGCCCATTCTCGAACTTGATCTTTGTTTTTTAGAAAAAAGCTTAAATATGAAGTTTCATTACGATAGCTTGATAATTACGGCTGTAATCGTGTCGACAGACAGACAGACGGACAGACGGACAGACAGACGGACATGGCTAAATCAACGCAGGTGGTGATGCTGATCAAGAATATATATAGTTTTCTATACCTACCACGCCTCCTTTTGGGTGTTACACACGTCGTGACAAAATAAATATACCCCTTACGCAGTACGCGTGGGGGTATAAAAATGAAATTGCGTAAAAAGTAACGTGTTAAGCAGATACGCAGCCCTTACGCAGTGACTTGAATCCCCTAAATGTATCTCTTGTTCATCCTGATCATTTGGAGGAAAATATTTTTGTGTACGACTGTAATAATTGGCACATTTTGGTCGAAATTTTTGTATTTGATATCGTAGGACGACCTTATTTTTTTCTTTTATTGGCTTTGGTGAATACAGCGAGTTGACAATTGTGAATCAATACCCTTTTGCATGCGTTAGAATTAATTTTCGAAGCACTTTTTACACTCCGATTACTGAAAGACGATTGCTGAAAGACGTTTTTATTTGAGCTGATGTGTGAGAGCTTGCATTGGCATGGAGGAGAATTGTTTGTCTTCTGCAATTGGTGAAACACTTCTGACCGAACACTTCTTGTGAAAAAAAATTTGGTGTATTGTTGAATTGGCCTCGTCTTGAAAGTCTCATATAGTCGATTATTGTTTAGTTTCGTATTCATATGTATAAATTCATGACTTTTCACCTATTACGATGTCATATTTTAACATAGATTGTATTTTTTGTATCATTTCTTTCAACCAATCGACACGAGCCCTTTTTGAGCGATTGTCAAATTATGCGGAATCCAACGCGAAAAAATTTTGTTAATAGGTAAATATTTATGCAATATTGAATGTATGCTGGTACAACTTATCCCCAAAGATGCCGCTATTTCACGGTAGGTCATATGATGCTCTTGGAATATTAGTTCAACCAAAGCAACAATGTTTTGTGACACTATAACGGATCTTGGACAACCTTCACGAAATTCATCCTGTTGCGAAGTGCGATCACGATTAAATTTGGAAAACCAGCGAAACGCGGTGGCTTGAAAGTCCTAGAAAATCATAGCACAAAAAATTTAAGATTTAAATACATATTCATTGCCAAGTATCTGTAACAATACAAATATCACTCGTATCACAAAACGTTCTGAGTTAGAATTGTTGTTAAATTTTATGATGAAAATGTCTTATTTGGCATATTCACATTAGTTTTGCAATATCTCAAGACTTGAAAGTCTACCTACGTGTTTTAAAATGTATGATACAACTCAGCTTAATTTATAAATTTAAAAAAGTATTTTTTAACTTATTTATAAAATGTTCATCACCTAAAAGTTTCACGTTTAATTTGAAAAAATTGATTAATTATTCATTTCTATTATTCATTTTTCGTTATTTTGAATAATGCATTCAATGTTTTATTTAAATTAATGCTATTCATAGAGAATGCTTTTCACAAGAAATACAATTCATAAAGAATCGTTATTCATTTAGCATTCATGCATTCATTTTTTGTTCATTATTGATTTGTTTATTCATCATTCATGTTTTAATCATGAGACAAAACTATTTTCAATCTATTCACGTGAAGCAACCCAGTGGCGAATTTAAAGCTGAAATTTTACCTCTATTAAGAATATAAAATAAAAGCCCCCAAACCTCCGTAAGTTACGCTGTTGCAACAAATTAAAACGATACAACTTTGGTTGTATCAACTCGAACCAAAGGTATGAATAAAAAATTAATTATATTCTTAAATTTGAATAATAAAAATGAATGCATTATACTGAATAACAAGAAATTAATAATCGAAGTGAATTATAAATAAATGTTTTCAACCCTCGAGGACTATCGTCTGGGTGGAATCCACCCATAAGGCTAAATTTCTTGGAGAAGTATATAATTTTTCATGAAAATCATCACTAAATTATAATGTAATCCTCATTTGAATGTTTATTGATGTTAAGAAGCACAATTTACTCTTTTAAATTAAGGTGATATTTACATAAAGCCAGTTTATTAAGAGGCTTGGGTGGTTTACACCCACTATAGTAATGGCGTTCCAAAATTGTGGGTGTTTTTCACCCACGATAGTAATCAGTAATGAAATATTGTATGTGATTGCTATTATAAAATCAAATAAAAACTTTTTAACAAAAAAAAAAACCTACTTCAAAATCACTACAAAGTAAAAAATAATTTTAAATTACTTTTCCTATTAATCGTGGTAAGATCTGATAATTTATTTATATACATTATTATATTGGAAATCTTATTATTTTAACTTTTTCTAATTTGTTTTATTATTATCATAAATATATTATTTTTTTTATGATAATAAAAGCTTTGTAGTCGGCGCTAATGTTTGTCATTAAATCAGGATATTTTTACCATCCCTGCCCTAATTTCAACTTTTTTTATTAATTTAAGTTTAAAAGTAATTTTAAAAGCTTTGCATACATAAACATTATCAATCTACTGTTTGAGTGTGTGTTGCAGCTTCTCAAAGAAACTGATTTTATTAGCGCCGACTTCGAAGCTTTTATTATCATAAAAAAAAATAATATATTTATGATAATAATAAAACAAATTAGAAAAAGTTAAAATAATAAGATTTCCAATATAATAATGTATATAAATAAATTATCAGATCTTACCACGATTAATAGGAAAAGTAATTTAAAATTATTTTTTACTTTGTAGTGATTTTGAAGTAGGTTTTTTTTTTTGTTAAAAAGTTTTTATTTCTTTCTTTTTAGAGAATATGATAAATTTAAGGAAAAGTTTGTAAACACAATTATTTAAGCTCATAATTTAAAAAATGTGTTTTTCTGTCGTTTCTTATCCTTTTCTCTTTTGAATTTTTTAATACATATGCAAGAATTATTAAGGAAAATTTAAAATATTTCACTATTTCATGGTTTGTTGGTTATTTTCAATTTCTGCCTCTTTACAATTTTTATTAAAGTGTCACGCCCTATTTTGAATCCCGCCTATGTAATTTATTGATCATACTTTAAAATAATTCAACCTTGACCTGCACCAAATTTCAGTTCCCTAGCATCAGTATTAACCGATATACAGTATTTCCTTAAAGTGCCTCACGCTATTTATAATCTTTCCCCCTTTTTAATTATTCTACCTACCCACCTACCAAATATTAGTACCTAAGTTTCAATATTTACTGAAATGCAGTGTTTTTCTATTGTGACACGCCCCTTTGTTGAATCTAATCTACTTTCTTGATTATGTTTAATTAAAACTCTACCTTTTCTCGTATTGATTTCAATACCCTAGTGTCAATATTAACTGAGATCATATTGTAATAATTGTGCTTACCTCAGTACTAAATATCAGTATTCAAGTGTCAGTATTATTCGAGACACAATATGTTTCAAATATTTCCACACCCCTTTATCATACAACGCCCACTTAATTGAAATTAATTTTTTATACTTGTGCCTACCTCTGTAGTAAACTTTAGTACTCTAGTGTCAATATTATTCGAGATACAGAGTTTTTATATTATTGCCACACCTCTTTGTCGAATAACGCTCACTTAATTGACCGTAATTTTTGATAATTGTACCTACCCTTGCATGTTTGCTGTAAATGTCAGTACCCTAGTGTCAATATTTACTGAGATACAGTGATTTTCTTATAGTGACACGCCCCTTTATCGAATACCGCCCACATTATTGGCAGTAAGTTTTTATACTTGTGAATACCTCTGTACTAAATTTTAGTATTCTAGTGCCAATAGTATTCGAGATACAGTGTTTTTTCAATATTGCCACACCCCTTATGGAATAACACCCATTTTTTTTTACAAAAATTTATACTTATTGTGCCTACCGCTGTAGTAAATTTCTGTACCCTAGGGTCAATATTATTCGAGATACAGTAATTGTCTTATATTGCCACACCCCTTAGTCGAATAACGCCCACTTTCTTGATAGTTATTTGCAACAATTGTGCCTACCTCTGTGCTAAATTTCAGTACTGTAGTGTTAATTTTATACGAGATACAGAGTTTTTCCAATATTGCCACACCCTTTTTTAGAACAACGCCCACTTAAGTGATTGTAGTTTTTAATATTTGTGCCTGCCCTTCTATTTGTACAGTGAATTTTATTTCTCTAGTGGAAATATTGACTGAGATAAAGTGTTTTTCTTATTGAGACACGCCCCTTTGTCGAATACCGCCCCCTTTTATAGTCGGGCACCTCCGCGTTGATGGTCTCTATATGTTGACAAAAAATTACGGTAATCGGGCAAGTACTTTAGGAGTAATCGATGTACATACATTCACAAAAAAAAAAAAAAAAAAAAAAAAAAAAAAAAAAAAAAAAAAAAACAGAGAAACCAACCAACTTGAGAACCTCCTCCTTTTTGAAGTCGGTTAAAAAAATCACTAATATTTGCAAAAGTTTTACCTACCCTCTCTGTAGGTACTGCTATGAATCAACTTTGCCAGATACAAACTAATCTATGATGATAACTTTTGAAAAAAAATTTTACTTTCTGCCGAAAAAAATTATTAATTAACTTTTTCTTATATACATTTTAAGCTTTCCAAATCATTTAACTAAGAGCCCATGGCGTAAAAACTAAAAAAGTTACAACTGATTTTCCAGAATGCATTTTTTATTTTTTTCTCTAATTGCTTTGTTCCTAAGTTAACGATTATATAAAAAAAAAAACAAAATGAATTACATATAAAATATTCTTGTTTTTCAGTAGTTGGGTATTCATTCTTAAAAATAAATTGATTAGTTTTATAGTTTCATTTGACAGATGAGAAACGCAGATACTAACTGAGTATGGGTGGATTACACCCAACTATAGTACTGACGTTAGTGAAATAGACGATAGTTCTAGAGGGTTAAAAGTGAATGTGAATTCAAAATTTTATTCATGGATCAATTGTATATTCATTGAATGTATTCTCGTGTCGTTATTCACTTGTACTTAGAATTCTGAATATGAATGCTGATTTAACAGGTCTGATTTGAATAAATGCGAATCCTTAAGAATGGAGTAAAAATATTCATCATCCTCTAAACCTATTTCGTACCTAACGGGATAGATGTAAAGAGTGCTAAAATAATTCAAAAAGCTGTCATCTTTGTTTGCAGTTGTATTCGGCTTAAACACATGCGATTTAATAAAGGTAAACTTTTATTTTCTAGGAAAAATTATATCAAGCAAACTAATTAACATAAGCTGGTTAAACTCAGAACTGCAATTATTGTGACTAAGCGGTATTTCAAAATTTAAATTGGCATAGGCGTTACATTAGAGATTCATTCAATAAAAAAAATAAATATGCCAGAAGTTGGGAAAAATATAAGACTGAATTATTAACTAATACAAATTAATAACAGAGAATTAATTAATTGAACACAGGCAGTAGAAAATATTCTAAGAAATTATTTTATAAATTAAATTAAATTATGTTGTAACTTTAAATGAATCAATATTAATCTGTTGAAAACAAACATTTATCAGAAAGTGAAAATGTTGCCACCATTTTTGCGTTTCCAATAATCTTCTTCACAATAATCGCCATCGGAGACGATACAATTACGCCAACTTTTTTTCATTCTTGGTCTTAAGCTCTCGGTGCGAATTCTATATGATTCTATATATAACATTTTTTCCATGAAGCGAAATTTAGCATTGAGTCATTTGCATTTGAGGAATTGAAAAAAGTCACAAGGGTCCATATCTAGCGAACATGATGCTCATTGAACGTTACTGATATGTTTTTGGTTATTGTGGTTCTGGCCTCTTTCGATGAATTTTCTCAAGAAAACGCTTTAAACACTCAAATAATATGGAGAAATAATGGATTGACCCTGCTTACTGAAAGTCTTCTTTTTTAATTAAATTTGGAATCAATTAAAAATTATGACAAAGTCTTTCTTTGAATTATGACGAAGTCTTTCTGTAAATTATGAACTTGGGATCTAAAGGGTCGTTTTCACAATGTCCGGTTAGTCTATCTCTTAACCAGTGTTGCCGGAGTAAATTTATTTTTATATCCAAAATAGAAAATAAAAATAGCCAAAATGAAAAAAAATAGCCAAAAGGTTAATTAATTGTATTAGAAAAAAGAAACAAAACTAACATTCATGCCTTTTTTAACTAACTAGTTTTTTGTACAACATAGTACCGTTTTTTACGGGAAACAGATTTACAAACATGTTTGTTCTTAAATATGTTATAAAAAATTATGTGTTAAAAATATAAGAGCATATTTTAAACACATTTAGGGCAAATATCCTTTAAAAAGACGGACCTTTAGTATAGAAGGACCTTAGCTCATTAATGTTTTACTTGATAAGAGTAAAAAAAACTTAATAAAAATAAGGTTTGCATTTTCGGAAGTAAAAACTGTATTACATTTTTTTTTTTTTAGCTTTGAACCAAGGATTTCAGGTGTTTAACGTATTCAGTCAAGTCTGCCTTGGTTCAGAAATGGGAGATAGATAAGTAGGTGAGAAAGTGAAATAAAGTGAAACAAGTGGAGAATGTTTTATATGTGGCGTAATGCTATATCAACTTACTTTTCCATGCTAACTTGCTTAATTTTACTTTTGAAAACAAACCACAATTACTTTCAATGATCAAAGTTATATACATTGTTGCATAATCTTATGTGACACATGATTCGAGATGTTGCATGTCAAATTATTGGATATTTTTGCGCTCGGCTGCACGATTAGCATCACTGGTCGTCTTCAAATGAAGAGAGAATTTCACCCTCACGTTTAAATTTTAAACCATTTCCCTGCAAACATTTGGAAGACGATTGGCAGAGAAGTGGATTTTGCGATGCACCAGTGTTTTTGGGAAAATGCATCGCTTTCAAATGCTCAAGCAATGAATGCGCGAGTCACGAAAATTTTCAAAATGCTCCTTCGCTCATTTCGGCGATTGTTGGAAGATGGATTTTTGAAAAATATTCAAAATCAATTATGGGAATATGACGAAAAGCTCTGAAAAATCGTTAAAATTAATCAAAAAGTTGAAATAATATAGTTTCGAAGCAACGTCGCATTATATCGAAGCGAAATAAAAACAAATTCACAAAAACATTCATTGAATTCGGACAGAACAACGATGCTTCAGAGCAAAATACCTCTCGGCGGTTCATTTTCGAATCTTCCCGGCGAACCGGCCTTAGCAGCTTGCAGTCGGTGATACTCGGATGATGCGATTATCAGACAATTGAAAATGTTATATGTAAAATAAAAAAGAAATTTTCGCCGGAATGCAAAAATAGCCAAATGAAAAATAAAATCGCCAAATAGCCAAAACTGATCACGAGCAAAAAAAAATAGCCACTTTTGGCTATAACTAGCCAAAACGGCAACACTGCTCTTAACTTGCTGATAGCTAACCGTACGATAATTATCAAAACAATTTCGTTTTCGACAAGTCTCGATTAAGTTACTGCCGGTTAGAACATGATCTATTGATCATTAATTGTGAATTATTTCAATTGTGAATACGCGAAAACTGCATATCAGCTGTCTTGAGTTTACTTTTTTATGATTTTTTGCCGTTAAAAAATTTACAGTAAAATGCTAGAATACACACAGAGGGAAAAACCTATGGACTCAATACATAAATTTATGTACTCATCGCATAGTTTTCTGCACACAAAAATTTTACATTTTTCATGTATTGAGTACATGTTGAAATCTTTATTGACTACATAATGCTTTCAAGCGGTTATGTAGTCAATAAAGAATTTTATGTACTCATCGCAAACTGTTACAAATAATTTTATGTAATGAGTAAAGATCTTATGTACGTATTACATAGATTATTGACTCAGTACATTCATAATTTACTCATTACATATTTGGAGTACATAATTTTATGCAATGAGTACATACATTATTTACTCATTACATATTTTAAATGCATAATTTTATGTAATGAGTACATACATAATTTACTCATTACATATTTTTAGTGCATACATTTATTTAATGAGTACATCACCCAAATCACCCTCTTAACAAATGCAATAAATAACTTAATAAAGAAATGACTAGATTTCACAAAATAATTGCCAATTACTTATAGAAACCCAGCCATTCATTTCTTATCCAATCATCGCTTTTGTTCTAGAGTACAGTGGATAAAATCATTCCCGCTCTGATTTTCTACAGGCTTTAGAGGTGTTGCTTATTTGAAAATCAAGAAACGAATGACATAAAACAGCAAAATCGTGTGCCGATGTGCAACAGATACGTGTACTGAGTCCATATGTTATGTACTGAATAAATGTGTCACTTCAATCCTATAAGGGGGACGTGTACTGAGTCCATATGTTATGTACTGAATAAATGTCTCACTTCAATCGTATAAGGGGGACGTGTACTGAGTCTATATTTTATGTATTGAGTAAAGTTTTTGTAAAAAATTACATAACACGTTGATTGAGTACACGTTGCTTGTATCTATTGAAGTTTGCTATGTATTCAACACATAACATGATGTATTGAATACATTTTTTATTCATTTTAAAAAGTGAATAAATTGATATGTAGTCAGTACACGCTCCCTTTACTCAGTAAATACTGCCCTCGTTGCGTTCTCATACAAGTTGCAGTGAATAGATTTTACATAGCTGTCTCTGTACTGACTACATAACTTTTTCCCTTAGTGCACTGGTCCAATTAATTAATACATTTAATTTAAAACAAGTAAGGAAACTCTAAAGTCTGTCTAGCCCGACTATGGAATACCCAAAACCTCCTATAATATTTAAATAAGCATCTTAAAATACAACAACAAACAGAAATAACTTCTTATTTTTGTTGAAAAACCATGAATTTCTCTAAAGGAAGAGGCGTGGTCGTGGACTGATGAGACGTATTTTTTGTACACAAATTAGTTTTAATTTAAAATACGGACCTACCAAATTTCATCCCTGTAGCTCAAATATCTCTTTATATTGTTTTTACTCTAGTGGGTTGTATAAGACGTGGGCGTGTTCGTGAGTGAATTACGCCCATTTTCATATAAGTTTTGATATAATGTACCCACATATCAAATTTCATCTTTGCGGGTAAAATATAAATCTTTTTATAGTGTTTTTAATGTCTTATAGGGGGGTTATCGTTCGATTAATTTGCTAACGTCAAACTGATATAGCGTGATTCCCTTCATTTTGTTTTACAAAAAAGCACATTAACGATCAGCAAGACATGAGAAGCAATATATTTCACTATGGAACAAATTCTGGTTAGCAAAAGTTCAATTCTGGTCGATTCTGAGAGTGAGGCGTGAAAAAAGAAGCTTAATTAGAAGACCCGCATTGCGACTTTTGTTTATGTTAGTTCAAAGTGCCTACTTATAAGTAATATTTTTGATGACAGAAAATTTTTTAAAGAATGAAAAAGGCAGAGCTTTCACATAGCAAGAAAAAAACGCATGTGTACGCAATTCTGGTACGGTATCTCGGTGTGAACAACTTCGGTTAAATATTAGTTAAAATTAACTTAACTCTCTTCGTAGACAAAGCAATAAAAGCCGAAATATTTCTGTTATGATCAACCCTAAAAGTTATTATTACTAAGGATTACGGAAATTTTTTCTAACGTATTGATATTTTAAAAAACAACGAAATTAAAATAAATCCAAAGATAATAAATAATGGAACTTTTTGTAAATAAAAAAAAACCGACGCCTTAATAATGCGAATTGAAATGCTGAATAAGCATAATAATTTCAATTTTAACCCTTTACTGTGTCATGTTGTAGATTTGCAGCAGACTGATTTAGTCAGTGGTGTGGTGAGGGGGAGAAGGGGGTCTATCATGCCCCGGGCGCCAAATCCTTCTCAAGACAAACAAAATTTTAAAAAATTTTTAAAAAACTGTTAAACGTGAATCTGCTAAACGATGAACCGGAAACGGTTAGCGTTATTGTCGATGGACAAGAAGAATATGTAAAACCATTAGAAAAATTAGCAAATGAAAACACTGCCACAAGTGATATAAGAAATGAAGCTGCAATCTTATTGCAAAATATACCGAATTTAAATATCATAACTTTAGTCCATTTCTGGCATGAACTCTTTAAGAGAATTGATCGTGTGCAGCTCAGTTTACAAGGACCTAAAATAAAGTATAGAGAAGCATTCAATGATCTCAAATAATTATCGACAAATTTTGCAGAAATTCGTAAGGAGATTTGTGAAAAGATTAACGTAAAGGCTAAGAACCCTTGTAAAAAATTTTGAAACGATGGAATAATCCGCATATAATATCGCCAACAAATGCCCGGAGAATTGACTCGAGATGTTGGCCTTTCCGCAGAAAGCGAAAAATCTCGCGTTATGAAAAGCGTTCTCGATCGTCTGCAGCAGGAAATAATTTCAGACGACAAAAACCCTCGAAATATTATTTGATAAGATCGTTCTGTCAAATACGATTGAATGCAGCACAAAATATTGAGGAAATCCTATTGATTTAAGTTTAAATAGAATCAAATTGTGAGGTAATTTATCAAATGCTTTACTAAAGTCAGTATAAATGCAGTCGACCTGGTTATCTAATTCAATGTTTTTTAGGCAAAAAGATGTAAAATCGAGAAGATTAGACACAGTGGATTTACCTCGATCATACACGATACGCTCAAAAAGTTTTGGAATCGACGAAAGCTTAGCAATGGGCCTGTAGTTAATTCCCATAAAAATATAAGACGCTGCTCGACTCGAACTCGCGAACTTTTTAAAATTTTTTATTTATGTGAGCAGTCTTAAATTAAATTTTCTATGTAAGAAAATATGTGAACAAAAAGAAAAAATATAAATAAGAATATTCGAACCAAGTTAAAAATATTTTTTTATGTGAACAAATTTATGAACAGTTTTGAATTAAATTTTCTATGTAAGCAAATAGAAATATAATACAAAAAAATATTTGAACCAATTTAAAAAAATTTTTTCTATGTGAGCAAATTTATGAAAATTGCTATGTGAACTCCAAAAAATTGTTGAAAATATGTGAACAGTTTCAAATTAAATTTTCTATGTTAAAAATTATGTAAACAAATAACACAAAATATTATAAAATTAAACAATAACAATAAATTACAAGTCGAGCAAGAACCTATCCAGTGTAACAGGACAGAGATTTAGAATGTTAAAAAATAAAGCCTAAGGCCGCGCTCATAGTGAATGTGATTCAGACAGACAGGCAGGTTGAAATCTGTATGAAAAAAAGAGATGCAAATGGCTATCTATCTCGCTTGTTCACATTGCCTGTCTGCCTGCCTGTCTGAATCGGCGTTCACTATAAACGCCGCCTAACAGTGTTTGTGTAAGCTTATAAGTGGACAGTTTTTAAAAAAATTGTAAATTGAACTTACCAATAAACAGATTGAAAGAAACGATACGTACCTTAAAATAAAAAGAAAACATATTAGATCTTTTGAAAGCAGAAAAAGTCTTTTAAATTAAAATTCTTCATGAAAGAAACGAGTTTAAATATCCAAGTAGAGTATTTTACTTGGAAAGGAAAGCCGTTGTAAATTGTGTAATAAATAAAAAATAAACAAATAATATTTTTCAAACATCGAGTGCTGCTTCATCGAATGAAAAAACGACACAAGGAAATCATGAACGTGCTACTAGGAATACCATTACCATTCTTAACATAAATTTATGGCAAATTACCGGATTACTCAAAATCTAACTATTAACCCATTGCAGATGGCGTGGTTGAAATTTACTCTGACTATGATTACCTTGATTTGTTTTATTGTTGGGCTATAGATTCCTATTAAAATTCTAAGAACATAAGTTAATTTATTTTTTTTTATCGCCATTCGTTGAATAGTTATGGACCTCTCAATTCTGCAAATCGTCCGAAAACGCCAGAATCGGGAAATTTTCAATTAATTGTATCTACGTCAGTTTTTATCAAATTCTTATAACTAAGGTACCATTGGAAAGGTATTGGAAAAAACTTTCTGGAATAAATATATAATTTTAAAGTTTTGGATGTTAGGGTTGCCAACCAATTTAAAAAAAAATGTATTTGCTAATATCTCAAAAAATGTTCCCCCTTTGGAGAATTTTTTGTATGGATAAATAATGAAAATAAGCACTAAAACCCCCACCCTCCCATATGCTATTCAATTGCAGTAACAACTTTTCAAAATTCGATAAATAAATTCAAACATTTAATGCCAATAGCCATTTAATGCCATAAGCAATCTAAACTAAAATAATACGAAAATACGTAGAAAATGTTTGGAGGATCCTTCAAAAGCTTTCACCTTTTTAACCCATAACAATAGAAGGCATGCATACAACATGCACGACAACAAAATGTCGAAAATGATATGCCAGACATATCATTTTCGATGTTAAAAAGAATTAAAACTAATATAAGATCCACTCAAGGCAATAATAGATTAAATGGACTAGTCCTTGTCAATATTCATAGGAAGTTGACATAAATTTAAATGAAATTATTAAAACTATTTCACAATTAAAGCCAAGATGCATGTAGACTGAAAACTGATCTGAAGAGTAATTTTTTTATAATGCAAAAAAGATCTCTGACCTTTAACAAGGCATAATTAATTTAATATATTAAGTCAAGCATGGTAACCGTGGCATGCAGGTTAAGTGTGTGGCTTAGCATGCTCGGAGCCCGGGTTCGATCCCCAGCCGCGGCGAAAAGTTTTTTTCAATAAAAAATGTTTTTGATCGGTCACCACCTCTCTGCAGACAATGGCAAACCTCAAAGAGTAAATAATGCCATGTAAGGCTTCTTGAGAACATGAACTTTAGCCGTTCGGAGTCGGCATAAAACATGTAGGTCCAGTTCTCGGTCAATTGTGTGCAAACATTTAATAACACACACAACACAATTGATTATAAGAAGCTCGGTCAAAGTCCTTTCAAGGACTGAAATGGCCAATTTGTTTTTTGTTTTTTTTTTTTGTAAGTCAAGCATAAATATATAAATTTAATTTTCTTTTCTACATTTATTTCTTGTTTTTAATGAAAGAACTCATCTGTCCCAAAGAATTTTTTCCCAAAATATAAAGTGCGCTAAAGTGTATGAATAAACAACTTACTTAATTTTTGTGTAAGTAATTTTGTGTTATCTTTTTTATTAACCTTTACCCTGTAATGTGGGTTTTTTGTAACGTTCGCTGTAACGTTAGGTCACTCGTGTCTCGCCCTTAAATTTATCTAGGTAAATCACTCATAGGGCCCAGCAAAAATTTTTACATGATGATTGGTGTCTCTATTCGACGATTAATAGGTTTTTTTACTTATTAATTAATAATAAAAAAATTGCTGCAATAAAGATTATCAAAAAAATAATTTCTTTTTGTAAATAAAACCAACAAGAAAATTAGCTGAAATATTTACATTTCTAAAATTTTTTAACCTCAAAATTGGCTATTTTTAAGGTAGGAAATATTTGGTATTTAAGTGTTAAACTTCTGTACTAGCAAGTTCATTTGTGTTTTAATAAAAATTTCTTAGCATTATAATAAAATATAGTATTAGCTCTGAATATTGGGGAGGATGCCCACCTGCTGAACAGGCACACCTACTGAACACTGTCAGATGTGAAGTATTTATAGATAACAGAGCCAATGTGTTAAGCGTCGAAGTAACATCTTATAAAATGATCACTTTTGACAAATCATTGAATTCTACATGGGTATTGCTTTAACCAAACGGCCGTTGCGAAACAAAATACTCGAAAAAATCGATGCAGATCAAAAAAAGTTCATATAAATTTAGTGAATTTAAGAGTGTTTTTTTATGGGCAAAAATTTGAGTATGAATGGCATTCATAGTTTAATATATATATTACACAATTCAATGCACAATCGAACGGTTTTGTGCAATGGAAATAGAATATTTCGCGTCATTTCATGAAGGAGTCACTGCCCACCTACCGAACAAAACAGTAGGCCCACGAACTGAACAGTGTTTAGTACGATCATATATAATTTTAAATTATCTAATAAAGAATTTCAGCATGGCGTCGTCGAAAAAAGTGAACGGTACGAGAATTGGCTTATCAACATTTTGAGGAGGATGCTGAAGACATCAAAAACTTTATATAACTTTTTTTTTATTTAAATTAACTTAATTTTAATAAGTTATTTTTATTCTCTTTCGAATCCAAATGAATTTTCTTCTGTGGTAATTTATGTAAGTCTCTACAAACCACTGAAAGACTAAATTTTTCATTAATGCTAAAAACGAATGGTTTAACCAAAGATCATATTGTATGATCTTTGGTTTAACCATAATTATACCCTAAACCTGAAAGGTCAGGGTATATTAACTTTGTGCAAACGTTTGTAACGCATAGAACGAAGCGAGTCCGGTATAGAAAAGTATATATATTCTTGATCAGCGTCACCCCGTGAGTCGAGCTATCTATGTCCGTCCGTCCGTCCGTCCGTCCGTCCGTCTGTGTGTTGTCCGTATACACAGGATAAGAAGAAGGAGTTGAGATAATTGGATGAAACTTAGTACACATGGTCACATGCACCCAAGGATCTGCACTATTGAATATTTTTGGAATCCGTCCACGGACACGCCTACCTCCCAAACAACGCAAAAATGTAAAACTGCATAACTCAGCTCATAATAAGCCTACAACAATAAAATTTGGTATGTATGTGTTTTATGTCAACACAAAGACGTTTTTGAAAAATGGACGTCATCCGATTACGGACACGCCCACCTCCCATACAACCCAAAAATTGAAAACGCAATAAATAAGCCTCTGTTTAACTTACAGAGCTTAAATTTGGCACATATGTTTTTTGTAACAAAACAAAGATGGTTTTGAAAAGTGGACATCATCCGCCCACGGACACGCCTACCTACCATACAACGCAAAAATTGAAAACTGCATAACTCAGCTCATAATTAGCCTACAACAATAAAATTTGATATGTATGTGTTTTATACAATCACAAAGATGTCTTCGAAAAATAAACGTCATCCGTTCACGGGCACGCCCACCTCCCATACAACCCAAAAATTGAAAACGCAAGAAATAAGCCTGTGTTTAACCTACAGAGCTAAAATTTGGCATGTATGTTTTTTATGACAAGACAAAGATGGTTTTGAAAAATGGACGTCATCCGCCTACGGACACGCCTATTTCCCATACAACCCAAAAAGTCTTACACGCCCACCTCCCATAGGGAAAGCACAATAAAGGCATTAACTGTGAGCTACAGGAATAAAACTTGGTATGTGTAAATTTTTCACCAACATTTAAATGCATATAAAATATAGACTTCATCCGCCCACGGACACACCCATTTAAAATAAAATTTTTTGTTTTTGAAAAGTGGGTTTAGGGTATTTCATAGTCGGCCTAGACCGACTTTAGACTTTCTTTACTTGTTTTTTAATGTTGACAGCGATGTGGTTAAGGTGTTCAGTAGCTGGGCCAATTTTTTTGGGGGTCAATTTTTGATACTTTTGGAAGATCAACCGTCGCAACTGTAATTATTGAAAATTTTAAATTCAATTTAAATTTCTTTTTAGCTATTAAACTTAGCTTTCAAACGCAACTAACAGCTCCGAAAAATTATGTGTTAAACCTCGAAACGAAACGTGTTCAGCAGGTGGGCATCCTCCCCAACTAGGAAAATTCATTAACACAAAATAAGAACAAAAACTCTTTTTTTTATTTTTAACAAAGATTCACTGTTATGTAGTGTCACTTCTGTCTTTTTCAAAATTCAAACACTCCTTACTTAGCAACAACCGAACATAAACTGATAAGACCGATGCAAGATGTGAACGCCACAACTAACATTTTTTTCCTGCGAGGTAACTGCCGCTAGCGGAACGCGTTCGCGATATCATGGTCATGGGTGACCCCACGTTACAGGTTGAAGGTTAAGTTAAAAGAAGAGTTAAAAGTGGTTTTTTTTTTAACAGCAATCAATGTAATTTTTAATGCAGATTTAGTTTTTTTTGCTTGTCTTTCCTTACCCCACCCACCTCTAGCGTATCCTATATCCACCACTTTCTTCAACACATTGGATGTTTATCATATCCTTAGTAGTTTTCGGTTTTTAAAATAATCATATTTGGAATGAATATAATACAAGAACTTCACTACAACAAAGTGAAGTACGGGCAAAATCTTTACACCGTGGTACACTGGGTTCGCTTGCATGGGAGGATTGGCCAAAACTTCAAATCTAAACTGTTAAAAATTTCCTATTTAAAAACCTATTTAATAAAAAGCAACGAAAATAAGTATTTGTCGATGAATTAATTATATGAAGTACCAAAATGCTTAAATCGGTGGACACTACTCTTTTGGGAGATGGTAAAGATCTGTCAGCATCGATATTTATATTCGATTCTGCACACAAGACAAAAAAAAGTCAAATTAAAAATTACTTTCCGAAGTGGTAAAGATGCATTTGATATTGAATACATTTTTTTGAAAAACCTAATTTTTCCCTTTTGTAAGCCCTAAGAAGAAGCAGCATATTTGTGTCCGAAACAAACAACGATAATAGTGGTATTCAATGAACGCCGTATTGGTGATGTAAACAGCGTATGTTCGGTAAGTTTACGGTAACGTAATTTGTAGGGATTAAACATACGCAGTTTACACTACAAAAACGTGGTGTAAACAGAACGTATAGTTTGCATACTGCAACTGTGGCATTTGCAACTTGTTTTTGGCACTTTAAAAGAATATTTTAAACTTTGTGCTAACTAAAATATGATAAACCTTTGCTACATTTAAAAGAATTGCGATAGTTTTAATTAATTTTGAGATGACAAATTTAGTTTACTACCATTAAATTATAAAACTTATAAAATTATAGTTATACGCTTCAGTATATATACGTCGTTCATTGAATACCATTAATGATTGAATCCGATAACCTCTTCGAAATACTACCGATGCCAGTTTCCAAAGTTTATGTAACCTGAGTAAAAAAAATTACTTAATATCGAGTTTAAAAGCTAACATGAAAAAATTAGAAAAGAATAGATTACATTCGATTCTAATAGATACATTTAAAAACTTATTGTCTTTAAGTTTATTTTTAATTTTTATTTAAATTGCGCCTTCACGTATATCACCAGGGGTCGAATTGTCTGTTCCGTTCACGAAACGCGCAATCGTACGAATGAAAACCACGTTACTCAGTTTACGAATGAACGAATTAAAATTTACGATTGAAAAGAACAAATCGTGAAATATTTCGTAGCAACGAACACGTTTGTTTATGTTGAAAAACGTATCGATTAGCGTTAAGTCTAATTCAATCACGTATGCATGATATAGTGCCAAATATACATTTTTAAGTAACAAGTTATACGTTCACGGAACTGACAATTCAACCCCAGATCTGGATACTGAGTTTCAAACAAAATAAATAAATATAAATAAATGCTCTTAGCAAAATATATGATTTTTTAATATTCTTATACCTCTAAGGAAATTTGATGCCATATGGCATCACTGCAAAAAACCACTTAAAAAAAAATAAAAACTTTTTTTATTGATTATGAATATTATGATCATATATAATAATTATTTGCACAATATAATAGATCTTTTTGACTTGAAATCAAAAAGATGTAGCGAAAGTGTGTTAAACACACGATCAACTTTTTCCTAAAATATTACTTTAGTGCTGTCATATAAATGCGCTATAATCTAAAGTTTTTATGTATTCATCCATTGTAACATCAGATTAGTTTATAAGGAAATTACGAATTGTTAACATTTATAATTGAAGCAGTTGAAAAACCATAGTTTTGCTAGAATTAATCACAAAAGCACTGTGTTTCTCGTAAGTACTGTAAAGTTAAGAGTAGAAGAAATAAAAATTTTTGTATTTTTTGGATTAATTTAAATAATATGAAACATATAATGTTGGTTTTTTACAAATAGTACTGAAAATTCAGGAAATTTTGTTGATGACTGGAAAATTGCTTTAATAACACCAATTTTTAAAAACGGGAACAAAAACGATATATCTAACTATAGGCCTATTTCTAAATTATCTACTTGCTCGAAACTCTTTGAAGGCATCATTAAGAATAAGTTTTGCTATGTAGCTAAATGCTTGATTTGTCCTAATTAGTCAGCATGGATTTGTTACTGGACGTTCAACTGTATCTAATCTGGCTATTTTTTCTGAAGATTGTATTTCTGCCTTTCGGAGCGGATATCAAGTAGATACAATTTATACCGACTTCTCTAAGGCATTCGACAAAGTGTCGCACAATATTTAATTACTAAAGTTAGCCAAATAAGGCTTTCATTCAAATCTATTACAATGGCTACGGTCCTATTAAACAAATAGATATTGTACTGTTGTTGTTGATAAGGCTAAATCAGCCCCTTTCTATGCTTCATCGGCAGTTCCTCAAGGGAGTATTTTGGGGAGTATTTAAACGATATAAGTTCTTGTTTTGCTAAAGCTAATTATCTTTTATACGCAGATGATCTTAAAATATACACAGCAGTTAAAAATCTTTCGAACTCTGATTATCTTCAGGTAGAACTGTTTAATGTCTATGCCTGGTGCCAATATTAATAAACGCTTCCAATTCACGTTCTCCAAGTCACAAAATATTTTCAATACGTCCTATCACATCGGCACCTCTGTATTGAAGAAGAATTTCAATACAAGTTAATAGAATTTCAGACTTACATAGGTGTAACTTTTGATACCAAATTTACTTTCTATAATCATTTTGATTTTATCCTCCCGAAAGCTTATGCTATGATGGCTTTTGTGCGACGAAGTCAGATCTAGACTTGAGTATGCCTCATTAATTTGGAACCCATATTATGCTGTCCATATTAATCGCTTCGAACGTTTACAAAAAGTTTTTACTCGTTATGCTTTACGATCTTTATACCCTAGTGATCCTCTTCCCTCTTATAATGTTCGATGTTGACTTATAGATCTAAAAATATTGCAAAGTAGAAGAACAATACTTTCTCTAATGGCCATTTTTGATATAATTAGTGGTACTATTGATTGCCCGCGTCTTTTAGGGGCGATTTATTTTAATATTCCTTTTAGAAATCTCCGGTTCTATGATTTATTTTACGTCGGAATGATAATAACGCAATAAACGCTCCTTTAAATCGTGCTTTAATTGAATTTAACAGGCTATCTAAAGAAAGTGAAATTGATTTTTCATGCTCAAAATTGTTTCTAAAAAATTTATTAAACAGCTGTTATCGTTAATATGTTTAAAATGGTTATGTATGTTTTAATTACTATTTTTATTTATATTTAATTAATAAAATTTACTAAAAAATGTTTTACTATATTTTATTCAGACTTTTTTTCTTTATGTTAATTGTAGTCAGTAAGGAAACTATTCCATTGATGAAGTCTTATATATTAATACGTGAACATTAAAGTTTGTCGTACGCTTTTTTCGTATTAATTAAAACTTATATCATTCGAAAGGTTATGTTGCCCAGATGTGCAGAATGTATATATAAATGATATATCTGATAGAGGGGGTTCCCAACCTTCTAAGAGAGAAATTAAATTTTTGAGAAAAAACCCGCTCTTTGATTAATATGAAATTGGTAGAGTTTGGGGTAGAGTTTTTGAGTTGGTCGAATTTGAATTTTTTTTAAAGCAACAATTTATTGAAAAAATGTAGTTTTATCCATTCGTCAATTGTAAAATTTGTAAAAAAATTGTGTTTTGAATTCAAAAATTTGACTTTCCATGTCAATATCTTAATCGAATTTTAACGGTTTTTTAATTTTTCTAATTTTTTCTAAAAGTTTGTTAAATTTTATTTCAAATGTGTTAATAATAACAGCAAAGTTCTAACCAAAAGTATTTTTAATGAATTTTCTTAATATTGTCGTTAGTTATTTAGCGTGAGTTTCAACCAAATGCCAAGAGAGAGAAAAAAATTGTCTCAAAATGAATGTTCTAAATTGGGAAGCCAATATCTCCGCCATCTGTGAATATATTTTATTTATTTCTTTTTTGTATTTAAGTCTTATCAGTTAACTTAAAAAAACTTTTGAAAATAATATTGTTTTTTGTTTTTTTATATTTAAATTATTCCTTTTAAAAAAAGACCATAAAATTTGATTTATTCTTAAAATATGGGGTAAAAATGATTTTTGTTGTAAAAAAACTAAAACTAAAAATTGCATTTTTGATTTTCTTTCAAAGTCTATGCCGGATTTTAGGTGAATTTATTTTGTCTTGACACTAAATTAATAAACTGTCCGTGCCATCAAAAAATCAAGGCGTACCCCCTATGATTTCTTTGACAAAATTAAATTTTTTTAAAATGTTGTTTTTCTGTATTTGAACAAAATAATAATATAAAAAAATATTTCTTTTGAAAAAAATAGCTTTATATCTCTAAGCATAATAGCTTTATAACCATCTCGCATATAATTATAAAAAGGCAATCAATAAATTGGTCGAATTTCTAACCCAGGCGATACAAGTACAAATAAATAAATAAATAAATATTAAATATTGAAAAAGTGCCTCCGGGGTACTTCGTCCTTTTGATAAGAGCAGTGTACTGAAAAAAGCACAATTGTAACGAAAATGCCATCTCTTATTTGGTTACAAACATGTGCGCAAACTTCATTAAACCTGACCGGTTCAGATTAAAGGTATAAAAACTGTTTTTATTTTAAAAACTGTAATTTTGCGTAGTCTGCAGAATTTAAAAATAGCTTAATTTCTAATATCATTTATGAAATTCTTTCTTACCTACCACCTTAGTATGTTCTAACTTAGCCATATATTTGTTTTACTATCTTAGTTAGATTAGCCAGGATCTTACATATCTAGCTACGTATATTATCTAAGAATATATTATAAATTGTTACCTTTGTTTGCCGACGTGATATTATATTAAATACCGGCATGGCTGTGAACGATGTTTTGCGTCTGCAACGTGTTTTCGGCAGTTTGGCGTTTTTAAAACACACAAAAACAAAAACAAAAAATTGAAACCAAGATAAATATTTAGCTCTTGAAATCCGCACTGATTAAACTTTAAAATCTCTATGTTATTCGCTTTGATTTTTATACTGTTATACTGTTAATTTGTTTTTTTTTATAATTAGGTAATATTAATAATAATTTAAGTTTTTAATGTCAGTTATGTTTTTTTATTTTTTTTTTTAACTTGATGTTGTTTGAGTTAATTTAAATAATACTTAAATTGTTGGCGATCTAATACTTTTCGGAGTTAGGTTAATTCTATACAGCTATCATTCGTTTGATATCTGCACAAGGTAAGCACGGTATTTGTACAGGTGTTTTTACTTAGCTTATTTTTTTTGTTTTGTTTTAAGCTTATGCTAAATAAAACTTAAAGAACAAACACATTTGTTCCTGGACGGCGTATATAATAAAAGTTCCTTACGCTGCAGCAGTAAATGAACTGTTAAAACAATGAACAACAATTACAACAACAATAACAACAACAAAACAGCTAAGACAACAACTACACAAATAAAAAGCACAACAACAATGATGCACTTCATATACAGCTGTTTAATTAAGTTCTTATATAATTAGCGAGCGAAGATGTTTTTTTTTTTTTTTTTTAGTATCTAATGTTAATGGATTTGCTTCAAATTCAATTAAAATAAAATAAAGCAAGGATTTTAATTTGTTTTGTGGCATTTTTTTGTTTTTATATTGTTTTGTTTGATTTGCTTTTCAGAATACATCACCAGAAGGTAATTAAATTAATGAAGTTTTCTGTGCAAACACAAGTGCGCGCGTTTATTCAAGCGTTGCCAGAGTTGAACGTTGTTAAAATAAAACGCTTTTAACAGAGTTGTAATAAGTTCCGCACTGACAGGGGGGGGGGGGTGAAATATGTCAGGTTATTTGGAGTATATTTGTTATGCTCGTTAAAGTTTAATTGGAAATTTGAATATTATTGCTGTAAAAAACTAATATAATGAATAGTATTGCTTAAGATGCGAAATATGAACATTAAAATTAAGCTTTAATTTAAAATGGTGTAACGAGAACTAAACTGGCTTAATTGATGTGAAAAATAAATCACGTGAAACTTAAACGACGTCGCTTGCGCAAGCGTGGGTAAATTTATTTAAGAGTTTTTTAACTTTTGTAACGCACCGTTTTTGTCCTGATTTCAATTTGCTTGAAATTTGTTTAAAATTGTTTCTTCATTATGCACGTATCAAGTACCTAGATAAATAGCACAACATGGATTAATTATTTTGTACCATCATTATACATTATTATTGATTTTATTATATTATATGATTTTACTTCTATTATTTGTTCATAGATAGATTCACCGATAGATATTATGACAATACTATCTTTGATAATAAAGTCGAAAGCTGGTATAACTCGGTTTTGATTTTGCGCCAGCAGGGTTTATTATTATTATTAATTAATGTCACTACATGAATTATTTGACAAAGAATTACAAAAATATTCAGTGCTGCCAACCATCTCAGACCAAAAGGCACAAGTATAAACGCGTAATTTTGACAAAAAATTACTAAAAAATTCCTGAAAGCTATATATTCCAAATTTTGTTATTATTTTTATACTGAAATCAAAAAGGAATTTCTGTACCAAGAAAAATTTAATAATTTAAAAATATTTAAAATTTTATTTAAAGAGGACGTAAGTAGGGATGTCGGAAAAACATCGATGCATCGAAAATATCAATGTTTTGCTTCGATGTATCGAAAAATTTTCACTCGATGTTTTAAAAGCCGATGCATCGATGCATCGATGTTTTTTAAATATCGAAAACTGACATCACCAGTACAGCGAACCGCCATTTCTATTTTTCAATTGTGCAAAATAAAGCGAGCATTCACAGGTTTTCTTATTATAACACTCTCTCTCTGTAAGTCAAATTGAGAATAGATTTTTAAAATAAAGATTCATAAAAACCCTAAAAATTTAGGAGGACTTAAAAATTGAAATTTTAATGATTTTTGTGGTTTAACGACATAAATACAGTCGAACTTCCATAACTCGAATCACCATTATCCCAAAATAAAATTCGACTTACGGAGACTTCGAGTTATAGAATAATTTTTTTTTTTGAAAAAAAGGCCTTAATTGCCCACAGTTGTGCATATTTAGGATATATGTATGGTTTAAAAATTACATACAATAAGTTAGAGTTAAGTAAAATATTGTGAAATAAGTTGCTAAGTGTTTTTTTATTATTTTCATTAAAAAGAGACTGTAATTTGTTCAAACTCTTGTTGTAGTATCATTCGTTTGCAAATACAAATTCAAAGTTCGGAATGAATTTTCTACATAATTTTTGGAAGGCTGATGCATAGTTTCTTCCACCGAACCCTTGCCATCACTCTCTGATCCGCTTATGATTGCACCCCCTAGTTCAGAACGGTACTGCTCAACAATATCGTCATCTGTAGGAAAGTCTGAAGAGTAGCATTTCAAGTTATTTTGTTCGCTTTTAACCATGCTTCATAATCAAAAATACTTTGATAAAATACATAATCATACATAATAAAAATACTTTGTCGAGCAAATACTTTGATGTACAAAATGGGATTTCCCCGAATATATCAAAATGGGATTTCCCCGAATGTATGCAAAACAAACAAACGAACAAAAGGCTTCTTAAAAAAAGTAAAGCGAGAGAGAGCAAGCACATTACTTCTAGTTATAGAATTCATGTGCGTGCATTTTCGTTCGAAACTTCGAGTTATGGAAGTTCGAGTTACGGTAGGAGAATTGTATGCTATTTACTCTCTTAATGCTACTATTTTCGTTCGAGTTATGGAGAATTTCGAGTTATGGAAGTTCTAGTTACGGAAGGAGAATTGTAAGCTATTTACTCTCTTATTGTTACTGCCAGCCAATTTCGTTCGATTTATGGAAAATTCGAGTTATAGAAGTTCGAGTTATGGTAGTTCGACTGTAGTTAAGGTATAGTAATAAATTTTAAATTATGTTCAATTTTGCTTATAACATGAATTTTAGCCGTTCGGAGTCGGCATAAAGGTCTATGCCCACTTACGGCACGTAACGAAACGACACGAAACTTCAAAATATAACTAGCCTGTGTTCTTATGTATACATGCCCACTAACCGTAAACGAAACGACGACTGTTGACGCCGACGAAAAAGCCGGTGGGAATCGTTGCAAAGAATTCTGACCGACTTGTCGTTCGCTTTGTTGACAAAAACTTAGCTGCAAAACATGTATTCTGAAAAAAAATTTAATTTTGAGCGAAAATGTTGCTTTATATGACATGAGTTGCAAACATTATAGCAACAAAGTTTTAAAAAATCAAATGTAGAGTGTTTTGCTCATATTTTAGATTGATTTGTTTTGATTTGTTATAAGCGCCGTTACGCTAAGTGTGCATGAAACAGTTCTTTGCCTTACCGTCGCCGTTCGACAGTCGTTGCGTTACGTGCCGTAAGTGGGCAGAGACCTTAAAACATGTAGGTCCAGTTCTCGGTCAATTGTGTGCAAACATTTAATAACACACACAACACAATTGATTATAAGAAGCTCGGTCAAAGTCCTTTCAAGGGCTGAAATTTCCAATTTGTTTTTTTTGTTGTTTCTTAAGACATTTTGGAAAGTCTACAAGTTTGTTAAATGTACACTTCAAATATGAGAGTTTTTTGCTAATGAGAGCTAATGTCCACTCGATACATTGATATAAAGGAGGTTTCATTGCATTAATGAAAACTTTATTGCTTATAAGGTCTAGCGTTCTTAAGCGTATGCTGTGAAGAGCTTCGGTATTTAAAAAGAAAAAGAAAAACTCATTTTTAATATAAATTTGGCTATTAATTAATTCAAATATTTCAATATTTTATGAAAGTGTTTCTTATAAAAATTTACTAGAAGTCACTTTGGACACAATTCGTCTTCATGTTACTTCTAAAGAGAAAAATGGCTAGTTATTAAATACTCACTGTAAGAAGTTCATCATCTATGGAGATGTTCATTCATGATGAACTCTTTACAGCAATGGCCGATGTTTTCACCGAGTTCTAAATCATGCTTAACCGATGTCTACTTTAATCCTGACTTAGCGCTGAGATTCAGTATTAGCGAAAGTTGAGACTTGATGATAATTTCTTCACATTCTTAATCCACGGCTAAGTTTAAAGCCTTAACCCTTTGGCGAGTGGTATAAGCTATAATGTACATCGATTTGTAAAGCCTGTTGCTAACTCGCCTATGCATAAAATCGTGTGATTTCAATTGTATTCCTTTATTTATTACATGGTCAACCAACTTGGCATATTATTTATTGTTTTGTTGTCAACAATGTCAGCAAAGTTGATCAGTTTTGTGCATTCTTTAAAGGCGTTAACAACGTAAACGAAATTATAGCAAACCGAGTTTTTTTTTTTTTAAACGAAATTGTAGCAAACCGAGTTTTTATAAAATAAAAAAAAAATATATTATAGGGTTTGATTTTTTTAAAAACAGAAAGTTTTTGTATTCTTCATTATACGTTTTAAAAAATATTCCATTAATTTTAAATGGTTTTTGGAAATTTTTATCACAAAAAGTGTTTAAATTTATTAGACAAGTGTCTTAAATTCAACTCCCAGGACTTTTTTCTACAAAAAACTTTAAAAATGGGTAAAATAGGCTTTTTTAAGAAAAATTAAGTCATTCTCATATATTTCTTTCTGTTGCATTTCATTCCCGTGTCAAAGGATTAATATTAAGAGCTTATTCTCCGATTGACTGCATAAATACCAGTATTTATGTCACATTTGAAAAGTCCGTTTGTCAAACTCGACCCCACGAAATAGCCCCCAAATGAAATAACCCCCGCAAAATAGAAATGAAATAAGCTCCAAGAAAGTTCCATACATTTTTTGGTGTTATTTCATATGAAATTGTTTTGGTGTACTTTCGTAAAGTTAAGGTCTTATTTCATTTTCTCTCTGGGGTTTACTTCATAATGAAGTCCAATCAAATATCCCCTAAACAATATTTTATGTGGGTCTTATTTCATTTCGGTTTGTTTTGGAAGTTATTTCATTCGAAGAATTTGAGGGTTATTTCATTTTATTTGGGAGTTATTTCATATTCTTTTTTTTATATATTCATGAATCAATTTTCCATTTTGTTTGTTTTAACATTAATTTTTTTGCATTTTGTAAATTTTGGTTATTTTTGTCAATTTTTACCCGCGTAGCTGCCTGCGCCTTTTACAAATTATTCCTTTTGTCAAAGGCGCATATAAAACTAATTAAATGGTTGAAGTGGCTAAAATGGATTTGTTTTTTACTTTAAATTTTTTTATCACTTTTTAATTTTGTTAAAAAAGATATAAATCTTTTGTTTTAAAATTTTAATAAAAGTTTTTTTTTGCATTTTGTAAAATCATAATTTCAAATTGCAATATATGTATGCATTAAAATTAAACCTACAAGTGTATGACTGAATTACAGTAGTGACTTTTTATTGGGGATTACTTCATGTATTTTGGGAATAATTTCATTTTGAGTTGTAATCAATTTTTGTTTGGGGCTTATTTCATCTTTTTGGGGGATATTTCATAGGGACTTATTCAATTTTTCCCCTTGGCTGTTATTTCGAAATGAAATAAACCCCAAACTTTGGGGCATATTTTATTTCCCATTTGGGTGTTATTTCATGGCGTTTGGCTGTTATTTCATTTAAGGTATTTGGGATTTATTTCATTTCATTTTCATTGGGATTATTTTATTTGGCGGTTATTTCGTGTAGCCGTCAAGCTCGTTTGTAGTAACGAATACTTTGAGACATTTTGTTGGTGGTATATTTTACAAAATAAAACAATTTTTATTTAATATAAAAAAACTTGCGAAATTTCATTTTCAGTGTAGTTATAAGCAATAATAAATCAAAAAAATTTGTTTTTGCCAAGCAATTTTTGTAGAAACTTCATTAGAAAAGAACATCAAAATTCCAATACTTCGGTAAATTTCGGTAACATGTTTCGTAACGAATAAGAAATTCATCGATTTGAAAATATATGCAACATATTTTTATTCACAAATTTCAAAATACAATATCAAAATATACAAATATAGTATTTATGAAATTTTAATTAAAATTATATTTCAAATCTATTGCTAAACTTAGTTGACGAAGTGGAGAGTCAAGCAAAGACTGCTTGCACTGAGAAAACAAAAATAAGTAAAACGCACATTTTAAAAACGATTAGTAATATGAATATTTTGAAAAACATTCTACGCCATGTAAAAATGAAAATGCATATTTCTAAATACAAAAATAAAATGAAATGTTTTAGAAACAACAGCGAATGTTTTACAATGATAAAGTAGGCTTGAATGAATATTTTCAAAAAACATTTTACGCCATACAAAAATAAAAATGCTCATTTTAAAATCTTAATATATAAAAGACAAGCGTCCTGCTCCGTGCTCTATATCGCTCAAACTGTTATAGTTGTTATTACTATGTATTGGCTGAACATGTTAGCCTCGACCAGAACCTGTTTCGCTATTACAATGCTTTTATATGAAAAAGTTGTTAGCCTAAAAGTATGCACACAAAATTTATTTGATATTTATCAGTAAGAACACATTGACGACGACTGGAAAGAAACAACATTTGAGGTGAATGAAAAGTGTCATATCGTCTGCTAAGTAATTATTTTGAATACGACCCGTCGTATGACGGGCTTCTTTACTAGTACAAAAATAAAACGAAACGTTTTTGAAACAGCAATGAACGTTTAAAAATATTAACTTGACTGAAACGGTTTTATAAGAATTTTATAAAAAATGCATATTTTGTCAATATTTTCTGACACCCTTTAAGATGAGCAGTTTTAAATGCAGTTAACTTAACGTTATCAAATAGCTCAGTGAAAGTGTGCTAGACTGGGATGCAGAATACGTAGGTTCGCATCCTGGTTGTGTATGTATCAAAAGCATTAATTTATTTTTTTTTTATTTTTTATTTTATTTTATAAAAAATAGCAATGAATTATTATTTTACAAAGTAAGGGAGGAGCGCTTGCTGTCAGGGCTTTCGGCTCTAATCGGCTTTAATTAATAATTGAAATTTTAATTCTAATTGTTTTATTCTCATTGATGAGCAAAAAACTCTCGAAATTACTCCGTGTAGTAGGGTTCCTAACTGTCCCGGATTTCGCGGGACGCCCCGCATTTCAGCTTACTTTTTAGCGTCCCACGGCAACCCCTTGCGGGACACTTTTTGTCCCGCATTTGAGAACTTAAGATTGTTTGTATATAAGTGTCCAATTCGACATGAAACACAGTTTCTTAAACCGTAAAATTTTATTATCAAAATAAATTTATAGCTCGTTTCAAAAGAGAAGAACATTTTTTAGTTTAATTTTACGATGCGCAGTGAGAAATTATTTCTAAATCTACACAGTAAAAAGTTTGAGAGTAAATTTTATTTTTTTTAAAACATTTCTATAGTATAAACTCGTTTTATTCTAAATTTATTATCAGTTTTATCCCAATCTATAGTTTAAAACTTGCATTTCCATTCAAACAGCTATTTTACTCCAAAATTGTTTAACTTTTATACCACAAATTTATAAATATCATATATATATTCCAGTTCTGCACACGAGAACCTCACGGAGCCACTTGGCTTTTTCGTACAAGTCGAGTTTTCGAAGCTACCGAACTTCATAGATGCTAGCAGACTAGCAGTTGGCGTTTGTTCTACAGTCAGTAATCATGTTATGCGCAAATAGTTCCGTTGAATATTTTTTGTACACACATATTAAGACAAGAATATTGCGCTTGAATTGGAAGATCTGCCAACATGATCAAACATGCAAATTTCTGAGTACAATTTTTTACCATTTATTTTTCTTGTCAGAATGTTTTCGAAAATATAAAAAACAAATATAGCATGAAATCTATCAATTGAAATGTAGATATTATTCCTGATTTATGACTTTCAATGTAACACATATTAATAAATTAAATGTATGTTTACATATGTGCCATATATTTTTTATACAATACTGTTATAAAAAGTAACCAATTGTGGTTTTGGACCTTTACATTTTTACACCTGGTCTAAAAACATTTTATACACTTTTCGGATAAAATCTATTCCAACTTTGTATAAATTTGGTTTATAAGATTTTATGGTATAAATTTTATAACATATTTGGTATGGATTTATATTTATACCAAATAGTATAAAATTTATTTAATGTTTTTTACTGTTTTTCTTTATATTTGAATGCGCAAACATTAAAAACAAATGATCGCACAAGTACGGTGTTGCACCGACGGCCTACAGCAACCTGCATCTTGAGAGAGAAATAAAATTGAAATAACATAAAAAATAAATTATTTTCTCAAGAAAAAATTGTGAAGTGAAATTACGTATGACAAAATTTTTTTTTACGCACATTTTTTTTCAATTTTGATTGGTTGATTTTGAAACATAAAATTCAGTACTTCCGCAGCGCAGTTGCGATGAATAACAAAATTCAGGAATATACATTAATGTTTTTCATTTATTTTTCTGCTCAGAGAATATTCAATTTTATTTTTAATGTCGACCAATCAGAATGAAGAACACTCTCCAAATTATTTTCTTATTCTCGAACATGCGCGAAAATGTTCTTCTCTTTTGAAACAGGCTATATCATTTATATTTCATACATTTTATTTATTAAAACGATTTGAATTTATTTTTTGGTTTTTTCACGAATTGGGCAAGAGTTGGAAAGAGATCTAAACAATATCAAGGAACCAAGCGATGGTGTTAAGGCATCGTTGATACCCTTTATTTCTCAAAGAATAAAATGAAATATTTAATAAAATAAAGAATTGCATCTAATGTTGTCTCGCATTTTTGATGGCTCCGTCCCGATTTTGTATTTTTCAGAGTTGGCAGCCCTACCGTTTAGCCAATTGAGGCAATTAAAACCTCTCTTTAAAATGTTCATTTTAAAATATCAAACGAACGTTTTCAAATCTCATTTTAAAATGTTTATTATAAAAAATCAAACGAACGTTTAAGAAGCTCTTTTTAATATATTCGTTTTCAAAATAAAAATATACGCTAGAGGCGCAAAATCTGGTTTACACGGGTTACACGTTTTCAAAAGTAGCACGTTTCTGCTAGTTTTGAAAATTTAGTTTTTTATTCTTTAGTATAATTTATTCTTAATTAACTCTTAACTCAATTCTTTAATAATGAAGTATTTAAATTTTATTTTCATTCCACAAGTTTTATTTTTTGCATTCTTTTATAATAATAATTAATAATAGTTTAGGTTTAGACTATTATAAAAATCAACATTCAACTACGAAAAACAAAACAAGTGCAAACCGAGTTGACAGTTACTTTTATGTTTTGAAGAAATGAAAAACGTGCTTATCTGCGGATTAATAGCGTTAGACCTCCGATTTCAGTGGTTAAGCTTATCCACCGTTTAGCTGGTACCGAGTTCTAATTCGTTTTACACTTAATACTCAGTGAAGAAATTCATTTTCAATAATTTGTGTTTCAAGAAGTCTCCTAATCTACGGTTAAGTGCAAATACTCTGTGAAAAAATTAGCCATAATTGAATTAGAATTTACTTTTTTCTCTTTAGAAGTAAGCTCAGATATAGTGAAGAGCCTTAAGTTATCTCGTGAATTTTTGAACTAGAGACATTTTTATAAATAGAATATTTATTTTTTATACACTCCGAATACCACTTTTGACTATGGTTTTGCCTGGGTACACTTTTATTAGCGGCTGGAAGTGAACATTTTGAGTTGCCTTTTTTTTTTGTTTTTGTTGTTTATAAGATTTTTTTTTGATCTTTTAACAGTTTTTCTTTGTTTTTCAACAGTTTTATGTTTTGAACTGTTAAAAGTTTTGATTGGTTTCTTTTAGTTTAAATAAGAAGTTGATATGTAGTATGTATGTATATTTTATTCATTAATTAAGGCTGTTATGCAAAATTTTCCGTCATTTATGGTGTATTTGCCAAAAAATTTTGAAATTCTATATTAATATGTAAACACTGAGGATTGTTCAAATATGCCATTCAATTTGTAAAGCTTCAAAAATTTTAAAAATTGATTAGATAACTCATTGCCAAAGCAACCAACATGTTCCTTCATGCGGCGAAGGTGTTAATCAGTTGTATTAATTTTTAAGGTGCATTCATGTTTATTGATCATGTTAGTTTTCAATCTTATTGTTGTTCCCTTGATTCCCGAAGCAAAAAAATAACAAAAGAAAAAAAAAAAAAAAAAACAGCTTGTGCCTTTTATAACAATTGTCATGATGTATTTATTTTTTATTTATTTATTGTCTGTGAATGATATACATAAATATCTTTGATTAAACACTCAACGAAAATTGTTTGTATATCGCAGTTTATTCGGTTTGCTTAAATTTGTGAGAATTTAAGAGTGAGCCTGTTTGTTTGTTAAGCGTATTGTGTGTAATATTAGCAATAAATTTTCTCGTATTTGAGATTATTTAAAAGGTGTAGTAATTCACCTGACTAGAATTTACATGAAGTTTAGCATAGTTTTGGTATTCGTGTTGTATTAAATTATTGCTAACCATGATTTTTATTGTTTTTATAGCAAGTTTGAGGCGTTCTCATATTATTAGTTAAAAAAATATTTTTGGGATTATATAAGTTTTTGCAAGCATATTAATTAGAATATTTTTTTAAATTATTTTGTCGGCGTTTTATATTGTTATGCACTTGATTTTAGTTCGGTTGAAATTTGTTAAAAATCGTATTATTTATTTATGCACGTATCTAGCAGATACATAGCATAACATTAACACTTATAATTAATTTTTCAATACTGATATGCATAAATTATTTTTTACCATCATTTTGTATTTTTTATATAGTTAGGTATCTAACATATATAGTTTTTATAATTTGCTTAATGCATATAAAATAAATTTAATTAACGAGTTATTCATGTGAAGCTTAACTTTTTGTGCCGGTTTAAGTAAACGAGTTGATTATTTTTTTAATAATAAATGCATTTTTTTTGTTTTTTTGTTGTTTTTGCTTTTTAATTAAATTTGAAGCATTCTAGCGAATATTTGTTGAAGTTTTTGTACTGACATGTTTTGTTGTATTTTTTTTTATAAATTAATAAAAAATTTAGCATTAATTTATGTAAATAACTTCACTGACGTTAGAACTTTTGAAAAACACACACACACACACACACACACACAGACAGACTAATGTCCTTTTAAATGTTGTTGTGGTCAACACGGTTTGTTTTGAAAACAAAATCTGGCATAAGAATGTTTGGATTTGTTTTGTTTTTTATGTGGTTAATTTTTTATTTCTTTCATAACAATTGAATCTTTATTTATTTCATAACAATTTTTTTTTTTTTTTTTTTTAATTAATTAAATTTCTTTTATTTATTTTCACTAGCACGTTTTATACAGCCTTAAATGCATTTTGCTGATATGCAACAAGGTTAAAATTGCGTTAAGCACGTTACGAAAAAAAAAAAAAAAAAACCAAAAAAACGGCAAAAACTCGGTTATGTCTAAAGCAGTTGAATGAAAATACGATCTGCTACTGATTAACAACGTGTTTTCACTTATTGCTCCGAGCGTGCGGCTTGCTGTCCCGCTCTCAGCAGAGTCGCACGCTTCACGCTACGTTCGATCGTGCACTTGATCGCACATCATCGGCATTTGTCAGCGCCGCCGTGACAGCAGCGTATGGCTATTTGGTGACATGCAACATGTTCCCGGTGTTCGGTTTGAGTTCGCTGATAAGGTCGAGAAACAATAATAATTGGTTGGATTTTGTTGCGTTGTGGTTGCCAGTAGGCTGGTTCCAACATGTTGCTATACGCTAACTTCATTACAAACGGATTTGATAACATATGAAACTTCTAGTCAGTTGCCTCTGTTTTGAATAGTAGCAATAGCTTTATAAGCTAGAGCTTTCGGAGGGGCATAATTGCGTGCATGCTTTTCAAAGTGGGTCAGTGAAGTGGGCCACAGAAATTTTTTTTTGCGCAAAATAAAAAACTGAGCTCCCAAAACAAATTATTGCATAATCATCTAATAATTATTCTAATTGTTACCAAATTCCGAATTTAATAGGCTTTAATTAATTCGATTACAAAACAGAGTCTTAGAATTACAATACCGATCGTCAAAAGAGCCTTCAAGCGATGGCGCTAGCAACAGGCCATAAAAATTTGATCATTACCCACCTAAATATTGATGAAAGTTCCGTTGCTAGTAAATTTAAAAAAAAAATAAAAATATTTCATACAATTTAAAGTACTTTTTGTTATTTTCTTTTTCTTAGATCGATTATAGTCAGACTAGACAGGACTTAACGTGGCCTAAATGCTCTCGCTAGTTTGTACTAAGAAATTTAAGACCTTCTTACTAGCAATAAGATTATGTAAACATTATGAATGTCAGTAGTTAATCATGCTAGTGTATCATATTTAATACTACTTCAGGCATTTTTAATGCTACGGCATTAACGGATTTCAATAAGATTGGGGCGCTTGTCTGTCGAGCCGAACATATTTAACACCCACACTACCCAGCACGCAATTAAAGTATACATATTTATATGTATAAAAAAAATCAACACAATAAAACACGTAAAAACATTAGAAAACTGCAAAAACGTTGATAAGAATTAAATAATCTTCTTTGCTTACACAGCACAAAAAAAAACGAGGCAAAAGTTTATAAATGATGAAGTAATTTATTTTTATTTATTTCAACATCTATCGTGCTGACATTTTTACAATTAACATACTTTAAAACTTCATTTAGTTCTATGCAATTAACCCTTAACCCTTTGAGCCATAATAAGAAGTTTACCATTTCAAAATTTACGTTTCAATGCAAAATTTTAGTCCTGATGACAGAGATTTTAGATAAAATTGGTCAACTTTACAAATGTTGGTTAAACGTTATGCCACTGTTTAAAAAAATCTGCAAAAAATTAATTAGTTTTTTTATTTAAGGGCCTTAATAAGTTTTTTTTTTTTCAAAAAGTTTTGATTTTTGTTTTTCATTGTTTTGAAAAACATTTTAAAATATGTGCAAAAAAATATCAGAATAAAATTAAAAGCCGTTTAAGGGACATTTTACTTAATTTAACTTAGTTTTTTGTTTTAAAGTAATGATTGTGCAAAAATGGTAAGAGATATTTGAGGAAATTTGTTTTTTATTGTTGTAAGGCTTATATTTCAAGTCTCAACTAAAAATATAAAAATAAAATTATTTTGATAAATAATCAAATAAAACAAAATACAGTCATTCAAATCAAACCGCTTTTTTACTTAAAAAATTGAAATTGGGCCTTCATTTAATTTATGTTTATCTTTGACTTACAGTCTTCAAGAATAAACTTTATTTTGTGCAGAGATAAAAATCGTCACATACCGATGCCCAAAAAAAAAAACAATTTTACGTAATTATAGCCGCTGCGATGTAGCGATCAGTGCGCTACACTAATGGTTCCTTGTTCAAAATTCAGGCGTGCCAAACAACAGTTTTTGACGTAGAATTACGTCTTACAGCTCGGTTTGTATGGGGTCGCTTTAACAGATTTTTTCAAGGTCATTAGGCAACTTCTTTGGCGAATACTTTAGGGTATATCTACAGCCTTTAATACTCTTCGTTCAAAGATAATATATATACTAAACTATCAGATATATCCTGCGCTGAATGAATATCTAATTTTTCACTATTATATTAAAGTCACAAAATATAAGAGGAAAAATTCATGTTTTATATAAGAAAATCAATCATCAGCTGCTTATGTGCCCGCTGCTTTCTTTGTTTTTCTTTCGTTGTTTATGCTTTGGCAGCATTGTAAGCATTAGTTCGCATTGGGTTTATGTATGCACTACTGTTCTAGTATACTATTTTGAGACCAGAGGTCATGAACCTCTTTTCAACTCGGTCAATGAACTCAATCTGTTAAATTTAACGAAATGGGTCTGTGATCCGGTTAAGTTTAACTCTTATGAAAAAAACGAGTTGGATCATATTTCTCACCCAATAGATGGCGTAAAATTTTAGTTTTTGTTTTTAATGCAAATTAATTTGGATTCCACATACCACTAGCACTAGCGAGTGTAGTCCGCAAACTATACATCGAACAGAGACGAAAGTGTAGCTCGCAAACTAAATATCAGACAGAGACGAGAGGAAAGGACATGTGCTCAGCGTGAAATATAGTAACCATACGATTTTTTAAAAATCGGGGTCTTAATTTTAATTTGAAGTTAGTAGTTAAACTGACTGTAGCTCGCAAACTATATATCGGGCAGAGACGAAAGTGGGCACCAATGGAAAGTGCATTTGCTTCGCCTTCTTTTCAACTAAGTCAATGAACTCAACCTGTCAAACTTAACAAAATGATAGAAAAAATTTGAAATTTTGCTTGTTTTTTTTTGCTTGCTCATTTAATTACATATACTTTTTCTTTGTTTTGGCCTCAGCTCAGTGATCGTATTTGATAATTGTGGACGGGACTTTTTTTACTCTTCTGAAGGTACTTATCCGGACGCAAGAGTACTTTTTGTTCATATGATTAAATAGCTTTTGTTTTGTTGCTGAGGCACATATATATTTTTGTTTTATTTTATACAAAAAAAACAAAAACAACATAAAAAGTATTTAAGTAATAATGTTTGTATATGATAAATAAAATAATAAATAGCATGATACATTCAATAATATTATACTAAATTCAGACCATTAGACATAGCAGGAAAAAAGTTGCAGCAAATTAACTTTTTGGTGAAGTTTGTTCTAATTTTTTAACTTTAGTCTTTGGTTTATGTACGTGTGGCTTCGTTTGTCTTTGAATGTCTTCGTACTTTAATTTTGTTCGTAAGCCTTCAGTTAAACTTAGTTTGGCTTCGATTTTAATACCAAATTTCGTTTCTTATACCAAATTTTTTCACAACCGGTCCATTAGTTAAGGTTTTAATGAGGCATTAATATTTTAGTACCTTAAGCGCCCTCTATCGAAAGCTTTGGAAACTTTTGACACCCTATCTTCTATTCCTGAATCTTAATATTAAATTTTATCAAAATCATTCTAGTCTTCGTTCAGAAACAACCATACGAAAAACAAACCAACATTTTGGGTCCACCTAAAAAAAAATTGTATGGCACCAAAACCCTCTCAAGAAAAGTTTTCAAATGAGGGGCGGACCTGGCGAACTTTTTTCTCCATAGGGGACGACCATCTTAATGCACATTATTACATTATCATATCAACTTTTTGTGAAGATTTTGTTATAATTAGGAAAAATCTGAATATTTTTTGATCAGATACGCCGAATAAATACTATTAAACTTTTCTTTGTGAATCTATTTTAAAAGAACAATTTCGGTCTCAATACTGAGAACAAAATCTTAATCATGTGTGACGTTAACTTTTTTTGATGGTTAGTGTAATCCGAAAGTACTTTTTTTTGGGTCAAGAGGAATTGGGGACTTTTTAAAATCGAAAGGAGGTAAAAAAAAGTGGGTATCCACTACAAATATCATCCCTGGGTCTGCAGCAAAGTTTTGCGACCAACTGCAATAATTAATTGCAAAACTTTAGAAATAGTACAAAAATATAATTTCAACAAGAAACATTGCTCTTTTGTTTGCACTTTTTTCGTTAATGAAATGGCAACTGTCTCTTTTCACGGCAAAATAAAGCATAGTACTCTGTTCGTCTTCACGTGAAATTCCATTCAAATCTTCATACAAAAAATGACAGCTGTGAAACAAGCGTGAATATTTCGCAACTTTTTCATCAAAGCTGTACTATGCTTCGCTGCGGAAAATCTAGTACTATATTCTGCAACATGCATCTAGCAACATTATTTTCACGGCAATTTAATTTAAACCGACCATTTATTTTGCCGTGAAAGAGACAATTGTCATTTAAGCCTAGTACTATGCTTGTTCGCGTGAAATTTCGCTGGCAACATCCATTTATTTGTTGCGTGAAAATTTTGACAGAAGTTTTGTTGCGAACGAACAGCTGATGGTTAGCTTACAAATTTCAACAAGAAGTAAATAAACAGCTAGAATTTATTAAGGGAAAGCAGACAATCATTTACGTTCTCTAATTTTAAGTATTTATGATTATATAAATACAATATAAATATTTACACGAGTATGTAAATTAATGATGTGCTTTGTTGTAGAGTAGGACAAGACATTGGTTTATGGCAGCCTGCAAGCTGCGAAGAACTGTCACTTTTCACAGCAAAATAAATGGTCGGTTCAATTAAATTGCCATGAAAACAATGTTGTTAGATGCATGTTGCAGAATATAGTACTAGATTTTCCGAAGCGAAGCATAGTACAGCTTTGATGAAAAAGTTGTGAAATATTCACGCTTGTTTCACAGCTGTCATTTTTTGTATGGAGATTTGAGTGGAATTTCACGTGAAGCCGAACAGAGTACTATGCTTTAGGAGCAATATTTTCCAATAAGAGTACAGTAAAGTTAATGGGTTAGGTGGGTTCCGAAGGCTCAAACAAAATATATGTTGACTATTTTTTTTTAAAACACTTAACTAAATATTTCAAGCACTTGATAATGTATCTTGAAGTGTTCCAAATTTGAACAAGATTGTTTTTAACTTTTTGGGAAATCATGATAACCAATTTACAAAAATAAGTTTCGACTTAAGCTTTAGGTAGAATATTCTGGACATATTGTACAATGCCATAAGAAAATAACAAAATCAATTTTCAAACCGACGCACAGTGGTCCCAATAACCGATCTAGCTGGAATAAAGTCAGTTTTTTTGTGCTTCGAATTCCTCAAATTTGTTTGGTAGTTGATTGACGAATACTCACTCTTGATAACGGTGTATTAATTATTTCACTTTACCAATTATTCGTTATGTTATGCTTATGCATAACAAAAATCTTGGACTAAATTTTAAACTTTTTTGGATTACATATAGGACACGACCACAAAAAAGATTATTTTTTAATCCAATGAAAAGTTTTAAATTTTTCAATCCAAAAAGAATTTATTTTTAATCCGCAAAAAGTTTAAAATTTCTTAATCCAAAAAGGAATAATTGTTAATCCACAGAAAGTTTAAAATATTATAATCCAGAAAGGATTACATTTTAGTCCAAAAAAGTTGAAAATATTGTAATCCGAAAAGGATTACTATTTAATCCACAAAAGTTTAAACACTGTTTACAGTAATAATGTTTATAATATTTTGGTTCAGATTTTAATAAACAATTTGTTTTATTTAATTAAAAATAAATTTCGGATGCTTTAACAACATTTAGAATTATATTTAGCTTAAATTTCTTAGTAGTAGTAGTTTTCAATCTTATACCTGAATTGCAATGCGGCAGTGGCAGCGTCAATGGCAGTGGCATTGATCAGCTGTTATTTTAGGAATACTGTTGTTCAATGGTAAAACTTATATAGCAGCAGTGGCAGTAAGCAGTACTGTCGAGGTTAGCCCTATTTCTAAATTCACTGCCAACATGCAAATAATTAAACTACTAAGAAAAATTCCACATTCACTGCTTTTGTTGCTGACGCTGCCACTGCTAGATTGTAATTTGCAGTCAGTAAAATACGAAACAGCTGATCACTGCCGCTGCCACTGACACAGCTGCTGCCACTGCCACTGCTGCATTGTAATTCAGCTATTAAATAACATAATTACTTTTTCCTGAAAATACTACCTTAATGCAAATTTGTAGTAAAAATAGTCTTAAACTTAAACTTTTTCGGATTAAAAAGAAATAAACTAAAATATGGAATAAAAAATAGTACTTTTAGGATTAAAAATGACTTTAAACCAAAGTTTGGATTAAAAACTAGTCCAACATTTTTAATCGTGTGTAAACAACAGCAATTGAATTGCTGCAGTTATTACAAAAGCTCAATCTATTTTCAGTAGCGTCTTTAAAGAGCTCGTGTGATAAAATTACAACACATTTTTACAGTTTTTCTTTTTTGCTTAATTATGTCAGATATTTTTTCACTTCAATGTTATTTTTGTTTAAATAAAATATTTTTTGTGGTAAAAAATAGTGTTAGAAAATGTATTGTTTTTTTAATGTGTTTTTTTTTTTTGTGAGGATCAGAGACTAATAATTTTAATTATTAGTTAAAGTTTTATTTGTTTGATTATCGAGATAGAATAAATGTTTTTGTGTGTTCTTAAACTGTTAAATGTTATCTTTCAAGAAAATAAAAATTGACTGCCACCTTTTGCCCCTTTGCTTGTTATTGCATTTTTAGCTTACACGCCTATAACACGAAGAGAAAAATGTTTTGTCTATAGAGAAAAAAGGAAAGAACATTTCGTTGCTGTTCATAACTACTTTTTCCTTAAAAGTGGATTGCGAAACAGTCGAACAGAAGAGTATTGTACATTAGACCGTATCACCTTGTATGGCAGAAAAGTAAACCAATTTTGACCCCGCCTTAATCGTTAGATATTTGAAAGACATTTTTGAAAACAAATTTTTTTTTTTAAAGTGGTCCCTGTGGTGCTATTTTGGGTTTTTTTGTTATATCTTCGGTGTTTATTGTTCGAGCCGGTTCAATTATATATCTTTGTGTTTGTTGATATTATGCAAATACCATTTTGCAAAAAACCACTTTAAAAAAATATATTTTTTTTCAAAAATGTCTTTCAAATATCTAACGATTAAGGCGGGGTCAAAATTGGTTAGTTTTAGTTACACGCTCTAAATAAAATGTAAAGTGGATGCAGACAAACAGAACGAAAAATAAGTTTGAGTCTAAAAATAAAATGTGGCTAGACGGATATATTCACCTTCCGTCCGAAGACTTGTCCACATCAAATATTGTTCGACCTCAGATGGAGTTTTCAGACAAAGGTGAAAAATCGAAGCGTTTGGTTGTAGCTCTCCTAGTAAATGTATTTTCTACAGAAAAATTAAGTTTTGCTGCTAGTGTCAGCCTGTATAAGTCTGATAAAAGAGATGCAGCTACAATTGTAAAAAATGTCATAATTTCTCCAACAAGAACTGCCAAAATGAAAACAAATTAAAATACTCCAAGCAAAGAACCAATACCGTACACAGATGAAGAGGCATTAAGAATGTTTAACGATGGTAAATATACAAAAAGCACTTACACTTCAATGCGCATTGGTGCTAAAAGCCGTTATGCCAATATCTATCCCTCATACAAAAAAATTTTGGAAGCCAGAAAAAAAAATTTTCTGAACATATTTCTTAATATATGCTTGTTATTAAAAGCATTTTGAATGGATTCTTACTTTACCAATGTTGAACGCATATTCTTTTCACAATTAACTAGAAATAATTGAAAAAACCAAAAGCAAAATTTTTCAAAATTGGCTTGTACGAGAGGTGCTACGCCCACTTTTCGTATACCACCCATTTTTTGTGTGAATTAGCACTTAAGCAATATATTCCATCTCTGAAAATTTCAACCTTGAATCTGCTGCCAAACAGTAGTTATAACTTTATTCCAGCTAGATTGGCCATTGGGACCACTGTGCAACGCAACCTATTTTGACCCCACCCCTATATATTTTTAAAATGTTTTTTTTTTTTTAAATAACAAAGATGTCTACCACAATGATAACATCCATATTTATAATTTAAGTTAAGTTTTTATAAATAGTTTTTTGTTATTATTACAAAATATTTCAAAAATTGATATGAACTGTTTACTTTTTCCACCAAAACATACAAGTCCTGCAATCAAGTTTTAATAACGGAAACTTTGTTTGTAGTTTGTGTGTGACTCCGAAAATGCGTTTATTATTTGGATACCGATACTTATTCAAATACTGGACATTTCAGTTGTTTTTAAAGCCTTGCAAGAAAACAAAAACTAACAAATGTATATAAAAATCCCGTTGCACAACCCTTTATGCAACGAAATGGACTAAAGTTATGATATTTAAATTCGTTATATTTTGCAATAAGATTGCAGCTTCATTTCTGGTACCACTTGTGGCAGTTTTTTCATCTGCTAATTTTTCTTATAGTTCTACGTATTCTTTCAGTCCATCGTTAATAACGTTAAACGCTTGCGAAGTACCTCTTACTAAATTTCATGCGTGGTTATCACAATTTAAAAATGTTGCCCTATTATTTTTTTTTTAATTCTTTGTTAAACGTCAGATATGTGACCTGGCATAAAAGCAGCATTATCATAGCATTGTACTCTACAGTTGACTAACTTAATTATTGAATTAATTAAGTTAAAAACAAATTTTTTTATACAATTTTGTTTGTCTTGAGAATGATTTGGCTCGCCTCTGCGAGTGGCGCCTGGTGAATGATAGACCCCTTTCCCCTCACTACGCCACTGAACCAAGTGTCTAGTGAAGTCACGTGATTCAGTCAAAAGAAATTCTGATTAGCTTCAAAATCTAATTATGAATTAAACTAATTTATAATTTTTAACAATTATTTAGATTTATTGACCAGAAGAAATCATTTTGCAACTTATTGAAAACTGGCGTGGCTTGGAGTGAACTAAATTGCCGGAAAACTCAAACAGTTATCAGAAATAACGTGCCAGTTTGTCTGCACTCAAAAGAAAGAATGTGTTTGACAAAAATTCAGTATGGAAATACAGATGAAATCCAGAATGAAATTTTTTGACATGTCATATGTGTTAAACGTATAATGTGAGGACACTTTAACACAAAACTATACAAATTTTGTTAAATTTTAAATTTGAAATATATCTTGAAATTTGAGGGAACAAATTCTCACAATCAAGGAATTTTCCAAAATTGTTTTGTTTGCGCAGAGAAAATTTTGGCTTGTAATAGTGAGTCTATCCCCAAAATCTATTTTATTTTTTTTAAATGAAACTTCTTGGCGGCGATTGAAATTTCAACGTTTCTTATTCGTGACGCTAGGCTAACGTTTTCAATGCATATGAAAATTTTCAAAAAATGATAGCCGCTAGCGAGAATTGAACCCAGACCACTGATGTTGATAGTCGGAAGCTCTACAATTACGCCACGTAACATTCCGAACACGAACACGTAACATTCCGTCCGTAACATTAATTTTCATCTTAAAAGTATGCACAGAAAATTTATTTCTTTACGCTTCAAACGAAAATATTAAGGCACATCTAGTGGGAAAAAATTTACTGCCTGTTCGCTGCAAAATTAGCTTAAAGCTTAATTTGGTTCGTTGGTTGTCATCAAAAACTTGACAGATGATTGACAACATGCAAAACAGTTAATAATCCGCGTTTCGAAATTTTGGTTTTGATCTTCAGATAAAATTTCCTTAGATCTATATGAAATGCTCATAACGTCTCTTGATGTATTATCAACATCCAGTAAAAAATATTGTGACCATTACCAGATCAATTCTGGCCCTATATCTAAAATAAATTTCAAGCATAACCACGATTTCTTACAAATATACATGGTTTTAAAACTATAAGGTCGATTACTTCGAAAAATTGTTTGTATTGCATGTCATGTTTTTACAAAAGCACTACATAAACAAGCGCCTTCGGGGACCCTGACAGCTCGGGGCCGGGGGCTGCAGCCCCCCTAGGCCCCACCTAAATCCGCACCTGGGTACAGTTGTTCTGCCAAATTTTGCACCCGGGCCGGACCGCCACTCCCTTGCATAGCTGCTGAGGATAATGCTATAACTTTCTTATCAAATTTGACTTAATTATTTTTTATATTTTTGTACTTTATAACAATTAACAAAAAAAAAAGCAATTAAAAACAATGTTGCTTCTTATTTTAAACTGTACCTGGTTGAATTCAATTAAATTTTCAAAATATGTTTTAAGGTTAACGAAAATATTTTAAATGTTTATGTGAAACAACCATACTACTGGTTTACATCCAATTTGAGCCTCATTGGTTTGCATAAGACGACCAAGTTTTTTTTCAAGTTGACACTTCCAGCGTAACTTTAGCCCATTCCTCAACCAATGCTATATTCAGATCGGATTAATAGAATATTCCACATTTTTTTATGTACATATTTATAATACCCGACTTATGTTCAGATAAAATCCGAAGACATCAAAAATTCCCAAATTCTTCGCAATTTCAAGAAAATTTGTCTTGAAAATTTCAAGATAATGAAACTTGTCCATTGTCGTCTCAATAAAGTAAAAGTTCTCAACGCCGGCGTACAGGCTCACATCGTTTCGCACACCATCTGAACCAAAAATATTAAATACACATGGACTTCTTGGAAAATTTTAAAAGGCACTTTTGATTTTTGGCGCTTTACTCTACCATTAAAGTCACTTGTCTGCCTCCACTTCAATGGTCACTTTATTAGCTCGTCCATTTGGTTAAAAATATTGTTGGGAGCAGTTCTTCCCTTATCGTGCGTTCTATTTTGCGGACAAATCGGCAAATGATGGACTTGGACTTGACTTGGAATAACTCACTCCAACCGTTCCGTATGACCATTTTTAAAATAACTGAGAACAAGTTCTCGCTGCTCAATAGTCGAACGTGGTCCCATTTTGAAAAACAAAGTTTTTTGCAAGACCTACTCACAAATAGACAAAAAAAAAATAACTTAATATATTGCGAATGTGGTGACTAAAACAAAGAAAAATAACACATTGCAAGATAACGGGATCATTGCTCAGCTGCAAAGTATTTTGTTGAAATAAGCTGTGACAATGTTTTTAGTTGCTTTTTCTTGAAATCATATATTAAACAAAAATATAAAAAAAAAATAAGGAAGTCATATTTGATAAGTTATAACATTAGATATCTTATTAAGTTTAGTTATTTTAGCTACTTAAAGTGTTTATTAGAGGCTGCACTATGGAGTATTTCGTCGATTTAGCTAGACAATATTAAATTTTGTCAAACACCGATTTAAAAAAAATATAGAATAACGGAAAAGGAATATTTTTTTACCTTGGCTTGCTCAAACATTTTTTTTAGCTCTTTGAACTTTTTAATTTTTCTTTGGGTTGCTAGCTGTTTAGGGGAGTGCATACTTCAAAAGTCATATTTTTCCCCCCCAATTTTTCTAAGAAGTTAATATAAATGGATTGTACTGAAGCAGGCATGTAAAAATATATATACAGTGGTTTGGATGGTATTGTATTTTTTTAAAATTCGTAATTATATTTTAATAATGGGTGTTTTTTGAGAATTTTTTTAAAACATTTTTTGATATTCGAAGGATGTATGCGGCTGTCCGTGGCTGTTTATTTTTCTCATAAACTTAACACTACAGTTGCTTACATCTTAAAAAATACAAACTCGTTGTCCGCTTCGTTCTGAAAAGTGCTGAATTTCTTAAAATCGTTAAAACTCTTCAGAAATCCTAAATTTTTCACGACATCTTGGTACATAAGTTTATCTCTACTATTTTAATTTCAGGTTTAAAAGTCGGATAAGAACTGCGTCTACCTCCCATATAAAGTGACATCATCAAATGGTAAAACATTTATAAATTCCAAGATATCGACTTGAAACTTGACGCATACATTTTTTTCTTTAAAGTCAATGTTAAAAACCACCAAAATCTGACAAAAACCACTCTTACCTCCCATATAAATGACGCGATCCGATTTGTGCTTCTATTTTTTTACAAACTGTAGAAATCCAAAATTAAAAAAAATTAACATGCATATGTCTAATTCAAGAAATTTTGCGATGTTACATTTTATTAATTTTAATAAGAAAAGGCATAAAAGGAACCGAACAAAGAAAAAACAAGTAAAGAAAGTCTAAAGTCCATCTAGGCCGACTATGAAAAACTCTGAACCCACTTTTTAAAAAACAAAAAAAATTTTATTGTAAATGGGCGTGTCCGTGGGCGGATGAAGCCCTTATTTTATATGCATTTAAATGTTGATGAAAAATTTACACATACCAAGTTTTATTCCTGTAGCTCACAGTTAATGCCTTTATTGCGCTTTCGCTATGGGAGGTGGGCGAGTTCATGGACGGATTACTCCCAATTTTTGAACACACCTTAGTTTTGGTATAAAATACATACATACCAAATTTAATTTCTCTATGACAAACATAACCCTATTTATTGAGTTTTCAACATTTTGGGTTCTATGGGAGGTAGGCGTGTCCGTAGGCGGATGATGTCCATTTTTCAAAACCATCTTTGTCTTGTCATAAAAAACATATTTGCCAAATTTTAGCTCTTTAAGTTAAACACAGGCTTATTTATTGCGTTTTCAATTTTTGGGTTGTATGGGAGGTGGGCGTGTCCGTAAGCGGATGACGTCCATTTTTCGAAGACATCTTTGTGTTGATATAAAACATATACATACCGGATTTTATTGTTGTAGGCTAATTATGAGCTGAGTTATGCAGTTTTAAATTTTTGCGTTGTATTGGAGGTAGGCGTGTCCGTGGGCGGATTCCATAAATATTCAATAGTGCAGATCCTTAGGTGCATGTGACCATGTGTACCAAGTTTCATCTCTACTCCTTCTTCTTATCCTGTGTATACGGACAACACACAGACGGACAGACGGACGGACGGACGGACGGACATGGATAGCTCGACTCACGAGGTGACTCTGATCAAGAATATATGTACTTTTCTATACCGGACTCGTTTCGTTCTATGAGTTACAAACGTTTGCACAAAGTTAATATACCCTGACCTTTCATTTTTATTTTATTTTATTTTATTTTATTTTATTTTAATTCATCTTCATCAAACAGAGTATAAATATCTCTTACTGATTACTTAAATACACTAAATAACTTAACTGAATTTATCAATTAGATACAAATTAAAGTTATTCTCTAGAGTTATAATATATACTGTTAAAATATAAAAGCAAAGAATTTTTAAACACACCTCTAGTTAAACCAAGATTAAAATCTATATCTTGGCACACAGAGTTTGCCAGTCTTAAGCAACGCGTTATAGGTTCATTCATGCTGTAATTCACTCTATGAAAAAGTTCATAAAATAAATTTTGAGCCCTTTGAACACGAGAAAGTATGTGAAAAGAAATTTGATAAAGTAGAAAAGAAAAATTAATATGAAAGCAAATTATATCTCTCACAAACATAATAGCAAAATATTTTCGCCGGATGACTAGGGATTGTAATCCCAGAAGGAACCTTCGAGCTCTATATTCAGGCATATCAATATTCCATCTCAAGCGACTTATTGCAAATCTCGTAAAACGTCTCTGAATTTTCTCGATTCTGTTAGAAGCACATGCATAAAAGGGATCCCATATTATGCAACAATATTCTAAAATAGACCTTACAAAGGCAAAATATAAAGCTTTAAGAGAAAAAGGATCACAAAGGTCTTTAGAGTTCCTGATTATAAAACCTAACATACCATTGGCCTTAGCAACAATATAGTCAATGTGACTTGAAAATGTGAGTTTGATATCAAAAATTACTCCAAGATCTTTTTTCTCGGTTATTCTTAACAAAGTCGTATTTCCCAGCTTATATGGGTAAAATGCAGGAGAATTAATTCGGCAAAATGTCATGCTTTGGCATTTAGATAAATTGAGAGGCAATAAATTGCTACTGCACCAAGAAGATAGTTGGGACAGATCCCTCTCCATATTTATACTATCATTTGTATCTTTTATAACAGAAAAAATTTTTATGTCATCGGCGTACATTAAACATTGAGAAAAAGTCAACATTTTGGGAATATCGTTTATCTATACTATTATATAAAAATGAAGTGGAAATATTAAGTGCAGCAATGACTCCAAAACTACTGGACCGATTTTTATGAAAAAAATTTTAAAATATCATATTTGTGCTACAGAATGCCATAGGTGGGGTTTATTTAAGAAAATTTAATAATAAATATATTAAATTAAGTTGTTAAGTTTTTTAGGAAATTACCACCGATGCTAAGCATTGCTTGGTCGCTTGCTTTTCACGCGTCTGTGTTACGAGAGTTTAAACTACATGTTGCTATCAACCCTTCTCTTTAAAGTTTATTGATCTCGCTCTCCACACTCATTCGAAGAGTAACCAAAAGCAGTTGGCGCTCTTTGACGTGATGAGAATACAAGTTAAATAAACCTTGCTGTGCTGTTATTGCTGTAGAATGATGAGCTGCAAACCAATGTGTGCATATTTGTTTCGCCGCATGCAATTTCTTTACACATATTATTATTGTAGTTTTCCAATTTTTTAATATTTCAAAATGCGGCATTCACAAGTGTGATAGCATATTTTGTATAGATTAAAGATAAATTAAAAGTTTGAAAAATGAAGTGTTCGTATTTCCCTTAACTACAAATAAATGCCTCGACGTAAAACAAGTTTGACAAGTTTTACAGAAAATGCAAGAGCGATGCTCCGCGCTAGGTGAGCAAGAGCAGCGACTCAAAGAGAAAATTGTTGGTAAATTATGCATGCAATTATTTGCTTACACGACTGCGATTGGAGTGAATCAGTGGCATAGCTAGGGTTTCTAGCACCTGGGGCCGAAACTAAATTGTGCACCCTTTAAGAAGGTTATACTTAACCTCATAAAAGCAATGCTACGAAATGCATATAATTGCATATAAAAAAGTACTACGAAATGCATATAATTTTTTTAAATAATAGTTTACTGTTATGATTATTTTGTTAAAGTGCAAATGAGTAAACATATATATATTTTAATTCATTGTATTATTTATAAAAGTCGGTAACAATATACAAAATTAAAAATTAATCTCATCGATATTAATATATTTGATATCATTTGAAAAATAATTTGGTAACTTATACAAAACTGAAAAATTTTCCGCAATCAAGGAATTATTCAAAAATGTTTTGTTTACGCAAAATTTTGACTTGCAATAGTGATTAAATCCCCAAAGATCTATTTTGAATAATTTTGCATGATAAATTAAAAAATAGGACCGGGAAGTAAAACGTTAACAAATTTTCCCTCAGTGACCCTGAATAACTATCAATTTAAACATTTTTTCGAAATCAATCCACGTCTTCTATATAAAAGTTAAGTGAAAATTAGAACAAAATATTAAAATTAATTTATAAACTTTTTTCCTAATTTTTATAAATTTCTTTATAGTACTCTTTATACATTTCGACATTTTAGCTTCGACTTTACTAGACAAGACTGAGGTCTGTAACATTTGACTGCCTTATTCTCGACCATAAATATCACAGTATCACAATATCACAGTGATACCAAATTGATATAACAAATTTGTTTCATAGTCATTATCTACATAATTCCCAAAGCAAACTTTCCCTGGGAGAACAAGGTCAAGAGTCATGAAAATTAGAATAATTTTTAGAATAGTTTTACTTAAAAACTGTATTTTTGACAGTTTTTGTTGGTTGATTTGAACAGAATAATAATTATGTATTTTAGTAAAGTAAAGGAGTAGGAAACCTTCTTAGAGTTTTAAATAGACATCTTCAAAATAAAATAAAAAAACATCAGAACGCCCTAAAATTGTTATAAAACATCATTTATTTAATTTAAATAAAAAATTTAATGAATTTTAATCAATTTATTTTTTTTTTTAGAAATTTTAAAGCAATTAATAAATTTAGCTTTTAAATTGTTTTATGTTACAGGATACCCAAAATTATATTACTATTTAAAATTATGTTCTAGCAGGTTAAGAGCTGCAAATAAGGTTTGTTTGTTATAAAGTATATTTTTATTCCTGACATTTATGACATGAGCACGTTTTTCTAAAAAGCTCTGGAGAAATGTATTGCTGGAGAACATCCCAGCAAAATCTTCGCTTAGATATAATCGAAAAAGTAATCCAGAAAATTTCATTCATCGCTTACCCTCTCGCTTACTAAACCCATTATTTTTATAAAGCCATTGTTATATAGCCAGAGGTAATCGAAAGCGCTGTCACTTGAAAAGATTAAGCGCTTAAAATGGTTGGTTTATAACTGATTTCACGAAATTAATACTTGAATAACAACTTTCAAGTTGATGTGAATGCTTTGCCGTGAATATATTACGGATTAAATTTAAGTTCTTGCATTAGCATTTATGTAATGCATTTTAGAATCGATTAAAAAACAAGACCTAACGAAAAATTTTTCTGGGATATTGGATGAAATGTCTACTATACTAGCATGTTTGAGCACTTCTTAAGATGAATACTTGAAGTACAAAAGCTTTTTTAAAAAACTGTATGGAATATAAAGTGAGGAATATATATATAGGAATATACTTTAATTCATCACTTTAATGATGAATAAAAGACAAATGAAAAATAAAACCATTAAAAAATTATCTTCGACTGGCCCGAAGTCAAATTACTCAGGTTGAAGTTTATTCGAATTTTCATATTTCAAACTCAGAGAACGTTTTATTTATCAAGAAAACAAGACTAATGTATGAACTTTCAATTCAACACATTATTTTTTTGTGTTAATTATGAAGGTTTTGATATTTTGGTGACGTCACTTTCTATGGAAGTATTCACAAAATTTTGTTGAATTTCAACTTCAGGGTATATGTTTCAAATTTAAGCATTACAGTGGTGCTCCAATTTAGCGAACACCGATTTAACGAACTTCCAATATAACGAACCCTTATTTAATGTTCGTTGTTGACTCTATATTGCGAACATTTGAAATTGTAGGTATTCTATTGAACAAACATTTGCTTTCTGAGCGTGCTTCGTTTGTTTTTGAATTTGTAATAACATTAATATGTATTAACTTATCTAATTCTCAAATAATCCCCTCGGGTTAATGTACATATTGTAGGGTTTCCTTTTTAAAAAACATTATAGGAATGTATTGACATAATCTTGGATTTTTCATTTAGAGTGTGAACAGATTTTAACCATCAGCTTTCTAAACATTTAATAATAATAATTAATAATACCTAAAACAAGTTAAAAAATTCAACTTTATTGGAGTGCATAATTCAGACAAAAAATGTAAGGATATTTGTTTCAAGTTGACAAATTTATTAGCTTTGTTATATGATAAAAAACTCGAAAATAGTATTACCGACTTAATTAACTTTTCGATTTACCGAACGACTATGGACTTTAAAGAGATTTGCAATAAAGAGACGGCTGTCATCGTGTGGATAAACGAATGAACAGACAGACAGACGGACATGGCTTAATCGACTCATGGTCGTGAAAAAAATTTCGTGACAAAATTATTGTGCCCGCTACACTTTGCGGGTGGAGTATAATAAATATTCAATAAAAAACGTTGAAAATCGTAGAAGTAGATTATGGTTAAGAGTCGGTACAGCAGAAAATAAGAGTTTTCTTATTCCTGGCAATGCCAATGAATCAAAAAACGTTGTTTATACTGAAGCATTAAATAATTAAAATGACAATATCTTCACTTTATTACCATTAATCTATTTAATATAATTTGCTTCCAATATAAATAAAATGCAAATATTTTAACATTTTTTATTATTGAAATTTTTCAAATATACAAAGGTATTATTGATAAAGAAAAAATGTCCGTGGCGAAGCCTCGGACGACTGTGGCCTGCTAGTAAATAATAAAAACAGAAGAGGTCCCAGGTGGCTACCCTGCGGGACACCAGAAGAGACCATACATTAAACATTGAGAAAAAGTCAACATTTTGGGAATATCGTTTATAAATAATAAAAACAGAAGAGGTCCCAGGTGGCTACCTCGCGGGACACCAGAAGAGACCATTATCGCATTAGATAGGAAATTATTAATACGAACAAATTGAGTACGACCAATAAGGTATGATTTGAACCACTTAAGTAAATTAGAGTGAAATCCAATGAATTTGAGTTTATTTAACAGTAAGTCATGATGAACGCTGTCAAATGCTTTTGAAAAGTCCGTGAATATAACGTCACATTGATGTCCATTCTCAAAACAGTTTAAAATATATTTTGTAAATATTGCTAAATTTGTAGTTGTAGACCTTCCCTGAAAGAAGCCATGCTGAAACGGTGATATTAACTCCTTCACTAAGAAAGTAAGTCTGTTGTAGACTAATTTTTCAGGTTTAGGGTATAAAAAACGATGAGCAGACACAAATCAAAATTATATTTTCATTATCCAAATTAGATATTTGATCCAATTTGGACAGGTTAATATGATTTTTTAATTTATGTTCTGCACTTTTATACACTTTTGTACTAACAGCAACAAAAACCAACAGAGAATGTCGTTCGGTTGCTCATTTTTTTTGATGAACAAAGATAACAACAACAAAAACTAATTTTTATGATCAAGCCCAAGATGACACTTATTAAGCACAAATTGATGTGTTTATCAAAAAAATTTTCATTGAGATGGTTTTGAGCTCTATTGAGCTTTTTTCATTTACGAACGCTTTGAGCTTGATTTAAGTCAATTTTTTTCTCTTCGTGTAATGCAAGTTCCCTACATAAAACAGAAGAATTGTTTTGTTTTCTCGTTCGACCTCATGTTTTTAAGTAAGAAATTTTTATGTTGTTTAGGACCACCAGTGTTTAAAGTTGTGACACGTAGAGCGTTTTTCAATATTATGATCCAGTGCAAAGGTAACCAATTCAATGAAAAATGGAGTTTTGCGGAAAATCACTATGTAAAAAACGAAAGCTATACGATTAAACAAAATCAAGAATCGCGATATATATCAAAAATTTCTTGATTTGACCACAAAAAAATTATATTTTTCACTAAAATTTCTACAAGTAATGTATATCGTTGGAAAGTTCATGGAAATATCATTCTAAAATGTTTCTGAAGAATGTTCTTCATCAAAAACTTTCATTGCTAGAGCATTATTAGTGAAAAACCCTCCTATAACCTACAAATTAAACCATAGCTGCCCAGGGGTCAATATAAACCCCCATTTGCCATACATTTTTTGCTTGTTTTTCCATTCCATATAGTTTAAAATCATAAAATAATTTTGTCCAGCTAAATTGTTCAGGATACTCCACTGTGCGCTGGTTGAAATCAGATCTGAGCCACAGTATAATTGAAAAAATCAAAGTCTTTAGCGAGCATAACTATTGTTTTATTAGTCACACTTTTTTTAATGCATAACACATTCGAGACTGACCTAAAATCTCTAAATCTGATTTGTATACTAGGGAATACATCATCATAAATAAAAGCGAATGGTTTGAATTCGAAAAAAAATATTTAAATTAAATTTTTACTAATTGTAATTAAAACAAGTAAAGAAAGTCTAAAGTCGGTCTAGGCCGACTATGAAATACCCTAAACCCACTTTTCAAAAACAAAAAAATTTTTATTGTAAATGGGCGTGTCCGTGGGCTAATGAAGCCTATATTTGATGTGCATTTAAATGTTGATGAAAAATGTACACATACCAAGTTTTATTCCTGTAGCTCACAGTTCATGCCTTTATTGTGCTTTCGCTATGGGAGGTGGGCGAGTTTTTGGACGGACTACTCCCGATTTTTGAACACATCTTAGTTTTGGTATACAATACATACATACCAAATTTAATTTCTCTATGACAAACATAACCTTATTTATTGATTTTTAAACTTTTTGGGCTATATGGGAGGTAGGCGTGTCCGTAGGCGGATGATGTCCATTTTTCAAAAACATCTTTGCTTTGTCATAAAAAACATATGTGCCAAATTTTAGCTCTTTAGGTTAAACACAGGCTTATTTATTGCGTTTTCAATTTTTGGGTTGTATGGGAGGTGGGCGTGTCAGTGAGCAGATGACGTCCATTTTTCGAAGACATCTTTGTGTTGGTATAAAACACATACATATCAAATTTTATTGTTGTAGGTTACCTATGAGCTGAGCTATGCAGTTTTCAATTTTCGCGTTATATGGGAGGTAGGCGTGTCCGTGGGCGGATGATGTCCATTTTTCAAAATCATCTTTGTTTTGTTATAAAAAACATATGTGCCAAATTTAAGGTTTTTAAGTTAAACACAGGCTTATTTATTGCGTTTTCAATTTTTGGGTTGTATGGGAGGTGGGCGTGTCCGTGAACGGATGACGTCCATTTTTCGAAGACATCTTTGTGTTGGTATAAAATACATACATATCAAATTTTATTGTTGTAGGTTAACTATGAGCTGAGTTATGCAGTTTTCAATTTTTGCGTTGTATGGGAGGTAGGCGTGTCCGTCGGCGGATTCCAAAAATATTCAATAGTGCAGATCCTTGGGTGCATGTGACCATGTGTACCAAGTTTCATTCAATTATCTCTACTCCTTCTTCTTATCCTGTGTATACGGACAACACACAGACGGACGGACGGACGGACGGACGGACGGACGGACGGACGGACATGGATAGCTCGACTCAGGTGGTGATGCTGATCAAGAATATATATACTTTTCTATACCGGACTCGCTTCGTTCTATGCGTTACAAACGTTTGCACAAAGTTAATATACCCTGACCTTTCAGGTTTAGGGTATAACAAGTAAAGAAACTCTAAAGTCAGTCTAGCCAGACTATGATCTCCTAGTCTCCTAGTCTCCTATTACTTATATTTAAAATAACTTCATAGTTTTATTCAAAATCAATAAATTTCTTTTAAGGTTAATACACTATTGACTATTTGACTACTAGGGGTACCCTGGCGGAGGGGTGTTCCGCCACGGGTACCACAATTTAAGGGTGACACCAATTCCAAAATACTTTAAGGCAAAAAATTTAATTTAAAATTCTGCTTGCAAGTCTAAAAAATCAGGAGGAAACGTTGCGGAAATGTTTCGAGCTGTAAAATCCGAAAACTTATTGTAACACAAAGCAAACGAGTTGATGTTAAGTGCTTAAAATTTGGCAGCAGCTTACGACGAAATTTCAGAAAAGGAGCTATTTGTTGAAATTGCTTCCGATGATACGTAGGCACATAAATGCAGCAAAAATCGATTTCGAAAGCGCCAAAAATTAAACAGTATTAGAAATGCTCTTTTTCATTGTCGAGTGGACTTTTTGGAAAATTCGACTAATATTTCATTCGCATTTGTGTATCAGTAGCTCCATGCGAAAGGAGTTTTTCAAAGCTTAAATTAATTAAGACTTACTAAAGGTCTTCCATGGGACAGGCAAGAATTTCCGATCTTGCTATTTTATCCATTGAAAACGAGCTTGAAATCAATATTAATGATTCTGATGGGGTTATTTTAAATACTGCAACTCTTAAAGTAAAAAATGTCAATATTTATGACAGTTCACAATGCTTCGAAAATATTTTAAATGATACGAAAATATTTTTTTTTTTTTTTTTCTTAATTTTAGAATATTGAACCATATTATTAAGTTATATAAAATTTAAGAGATTTTTAAACATACTTTTAAAACCTTTAACTTTAACTTTTGACTTTCAATATTATCTGCAACTTTTCATAAACAACAAAGTTAAGCAGGATAAAAAATAAAGTCTAAGTAATTTCTATAATTTTCAATAAACATCTTTTATTTATTTGTCTAGCATTCTTAATTAGTTTTGTTAGTATCGGGTTACTTTTGTACGTACCTTCCATACAAAATTGTGTAAAAACTAATAAGGTATATCTTCGACTTGGCCGAAGTAAAAATACACCCACGGCCGATTCTTAAGGGTTATAGAATCTTAAATTGGAGAGCTTTCTGTATGAGATTTTAAAAGATTTTGTTATATTTATGTGTCTAAAATACAAACATATCAAATTGTTTTCCTGCAGCATAAATATAAGCCTTTTTATAAAGTTTTAAATTTTGGGGTTGTATGGCAGGTGGGCGTCGGATGGATGACGCAAATTTTTCTAACACACCTAATTTTTGACATATAATACACAAATACCGAGTTCCAGTTTCGTAACTTTAATATTAGTCGCTTTATAGAATTTTCAATTTAGGGGTTGTATGGGAGGTGGGCGTGTTAGTGGGTTGATGACGCCCATTTTTCTAACACACCTAAGTTTTGACATAGAATACACAAATACCGAGTTTCAGTTTTGTAACTTTAATATCAGTCTCTTTATAGAGATTTCATTATTTCGGTTGTATGGGAGGTAAGGGTGGTTTTCATCCGATTTAGCCCATTCTCGAACTTAATCTTAGTTTTTTAGAAAAAAGGCTTAAATATCGAATTTTTTTGCGATAGCTTGAATATTACGGCTGTAATCGTGTCCACAGACAGACAGACAGACAGACAGACGGACATGGCTAAATCAACTCAGATGGTGATGCTGATCAAGAATATATATACTTTTCTATACCTACCACGCCTCCTTTTGGGCGTTACACACATCGTGACAAAATTAATATACTCCTTACCATATCCAGAGCCTCCATTTTTTTGTTGATCAAAAAGTATGACTTTGTGGCAGTTTTCAAAAACAACAAGTTTTTAAAATTTTTGAAATAAAAAATCGGCTAAATCAGTCTTCATTGAATTCATACACTGAGGGAAATATGTGTTCAAATTAAATGAAACTGTGGTCATTTCAAATGAATTTGTTTTCGAAATAGAGCTTGAAACAAATTCATTTAAATTAAACACAACTGTTTTTAAAGTTATATGTAAAAGAAAAGCTTTTCTTTTTAAAACAATGTGTTTATTTATAAAAACATATTTAAAACAAAAATTTTTAAATTTAAAATAAATATTTTACACCATAACTTTTTGGATGCCATTTTTTAAGTACTTGGCTTCAGATTCAAAATCGCCCGGGGACTTTCCGAATACCAAATGTTAACTCCATTTGATGTCGTTTGCATTTTAAATATTGAAATAATTATGTAGTTTTTATGCTTATCTGATGTATCTTATATTTGTCAAACTTATTCAAAAAATTCAAAAATTGTCTTTGTATTCTAATTATTTCAAAGAAATAATAGGAGAACATTAAAAAAAGGAAAGGAGTTGAAAATAGTTGAAATTAAAACACACATTTTTTCAAATTTTGTGTTGAAGAAACGCAATCTCCCCGATCGCCCCAGCGTAGTTCCGCGCCTGCCCCTTACGCAGTACGCGTGAGGGTATAATAAATATAGATACTAGGGAGGTACTCTTATTAAGGCTCAATTTTTTCAAGATCGTTCAACTTTGGCATGCATCTCCCATACAAAATATTGTAAAAATTAATATAGGAAAAGTACCCCTAGGAACTGACCGATTTCAACAATTTAGGCAATTTTTCTTTAATTTAACAATTGCGACATTTTTAAAAAAAATGTTTCGCCTGCGATAATAACTTTTAATCCTCTTTTTGGCCATTTAATTTATAGAAAATAAAATATTTTTATTAAAAATCGAGTGGTAAAACTTTTCGCTGCAGGCGATTTTTTATAAATAAAATTATTTAAAAACGCGAGATTTTAATATAGATACTTGGAACCAAAATAAAGATGTTTTGTTTTTTTGATAGATATCAAACTATTAAAAATAGAAATAATATGATCTAAGGCATGATCGACATTTTTTCAAATGTTCCGATTGCTAGTAACAGTACCGATAGCAAATTATGAAGATAATTTTAAGTATTTAAAGGAATAAAAAATATTATCCCTACTAATATCCCTACGGCGAAAGCTGTGTCAATTGCCCTAAAGTGACCGGTCTTTTAACAGTTCTAATTTAACATATCACAGGACAGGTTGGATATAACTCAGAACGGGACCGATAGTTTTTAAATGTGTTTTGTTATATTTATCTTATCGTTACCAACTGCTCAGTGGAAGCAAGAAAGATAGAAAACAAGATAGCACAAAGAGAGTAAAAAAAGTTGCACAGCTCTGCGCATCTCGTCACGAAATACCAACAGCTGCCTGTTTCATATTTGTGTGATTGTGTGTTTGTTTGATTGTGAGAGAACGACAAACAGCTGAATTGTACATTAGATCTGTTGTGACGTAGCAACTCATGCGCTTTTCGCAATCTGTTATTTATCATTCTTGCAGTAGATGTGCGCTAAACTGTTACACGGTGGGCGTGGGTTTGAAACCTGGCTGTCTAAGTATCAACAATTTTAATATAATAATTTAAATTTGAATTCCGTTTCATTAACTGCTTAATCAAAAAAAACCCTCAAAATAAATTTGCTTAATACCTTGAAAAACTTAAAAATTTCATTTTTTTGATTAAAAAAATATTTTATTAAAAAAAAAATTTTGTCGTTCTACCCGGTTTCGTTCTTCATAATTTCGACTTGATTCAATTTCATTAACAACTTGGGAATAAGGGTACCGTGTTTTATAAATAGACCGGCTACTGATTAGGTCCAAAGGTATCTATAAGGTGTCAATTGACACCTACCGATATATTTTTGAACCGGTTCTGGGATTGGTCCAAAGGTATCTAGCCTGTGTTTTTTTCTATGTTTTTTTTTAGATAAAGATAGATTTTTTAAATAATTTTAAATTCATTATCCCGTAAAATGTTTCAAAACCTTCTTTCTTTCGTACAAATCTCGCAATTGTCCCGTATCGCTGAGAGAACATCTTGCAACACTATGAGTTATAACATTCTGGCATTTTAATTTTTTAATTTAAGTTAATTGTTCTTAAAAACCATCTTTTTTAAGAATTATATTTAGAGTTTTATGGCTAATAATTCATGAAGCAGTAGGTTGCTACAACAACGAAGTTCTTTGCAGAACATACCGACTCATCAGTGGTCTCTGTAGTTACTTACTTTGAAAAGTAAACAAGTGCAACTGAGATATATTAAAACATGTCGTTAAAGCTATGTAAGATCATTAAGCTTGAAACTTCAATTAATAAACAAAAAATTGTTACTTCTTCAATTTCTTAGAGAAATAGGTTTTTGGCAAGATTATAATTGATTTAAAAAGAAATTTCTTACGTGAAGGTAACATTTCGTTCTCTTTATTTTCTTCATTATATGCCTTATAATTTCAATATTCATTCTGTTATGTAAATATTTGGATCATGCCTCCTATTGATGATAATTGGCAACACAATTAAAAATTAATTACATATATATTTTTCAAGTGTATCCATAGATAATACATGAAAGAAGAAGCTTGCAATATTCGAGCTCATTTGTCAGATGTATATATAATTCCGCCGTGAAACAGACTGACACCAAAAAGAAACCAGCCACCAGCTTACCCATCAAAAACAAAATCAAAATCAAAATCGAGTAAACATACCTACGAGTACACCACTACATAAAACGAGGAGGGGGTATTAAAGGAGTTTTTGTTACTTTAAGTTCTTAATTTAATTAATTTCCGCATTCACAAAACAAACAAAACAAACAAAAAAATAAAGAATATATAAAAACGATAAGGTTGACACCAAAAACAAAATCCATTCAGTCTGTTGACAGGTAATGGTAAAATAAATGCTTCGTTTACTGAATGATCGTAGTTTAAATCAAGAACTTAAATGACAAGAGATATGATAAAAACAAGTGATATCCGTACAATTTGGAGTATATCAAGTAAAGATTGACAACATACTGCTTCAACAAATGCTTGCTTAACAAACGACACCGCGTACTGAAACTAAAATAGGTCACAATTACAATAAAAAAATGTCAGTTTCGAAAAATCCCACAATTACTGGCTTATAATAACGGTTAGTATGACTCAATGATATAAATACCAGGAAAATGATTAATTAGACCTTTAGTAGTTTAATGAGTAAAATTTTCCGACACTATGGAAGATGTATTCGAGAAGGTATTAAACCTAAGAGTCAGTTTGAAATCAGTGTGACGTCTGCCAGTGGTTTTAAAACGCTTGGAAACGCAACGCTCATCTGCTTCATTATGCACCGTCATAAGGAAGCGAGAAACAGCTTTTTCGCAACCCAAAGGCGTCGCTTCCAGCAACGCTCATATCGTCCTTTAAGCGCCAATTTTGAAAAAGGTTTTTTGCTCCTTTTATTAATCAAGCATCGGATACAGCATCCCATATTATTGACCAATATATATGTATATATATTCCATATTATTGACATACCTATATTATTGAGTGGTGACCGTGGCATGCAGGTTAAGTGTGTGGCTTAGCATGCTTGGAGCCCGGGTTGCAAGTAATACGTAGAATTGCCTGGACACAAATTTAGCACATCTTATTAATGGTGTTATTTACTGTATTTTTCTCCTGATTTAATTAATTGTTTGGTAAGTTTCGAAAATATTTTTATAACTTGAAGTTGTTATTTGACAAAATTTATAATCAGACATCGCTTAATGAAAATGGTGCACGGAGGCGCAGCGACAGATGATTCAGCAATGGAACACCACTGGAAAAACAGTTGTGAGTTGGCAAAACTTTTAAATTGCTCCATGAAGATGGTATGCAACGCATTAAGTCATATTGAAACCTAAGGGACCATCAAAAATATTAAACAGTGTCTTCTTATATTAAGAAAAACAACAAAAAAGAGATCTATTTATAGAGCCTCAGTAGCGGACCCATTTAAGAGGTAAAATACAATAAAAAACATAAGTTTCGGAAAAATTTGGCATAAATGTCTCCTCAAGAACTATTAGGAGAAGACTTAATTAAAAAATATGCATGGATGCATTGTTTAGCGAAAGCCACACCTGTCCAAAAAAAAAAAAAATTGAAGAGTCGAATTTCATTTGCCCGTGAGCATTTAGATAAACTAATGATTTCTTGTAAAGTGTTCTCTGGAGTGACGAATACAAATTTTTCGTTTGAGATCTGACGAAAAACAATACTTTTGGCGTCCACCAAACATGCAGCACAACAAAAAATACAGTTATGAGACAGTTAAGCATGGTGGTGGAAATGTGATCATATGGGCTGCGTTTTCTAGGCACGGTGTTCTAGGCACGGATGGATCAGTTAGGGGCCTTCAAACGATGTTCAATAATGTTAGATGGGAAAAACGGAAAATGGAAACATGTTGGACGACATCATTTTTTCAAGAAATCCAAGCTGAACTAAAACAAACACAGTAAATGGTTAAAAACAGTACTTTTGCGTACTGTTTTCTATGTTGCTAATAAAACACTACTTTGTGAAAAAAAACAGTACTGTACTGTTTAAAACAGCGCATCTGGCATCCCTAGAGGTTTTTGACTAGTGCTTTTCGACAAGTTAAACAAATTTTGTGAAAATTTTGTAAAATTTAGTAAAAGTCAATATGATTATATGAAACGTATTCAGCTATTATCATGGCTTGCAAGTTGCTGCTGGATTTTTTTTCACTAGAGAATTACTCGAACAGACCATTGCAAGGCGCGCTGCTTATAGATTTTCAAATTCTGTAAGTTTATCTAGCTTCATACAGTTTTAAATGAATATACAGTCAATCCCGGTTAAGTGCATTACCTTAAGGTGACAAAAAAATGATCATTCGTTCAAAATTAACAAAAAGAATCAGGCACACATGTATATAAAAATGCATTGCAGCTTTTTAAAATACAAGTTTTAATTAATTTTTCAGGCACATAGTGCATACATACTAAACTGTACATCCTAACCATTAGTCATATTTAACCAATATAGGCAAATGAGGAAAAAAGCATTACCCTAAAACAGTCAGTACTTTTTTCTGGCAACAGTTTTGAAATTTTTTTGAAACAATTTTTCTTCAAAAATTTCAAGTTCTTTCCAGGCAATATTATTTATTGTAGCTTGAATATATTTTTAGAGCATCATCAAGAGCCTTAACAACTTTGGCAAATGACAAAGGGTCAATTAGTCCAATTGAAGTCTGATGAAGAGTTTTTCGATGTTTGCTCTTGTATTTGGTCAACAGTATCTATAATTTCATCGTTCTGTCACATGCCACGTATTCTTGTGCATGTGCAATAGGAATCACTACCATTTCCTCAATATCTTCAGATAAGACATCACCTACTTGAAATCTTACCTGCGTGAGACACAAAGCACCAAAGTACATTACAATATTATAAAAATTATTGCGAAAGACAATTTACCTTCTGAAAGCAATAGTTTCGCAACTCACAAGCTCCCACGAACGTTTAACAAACTCAAGTGAATCTAACAATGTACATGACTTCACAAACTGTTTGACTGTCAAGCCTTTCTCCCCTGCGAGAAGTGGTTTAAAAAAAAAAAAAAACAAATTGGCCATTTCAGCCCTTGAAAGGATTTTGACCGAGCTACTTATGATCAATTGTGTTGTGTGTGTTATTAAATGTTTGCACACAATTGACCGAGAACTGGACCTACATGTTTTATGACGACTCCGAACGGCTAAAGTTCATGTTTTCAAGAAGCTTTACATGGCATTATTTACGCTCTGAGGTTTGCCATTGTCTGCAGAGAGGCGGTGACCGATCAGAAAAATTTTTTATTGTAAAAAACTTTTCGCCGCGGCTGGGGATCGAACCCGGGCTCCGAGCATGCTAAGCCACACACTTTACCTGCATGTCACGATCACCACGAGAAGTGGTTTACGGATCATTATTTGCCCGAAATAAACTTTGAAAGTGTGTATGATGCCTTGGTCAAGAGGCTGCAATATTGATGTGGTATTTAGCGGAAGGAACTCTTCTTTTACATTTCCGAGACTATGATCTACCTTGTCACAAGCAGCGTTTTTAATGTCACGATCAAATTCTTTCAGAATAGTAGACCACAATGAACTCGTCACCCATGCTTTATTTTGCGAATAGTATGGGATTAGGAACAATTTTCCCTTAAAAACACCTTGGAAAAGCACGCATAAACGATTTTCTCCCATGGTCAACCGTTGATAATAATTTATCCTTTTGAAGAAATACAGCTTGGACTAAAACATTTCTAATATTTTGAAAAGTATCAATTCCAGGGACCGTACCGGTTATGGTTTTTATCAAAAAAGTCAAAAAATAACTGTTATTTTTTAACTTTAATTTTTTTCGACAAAAATAAAAATTAATTTAAGCCTTATATTTTTTCGGGCAAACATAACAGTTACTTTTTACTTTTATTTTATCGGTAAAAAATAACAGTTATTTTCTGCCTTTTATTTTTTCGGTCAAAAATATCAAGCAATTTGTGTTTTTTTCAAAGGCCATTTTACTGACTAAAAAACTATCGATACCATTATTTTGGTCTCATCGGTGATCACGTTTTACATGTGGTATCAATAGTTTTTTAATCGGACAAAGCTGCCTTTAAAAAACACAGATTGCCTGATATATTTGACCGAAAAAATAAAAGTCACAAAATAACTGTTATTTTTTACCGATAAAATAAAAGTCACAAAATAACTGTTATTTTTTACCGACAAAATAAAAGGCAAAAAATAACAGTTAATTTTCAACTTTTATAGAATCAGTCGAAAATTTAAAAGGCCCTAAATATTCGTGAAGCTGAGGCCATTTGTATCATAATGGTATATTTGAAAATTTCCTTTGACAATTTTTTCATTGTGTCTTTTTCATTCGAAAATTGTAAAATAACAGTTATTTTCGGTCTCTGATCAATTCTAATAAAAACAGGATTAAAAAATGCATTATTCCGATGGTTGGTTTAAAAATTATTCCAAGATTTTTAAGAAGGGCACATTTTCGCGAAACTTGACAGTTGCGAGCGTTACAGCCACCTTGAATCCCGAAAAGATTTCGAAAATTTAAAAAAAAAATTTATTATGATCCAAAGTGTTATTTTTGCAAAATAGATTGGAAGTGCTTCTAAAATCCGTTTTTTCGATTTCAATTCTTCTCATGGTTATAATGATTTTTATAAAGCTTTAATTTGTTGGACTTTTTGGAGCAGGATAACACCAACAAACACACAGATATAAAATCTTCCGGATCGAACAAGAAACACCGAAGATATAACGAAAAAACCAAAATAGCACCATAGGGACCACTTTAAAAAAAAAAAAAATATTTTTTTCGAAAATGTTTTTCAAATATCTAACGATTGAGGCGGGGTCAAAATAGGTATATTTTTCTGCCATACAAGGTGATACGGTCTAATGTACATATTTTCAAACTTTATGTGCAGGTTTAGATTTTCACTGATATTTAAAAAGGCACTTAAAGGGGGGAAAATGTACTGTTTGTTTTTAATGGAACGCTGAAATAAATGATACTTAAGCGAGAATAGCACTTAAGCGGGGGTACTAAAAAGGGGACTTTAGTATGAAAATTGTTTGAAAATGTTAAGATGCATCAAAGAAGTGGTACCTAAGCGGGAATGGTACTAAAGCGGGTAGGTACTTAACCGGGATTGACTGTACATCAATTTAACTGCTCGGAATTACTATGAGTGTGTAGGTTTATCTTACTATTTGCAAACCTGACTACTTTTTTTCAAAATACTATAATAACTTATAATGAAAACTCGGCTTTGTCGTGAAAATATTGATAGTTTTTATTTAAATACATAATTTTAATGCATTCAATTAAGCAATTTTATTCAATAATTATTTTATTTAGCTTTATGTTTTGTACATTGCATAAAGCCATATAAAAACCATTAAAATAATTTACATGATCTTTGTTGGCACCGAACCTTTTGTAGCAATTTTTTTGTTTTTTTGCTGTGGACGTTATCATGATTAAACAATGTTCGCCTACTTAGAGTTAATATCTAAATAAATTAAATTTATCTCATTTTTTTTTTTTTAAATTAACAAATTTTTAAACAACATGCGTTAAATTATCCAAACAAAATTTCAATGCTAAAACTGGTTATGGTCGATAAGCAGAAAACGCTTACTATGGAGTATCGTACTGTCAAGCTTTTTTGATTTATACACATCAAGAGACAGTTTAGAAACTTATGTGGTTATCTAGTTAGAAGTCGTGAAAATATGCAGACGCTTTAAAAGAATATATTAAAGCAATAGGGTGGTACCCAAAATTAAACTATTAAATATTTTCGGGCTTCTCTATAAGACTTGTTTAATATCTGGAATAAAAAGAACTTACATTTCAGATGTCCCTCAAGTCAAAAATATTTATTCAGAAATAACGAATTGCAAAAGTAAAATAATTTTATGCATTAACTAATTTAATAGTCAGCTAATTAATACGCATTTGAATTAAATTTGATACATATATACACATTTTAAGCCTAATTCGAATTTCGTATTACTTAAAAATTTTCAACATTTTTCTGACAATCAAAACCGTTAAAAAATATTACCTTTTGAAGAGCATCAGTTTTCAAATGTTCCATCAAACTGTGTATCTGAGAAGCAGAAGCATCACATTCACTACAATTCATTTCAATATATCTTTTTGTTTTAAATGTAGGTTAACAACATCATCAACAACCCCGAATCAATAAATTTATAATTGATAATTTATGTTTTTGAGCTCAAAATCCAATTATTGGGAAAATCTCTCACAAACAATTATTCATTTCCTGTAATTTGTTTTCATTGTCATTGTCAGTTGCATGCATCAAGCATTTGCTGCACAATGGAGCGAACAAACGTGCGAGTGCATCCATAATTATGAAAATAAAACAAGTAAGAAAACTCTAAAGTCGGTCTAGCCCGACTATGGAATACTCTAAACCTCCTATAATTTTTAAATATATATTAAAACATTAAAACAAATAGAAATAACTTTTAAGTTTTGTTCACAAGCCATGCATTTCTTTAAGATTCAATACAGGTTTTACTATTGGAGTTTTAACTACTGTGCGTGGCTCAAAAATAAACCTCATTACAGAGTTTTTACTATATTGGGTGGTATGGGAGGTGGACGTGGTGTTCGTGGGAAGTTGACGCAATTTTTTCGTTGATATCATATCAATTTTTTTTTGTTTTATCTGTGTGCGTTATTTAAAAACCATTTAAAAGATTTTTCAAAATTATGGGTTGTATGGGTGTGAGCGTGTGTAAGCGAATGACGCCCATTTTCTGTCAACATCTTAGTTATACCCCCACGCGTACTGCGTATATTAATTTTGTCACGATGTGTGTAACACCCAGAAGGAGGCGTGGTAGGTATGGAAAAGTATATATATTCTTGCTCAGCATCACCACCTGAGTTGATTTAGCCATGTCCGTCTGTCTGTCCGTCTGTCCGTCTGTCCGTCTGTCTGTCGACACGATTACAGCCGTAATTTTGAAGCTATCATAATTAAATTCGATATTTAAGCTTTTTTTAAAAAAACTAAGGTCAAGTTCGAGAATGGGCTAAATCGGATGAAAACCACGCCTACCTCCCATACAACCCCAAAATTGAAAACTCTACAAAGAAGCTAATATTAAAGCTACAATACTGAAATTTGGCACATGTGTGTTCTATGTCAAAACTGAGATGTGTTAGAAAAATGGGCGTCATCCACCTACTAACACGCCCACTTCCCATACAACCCCAAAATTGAAAAATCTATAAAGAGGCTAATATTAAAGTTAAAAGACGGAAACTCGGTATTTGTGTATTCAATGTCAAAACTAAGGTGTGTTAGAAAACTGAGCGTCATCCACCTATTAACACGCCCACCTCCCATACAACCCCAAAATTGAAAAATCTATAAAGAGGCTAATATTAAAGTTACAAGATGGAAACTCGGTATTTGTGTATTTAATGTCAAAACTGAGGTGTGTTATAAAATTGGGCGTCATCCACCCATTAACACGCCCACCTCCCATACAACCCCAAAATTTAAAAATCTATAAAGAGGCTAATATTAAAGTTACAAGACAGAAACTCGGTATTTGTGTATTCTATGTAAAAACTGAGGTATGTTAGAAAAATGGGCGTCATACACAATCTAAGACGCCCACCTCCCATACAACCTCAAAATTTAAAACTTTATAAAAAGGCTTATATTTAAGCTGCAAGAAAACAATTTGATATGTATGTATTTTAGACACATAAAAATAATAAAATCTTTCAAAATCTCTTACAAAAAGCTCTCCAATTTAAGATTCTTCTACCCATAAGAATCGGCCGTGGGGGTATTTTAACTTCGGCTAAGTCGAAGATATACCTTACTAGTTTTAGTATAAAATATCAACATGACAAATTTCATCTGTGTATCTTAAATATATGCCTCTTAATAGAGTTTTAAATTTTGGGGTTAAATGGGAGGTGGGCGTATTCGTGGGCGGATTTCTAAAACATTCAATTGTGCAGATCCTTGGGTCCATATGTACCAATTTTTATGCAATTATCTCAACTCCTTCTTCTTATCCTGTGTTTACGGACAGCACACAGACGGACGGACAGACAGAAGTACAGGGCTAATTCGACACACGAGGTGACGCTAATCAAGAATACATATACTTTTCTAAACTGGACTTGCTTATTTCTTGGTGTTACAAACGTTTGTACAAAGTTAATATACCCTAACCTTACATGTTTAGGGTATAAATACTCCATTGTGAAAAACAATAGTTATAATAATGAGGGCGGATAAGCAGCTGCGATTTATTTTTATAATTTATTTATCTGACAAATCGCTAACTTCCTATGATTTCTTTTTATTTCATGCAACAAGATTTTACAATGCTATATAAAAAACGTAGAACATCATTTTACAGAATATATATATATACTAGTATCGCCTGGGAAATTCGACCAATTTATTGATTGCCTATTTATAAATATATGCGAGATGATTAAAATAAGTTTGAGGCTATAACTCTTAATTGATTGGAGATATAAAGCTATTTTCTTAAAAAAAAATATTTTTTTATATTATTATTTTGTTCAAAAACAGAAAAACAACATTTTAAAAAAATTTAATTTTGTGAAAGAAGTCATAGGGGGTAGTCTTGATTTTTTGATGGCACGGACAGTTTATTAATTTAGTGTCAAGACAAAATAAATTCACCTAAAATCCGGCATAGACTTTGAAAGAAAATCAAAAATGCAATTTTGAGTTTTTGCTTTTTTACAACAAAAATTATTTTTAATCCAATATTTTAAGAATAAATCAAATTTTATGGTCTTTTTTTAAAAGGAATAATTTAAATATAAAAAAACAAAAAACGGTACTATTTACAAAAATTTTTTGAAGTTAACTGATAAGACTTAAATACAAAAAAGAAATACATAAAATCTATTCACAGATGGCGGAGATATTTGCTTCAGAATTTAGAACATTCAATTTGAGACAGGTTTTTTCTCTCTCTTGGCATTTGGTTGAAACACACTCTAAATAACTGACGACAATATTAAGAAAATTCATTAAAAATACTTTTGGTTACAACTTTGCTGTAATTTTTATCACATATGAAAGAAAATTTAACAAACTTTTAGAAAAAATTAGAAAAATCGTTAAAATTCGACCAAAATATTCACATGGAAAGTCAAATTTTTGAGATCAAAACACATTTTTTTACAAATTTTACAATTGACGAATGGTTAAAACTATATTTTTTAAGAAATTGTTGCCTTTAAAAAAAAATTAAAATTCGACCAACTCAAAAACTTTCCCCCAACCAAATTTCATATCAATCAAAGAGCGGGTTTAATTTAATTTCTCTCTTACAAGGTTGGGAACCCCCTCTATCAGATATATCATTTATATATACATTCTGCACATCTGGGCGACATAACCTTTCGAATGATATAAGTTTCATTTATTTTGAGTTTTAATTAATACGAAAAAAGCGTACGACAAACTTTAATGTTCACGTATTAATATTTAAGAAGATATATTAAGGTGGGCCTTGTTTTTAAAATTGTCAGCTGGCGTTCTAGACGATACCCCGCGACATAAAAGTGTCCTTACTTGTTTCAACTTATAATGTCTAAATAATATTAACTCTACGGCTATTTTTGGTAGTGTAAAAGTATATAAACATATTTTTCGTTGCGAAATTATGAAACCACTCATGTTTTGAGTGTGTTCGAAATTGTTGAAGTAGTAAATAAATTGGTGGTATTTTAAATGAAACCTAGTGATAAAAATTATTTATTATCTTCAAAACCTTGTTATTAATTTTACATAAGCCTCTTACGACTTCCATTTTTAACCTTGAGCATAAATTTTAGAAACACGCTAAAAAATTTGATTGATGCATTCTGATTAATGATTGATGGAAGGCTCACCGATGACATTAAAAGAGCCGCAACTTCTTACCAAATATGTGCTAAGAAAATCGATAGAAAATTTTTAGTTTTTAACCAAATATTCATTTTGATACCAGTAAGCTTCAAAATTTTACTATCCTATTTGGCATTTTTGGCAGCAAATCTACAGTATAAATAAATCTTTGAGAATGACTAAATGCTAAGGTTTCTGATATGGATAAAGTGCAGTGTGTACAAATTTTTTCAATGCACGGCTAGTGCATTTAACACAATGACCTTGAAATTTAAAGATAGAACTATTTCAACGTTTCATATCTGCGCATTGTAATTCTTCGAGCCCGTTTATAGTTGTCGAACTGGGCAGAGTTGAGATGGAAAGCTGACAAACGCTGCTCGTTTAATGAAACGTTTCAAAATCATACGAAATGAGCTCAAAGTACACATAGTGCCAGCCAGTGCTGCCAAATATCAAAAAAAATCCCCATTTTTGCATACAAAAAATAAATTTTCCCCGTTTTTTATTTTAAGTCTCCCCGTTTTTAAATTTGAAAGAAGTAGCATTTTAATAACAGTTTTATTAATTCATTAAATTATAACAAAAATATTACATAATAATATTACATAATAGTGCGTTCAGACGGATTTTCTAAATGCGCATTTAGAAGTTCGAAAATTCAACCAAATTTCAAGTGTTCAAATTATATATTCTTATTCTATAAATATATTCTTAAAAAAGATTTTAAAGAAACAAATACGTGACTCGGCATTTTCCTCCAGCACGTCAGAATTTTTTTAATCGATTTTTGAAGTTTCTATTTTGAAGAATGATTCTAGTTTTTTAATGTCACAGCTGACGCTTTTATATAATTAACAAGTTAAAAATCCCCACATATTTTTTTAATTTATGTGCAATACTATTTTTACTTAGGGGGCCGTGAATGCTTTTGTAGATGTTGTAAACAACTTTTTGGGAAGTCACAGATCTGCAAACTTTGAAAAAACCGTGCAATCAAATAAAGTTATAACTTGTGGCAGCTATTGCGGTGTTTGATTTTGAGAGGGAGGATGAAATAGATCTCAGGGTGGAGCGACGAATATCGCGAGACCGAACTAATGTTTTGGAATAAAAAGATACTGAGTAAGTATTTGAATCCATACTTATAGGTGCTTCACATCCATCGATGACTGCACAGAAACTTGCAACATTATCTTTCAGTGGCTTAGAAATTCTCACTTCTAAGTAAGTCCGTAACATTTTTGCGACCAAATCTTTTTGATGCTTTCATCAATGTTTTCTTGAATAAACTTCAAAAATGTTTCCTAACGGGTTCGTGACAAATTTTCGAGTAAGTAAGGTGGTTTCAGCAAATATTTGCAGACGGCAGTATTCATATGAATACCACCTACAGAAATACTCACATACCACCATCACTTAAGCTGTCGACATTCCTGCGGTTTTTGGCTACTGGCAGCTACCAAAAGTCGGTTGGAAACGAATGTTTTTCCAGTATGTCGCAATCGGCAGTCGATAAGGTGGTTAAAGAGTGCCTTGCGATTTTTGAAGAACATTTCTGCCAGAAATGGGTTGTTTTCCAAAGGACTGATGAGGACGAAAGTACAATTAAGGACCAGTACTACGATTAATATGGAAAACCAGGTGTAATTGGCTGTGTGGACGGAACACATGTCCGCATACAGACGCCTGGTGTTAAAAGTAGACATCTGTTCCATAACAGAAAGAATTACAGCCTCAATGCGATGATTGTAAGTATTAGCTTTATGTTTCTTAAATTCAACTAAAATTTTTGGCTCATAGATTTGTGATTTAAACATGGTCATTACATATGTTGACGCCAGACATCCTAGAGCTAGTCACGACTCCTTTGTTTGGAAGTATAGTCGAGCAGAACAGAAGTTAAGATCAAATTTTCTTAATGACAAACGAAAATCTTGATAAACTTAAAATAAATTTATTAATTTTATTATTATTTGGTTTTTATAACTATGTACAAATAAAATAACAATTTAAATTTCATTGTTATTATTGCCGTTTCAGGAGATTCCGTTGAAGCCATACTTAATGACTCCGTATAGGAATCCCATCAAATGAATCTCATAGCCGATATAACGAAAGACAGTGCAAGGCACAAAACGTCATTGAACGCTGCCTTGGTGTATTTAAAAATCGGTTTCGCAGTATTATAGGTAACTTTTTTTATAATTCAAATATACTTATAACAACACTATTTTTGACGTAGAATTACGTCTCACAGCGCGGTTTGTATGGGGTCGTTTTAACAGATTTTTTCAAGGTCATTAGGCAACTTTTTTGGCGAATACTTTAGGGTATACCTACAGCCTTTAATACTCTTCGTTCAAAGATAATATATACACTAAACTATCAGATATATCCTGCGCTGAATGAATATGTAATTTTGGATTTTGTCACTATTAAATTAAAGTCACAAAATAGTAAAATATAAGAGGAAAAATTCATGTTTTTATATAAGAAAATCAATCATCAGCTGCTTATGTGCCCGCTGCTTTCTTTGTTTTTCTTTCGTTGTTTATGCTTTTTCAGCATTGCAAGCATTAGTTCGCATTGGGTTTATGTATGCACTACTGTTCTAGTATACTATTTTCAGACCAGAGGTCATGAACCTCTTTTCAACTCGGTCAATGAACTCAATCTGTTAAATTTAACGAAATGGGTCTGTGATCCGGTTAGATTTAACTCTTATGAAAAAAACCAGTTGGATCATATTTCTTTTTATGCTTTTACCCAATAGATGGCGTAAAATTTTAGTTTTTGTTTTTAATGCAAATTAATTTGGATTGCACATACCACTAGCACTAGCGAGTGTAGTCCGCAAACTATACATCGAACAAAGACGAAAGTGTAGCTCGCAAACTAAATATCAGACAGAGACGAGAGGAAAGGACATGTGCTAGGCGTGAAATATAGTAACCATACGATTTTTTAAAAATCGGGGTCTTACTTTTAATTTGAAGTTAGTAGTTAAACTGACTGTAGCTCGCAAACTATATATCGGGCAAGAGATCCTGCAATAAGCAAATACTCCTATTGAGGCAGTAATGATGAATTGGTGTAACCGCCAACGAAACAAAGCTGTCCGGTCTGCTTGTGAATTTTAAATCACTAAGACCGCTGATGAGTTGATGTAGCGGCCAACGAAACCGCACTATCAGCTATTGAATACTTCGGGCAGGGCCGAAGCCAGGATGTTGGGGCCGACAAATTAGTAACGTATGGAACTGATTTTTAATTTAAAAAATGTAATAACCTTTCTAAAATGTCTTCATTTATGCAAATCAGTCCACTCTTTTAATCTTTTATATTTTATAGCCATATTTCATTATTAAAAGGCGTCAGCTGTGATTATTCTATCATAAAAAAATCAATTTAAAAAAATTCTGACGTGCTGGAGGAAAATGACGAGTCACGCATATCTTTTTTAATGTATTTTTTTAGAATATATTAAAACCATTAATGGATACCATAAATGGATCCATTTGGATACTTTTTTTCTTCAAAAATTGATGGATACTTATTATTTAGCCTTAGTGGAAATTTGGATACTTTTATTGAAAAATCAGTTTTATATGAAAATATAGTCATATGAAATCAAAAATGCCCTAAATTACCAAAAATTCAAAATCGAGTTTTTGATTGATTATGATGCACCGTATCCAAATATATTTTAATGCAAAATGTTACACTCCTACTACTAAAATGAACGATTTTATTAACAAAATTATACTGAAAAAATATGGTTGAAAAATTTTTCAAATGATAGATAGGAATTTTTTAATTTTATATGAACCTTGCAAACATTTTCTGAGGCTCTCCAAAAAATTGCTCTAAAAAGAGTGTTTTTTATGCATGTTTTTTGATGACTCATTAAAAGGACTAATGAAAGAGTCTTTAATATGACTGTGAAATGATTGTTCAAAAATAAGACTCTTAAAACAGTCATTATTGTATCTGCTTTATGAGTACTCATAAAAGACACTTATTAAAGAGTCCTAAATATGACGGTAACATGATTGTTCATAAAAAGGACTCATAAAAGGATCAAATATTGATTGATGTATGCGTAATCAGAAAGAAGACTCATAAAAGAGTCTTCTATGGGAGTGTTGTATGAGAGAATAAAATCGGACTATTTTAAAAGCACCATATCTAATAAATAAATAAGAACTTAATCGAGAATATTATTATTTTAATTGTATAAAACTTTGTAACTGTCCGTTATGAACACATGCTATCCTGACGTCGCTTTTCGGAGAATTATTTGTGGCGATATATATGAATTGGAAGTTAACTACAACAAATGTTCGTTTTATAATGACTTCTTATATGAGTCTTAAAAGAGTATTCAATATGAGTTTTAAAAGAGTACTCAATATGAGTCTTAAAAGAGTATTCAATATGATTAATGAAAGAGTACTCAATATGAGTCTTAAAAGAGTTTTAAATATAAGTCTTAAAACCGTTATTACTATGAGTGCAAAAAGACTCATAAAACAGTCAAAAATATGAATCATATTTTGGAGCCGACAACATACGAAAATGTACTCATAAAAGAGTCTTTTTTATGATGAAGAGCGCATTATGATAATGAATCCTCATTTATATGAGTCTTGAAAGGGTCTTTTAAGAGTCATAATGTTTGCTGGAAAAATATGGTTTTTATAGTAAGCATAACTATTTTTAAGTGAAAAATACGATAAAAGATTTTAACAGATAGTACTCAGCTAAATCCAACAAGTTTTGTGGAGTTTTCTTGGGTTTAACGAAACTCTACTCAACCCTTGTTTACATGCAGAGCTCACTACGAGTAAGCTCCGAGTTAACTCTGCATGTAAACACATTATATGCCGCTTCTTATTAAATACTTTTTATGAAAATTGATTGAGATAAGAATCAAAAACTACTTTTTTGTGTTTAAAAAGTGAATATAATAAAGTTTTTTGCAATTTGATACCTTATTTTTTTTTAAGTGGATACATTTGGATCCATTTCTGACCTTTTTATGGATACTTTTTTTAGAACCGTCGCGGCAACACTGGTCTCAAGTACTAGTTGTCATAACGCAGATATCTTTTGATTCAACATGTTATCGAGTTAAATATCAATGCCATCTATGCGCTATTGCAATGCCAAGCAACACAAGAAAATTAAAGTGCCACTAGTTTTGTTTTACAAAAATTAAAAGTGATTTCAGAAACTTAGTTGGTTTTTTGTATTTTTATATTTTTTTGAAACTTTTGTTTAGACAAATAGAAGTGTGTTATATTCAACTTTAACTTAATTTCGAATACAATTAATATTATATTTTGCAAATACTTATGAATTTTTAGATAAGACTTTATATTTAAATTTACAGAACATTTGGGGTATTCTCGCTGTCTTGCAAAACCCTTGCAAGGTGTAAGAATTGCAAAATTTGCAGAATCTTGCAACCCGTGCAATGACACAACAACAAAATACAAGCGATTAAAGTTTTGCAATTCGTGCAATCTGTGCAACAGTGATACCAATGTTTTGAGTGGAAGTGCAACCTTACACTCTGATTGAGACAAATTTGTTAATTTTAGTTCGTGTGTGTCAGAGTAAGTGTTTAAATTTTTTGTTTTCGCCTGTTCACGGCATTTCTTTTAATATTCACAATATTTGTGATTTTGTGCGCTCCCGCAGTGTTGCATATTTCGGTATTGCAAGGTTGCATTTTCACAAATTTTGCATCTTTGCTATACTGCGAGAATACCCCTATTGCTTAAATTGTTTTGCAAATGGTACAGGTTGTCATAGCGCTTGTGGGGCTTGTTATCACTAGACTGCGGATTATGTGCAATTGCATATATGTTGCATATCTTGCATATTGCATATATTCTGCATATTGCATATATCTTGAATACGTTGCATATCTTACATATGTTGCATACAACTTACATATGTTGTATACAACTTGCATATATCTTGCATATGTTGCATACAACTTGCATATGTTGCCTTCATGGCTATAAGGGGGGAATAGGATACAAAACATTCATATTATCTTGATTACAATGAGAAATAACATTTTCAATTTGCATATAACTTGCATATAACTTACATATAACTTGCATATAACTTGCGGATACTCTATATAATATAGAAATATAACGTTAAGAACCGTTGAAACATTAATATTGAGAAAACAATTTATCTGCATAAAAATCCGCAGTCTAGCTATCACATATAATTTCATATGACCATTTTGAAAGTATTCTATGTTTTATTTGAATTTAAAGAAATATGCCAAGAAATCGCAAACGACTTACAAACCGATGTCGGACATCTTCAGATATCATGATGCAAGTGGATTCACTACGTGTAGTTTGTTGTCAAGCGTCAAATCCAATAACAATTGTCGTCAATTTATGAAATGCAAACGTTGTGCACATAATAGGTCTGTTCCCGTATTCTAAAGTTTTAGTCCAATTACCAGTTTTAGTCCGAGAAGCGTTCCCGTAATCGAAAAAATGGTAAAAGAGAGTGCAGTCGAGAGAGTAAAACATTTCCCCTCCTTGTCCAAAGTTGCAAGTTTTAGTCCGACAAATTTCTTCGGGTAAAAATGGTAAAAGTATCAAACAGCTTAAAATCAGCTGTTTACAAGATAGCAAAGATATTAAGATACATCAAAACTTCTTTGTAACTATTAAAATGGAAACCCGAAACATGTGTTAATGTGTAAAAATTAATATAAATGCCAAACTTAAGAATTAATGTCCATTTTATTAAAAATCGTAGGCATTTCGTCTGCAATGCCGATGCTCCACATCAAGCCAATGCTGGAAAAACAATCTTATTTGACAGTTTTTACAATTTTAGCCCTTTGTGTCTTTTTTGTGTTTTTCTTTATTTTCGAGATATTTTTTCTTACTCTCAGACTTTTGACAGTTTTACCATTTTTATTCTTAAAAGTACGGGAACAGACCTAATGCATTGAAAGTGATAGTTTGATACATTGCTGCTTAAATTGTGTTTCGGAGTTTGGCAGCGATGACGATTAAGAAGTGTGACAACGGGGACTACGCACTCGTGGGGTAATTTGTCCCAGACTAGTTGAGTTTTTTATCAACAAATTTTTTGATTTATTTTAAAATAATTAACGTTATTCATATCAGGATTGAAGAATAAAACATGGAATTTATGTTTAAAAATTTTGCGGGAGTTACAGCGGATCATTCAAATTTTTGTGACAATTAGTGCCACTCTTCCCTACTTTTTTTATCAATGGTTTTTTCATACTTTTGTTACAAGGAACCACTCACCTCAGAATTGCTAGTCGCCACTGAACTTAAGCTGGGTGACATTGGTGCTGAAGTGATTGAATTGCTTGCATTGCCACTGCGCATAAAATTAACCAAGCCACCCGTGCGACCATTCGACTGACCTATTGAAGCAGCTGTAAGACTGTTGGCACTTTTACTTAGTACAGTTGAGCTTTTGTAGGCATTCTCAAAACCTTTGAATGAGCTATGTTGTTGTTGGTGTTGTTGCTGCTGCTGTTTGTTCATAGATGAAAATTTACCACCCTCAGATGTTGTGTCAAATGGTGATGTTTGATTGTGATCATCATGTTGGGTCGTCATATGGTTAGGAGAGAGCTGCATATGGCAAGGTGAACTTTTATTTTCCAAATTGAAGTTGCTGCCGTTGCATGAAGATTGTGTTGCTCGCACGCAATTACCACCGTTGGTACTTTTATTGTTGTTCTAAAATAAGAATTATGTACAGTAATTTTTTTTTGGCTGTATTGATATAGTTGTGCTACTCACCATCTGATTTAATAGTTGACTGCGATCCCACTCAGTTTGTTTAAAAGATTCACTGAGATACTGACGCACCTGATTCTTTTGTTTCTGCATAACATGATAACGGGTGGGATTCTCTAAAACAGTGCGAACCTATGAAAAATGCTGGGATTAGTGAATGAATACATTAGAAAGTTTGTATAAGCTTACCTGCAACACCTGTGGTGGAACATCAACGCCTATACTTTGCATTGGTACTTTCATGACTACTGGACTGGTACCGGGTGAATCACCAGATGCTGAAGACAAATGACTGACCTGCATGGGTTGCATACTACTGCGACCCTCGCTGCTGGCTCCCATGCCGTCCCCAGCGTTTAAACAATTTCCAGCATTGTGTGTGGGGCTATCTGTCAGCATTTGCGTGTCCACCATAGATTGCAACTGTGGTGACATCGGCTGTTGACCAAAAGCATATTGAATTTGTTGCTGTAGAGAGTCATCGTCGGCCTCGGCAGCAGCACGTCTTTCAGCTTCTCGTCGTTCAAGCTCCTGCTGCTGTTGCTCGCGTTGTAGTTGCAGCTTAAGCTGCGTGCGTGAGGTTGGCGTCGCGGTTTTGAAAGTTGGTCTGAAAGAGCAAAAATTAGTGTTGAGTATAACTGAACTTTATAACATTTTATACATTATATGCATTTATTATTTTAACTTTATAATAATTTAATGTGTTTGAAATTTCATAACTCAAGAATGGAACGTTCTATTCTACGTACATTAAAATCCAGAGGCCACACCCCTTTCACAGCCCACAAACCAATAAAAAAATCTATATTTTAGACTTTTGGTCATACAAGACTAAAATTTGTTAATTATTTGTTAAAATAAAGTTAATTTGTATGGTTACTGTCGGCATTTTTACTTAAAGCGGGGTTTCACGCCGCCACACAATGAAAATGCTTTATTTAAAATTCTTTTTTTTTCGTGTTAGGGTTGTTAGGCATGTTATCAAAAACTGTACAAAATATTTATTTATTTAATTTACTGAGAGATGAAAGAGAATCATATTAGTCAGAACTTGGTAAAGAAACAAGGTTATATATATATATAACAATAGGGGTATTCACGATGTGGTGTATGTGCCCTTGTATTGTGTATTTTTGATAAATTTGATATTTGAAATAAAATTACAAAAACAAAATGTACAGTGTTCAAAATACAACCCTGTAGCAAAAATACAATGACGAAACTCTATTGCATTCTTTGTAAATTTCGTTCTATATTTCATCAACTGATCACAAAAGCTTTTTCACTCAGCGTGGATGAAGGTACTGGCTGGGTTGTGTATTTATTAAATAAAAGTTAATTTAATTCAGTGCTTCGTTTCAATTCTTTTATTTTCTCGTACTGCTAAATGTTGAATTACCCAGACAGTGAAGGTTTGTTCACAATGCGTTGTAAATATTGTAAATTTTGTTAGAACTAATCAAAAATACACCACATCGTGAATACCCCTAATGATTGTTTAAATAAATCCTTGGGTATGAAAAAATACAATAAAGTAATTGAAAACAAGTTATTGTAGGTTTTTAGTGTTCTAGTGATGGATTCACATTCCGCATAGTTTGGTACACAACAACGATGAAATGATACACAACAACGCAACAACGTTCTCAAAGGAATATTAATTTTATACGCTAGTGAAGCGACGTGCAATCAACATTACTACTTATTAAACCACGAATAAACTCTCAAGATCTGAATTGTTCTTCTATCTTTCAGTGAGTTTTTTTTTTTTCATGCTTTAAAGTAAAAAAAGTCTAAAGTCGGTCTAGCCCGACTATGAAAAACCAAAAACCTACTTTTCAAAATACAATAATGTTATTGAAAATGGGCATGTCCGCGGGCGTATTAAGACCATATTTTATTTGCATTTCAATTTTGTTGAAAAATTTATATATAACAAATTTTATTCCTGTAGCTCACATGTTAATGCCTTTATAGTGGTTTCGCTATTGTGGGTTGTATGGGAGGTAGTCGTGTTCGTGGATGGGTTACGCCCAATTTTTAAAATCACCGTGGACCGTTTTTTTAAGGTGGATTTTTCAACTAGATACGTTATGCTTCAATTTCCAACCGTGACACGTTACGCTGGAATTTTCAACCTGTATGATTCAATGGCCAAAGGGATGCAATAAGATTATCTGAGGTCATAGACGGGGTCATTGGCAATTTCATGGATTCCATGAATCATTTTGACAAAAATGGATGAATCTATGACCAATCGGATGCAATAAGATTATCTGAGATCATAGACGGGGTCATTGGCAATTTCATGGATTCCATGAATCATTTGGACAAAAATGAATGAATCTATGACCAATCGGATGCAATAAGATTATCTGAGATCATAGACGGGGTCATTGGCAATTTCATGGATTCCATGAATCATTTGGACAAAAATGGATGAATCTATGACCAATCGGATGCAATGGGATTATCTGAGGTCAAAGGCGGGTCATTGGCAATTTCATGGATTCCATGAATCATTTGGACCAAAATGGATGATTCTATGGCCAATCGAATGCAATGGGATTATCTGAGGTCAAAGGCGGGTCATTGGCAATTTCATGGATTCCATGAATCATTTGGACCAAAATGGATGATTCTATGGCCAATCGAATGCAATGGGATTATCTGAGGTCACAAGCTGGTCGTCATTCGCAGGTAGTCATTGAAACTTTAATGGATACCATTTTTAAGTACATTTTTTTGCAAGACGAGCTGAATTTATATTAATGATGATAAGAAATGGGTTCATTACGATAACCCTTAGCGCTAAAAACCATACGGGCTGGGCCACCCGATCATACGCAAAAATCGATGCCGGAGCCAATTCACAGGTCCTTCTCTGTGTTTGTTCTCTGTATTTGGTGGGGCCATGGTGTACTATAAGCTGCTACAACTAGGTGAAACTATCACAGGGCAACTCTACCGAACTCAATTGATGCGTTTGAACCGAGCATAGAATCAAACACGTCCAGAGTGCGATCAAAGACACAACAAGGTAATTTTGACAACATGACAACGCTCGGCCACATGTTACGCAGCCGGTCAAAACATACCTTGAAATGCTGAAATGGGAATTCTTACCCCTATTATTTGCTTTCTTTGATGTCGCATGAAATTGAGGATCAGCACTTTCGCTCTTTTAAAATAAACTTTATCTTCTAATGGCTTTATATTAAATGAGACTTTTTTTAGTAAGACTTAATTAAAAACTCTCTACTTTTTTGGGTTAAAGTTTCACTTATACCGTGCGTGGGGTCACACACATTTTTTTTTTTATAATATACATACGTACCAAATTTAATCTCTCTAGGCTAAACATAAGCTTTTTTATTAAGTTTTTAATTTTGTCATTGTATGGGAGGTGGGCGTTTCCGTGGGCGGATGAAACATTTCTCAAAAACATCTTCGTTATGTCATAAAAAACATAGGAACCAACTTTATCCTTCTAAGTTAAACATAAGCTTATTTATTGATTTTTATATTTTTGGGTTATATGGGAGATAGGCGTATCCGTGGGCGGGGATACAAAATCAATGCATACCAATAGTTATTTCTGTAGGTTACACAAAAAATTATTTATTAAGTTTCTTTTACAATTTTGCTTATGTTATGTAATTGTTCGTTGACTAAACTTATAGTAAATTTTTTATAAAAAAAAGGATATATCAAATATTTGAACTATTATAACTTCTTTGTTTTTAAACTTTATAAATAATTTTTTGAACAAAAATTAAACAAATTTGAAGGAGTTTAATTATATGGGGAAAAAAAATAAATTTAAGGGGGATAAATCGGGCTAATGGGGCTTACTAGTTGAATATGACCTCAAAAATAAAAATGTCCTAAGAAGACATTGTATTGCTCGTAAAGCCCTTTTCAACGACATATATTTTCAAGATCTGACATGTAATGCTTAAGTTATGCAAAAAAGACCATTTTGGCTGTTTTTCCGGTGGTCCGGAAATTTGTTTTTTGTTTTCGGAATCCTCTCGAGGTTAACCTTAAAATAGGGGGTGGTTTTTTCAAACTTTTTGTACATATTTTTATACATTCTTCTAGCAACACTGGCAACAACAGCATCATAGTCAGCAACAGCGAACTATGGAGTATTTATTTATTCGATTAAGCTGGACAATATTCAATTTTGTCTTGGAGGAGTCCATACAATTTTTCTAAGCACTTTATATAAATGGTTTGTACTAAAGCAGATATGTTAAAATAAATGTAAAGTGGTTTGGATGGTATTGTATTTATTTAAAATTAGTTATTGTATTTTAAGAATGGGTGTTTTTGAGAATTTCTTTTTTTGGATTTTTGGATATCCGAAGAGTTTTGATATATGCGGCTGTACATTTTTCTTCATAAACTTAACACTACAGGTGTTTACAACATAAAAAATATAAACTCGTTGTCTGCTTCGTTGCGAAAAGTACTCAATTTTTTTGAAAATCGTTTAACCCCAAAAAAACTAGTAAAAAACCGTCATAAGACCCAAAGTTTTCATGATATCTCCATGAAACTTGGAACATAAGTTTATCTCTTCTATTTTAATGTTGGGTTTAAAAACGAAAAAAAAATCGGATAAGAACTGCGCCTACCTCCTATATGCAGTGGCGTCATCAACATGGTAAAACATTTTTATGTTCCATAGTTTTTAAGATATCGACTTGAAGCTTGACGCATACATTTTTATACCCCCACGCGTAATGCGTAAGGGGTATATTAATTTTGTCACGACGTGTGTAACGCCCATAAGTAGGCGTGGTAGGTACAGAAAAGTATATATATTCTTGATCATTCTGTCTGTGGACACGATTACATCCGTAATTTTGAAGCTATCGTGCTGAAATTCGATATTTAAGCTTCCTTCTGAAAAACTAAGATTAAGTTCGAGAATGGGCTAAATCGGATGAAAACCACGCCTACCTCCCATACAACCCCAATGATGTAAACTCCATAAAGAAACGAATACATACGCTACAAAACTTAAATTCGGTATTTATATAGTCTATGACAAAACTCAGGTGTGTTAGAAAAATGGGCGTCATCCACCCACTAACACACCCACCTCCCATACAACCCTGTTATTGAATCCTATATATAGAGGCTTGTGTCGAAGCTATAAAAGTTAAATAAAATATTTATTATTTTTATATAAAAATTAAGACGTGAGAGAAAAATGGGCGTCATCCAACCACTAACACGCCCACCTCCCATACAACCCTAATATTGAAACCTATTAATAGAGGCTTGTGTCGAAGCTATAAAAATAAAATTAAATATTTATTATTTTTATATCAAAGTTAATACGTGGGAGAAAAATAGGCGTAATCCACCCACTAACACGCCCACCTCCCAAACAACTCCAAAATTGAAAAATATATAAATAGGCTTTTATCGAAGCTACAAAAGTAAAATTAGATATTTATTCTTTTTATAATAAAATTAAGATGTGTTAGAAAAATGGGCGTCATCCATTGATGAACACGCCCACCTCCCATAGAACCCATAATATTGAAAACTCTATGAATAGACTAATATTTAAGCTACAGACCTAAAATTGGGTATTTGTGGATATTATATCAAAATTGAGGCGTGTTAGAAAAATTGGCATCAACCACTCAAGAACACGCCCACCTCCCATACAACCCCTAATTGAAAACTTTATAAAAAGGCTTGTCTTTACTTTGTAGGATAACAATTTGATATGAATGTATTTAAGACGTCATCAAAATAGTAAAATTTTTTAAAATCTCATATAAAAAGAGCTGTAATTAACGATTTTGTACCATTACGAATCGCCCGTGGCGGTATTTAAACTTCGGCCAAGTCGAAGATATACCTTATTATTTTTTTTTAAAGTCAATGTTAAAAATTATCAAAATCTGACAAAAATCACTTTTACCTCCCATATAAATAACGCGATCCGATTTGTGCTTCTATTTTTCTACAAACCGTGTAAACCCAAAATTAAAAAAAATATTTTTATCGTATGCTACGTTTTGCTGTTAGTCGCATTCTTTAACTTATACGGAATTATAATTTTAAATAAAAAATATAGGCTCACACATTATTTTTTTGGCAAACTCACAAAACTTGTAAAAACAAAAATTGTGATTTTTTTTCCAATATTTCCTGATTTGACTAGTAATGTACAATGTTGCAAAGTTGGCGAAAATATATTTCTAAAATGTCTTTGAAGAATGTTCTGCATCAAAAACTTTCGTTGCTAGAGCATTTTTAGTGAAACAACCTCCTATTACCTACAAATTAACCATAGCTGCCCAGGGGCAGTATATGAGGGCTATATAGACCCTCACTTGACCTACATTTTTTGCTTGTTTTTGCATTCCCTATAGTTTAAAATCATAAAATAATTTTGTCCAACTAAATTGTTCTGGATACTCCACTGTGCTTCGTTTGGCTTCGTTTTTAACACAAAATTTTTTTACAATCGATGCAGTAGCTTAGGCTTTTTTGAGTCATAAATATTTTAGTACTTTAAGCACCCTCTGTTGAAAGTTTTGGAAACTTCTGACAGCCTATCTTCATTTCTGAATATTTATATTAAATTTCATCAAAATCAATCTTGTCGTTTGGTCAAAATCGCATTATTGCGTAGGAAAAACAATCCAACAAGCAAATCAGCAACGAAAAGGCACACAACCTGACGCACAAACTAACAAAATATTTTACTACTAGATAAGATATTAGGGGTATTCTCGCAGTATAGCAAAGATGCAAAATTTGTGAAAATGCAACCTTGCAATACTGCAATATGCAACACTGCGGGAACACACAAAAGCATAAATATTTTGAAAATTAAGAGGTATGTCGCGAACAGGCGAAAACTAAAAGTTTAAATACTAACGCTAACGCACACGAACTAAAATTAACAAATTTGTCTCAATCAGAGTGCACGATTGCACATCCACCCAAAACATGGGTGCCAGTCTTGCACAAATTGCATGAATTGCAAAACTTTTATCGCTTGTATTTTGTTGTTGTGTCGTTCGACGGGTTGCAAGAATCTGCAACTTTTGTAATTCTTACACCTTGGAAGGGTTTTGCAAGACAGCGAGAATACCCCTATTGATTTTATCATAATATATTATTTTTTTTATGAAAATAAGACTTCAAAAAAATAATTCACTCTTGCGAACTATTTTTTTTTTTATTTAATTATAAAAAGTAAAAGCGAATAAAAGTTTCATTGCAATCACTGTTTTAAATTCAAGATTCAATTTTATTATATGTTAAAGTGACATTAACTCAACAAAATTATCGTCTTTTAGCTATGTTATTGTGTATTTATTTATATCAATAAATAATTACATAAGCTTAAGAAAATATATTTGTATTGTATTTTTATTTATTTATTGTAACTATAGATTTATCCAACGACATACTATATGTTACGATCGGTTGAAAACTGATGAAGTTATGGATATCATAAGGGAGTAAAACACCATTTTTGGCAGATTTTGGGTCCAAAAAAAAATTTGTATGGCACCAAAACCCTCTCAACATAAGCTTTCAAATGAGGGGCGGACCCGGCAAAGTTTTTTTTGGTGATCCACCTTAATGTACATGTACATTATATGTATGTATAAGTGCACTATATTATGTAGGTATGTAGATTACAAAGCATCTACAAAGATCAGAGTAGCTGAAGATTGCAAGAGAGCTGAGATGTGGCACTATATCACAATACCCGAACTTACTAAACTATGTACAAAGAAAGTAATGTGACTTGTTTTCTAGTCAAAAATTAATTTCAGATTTTGTCTTTATTTAGATCACCCTTAACATTAACAGTGACAAAAACAAAAACACGAAAAATCTTCTTAGAAGTGCTTTTTTCAATAAAATAGAAGTAACTTAGGCCAAAAATGTAATTAAGTAAGTTAAAATAGTTGTAGTAAAATCATAAGAATGTGTATTTTATAGTATAACACAAAAATTGTGGGGTGAAAACAACACCAGTGTGCTAATAAGGGTTAACAAACATTTTTTTTATTATATGAAATCAACCTTTCAAGACCACAAGGTTTCTAGTTTTTTAAGGATCATCAAATAGTTTAATTAGCTTGAATTAAGCAGGTTTAAAAAAAATTATAAAAAAAATTCTTCAGTTTTCTTGTAATTTCATGTGACATGGGTGTCCCTTTGGTTCTCAAAGGTAACTTTTTAATGCCATTTCTTAATAGAGTCTTTAATAAAGTACCGATATAGATAATCAAAATATATAATAAAGTAAATACATATTATGTTATTTATAAATATAATACATATTTGTTAAATACATTTAATTAATTTTAACCGCCTCAGAGTTCACAATTAGAAAATATAATGAAAAGTTTCACTTGAGGACTAGAGGGACACCTGTATCCCATGCAGTTTCTGGTTAAAAGTCTTAACTATTTTCAAAATTTCCGGGAACAGGGAAATTTCGAACAGGGTTGCTAAGTCACAAAAGCTTAATTTACTATTTTAAGTAGTCCATAGTTGAATAAAAAACATTTTTCGACTTTAGGATAAGCTATGACGAACGAAAATATTTTTTGGGACACCGGTGTCCTTTGTTCCTGAAAGGGTTAAATTAACATTTTGTGAATTTTCTTGAATTTTTAGGGGAAAATTTAGTAATTCTTTTTCAGATTTAGGGGAAAGAAACTCAACCTATCTCGCAACACTGAGTTTTATTATGCTCCTCCCGAAAGCAGAGATGACATTATTTTGTGAAAATAAGCAAATTCCCAGCAGTAGTAAATCATATCGTAGGCAACTGACTTTCTGCTCCTGGAGTAGGGATGCCCAAAATACATCGATGCATCGAAAAACATCGATGTATTGTTTCGATGCATTGAAAAACTCCGATGTTTTTTCACTAAATTTCGATGTCGATGCATCGATGTTTTTTTATTTCGATGTGTTAAAGTTTTCGATACATCGATGTATTTTTTCGATGCATCGATATATTGAAATGCATCAATGTATTGAAAATTTGTTCGTATTCGAGCACATACAATAAACTATTAACATACTTGCGACATACTAATGTGCGCATTGAAAAAAGGAATATATTTTGCAAAGTAGCGTTTGCATTCGCTGTCAAACGTTTCTCATATTTCTTATTTTCTCATATTTCTTTGTTCTCAAGTTTCTTTGCTCTGTAATTTCTTGTTTGCTTTCTAAAAAGTTCGCTGTAAACCTACTGAATCTAGCAATATTCTATATGATGAATTGTTAATTTATTTAAGAGCTCCCGTAAGGTGCTTAAACGAAAATCCTCTGGAGACATTGAAGGACGTGAAGTCTCAGTTCCCAGTTTTGTATAAATTGGCATTCAAATATTTATCAGTTATAACAACTTCAGTCCACTTTGAGACTTTTTTCCAAAGCTGCTCAAACTTTAAATCAACAAACGAACAGACAAAAAGGAAAACGCCTTCATAAATTGTTATTTTTGCAAAGCCTTGAACGTTGCCACTGGGATCTTTAATTCCAATGATATAAATTTTTATATTCATGAACAGAAAAACTTTCGATTCTTATTGTTCTTTCTTTTCTTTTAGCAAGGAAAAAAAAAAGTAGAAACATCGATGTTTTTCATCGAAGAAAACATCGATATGTTGATGTTTGCATGAAATGCGATATATCGAAATGTATCGATTCATAATTTCTATGCATCGTATCGAGAAAAACATCGATGTAATTTTTCGATGGGCATCCCTATCCTGGAGCATATCCTCAATTTAATTCAACAGTCACTGACTGGCAGCTAAGGACTGGAAAAAAACCATGAACATCAGCTTGTTTCATAATATTATTAGCATAAAAATGTCCAATTTAAAATTGAAAAAAAAAGCTCCAAACTCCTACACACTTTCCACTTTGCTGCTCTTTCTTTTTAATTTATTTAACGAACTATTTTCATAAAGCGAACACTTGAAGAATTTTTTATTGAAAATTAAAATGTAAATAAAATTACCTACCCTCCGGACAATGGGGGCAAACCCATTACTTTCTGGGTAGCGGATGCTGGCCAGGAAATATCACCCAAATCAACTATGCTAGGATCCATTTCAAGTATCATTTCCAAGTCCTTGTCAATTCCGACCGTGACTCGTATATTGGTTGTTGGCGGGGCAACAGCAAGACGTTCCGGTAACAGCTGCAGCTCCTGCTGCTTAACAGGTGTGTTTTCAAACGTAACTTGGGCAGCAGCAGCAACAGCAGCAGGAAAGTCAGTGGCATCTCCCTCACATTCATCGAAATCCATGTTTGTTGCTGGTTCAATGCCATACTCAATACCTTGACTTTCTGCAGCTGAGAACTTTTGCTGTTGTATTGTGCTCACTGTTGGGCTGCCTATGGCTTGGTTATTGCTGTTATTTTTCTTGCCATTGCTGCTGCCGTTGCTTGACATCTGCAATGTGCGCACACGACGCAAAAACTCCTGAAATTCTTGCAAACCATTCTGTGAGCTTGGTGACAAGGATTTGCCTGAAGTAATGTTTGCCATTGCCTCTGTTTCTGCTGCTGTGATGACTGCATTTGTTATCGATTTCATGGAAACCGCTGTCTGCTGCATGGAACCAACGATTTTTTCAGACTTTATTTCGTGGCTGTCTGATTCGCCTCCGTCTCTGCTGCTGAGATTTATGTTGTCGTTGTTATCGATGTTCTTATTTTGATTTGGATTCTTCTTTCCCCAATACGAAAACATCTCCTCCACTCACCCGCAACGTTTTCGACCACTCACTCTCCTACATATGTGGTTTACATTTATTTTTGGCTCAGTTTTAATAATATTTTCTTAATTGTTCGCTGGGTTCCGCATTAAAGTCGCAAAAGACCGAAAAATCACAAAGTTAAGTTGTATATAAAAATAAATAAAACGCGCCCGCTAACGTTCAAAGCGAAGACAAAACAACTTCAAAGTAAAACCAAATTCTTTCGAGCACAATTAATTTGTTTTGTTTATTGAAAAATATTTAAAATATTTTGTATTATATGTGACTCAGGGAGACGCATTGGAAACGATTGTTATTAAACTAATTTTTGGAAAATAGTTTGGCACTTAAACTGGATCTTTGTCGAGTCTCCGGAAGCGCAATGATCAATAATAATAATAGTTCATGCATACTGTGGAAGTGGGTGAATCGGGTGACCGGCGGGATGCTATGGCCGAAAATGAAGATCTTATAGAGAGAGCATGTGAACATGTTGGCCATAACAAGAATATTTAAAGAGAAGTAGACAGAGAGAGAAAGAAAGAGAGCAAGAGTGGGAGATAGAATGAAATGGATCGCTGAGAATCGTTGCCGACGACTGCAATCGTTGCTGTCTACTAAATTTTGTTATGTTGTTTATAAACAGCAAGAATGCAGAGTATTTTGAGGTGACCAGCAGTGATGCCAATAAAACGGAAACTACAGATTTCTACGGATATTTATGCCTTGCACAGATGAACGGACAGCCGAGCAAAAATAAGGTAAATCTACGGATTTTTCAGAATTTCACACAGAATTTTCGTAGATTTCAAATGGAAAATAGTTTACTTATCACTTAAAATTATTGGCTTACTAACACTTAAAATAATAAAATAAAACACAAATCATTAAAATGTGCGACACGGAAGCAATGTTGGTAACGATTAAATTTTCATCGTGCCATTTTTCGTTCCTTACTTAAAATGAAAATATTTGTGTAATTTTTAAAAAGTGGACAATATTATAATTACTTAAATTCCCTTTACAGACTTAGACTCTAAAAGAAATAAAAGCTATGATTTATGTTATGTGTTTCACACTCACAACAAAAAAAATTAACTATGGTTAATGAAAATTTATTTAATTTAAGGAAAAAGCGGTAATGAAATTGCACTAAATTTATGACGGTCTTACAACAAATATGTAAAATACTTAAATGAAGTAAAGCCCTTAGCCTTAAACTATGGATGTTTTTTGATACTTAGATACTTAAAGTATTTTCTTAAAACTTTCAACCATTTCCTGTAATTTAAGAAAATTATTTTTGTTTTAAATTTAAACATCTCTTTGGTATTTGAAAGGAATAGATTTATTCTAAAGCCAAGACGTTTCAAGTATATGTTTTACTTTAATAAGTAAAAGCTTTTACTTAAAAAATTAAATATTTACTTTTTTGAAGAATATAAGAAATTATGTGACTTTTTTTATGAATAAGGAAAATCTGAATTGTGGCAAAGAACAATAAATAGTCCTTTCAAAAATTAAGCCTTTTCCTTGCACTAAGGAAAAACAACAAAAATACTCATTTGATTTAAAGGATTGAACTATAATTAAGTAAAGTTTTCCTTAAATTTACATAAATCCAAAATTTCTTCACATTAAAGAATCCACGATCTTAAAAACAAAATTGTTCTAGAATCAAAGACATTTTTCTTTAAGACAAATGCATTTTTATTTCCAATAAGTACAAAGGTTAGTCTTCAAAGTAAAGCAAAATTATATCAAAGGACTGATGTTTTCAATTTAAAGCCAATTATGTTAAATTCAAGGAAAAAATCAATAAATTAATGAAAATCAAAGGTATAATTTACTAACAAATTTAAAAAGCTGTATTTTTTTCTCAGTGCACTATTTTAACTTTAAGTTATATTTTACCTTGTTTGTAAGTTTAAAAAAAAAAAACAAAAAATTATAAATATTTGTAAAAAAACTATAAACGACTTTAATGGAGTTATTACTGTTATTAAAAAAAAAAACAAATTGGCAATTTCAGCCCTTGAAAGTACCTTGACTGAGCTTCTTATGATCAATTGTGTTGTGTGTGTTATTAAATGTTTGCACACAATTGACCGAGAACTGGACCTACATGTTTTATGCCGACTCCGAACGTTTAAAGTTCATGTTCTCAAGAAGCTTTACATGGCATTATTTACTCTCTGAGTTTTGCCATTGCCTGCAGAGAGGTGGCGACCGATCAGGAAAAAATGGTCTTTAATGGAAAAAATCAAAATTAATTCTTTTTTCAGTGTCAATTTTAAAAAATCATATCGAAATAAATTTTCAATTTTATGTTGTTTAGAAACAGTTGTTAAATTTGGTACTGTAAAAGAAGTGATTCGGATTTTGTCGAATAAAGAAAACAGACTGAATGGACTGTACATGATATGAACGATACATGCATTTCCAAATACTCAAAGGCCATTTAAAATCAAAATTTTTTATTATTTTCGCTTAAATAGATATAATGCAATAAAAAAAGCTAATTAAAAAAAAAATTTAAAAAAATAAAGAAAAATTCCACGCAAAAGTTACTTAACGCTTTTGTTGTTTCAGTTAGCGGCACCTTTTAAATCATGGTGAAGCTTGCAACAAATAACGTTAACGAACTGTCAAAGTTAAGGGCAAATATTGCTAGCTAAGATGTTGAGAATACCACTTAAAGATAAGTGTCGTTAAGGGCCAGTTAACGATCACACAAGTGTCGTTAACGCGTTTGAGAATTCCACTACAGATCACCGCTTTTGCACGCAAAGCAAAAACAACATAATATTGTTTTGTATTTATTTGTATTTAATTTTATGTTTTAGCTTTGCATTGTATGTTTTTATGTTTTGCTTCTCTGTCAAATTGTCACTCTGGATATCAAGTCGACGTTGTTTTCAAATGTATTTCGTTAAGTTATTAATTTATAACTAATAGATCTTCTTATATATAAAAATCTCGTGTCACGGTGTTAGTGTTTAAACTCCTCCGAAACGGCTGGACCGATTTTAATGAAATTTTTTTTGTTTATTTTGTAGGTATGAGAATAGGTCATAAAGGCTCCTACTCGCGAGGGTCATGGCACTTTTACAAGATTACAAATGTTTGGCTTTACTTTCGTCTATAAAACACACATCAATGAAACTCGGTACGAACTTACTATTGAGTCTTTTACTTCGACTGTCAAATTTGAGCGATCTTTGGAAAGGGTGGCATGGTACCACCCATAAAATTAAATTTTTTGAAATCGCATAGATTAGGATCTAAATGTCGTATAACATTGAATCTTAGTATAAAGTAACTGATGGAACAGGTCTTTCAATTATAAAACAGACACGTGCATTGGAAACGGGAAGTGGCTTCATCCATACAATTAAAATTTTCGATACAGAATAGCTAAAGAAGTAAAAGTCACATCACATTTCAACTCAGAATGGAGCTACTATTTGGTGAAGTCCTGCTACTGGAACGGGCATTCTACAATGCGTGTGGACCCGCCTATAAAAGACAATTTTTTTAAATTGAATTGCTTTGGAAATTATAGTCACGTAATAAAGAATCTCGGTTTGGAGTTACTATTTGGTGATATCCTACTACTCGGTAGTACTCGCACACTAAAACGGGTATTGAGCAAGGGGTTTGGCTGCGCCCATAAAAGACAATTTTTATATTTTAAAGTTTTAGAACAGAATATTGAAACTCAGAGTGGTATTACTATTTGCTGATGGCCTTCTATTGGCAAACTGGACAGATAGTGGACAAAGACGGCAGCAACGCGCCGGATACCAGCTAGTAAGTATATAATAATCTATATGAGTAACATAATAATAATAACTTATATAATAATCACACATGTATAAGTATACATTTATGTATGTAAAAGTATTTTTGTGAATCAAAGTAAATTTATTATTATTTATTACTGATGCTCTTATTATTTCTTTAAAAAAGAACTGTTTTAATAAAAGCGATAAAACAAATAAAGCTCTTATAAACATTTTACATATAATTGCTTCAATAATTATTGATGTTTTTATATTCCAGACACATCCAGTAATACGGACATACCCCGGAACTAAATGTGTCCGGATTAGCGAGACTGTACTGTAGTCTTTATTTAGCATTCATACTCAGAGTTGCTGAAAATAGAATTTTTATAGTTAAGTTTTTTTACTAAGGTTGCCACACTATTACGGATACCAAGCATCTGCCAGTTAATCGTACTACCGACTTACTTAAAGCCGCCTTATTTTGGCGTTCGAGAACAATCAATTGATTCTGTTGTTAAATGCCGCTTTAGTTAATTACACTTTTCACAATTTAATTTTTTAAGTTAAAAATTACACTATAAAAAAATAAGTAAGTAAATTCTAAAGTGGGTCTTACCCGACTATGGACTACCCTAAAACTTATATAACTTTTAAATCTATATAATTAATAGGCTAAGGTTTTTTTTGTGACTTCAACTCCTCCCAGACCAATGGACCGATTCTATCGATTTAGATGTCATTAAATCAGGTTTAGGCTGTATATGTGCAAACCACTTTTAAAAATTGTGATTTCACTTCAGGGGGTTCCCAACCTTTTAAAACTGAAATAAAATTTTTGTACAAAAATCCGTTTAATCGATTTGAAATTTAGTTTGAGAAGAGTTTATGAATTCATCGAATTTGAATTTTTTTCAAAACTAAAAATTTTTAACCAAAATTATCTTTTATGCATTCCTCAAATGTCAATTGTCCTAAAAATGCAGTTCCAAAATCAAAAAATTCCACTTTCCGAGCAAACAAGTCAGTCAAATTTTAACAGTTTTCAAAAAAGTTTTTTGGGTTTTTTGGTGTTTTTTCATCTAAATGTGTCATAAATCGATGTTGTATGTGTTCTGTAAGTACCTTTTATTAATTTCTGAAATATATCTTAGTATTATTTCTTAAATCTATTTTTTAATGCGTTTTTTTTTAACATTAGTTATTTTTTATAGCTGGAAGAGTTAAGCTGCGATGTTTTCGAATAATTATAATGTTTTTCTCAGTTGTTATATTAGTGTAAGTCCGTCTTCGTATATTGACAGTTACATTAAAAAATTTTGTGTCAGATCAAACGTTTCAAGTCAAACCATTCAGATAATGATCTTTTATATCATTATTGAGACTCAATATATTGTTATTCGTTATAACTTATTGAATAGAATATCATATATTAAACGTCTATAATGTTTCTAACAATTAATTTTTATTGAATTGCTCGAATTCGGGCAACAGGTTTACTAGTTTATATTAAAATACTAAAACAAATAGTAATAGTTTTTTATTTTTGTCCAAAATCAATATATTCCTGTATAGACTGCCTTAAAGACAGGTTCAACTATTATGGTTTAAATAGGATCTTGATAATAAGTTGAACTCTTGACTACCTACAAAGATCCTACATAGATCCATCTTTAGTTTCATTGAGTGTCAAACTGGAGGCTTCTGATTGTAAACCCAAAAACATGTATTAACACCCCTGAATTAGAAAAACTTAAAAATGTTCCAAATGCTTCATTTATGAACATTTCAATTATGTATTGATCCTTATTTTACTAACATGTCATCAGACTCGAAAAATTTGTCAAATACAGGATAAGCATTTAAGAACTTTTTGATCTGTTATCCTTAATTAATATATCAATAAAGTCCTCTATAAATCTCCTATAATACGTTATAGGAGACAAAAGCATATAATTTTTGAAAAGAAAATTTTTATTTTTCCATTAACAAACCATCAATTTGTGATTCCTAAGTTTTATTTCGTTCTTATGAAGATCTTGAAAAATTCTGCATGAAAAAGAAATTTAAATAAGAGAATGCAAGGTTAAATATTTTTTAAAACAATTACATTATTTGGCACAGGCGTTTATTTTTATTTTCTCTATAAAAATTATAACAAAATTCGGAATAAAGCTTTCACGTTTTTTTTAATTTAATAAATAAAATTACGCGTTATTACTTGAGAGTTGCTGCCTTTTGGTTTGAAATTGCTGGCAACACTGACAACCGCTCTTTAACCTGTAGTGAAAAAGGCTGTCCAATCTTTCCGATCGATACAATTTAGTGAGACTTCGTGCAAAAAGCCTTAAATAAACAATTTCCAATATCAATAACTTTTCTTTAAGAAATTTCTTACGTTCATATGACCGAATAGAGAGTGAAAATAGTGATCACTAACATATTATAAGTCAAAAACTTCGTGAACATTTGAACAATGCTGGCACTTTTCGGAAGATATTTATAAAATATCCATTGCTGAAAAAAGCTTTCTTGAAGTTCAAAACACCACTTACTTCATCGGCATCGGCTACGATCATTTTCTTTCGCTGATAAACTTAATAGTCCACATCATGCCCTCTCCGGCATTTCTTTTGAAAAGTAAGTAAGTTTTTTCTTGCGATACCCGGCGTTGCTACAACCGTTTTCCAGTAATAAGTAATAATATTTTATGTTATACGTTATTTAGAGTCACGCTCCCTTCGCTAAATTTTTCCAGTCAGAGAAAACGTCTAAACTTTATATTCGTTCCGAGTTTTATAAATATATAGAACTTATAGTAAATTTCAAAAGTTATACCTTAAAGTTTGAATGCTTACAAACTGACACGCCTCTGTCTTACGCATATAAAATGTAACCAGTGAAACAGGACATGTAAATTGAGGTCAAATACCGAATTTTGAGACTATGCAACATGTAATTCAAAAGCTATTCGATATCGAAAATTAGGATTCTATGGGAGAGGTGTCACGTCCCCATGTTTTATCGGAATCTAACTTCACAGACGCACTCTCACGACTTTGATAAAGTTTCCCTGAAAATTTCATAACAATTGGTTTAGCAGTTTCGGAGTCTACTTGTAACATACACACATTCATTTTTACATTAAATAATTAATAACATAAGATTATCTTTCTTCTTTCTAATATATAAAATTAAATGTTTGCCCTTCTGTCTGTCTGTCTGTCTGTTCCTTATAAGCCCGCGCACCTTTTATACGCTTGAGCTGGAATTTTGACACCGAGTACGTTTCATAGAGAGAAAGAACATAGGGGTGTAAAAAAGTGGGCGCAAGTCTGTGGGCGTGGCACTCCAAAATAACTTCTACACGCCTGGACCGATTTCAATGAAATTTGGTATGCAGGTTCAACTGCGCCCAAGATAAAATATAGGCTATACGAAATTCCAAAGACTGCCGCAAGAGGATGCTTGCAGTAATGCATTTTGAAGACTCAATAACTCCTAAACGCCTCTACCGATTTCAATGAAATTTGGTATGAACGTTCAACTATATCCAAGATAAAACATGAAATGTGAAAAATTCCAAGAACTTCCGCAAGACGGCCCTTTAAGTAGTGCATTTTTAAGACTCAATAACTCCTAAGGCCTGTACCGATTTCAATGAAATTTGGTATCAAGGTTAAGCTGCATCCAAGATAAAACATATGTAAAAAAGTGGGCGGAAGTATGTGAGCGTGGCACTCTATAATAACTCCTAAACACCTGGATCGATTTCAATGAAATTTAGTATGAAGGTTCAACTGCGCCCAAAATTAAATTTGGCTACACAAAATTCCAAAGACTTCCGCAAAGGGGCGATTTAAGTAATGCGTTGTAAAGGCATAGTAACTCTTAAGCACCTGTACCGATTTTAATGAAATTTGGTATGAACGTTCAACTCCACCCAAGATAAAACACAAAATATAAAAAATTCCAAAGACTTCGGCAAGAGGGCGCTTTAAGTAGTGCATTTTAAGACTCAATAGCTCCTATACGCCTGGATTGATTTCAATGAAATTTTGTATAAAGATTCAACTGCACCCACGATAAAACAGATAAAAAAGTGGGCAGAAGTATGTGGGAGTGGAACTCTATAAAACCTCCTTAACATCTGGACCGATTGCAATGAAATTTGGTATGAAGTTTCAACTGCAGCCAAGATAAAACATAAAAAATTCCAAAGACTTCAACAAGAGGGATCTTTAAGTAGTGCATTGTTAAGACTCAATAACTCCTTAATGACGTGACCGATTTTACTAATATTTGGTACGTGAAATAACCTGACCCTGCAACAGAATTGAGGCTATTTAAATTTCCGTGAGAGGGCACTTTATTCAATCACCTATATCTGGCTCATTTCCGTCAAAACGGATGAACCGATTTTGATGAAATTTGGTAAGCATTTGTATCTGTTACCGAAAAAGATCCTATGCTTTTAAAAATTCTTTCGACAAAAATCAAGGAATGAGCCGAAGGCAAAGAAAGTCAAGAATCAAAGACTAACGAATAAAAAAAATTTAAACGAATACGAGCAGAAGCTATATAAAGATGAACAAAAATCAACCGAACAGTATCGACCAAAACCGTACACCGAAAAAAATGTGCGATGTTAATTAAGTTTTTCGTGAGTAAAAAGAGTTTTTGAAAAGTTAAATATGTTTTGTTGCAGTAAAACTCAAAATGAATTGTATCAATAGTTTTATTCTTAATTTAAAGCTTTTTCAGCTTAAAACAATTAATTTTAGAAACTTGAATTAAATTTGCAGCAGTTTCATATTAACTCTGCGTCTTCTCTGAAAATTTTTCATGTTAACTCTGTTAAATTTTATTCAAACTATCACCGAAAACAATTAGCGGAGTTAATCCAAGTTTTTTCATGAGTAAAACGAGTTTTTGTGAAGTTAAAAACGCTTAGTCGCAGTAAAACTCAAAATGAGTTGAATCAAATGTTTTTTTGTTAATTTAATTTTGTATTTAATATTCTTAAGATTATGAGAAAAAAAATTCATGGAAAAATTCCTACGGGTTCAAAAGTTACAGCCGGATAAGTGAGAGCGCATTTTAGCGCATGTTGTTCGTACTGGTTGCGGTACTAGCGGGTTAATTTTTTAACGATTTTTTTTTTTTGCATTTTTTGAAACTTGATTCGCTATCGTATGAATCGACGACCTTTTTTTAAATTTTTTTTTCGATTTTTTATGAATTTTTTTCGAAAAAACACACTTTCAAATTTGGAACATCACCAAAAATTGAAAAAAGCTCCTGTCATACGATAACCAATTGTGTTAAGATTTAAAAAAGTAATTTTTTTTCCAGATCGGACAATTATTGCGACTACAATAATATTGGAAAAATGTTGGTTTTTGACTGAGTTATGAATTTTTAAAAAAAGTTCTGTTTTGTCTGCCGCGAATGATATGTCCCTCCTTGAAATCCAAACGTTATCTTCGTAGGGCAAAAACTCAGGAACTAACATAAAATACCTGCATATTTATGGTTTTTGGTGCGTAACTCCTTGGCATTGACTTAAATTTATATTTCTTCTATTTACTTAAGATTACGGTTTATTTATTCATTTTGAGGAATTAAGATTTTTTTCAACAAATCAAATAATATATTATCGATCAACTTTAACCCTCGAGGACAATCGCCTGGGTGGAATCCACCCATAAGGCTGAATTTCTTGGAGAAGTATATAATTTTTCATGAAAATCATCTTTAAATAATAACGTAATCCTCATTTGAATGTTTATTGATGTTAAGAAGCATTATTTACTCGTTTAAACTAAGGTGATATTTACATAAAACCAGTTTTTTAAAAGGCTTGGGTGGTTTACACCCTCGATAGTAATGGCGTTTCAAAATTTTGGGTGTTTTTCACCCACGATAGTAATCAGTAATGAAATATTTTAGATGATTGCTAATATAAAATCAAAAGAAATCACTAATATTTGCAAAAGTCACACCCTCCCTCTCTGTACGTACTGCTATAAATCAACTTTGCCAGATACGAACTAATCGATGATGATATGTTTAGTAGCTGGAATGAGTAACTAAAGTTTGTAAGTATTTAGCTCACTTTTGAACAAAAATTTTACTTTTGCTGAAAATAATTATGAAATAACTTTTTCTTATTTATATTTTCAGCTTTCCAAATCAGTTAACCAAAGGCTCATGGCGTGAAAACTAAAAAAGTTACAACTGATTTTGTAGAATGCATTTTTTATTTTTTTATGTTTTTCTCTTATTGCTATTTTTCTAAGTAAACAATTGTATAAAAAAAATAAAATTAATAACATATAAAATATTGTTGTTTTTCAGTAGTATTCATTCTTAAAAACAAATTGATTATTTTTATAGTTTCATTTGACAGATGAGAAATGCAGATACTAACTGAGTATGGGTGGATTACACCCAACGATAGTACTGACGTAAGTGAAATAGTCGATAGTCCTCGAGGGTTAAACATTTCTTTTTTGTTAAACATATGGTCACCTTTTTTTACTGAATTTTTTGAATATATTGATGCTCACTTAATTTTTTCTTTTGTTATTCTTAAAAGAATAGTCATCACTGTCAGTGTGGTAATATACATAGTATTCTGCTAATGAGATGCTTGGAAAACACTTCCAGAGCAGCTCAAAGGGTTTTCTTAGATAAAAATGGCCAACATAAGTAGTCAGGATATTTAAGAACTTCAGTAATAGCAGCTTTTTTCAAATCGATTGTGGCATTCATCAACTTGATTTAGAAAAATACAAATCAATATATTTTCTACATCAGATCGGTTGTGTCCACGTATGTGTGTGTGTGTATGTGTGAATCAGATGTTTTCAGTAAGATACAATTAAGAAATTCTAAGTAACACAATTATGTACAGTGAATCAAAAAAGTTTAGGCACAGCGCTATTTTTAAAGTTTTCCTGTAAATAACTTTAATTCCGTCTAACCCGAAGCGCAACCAAAGAGGAGCAATAGGGTTTCAGCCCCCCAACAATTATGTCCTCATTATAAGAAAGCATTTTATTGACAGTTTGTTTACCAAATAGACAAAAAATTTACACCGTGGAAAACACAATATTTTTTTTTGGGAAAGATCAAATTTTGACGGTCTAGAAATTTATATAGGGACACTTTAAAAACACATAAGGGCAGTTTACGTCTTATTTGCACTAGAGTGCAAAATAATGCAATTGCAAATATTTGCTATCAACTGTGAACAGCTTTTTTTTTTGGATAACTCTGCAACACTTGTTGCTTAACTAAACACAGCTGATTTCCAAAAGATATAAAACAAAACAATCTAAGCTTTTAATTTTTTAATTTTAATCTATTGCAGAATAACAAAATTTATATCTTTGATTTTGATTTCTTATAAATTTTTGACACTAAAGCTTGCAACGTAGTGTTGAATGCATGTAGCATTTATTTGCTACATGGTTTAAGTGTTGCATATTTGCAACAACGTAGCAAGTGCAAATGTATGCATTTTGTTACTGTAGTGCAATAATATCCAATAAATTTTTGCAAATGCACTCATGTAATCAGTTGCGGATTCAGATCCTCTATTTGGGGCTATACAAAAAGTGTAAGTTTGTGGAAGTTTGCGAAAACAACATATTATTCGGCAAAATGTAAAAACTGCTATCTCGATTTATACAAAAATGGCGAGTTTTTTAAAAATAAGTTTTAAATTTTTGGATAGCTGATCAATGGGAAAAAGGTTATTTAAGGGGGTCATGACATTGGCCGTTTTTTAAATCGACTTTTTTTATAATTAAGTATTTTAGTAAATATTCTTTAGATCCTAAGAAAAAAAATATCATGGAAAAATTCTTACGGGTTCAAAAGTTACAGCCGGATTAGTGAAAGCGCATTTTTTATTTTCGCGCTTTTTTTTTCTTTGTTCACAAACTTTGAACGCGTTTATCTCAAAACCATGTTTTTCGTACTGGTTGCGGCACTAACGGGTTCATTTTTTGATGAAATTTTTTTTTTTTTATTTTTTCACCCCCACGCGTACTGCGTAAGGGATATATTAATTTTGTCACGACGTGTGTAACGCCTAAAAGGAGGCGTGGTAGGTATAGAAAAGAATATATATTCTTGATCAGCATTACCATCAGTCAGTCTGTCTGTCTGTGGACACGATTACAGCCGTCATTTTTAAGCTATCACAAAAAAATTCAATATTTGAGTTTTTTTTTAAAAACTAAGATCAAGGTCGAGAATGGGCTAAATCGGTTGAAAACCACGCCTAGCTCCCATACAACCCCAAAATTGAAAACTCTGCAAAGAGGTTAATATTAAAATTACACAACTGAAACTCGTTATTTGTGTATTTTATGTTTAAACTTAGATGTGTTAGAAAAATGGGCGTCATCCATCCGACGCTCACCTCTCATACAACCCACCTTATAAAAAGGCTTATATTTATGCTGCAGGAAAACAATTTGATATGTTTGTATTTTAAGACACATAAAAGTAACAAAATCTTCTAAAATCTCATACAAAAAGCTCTCCAATTTAAGATTCTTTAACCCTTAAGAATCGGAAGTAGGGGTATTTTAACTTCGGCCAAGTCGAAGATATATCTTACTAGTTTTAATATCGTATTGTTTAAATGACGTATGTGAAACCCTTTCCACAATTAAAAGTTCTTAAAATTTTATTATCGTTTGATTTGACTTTGAAATCGATTATCCGGATTTTGGATTGTATGGAATACCGATGATTTTATTTCATGCGGATAATCAGAATTCTTCTATATTGTATGAAAATCCGAAAGTTGTACATACTATAATGGCTCAGCAAACGTAGCTTTTGCATAGACATATAAATGTTTCATTGGCCTAGCCACAAAGTGCCAATTTTGGAACGAAGAATGACAAAATATCATATTTAGTGACGAAAAAATATTAAACCTGAATGGTACGACTGTTATAAAAATTATTAAGGTATATCTTCGACTTGGCCGAAGTTAAAATACCCCCACGGGCGATTCGTAATGGTACAAAATCTTAAATTGCCGCTTTATATGAGATTTGACTATTTTGATGACGACTAAAATACATTCATATCAAATTATTTTCCTGCAAAGTAAAGACAAGCATCGATTTTTTTCCCTGTAGCTTAAAGAGAAGCGTTTTTATAGAGTTTTAAATTATGTGGTTGTTTTGGAAGTGGACGCGTTCATCGGTGGATGATGCCCATTTTCCAACACAGCTTACTTTTGATGTAATCTACACACACACCATATTATTTTTGTAGGTTATATATTAGGCTCTTTATAGAGTTTTCAATTTTGAGGTTGTATGGGAGATGGGCGTGTTCGTGGATGGATGACGCCCATTTTTCTATCGCGTCTTAATTTTTATATAAAATGAATAAATATCTAATTTTACTTTTGTAGCCTCGACACCAGCCTCTATATATAGGTTTCAATATTAGGATTGTATGGGAGGTGGGCCTATTAGTGGGTGGATGACGGTGGAAACTTCTTTGGCGGCGAGTGAAATTTCATTTGTGATGCTAGGCTAACGTTTTCAATTCATATGAAAATTTTCAAAAAATTATAGCCGCTAGCAAGAATTGAACCCGGACCATCAATGTTGACCATTGCTCAAGAAGCTCTACAATTACGCCACAGAGGCACATGATGAACATGCAAACAAAATATAATTAATACTGAACGCGTTTGTGTCCGTAACATTAATTTTCATCCTAAAAGTATGCACGAAAAATTTATTTCTTTAAGCTTCAAACGAAAATATTAAGGCATAGAGATACATCCAGCGGGAAAAAATGTACTGCCTGTTCGCTGCTTAATGAGCTTAAAGCTTAATTTGGTTTGTTGGTTGTTTTCAAAAACTTGACAACATGCAAAACAGTTAATTTAATATAATATTTAAAGCAAAAAGTGTTAAAAGTGCAAAATTTAAGACTGCCGAGAATAGTTTTGGCCAGCCAAAAAACGTCTCAAAGCTAAGAAAAATAGCTAAAACAGGAGCAGAACGCGTTCGTGAATATAAATAGCGAAATAAAGCTCTTAAGAATGCAGCCGCAGCTGGGTCTGCAACTAATGATGAAGGTTAGGTGATTGCAACATCGGCTGAGTTCCAAAATGCTTTTTTACGAAACGTACGTATTTTGGTGCATCTACAAAGAACCAATCCTCAGAAAAACTCTTTTTGATGCTTTGTAGAAATGTATTTTGGAACTCAGCCATCATCTCAACAAAATTTTATGGCCAACCAAGTTGATACATTCAACAATCAACGTTCGCTGCTTTACGAGGACCTCACTCAACATAGAAATTATTATGATCAGGAAGCAGGAGGTAATAATGAACAAGATTTGCCTCTGCTTTTGGAGGCTCTTTCAACCAGTACTATGCAAATGCAATCTAGCATTCAAAAAGTGACAAAATTGAGAAGGCATTCGCAATGAAAACAGGGACCGAAAATAACTGTTATTTTACAATTTTCAAATGAAAGAAATTGTTGAAAGACTTTTTTAAATATACCATTATGTTACAAATGTCCTCAGGCTCATGAATATTAAGTGTCTTTTAAATTTTCGACTGATTCTTTTAAAGTTAAAAGTTAACTGTTATTGTTTTCCTTGTATTTTTTCGAGGAACAATAAAGGCAATTTTTTACTTTGATTTTATCGGTCATAAATAGCAGTTATTATGTGACTTAAATTTTTCGGTCAAAAATATCAAGCAATTTGTGTTTTTTTAAAAGCCGCTTGACAGATTGAACTTTTGACACCATATGTAAAATGTCTCACCGATGAGATGAAAGTAATGGTATCAAAAGATTTTTAGTCGGTAAAATGATTTATGAACAAGTATAAATTACCTGATATTTTTGACCGAAAAAATAAACGGCAGAAAATAACTGTTATTTTTGACCGATAAAAAAAATTCAAAAGTAGCTGTTATTTTTGCTCAAAAAAACTATAAGGCAGGTCAGAAAAAATAGAAGTTAAAAGATAACAGTTAATATGTCACACTTTCGATAAAAACCATAACCGGTACGGTTCCTGGATGTAAATATTGAATCATCAGATTATTATTCTATTTCGTATTATTTGAATTTCTTTTCAGATACTTTCTCTCTCTATTTCACACTAAAATCTCTGTTATTTCTTACTGTTTAAGAAGTTTCACTTCTGCCACGTGTACGTTGCTACACGCGATTTGTTTTTATTTGCTCCAGAGAAAGCCTTTCTCTAAATTCGATCCTAAAAATTCTCTAAAAATGATAAAAAGCTTTTATGAAAAAGAGAAATAGCTATATAGAAATATATCGTTTTTTGAGAAAAAGACTTTTTAGTTTTGAGAAAACATTTGCTTTTATTGTAGAAAATACTTCTCATATTGAATTTATTATCAAAATATAGAAAACATTTTTCATATGAATAAATTTTTTTCTATGAATGAGAATTTTTTTGTGCGAGAAAAATAGTTATCATTATAAGAGACATTGAAATATTTCCATTTCTTAGAAGTGAAGAAATATTCTTCGAAAATGTTAAAATTTCTTCTAATTGAAGAAAATTTCATTTGAAAAAGAACAAATTGCTATTATCGAAAATAGAGAAATTTTTCACCGGAGAAAGATATGTGTTTTTTTCTGAGTGTGGGTGACCATTTTCCTCAGAAACCAGACGTCATATCGAGACGTTGAAGATGTCATTTTTTTTTTTAATCATGTCTGGCAGATACAGTTTTACGGAAATTTGACTAAAAACTTTCGACGCAAGGAGGGGGCAAAATCCAAAAAAAAGATAATTTAAAAAATTTTTATATTTAATTGATAATTTTAAAAATGTTAAAATGAGAGCAGTTTCGAAAATCGTCCTTTTTCTGTGCTCGAAAATTTCGAGCAAAAACCCATAGGGGGTAGCCTTGTTTTTTCGATGACACATGGTAATTATTATAAAACTTGGTAATTATTTAAAAGTCAATTAATTGCAGTTAAATACAAAAAAAAAATTTTTTAAAAAGTGGCAGAGCTATTCGCTTCCAAATATAGAACTATAAAATTCAGAGAGTTTTTTTCTCTGTCTTGGCGTTTGATAAAAATACACGTTAAACAACTAAAGACAATATTAAGAAAATTCATTAATAATACATTTGGCAAGATAATTACCATAATTGCCAACACATTTCAAAGAAAATTAAACAAACATTTAGAAAAACAAAAAAAAAATTGAAAACCGTTAAAATTTGACTGAGTTGTTTGCTCGGAAAGTGGAATTTTTGGTTTTGGAACTACATTTTTCGGACAATTGACATTTGAGGAATGCATAAAAGATAATTTTGGTTAAAAATTTTTAGTTGTGAAAAAAAATCCAAATTCGACCAATTCATAAGCTCTTCTCAAACTGAATTTCAAGTTGGTTGAATAGCGGATTTTTGTACAAAAATTTTATTTCTGTTGTAAAAGGTTGGGAACCCCCTGAAGCGAAATCACAATTTCTAAAAGTGGTTTGCACATCTACAGCCTTAACCTGATTTAATGACATCTGTAGCTCGTTCTTCTAACTCGTACCGATCGCAGTTACCGATCCATATTACCGATTTGAAGTCACTCTGACGTAATTCTCACCTACAGTGTTCGTGTAATAATCTGAATCGATTTCTGTTCAATTCTTTTGTTCCAAATCGACAAACTGTCAGCTGTTCCGATTCCACTTTAATAGAATCCTTCAAAGAAGTGTTTGTGTAAGAAAAGTGAATCGATAAAAATTAAAGTTTTTATCACTGACTCTGAGGAAAATGAGAACACTGCCGATTGTTATTTATTTACTTTATGCAAGTAAAAAACGCATACAAATCCGAAGAACTGAATACAAATAATGAGAAGGTAAGCTTAAGTAATGTATAAATATTTATAATATTAAGGTTAAGTATATTTATTTTATAGCAAGTTAAGTCCGAGCGAGTTTTCAAGTCACAGCATGTCTTATGGCACACATAAAAATAAAAGTTTCATTCATCTCAATTTAAAATATTCACTTTCTAATAACAAGGAAATAATAACAATAATAGTAATATAAAAATTTACAGCTTGAAAAATAAAATAAAAACAAACGAACAGCTGTTTGCCATTTGATTTAGTTTCGCATCATTTCTTCTCGATTTGTGTTCTTTTTCATCACGGACCGAATTTTTAGCGATTTGAACTTACACAAACACTAGTTCTCACGAAATCGGTAAATAAGGATCGATACAACGTGACGTCATAAAAATCGGTAACTTGTCGATTTATTTACAAGAAGGAGCTACTGATTCGATAAAATCGGTCCATTGGTCTGGGAGGAGTTGAAGTCACAAAAATAACCTTAGCCTATTAATTTTATAGATTTTATGTTTTGTAGAAAATACAAGACTTTAAATGAAAGTGTCAAATGTAGCCCGTCTTTCTCTACTTGGGTGCAATGGCACTTTTACAAAAACAAAATAGGGGTATTCACACTGCCGTGGGTAGTTAGATAGATTGGCAACCCCTGACTAGCTTGGTCCCCCTTGATTAGCTGACCCCTGACTTTTTTGGGTAGATTGATTGAGTACTTTTTTATGGGTTTCCATCTTTTCCAAAAGTAGGCGATAATTGAATTGACAAAAAACTAAAACAAAAACAAAGTAAACAAATTAAAAGTAAATAAAAAAGACAAATGTGTTAAAATGGGTTATTTTAAAATTTTTGAGATAAAAATTATTAAATGCCACAAAGTTCACGTTAAAAATTACTCCTATATAAAATAACTTTTTTACGCCCTTACAATGGCCTAAATTTTGCGCTCATAAAATGACATGAATAATATGAAGGTAACTCTTTTCTAGCTGTCACTCATCTCTCATCAGCTGTTATTCTACAAAGTACTCAATTGCAGTTAAGGATGCTCGCAGTAATCAAAAGTATTCAATCTACCCGTATCCAAATACCCAAGTCAGTGTGAATACCCCTAATGTATGGCTTTTGCCAATCTACCCAACTACCCAAGGCAGTGTGAAAACCCCTATTGGGAAGAAGAGGAGGTTGTGCGTATTTATTAAAAAATATTTACTTAAAACTCTTTGTTACGCCATATTGAATTAATATGTATTGATCTGGTACAGTTGAATAGAATTTACCTAAATCATAAACAAAAAGCATGACATAAAGCATGTCAAGCATAATAAACAAACAAATTTACGCCGCATCTTGTGAATAATGGAATCGTTAGGATTAATTATTGTTTTGGAAACAATAAATAATAATCTTGCAATATGTTATAAAAAAACTTATCGCTTACATGGCATCAGACCGCAATGAACGTGCGCTAGATTTGAGCTCATAGAATTCCACATCTTCCGTATTACGTCCAGTCACTTTTACTGTGGGCAAGTACAGAAAATTTTCATCCAAATAATTGCAATCGATATCGAAATCGAAGCCCAAATCAATGCCGGACTCAGTCATACTGCGTGCAGTTTTTGTTTTTTTTTTTCGATTTTAGTGAAAAATAGAATTATTTTTATTATAAATTCAATATTTATTTATGTCATTTTAAACACAATTATAATTATTTCCAATGCGCAATGACAAGTGTGTTTTGTTTTAATATTAGTTTTCATTCATCAATTTTCATTACATTAATTAGTTTTAATTCTTATTGTGAATCATACTAGAGCTGTCAAGCTCTGACGGTAACACATGCAAGCACAATATTCCGTATTTTGATTAATTAATGTTATTATAAGAACTCCATTGATTTTGTTGATATATATATAATCATAAATGTACATAAATTAATCTGTGTGAATACGTTATTAACGAATGTGTGTTATAAGTTTGTATGCAACTTTCGGTATCCACGCGCACCATAGACCAAACAATGACAATTATTACAGCGACGATCGACAGCACTCCATTCAGTCAAAATAAACAGAATCCACAACACTACTCCAACAACAAAATCAAAATAAACCATTCAAATTTGACAAATATCTAACACGATCAAAACTGAATATAAAGCGAAGCAAGAAGAACGAACAAACAACAACAGTAGTCAGCTAAACAACATTTTAAACTGTTTTCTTCACGGCTCTGGCCCGTGAATCATTTGAATAAAACACTAGAAAAGCTTCGATCTGAGTACAAACCGCTGTCGTCGATGAGCGAAAAAAACTTAACTGGCAGCGAAAACATTTGAAAATTAGCACAAAACGGTGAAACCCAGTAAGGTCTTCTTACGAGTATTGTGAGATATATCCACGTGCTCTCACACATAAGCACTCTTTTTTTCAAGTCTAACCAATTCACCAATTGAAGTGGTGACTTTAATATCTATTGTGGGGAAACATTCATTGGATTTTAAAAGCTGCCCAAGTCATGATCGTTTTTAAAGCAGCCAATCGTCAACATTATCAAATCTTATCATTAATTAAATATTGCATAGATATAAGGTATAGAGTATAAACGTTATAGCGACGTATAGGCGTGAATCATTCATTCACACGTCCATCAAAACTAAAACCAAAACAGAAAAATAAAAATAAAATTGTCGTTGAAAAGTTTAGAAACGATAGGGAAGTACGTAGTATTGATAGAAAATAACAAGAACCATAAACCAGCTTTTTCCTGGAATTTCTTGATGTGTTTGGAATGAGTACGAAACGTAGAGGCTTAACACTATGGCGCCTGCTAAACAGTTTAGTATATAATATATATTTAATATATATTGACCGCGATCCAGTATCATGATATTTATTGAACGTTAAGCAAGTTGTATTGATTGATCGAGACCCAAATCGCAAAGTATTTAAATTTTATGAAATCCATAAATATGGATCGCGATCCAAATATTACAATAAATATAGAACGTGTAGCAGGTGCCTATAGATTTGTTTACGTACACACTTCAAGTTACTTCAAAAAACTAGAAGTTGCTTGAAATAGTTTTTTACACATTTTTCGAGCTTGAGAGTGAAAAGCAGTGCTCTTGCAAAATGTTGCTCTCTCGAACTTGATACTTGCTTGAACCATGCTATGACAATAAGGTAAAATCATACATGATAAAGTAATAAGTTAGGCTGATACTAATATGGCTGATCAACTCTCTTATGTTACAGTTACAAAGATGTGAGTTAGGGATGTTCGATATTGATAAAACATCGTTGACATCGATTCTCGATGCTTATCGAACAAAAAAATTTATAAACATTTTGTAAAATCACATAATCACAATATTCCAAACTTTCATAGGACTTTCTTTCAGGTAAACCAACGGATTTTTGAGAAAAATTTAAAAATGAGTGAAATACTTTGTGAAAGCGTTCATAAAAAATGAAAAATAAAACATCGATTACATGTTCGTGGCATCGATGCAACGATGTTTGACATACACACTGCAATGTCGATGTTAAAACATCTTTTTTTTTTTATCTTGACATAGAAAATCGATTATTACCGAGCATCCCTAATGTGAGTGTCATAAATAAAAAGAAGTGAAATATTTTACTTCTTTGAATTAACGATAAAATTAAACGATAAAGGCAACAAAAACAATTAAAAAAACTCAAATTCGAGCAGCTAACTTTGACATCAAGCTCACTTATTTCCAACTAGCTGTTACCCCCGGCTTTGTCCGCAGTATGTTGGAATGATATCAATAAATTCGATAGTTTAAAATTCTTGGTTATGAATAAAAGTCATGTCAACGTAAATCAAAAATTTAGTTTTATATTTAAATTTACGACAGAAAAGACTTTAACTACTTTATTGCGAAAACATAAGATATAATTAACTTTTTTAAGCAAAATGAAACTGAAATATATAAACTCAGCTACGGTTATGTTTTTATTATTTTTTATTTGGTGGTTAAATTTGGCCTTTTTTCTTAGGTGAAATTAAATTGAAAAATTCAATTTAAAAATATGTCATAGAAAATGTACGCATTTTTCCATGTATTTCTATGTAAAGCAATGAATTATTGCCTGTCGAGACGCCCCGTTTCGATTATATAGTTGCTAAAGATCACAAATATATATTGTTTGAGTATATTATATGAGTATGGCTAGAAAAAGAGTCGAGTCGAATGGGTCTTGCAGTGAACGCAGATAAAACGAAGTATCTCGTGTCAACTAACAAACAGTCCCAGCGTCTTGGAAACCACGTCACTGTTGACAACACCTCCTTTGAGGTAGTGAAGGACTTTGTTTACCTGGGATCCAGTATTAACTCCTCCAACGATATCAGTATTGAGATTAAACGAAGGATAACTCTTGCCAACAGGTGTTACTTTGGGCTCAGTAGGCAATTGAGAAGCAGAGCTCTCTCTCGACGAACAAAACTGACGCTCTATAAGTCAATAATCATGCCCGTCCTACTATACGCATCACAAACCTGGACGTTGAGCATCTCTGATGAAAGGACTTTGGGAGCGTTTCGAGAGAAAAATCCTTCGCAAGATCTATGGTCCAATCTGCGTCAATGGCGAGTACCGAATACGATGGAACCACGAGTTGTATGAGCTATATGCCGACATCGATAAAGTCAAGCGTATTAAAATAGAGCGGCTTCGCTGGCTAGGTCATGTCGAGAGAATGAACGACGAAGCTCCAGCGAAAAAAATATTGGATTCGGTACCCAGCGGTGGCCAACGCAGACGAGGAAGACCGCATCTCCGTTGGAAAGACCAGGCATTGGATAACCTGACGACGCTTGGAATTTCCAACTGGCGCCAGCAAGCGCACGACAAAAGAGGCTGGCGCAAATTCTTAGACCAGGCCAAAACCGACCAACGGTTGTAAGCGCCATCTAAGTAAGTAAGTAATATTATATGATCTGTTCGAGTACTGATAGTTTGTGATAATTTTCACAAGTAATCGTAATGAGGGAAATTGAGAGCGCAAAATGACAGTTGACTTGGAGGGGAAGCTGCAAATTAATGCTGAAATCGCAGTACTGCGTTAGGTCGGTCGTGCGCCGATCGTACTTTATATCGACGTTGCATAAACTTTACGAGATGAACTGACAGAACGCACGACCTATTACTTTACAAAACTCAATGTTGCGCTGACAGATTGTGCGTCTGTAATTTTGGCGATGCCAATAAAAGCAGCTACACAAAAATGCCCACAAAAGTTGTTTTTCCTCCAATTCTAAATCTCGCAATTTCTATATAAATTTCTAAGATATCGAATAAAACAAATATATTAACTTTATCAAAATCTTAATTTGATTACTTTAATAGCATGAGTTATTAAAAAACATTATATAAAACATAAATTCCAGCGATAATAAAAGAAATCCCACGAAAATCTATCTTTGCCAGTGAAACCATAAAACACCCACATTTTAAGCGCTTTCAATGAAAATGCAACTCTGCTCTATGAAGAAATATCAAACGCACGACCGAGTAGAACATTTTTCTACTTATCTCGTTAGATCGTACTTTGGTCGTATTTTATCTCTTCTTCTTGTTTTACGATATAAAGTACGACCAACGCTTGAGGTCGCATTTAGATTTGCACCATAAGAACACGTTGATCTCTACTCGAGCTGTCAACGCACGACCGACCTAACGCAGTATTGCGATTTAGCCATAATGCTGGATAAATTTTTACTGTCGAGAATTTGCAAGCTAGAAAACAGCTGATTTAAGACAGTAGCAATTTGAACTTTCAAACGAGTAAAACAAATTTAGTTAAAATTTAGTAAAAGTCACCATTATTATATGGTACACTTCTTAAATCTTACCGTTTTCAACCTTGCCAAATGTTCCAGGAGATCACTTCACGTTCAATTTCCGTTTGCTTTCCATTCCACTTGAAATGAAAGCAATACGTTAATCAGCTTTTATCGTAAATTTTTGCAAATTTTGCGTTCGCGTACTTTGTTCGATATTTTTTCTATTTGAGAGAGAATTATGCGCTACTCTCTTGCAAGTTGCTGCTGGATATTTTTCACTGGATAAGTACTCGAACAGACCAATAGTTAACTTATCTTGTATGCTATCAACTTGAAAAAGTGCGTTTTTTTATATTTGACGTTTTGTGAGGTTGTGATGCGTCATTAAAATAGGTTCAATGTTATTATCTTCAATTTTTGTAACATTTTCATAAAAAGCGGTACTAATAAAGATTTTTTAAAGTGGTTAGAGAATATTGTGGCAAAATGGGATGCGGAAAAGCTTTAAGTACGTAGGGAAAAGTGATAATTGAGGTGTACAAGGAACAAAACCTAAGTAATCGTGAAAACTCTGGAAAAATCGGAAGAAGTGAAAATGAAGTATGCAATTTTTTGAGAAATAAAAGCTACTATGGAAAAAACATGAAAAAGTGTACTTATACTGCGGTGTCAGGTGCATATAAGAGACCAATAGCCTATATTTTATATGCATTTGAATGTTAATGAAAAATGCATAATACCATATTCCTGTACCTCACAGTTAATGCCTTTATTGTGCTTTCGCTATGGGAGATGGGCGTGTTCGTAGACGGATTACTCCCAATTTTTGAACACACCTTAGTTTTGGTATAAAATACATACATACCAAATTTCATCTCTCTAGACAAACATAATGAAATTTATTGAGTTTTAAACTTTTTGGGTTGTATGGTTGGTAGGCGTGTCCGTGGGCGAATGACATCCAGAATGACAGGTTAAACAGAGGCTTATTTATTGCGTTTTCAATTTTTGGGTTGTATGGGAGGTGGGCGTGTCCAGGAGTGGCTGACACACATTTTTCGAAAAAATCTTTGTGTTGAAACAAAACACATACATACCAATTTTTATTGTTGTAGTCTACTTATGAGCTTAATTATGCAGTTTTCAATTTTTGCGCTATATGGGAGGTAGGCGTGTCCGTGGGGATTCCAACTCGACTCACGAGGTGAAGCTCATCAAGAATATATAAAAAAACAAATTGGCCATTTCAGCCCTTGAAAGGACTTTGACCGAGCTTCTTATGATCAATTGTGTTGTGTGTGTTATTAAATGTTTTGCACACAATTGACCGAGAACTGGACATACATGTTTTATGCCGACTCCGAACGGCTAAAGTTCATGTTCTCAAGAAGCTTTACATGGCATTATTTACTCTCTGAGGTTTGCCATTGTCTGCAGAGAGGTGGTGACCGATTGGTAAAATTTTTTTATTGAAAAAACTTTTCGCCGTGGTGATCGAACTCCGGCTCCGAGCGTGCTAAGCCACACACTTAACCTGCACGCCATGGTCACCACATGCCAATGTTGTACAAGCAGCAGAAAACCAATGCTTAAGCTCTGGCTGTGAGAGTAACTCACCACACTGCACTGCTGCCATGCAGTGATGATATTTGATAATTTTGGAGGGAACTTCTTTTACTCTTCTGAAAATACGTTTTCGGACACGAGAGTAATTTTTGTTAATCTATAATATAGATTCTATATATAAATAAATAGGCGTAGGGTAAATAGCTAAGAACAATTTTCTCCCGAGTTTCTCAACCGATTTTGATAATTGCTTCTTTTTAAATGAATTAGAGTGCGAAGAAGAAGTGCACCAAATATTTTGTATCTATAATTAAATAACGGCAAACAAAAAATTTGTCGAAATTCGATCCCAGGCGATCCTAGTATGATTAAATAAGCTTTTGTTTTGTTGCTGAGGCACTACTGGTGAGACAGTGATACATACAAATTCGGGGTGGCGTGGGGTTAAGTTGTGCCGTATTGGTGTTAAAGGTAAGCGAAAAGTGAAAAAATTAGACGTAAACCTCCATAACTGCCCAACTGTTGCCGCTAGAGGGGTAAAATGTTTGCGTGATTGCAACATACTTACCCTTTATTTCGAACCCTTAAAGGGAGAGGCTCCTATACATATTTGTTTTTAATTATTATTGTAGTATCTAAGATAAATGAAAATATGAATCTGGCAAGGCCATAATAAAAGTTAGTTGTTAGAAGTGCAGCGAGATAAACGAAGCATTATTACATTGGCGACGAGGAAAATACGAAAAGAAATGGAAAATACAATTGGAAATACAATCGGAAATGCATTTACCAGTTCAGGTTTGTTAAGTGTTTAAAAAGGAAGTGGTAAAATGAAATGCATTAAATATTTTGATTAAATTAAGTTTTACAATAAAATTTAGCAAAAATTTAGAGCATAAGTGCGAGTGAAACATTAGCATGGAACAAGAAAGCGAGTACAAGATGGAATCCAAAACCCCATAAAGAATGTTTACATTAAAGTGCGAGTGAAACAACACGCTTGCGCAAAAGCACTAAGAACTATCATAGAATTAATTTATGCTATCATGTAAATAACAAAGAAACCCAGTAGACAGTACTTTCAATAAGTACAACACTTAGGCATGAAATTTGAAAAATCATAAGTCAACTGAATGTTAATCAAAGCGACGCATTCATAAGTCATAAAAGTAGAGGCAGTTAATAACTGAATCAGTACTAAATATAGAGATAAAGAACTCTGAGAAGTATGCAACTATCATAAATGGAGTATTTACTGAATTATTGAAAGAATTCCAAGGATAGTACTTTTGTAATGTAGATATTTGGTGTGATGTTGATATTTCTTGTGAATATAAACATTTTAACTGGTTTACTCACACATGATTCTATATTAAAAGTGATATAGTTTATGTCAGGAATTGAGCTTAAATGCTGTTGAAAAGGACATGCTTATTAAATTATTTTGTTTCGATGTTAGGTTTGATTTTAATAAAATAGCTTTAATGCTGATTGTTTCTTAAGGAAAAAAATGAGTGCTGAATGGTGACAATTATATGGAAACAAGTGTAGAAGTGTCAATAGTAGCTTTAATGCTGGATTTCTATTTGGAAATACCTAATTGAGCTTAAATGCTGATACTTAAATTGGTAACTGGTCATAGTAGTACCAATACTAGCTTTAATGCTGATTGTTTTAAAGATGTAAATATATTATTGAGTTAGAATACTGATGTTTTGTTTTAGAAATATTATCAATGTGTTTAAGAATACATACATTTGGTTTCCTTGGATCCGAATTGGATCGAAATAACATTTAATTTTGTTTCATTATAGGAATGGGGCTGAGTGTATCATCATTTGATTATACTTTATACGGAGAAAATAGTGGCTATGAGTGGCAAAATTGGCTTCAATCTTTTGAATTTTGCATGAAAGCAAGTGGAGTTGAAGATTGGAGTTGAAGTGGAGTTGAAGAATGTTTATGAAATAGCCGTAGAAAAGTTAAACGAATTTTTCTTACCGAAAAGAAATTCTACATATGAACGACACGTATTTCGGCTGATGCAGCAAGAAGAAAAAGAAAGTATTGGAGTTTTTGCAATGCGTTTAACACAGGCTGAAAGATGTAATTTTGGGGAAAGATTAGAAGAAAACGTGAAAGATCAGATTATAGAAAAATGCTGGTCAGCCACACTTAGAAGAGAAATGCTTAAGCAAGGTGATGCAGATTTAGAGTTCGTTTTGAACGTTGCCAAAATTTTTGAAGCTGTGACCAAACAGGAAAAAGTTTTCTTAAATAAAGATAAAACACGAGATGAAGAGATGATAGTTGATGTTAACAAAATACATGTGAAACCAATGAAGCGGAAATTTAAAAGCAATGAAAATAATGAGTGTTATCGGTGTGGATACACAGGTCATCGGGCAAGTGATGAAAAATGCCCAGCGATTGGTAAGACATGTAACAAATGTGGGGGTCAGAACCATTTTCGTGCTAAATGCAGATCAAAAAAACTCACTTGCTCAAATACCAAGAATATAAGTAAACAAGATAGTTATATGAAATCGGGAGATGGAGAAGGGAATGATAATCCGTCAATAAAAAGTCCCACATCAGGTGATACTATTCAATACATTCACAGCCCTGACGATGAATACGTATTTTGTATTGATTGCAAGTATGATGAAAATGTCATTAAGTGCCATATTGGTCAAATTGAAACAAAAGCTATAGTAGATTCAGGATCGAAATATAATCTCATGGATTATGCAACATGGAACGAATTAAAAGCTAAAAATTTCAATATTTTTAATCAGCGAAAGGAAACAGAAAAAGTTTTTAAAGCATATGGGGGCACGTTCTAGAAATTGCTGGTGTATTCGAGGCAGAAATTCAGGTCGGAAATAAGACAGAATTTACTGAATTTTATGTTACTAAAGGAAAAGGACGGCTGCTAATAGGTCGCGATACCTCAATTGCATTAGGAGTTTTGAAGATTGGTTACAATGTTAACAAAATTGATACCCAAATCAAGAAAAACATAATTATTGGGAAAATAAAAAATGTAGTAGTTGATATCCCGTTGCATGAAGATGCAAAGCCAGTTATTCAACCGTACCGACGAATTGCAGTTCCATTGGAACAAGCAGTTGATAAAAAACTTGAAGATTTACTGGAGCAGGGGATAATTGAAAAAGTTGAGGGTCCCTCAAAATACATTTCACCAATGGTAGCTATTCCTAAAGACAATGGTAACGATATAAGTATTTGCATCGATATGCGACAAGCAAATAAAGCTGTTAAACGTGAAAATTATCCTTTACCAACAATGGAAAACTTTCTGCCTTACATGGGAGGAGCAAAGTGGTTCACCAAACTTGACATAAAGCAAGCATTTCATCAAGTAGAAATTTCGGAAAATTCGAGAGAAATAACCACTTTCATTACGAGGAGAGGACTTTTTAGATATACTCGGCTTATGTGTGGCATAACATGCGCTCCAGAAATTTTCCAGAAGTAATGGACCAAATGCTTAGTGGGTGTGAAGGCTGCCTAGTGTACATTGATGATATTTTGCTATTCGGAGAAAGCAAAGAACAACTGAATGAACGGGTTACCAAAGTTATGGCGATATTGAAAACTAAGGGTGTAACTCTTAACGAGGAAAAATGTGTGTTTGGCGCGGCTGATATTGACTTCTTGGGTCATCGATTGTCACAAAAGGGTATAATGCCAACAGAAGACAAAGTACTAGCTGTTAAACAGTTCCGTGAACCCCAGACTATGGAGGAAGTCAGAAGTTTTTTAGGGCTGATTACCTATGTCGGTAAATTTATACCACATCTCGCTACTATTACAGAACCCCTCCGGATTTTAACACGTAAAAATGAAGTTTTTAAATGGAATGATCCACAGAGAAAAGCATTTCAATCGCTAAAAGAGCTCATATCCAGCGATATGGTACTGGGCTATTACGATGTTGAGAAAAGGACACAATTATATACGGATGCAAGTCCAGTTGGCTTAGGGGCTGTTTTAATTCAACATGATAGTCATGGACCCTATGTTATCTCATATGCAAGTAAAAGCTTATCTGAAGTAGAGAAACGATATTGTCAAACTGAGAAAGAAGCGTTGGGACTTGTCTGGGGAGCTGAACGTTTTCATTATTATTTATATGGGAGAGAATTTGAACTCGTTACAGACCATAAGCCGTTGGAAGTGATATTTGGCTCAAAATCTAAACCTTGTGCTCGTATAGAAAGATGGGTCCTCCGGTTGCAATCATACCAATACAAAATTATCTACAAAAGTGGTAAAAATAATATTGCAGACTCACTATCAAGATTAATAAAGAATTCGCAAACCCACATTTCGTTCGATGAGCATTCAGATCATTATGTTAATTGGATTGTGAACTTGGCTACTCCAAAAGCACTAAAGTTAGCTGAGGTCTCAAAAAGAGACAAAACCTTAGTAGCGGTAAAGTCCGCTATCCTTTCTAATAAATGGACTGAAGACTTAAAGCAGTTTAAATTGTTTGAATTAGAGTTGAGTGTTGCTGGAGACATTATTTTACGGGGTACTCGCATTATAATGCCAAAAGACCTTCGCGATACGACTATTCAACTTGCTCACGAGGGTCACCCTGGTATGACCGTCATGAAACGTAGGCTACGATCTAAAGTGTGGTGGCCAAAGATTGATCAGCAAGTGGAAGATTTTGTTAAAGAATGCAAGGGCTGTACACTAGTGGCAGCTCCATCAGCGCCTGAACCCATGAAGAGAAAAGAATTACCATCCAGACCATGGGAACATCTAGCTATCGATTTTCTTGGTCCTTTACCATCTGGCCACAATCTTTTAGTAATAGTTGATTATTATAGTCGATTTGTTGATATCGAAATCATGAAAAAGATTGATTCGGCTGAAACTATTAAGCGGTTGCGCATCATATTCGCGCGTTTTGGATATCCTATCACCGTAACAGCCGACAATGGGAGACAACTGATAAGTGACGAATTCAAAAGCTACTGTGATGAAAATAATATAAAGCTCATAAGTACAATACCATATTGGCCACAGCAAAATGGTGAAGTTGAGCGGCAGAACCGTTCAATTTTGAAGCGTCTCATCATAAGTCAAAACCTAGGTCGAGATTGGAGGGAGGACTTACAGGCCTATCTTCTTATGTACCGGTCGACACCCCACTCTACAACTTTAAAAACACCATCAGAGCTTCTTTTTGGATTCAACGTTCGTGACAAAATTCCAACAATTAATCAACCGCTTGAAAAAGATGAAGGAGTAAGGGATCGCGACAAGGAAAAAAAACAGAGAGAAAAGGAGTATGGGGATAAGACACGTAACGCCAAAATATCAGACATAAAAATAGGAGACGATGTTCTGGTTAAGCGTGTCATCAAAGTTAATAAACTGGCATCAACATTCGAACCACCTGTCCATACGGTCATAAAACGAAAAGGCGGAGAAGCTATAATTGAATCGAAAGAAACCAACAAAAAGTATCGACGGAATGTTGCCCATTTAAAGAGGATAGATCACAGCAGACGACAAGTGGTTCGTCCAACATATCTCAAAGATTTTGTGTAAAGCTTTCTTTAAATCTTAATTACTTTATACGCAATAATCATTTCATCTAAATATTTATTGTAAAATTAAATTAAAAAACAATAATTTTAAAAAGAGAAAAGTAATGTAGTATCTAAGATAAATGAAAATATGAATCTGGCAAGGCCATAATAAAAGTTAGTTGTTAGAAGTGCAGCGAGATAAACGAAGCATTATTACAATTATAATTATTATTATTATTATTAATTGGTGTACAATAAGACAAAGTCTTTAATAGTACTACAAAGAGGTTAACATAGTAGAATAAATAAATTTAAACAAATAATTAAAATTAAAAGTAACATTGATTCAAAACTTATAATAATTTTTAAACAAATAATATGAAGAATTCACAAGCGAAAATGAAATGGATAAAACATGTTATAAAATAAGCTTACAATCATTTTAAATGACTTAATATATATATATAATGACTTAAAAAATGTAAATATGACTGAAAATAGAATAGAGAATTTGGAAGTTGAGAAGATAGAAAAATAGAGTAAAGAGGAAAAATACATTTATTGATTTAAGGAGCTAAAATGCTCAAATATAGCACGTTTGAAGCCAGTTCGTGAGGCAGTGTGTTTTAAGGAACAAATTGGCCATTTCAGCCCTTGAAAGGACTTTGACCGAGCTTCTTATGATCAATTGTGTTGTGTGTGCTATTTAATGTTTACACACAATTGACCGCTTCTCAAGAAGCTTTTCATGGCATTATATACTCTCTGAGGTTTGCCATTGTCTGCAGAGAGGTGGTGACCGATCAGAAAAATTTTTTATTGAAAAAAAACTTTTCGCCGCGGCTAAGGATCGAACCAGGGCTTCGAGCATGCTAAGCCACACACTTAAACTGCATGCCACGGTCACCACCATCAAGAATATATACACTTTACTATACCGGACTCGCTTCGTTTTATGCGTTACAAAAAAAATTTAAGGGGGGTAAATCGGGCTAATGGGGCTTAATAGTTGAATATGACCTCAAAAATAAAAATGTTCTAAGAAAACATTGTAGTGCTCGTAAAGCTCTGTTCAACGACACATAATTTTTTTATGATCTGACATGTAATGCTGAAGTTATGCAAAAAAGACCATTTTGGCTGTTTTTCCGGTAGTCCAAAAAAAATTTTTTTTTTGTTTTCGGAATCCTCTCGAGGTCAACTTTAAAATAGGGGGTGGTTTTTTCAAACTTTTTTTTTCGACCCACTCTACTGTACAAGTCCTCAACTACACTGGCAAGAGCACTGAATCGTGAATACCGTTAATATAAACAGCTGAATTTTCGAGGCAGCAAAAGAGCTGCAGCAAACTGATGCTAAATTTTTAGCAAAATAGGAAGCGACGAAAGAGGAAAAAGTTGACGGTACACAGTCAAGTGTACTGGCAAGTTTTTCGAACTCGAAAAATTGCTTCCATTTCTTGACTAGTGTAAAAGGGGACATTCTACCGAATGATAGTGTTGGTCAAAAATGTTATTTTCAAATAACAGTTGCGGCTGAAACTGCTCCATATAAATAACAGCTTAAAACAGGTTTCTGTTATTTTCTCTCTTTATAAAATCATGCAACGTACATTGGTACATCACTAGACAAGCAAGCCCAAAATTATAGTGCAACTGTGGATGCTTGCTCTTATTTAGCCAAGTTAACTGAACGCAGGTGTTTTTTGAAATTATAATTATATGTACTTCAACAGGACTTGTTAAAAGAATGGAAAAATATTTAAAAGGCAAAAAGTTCATCGTTTTGGAATTTTTAAACACCTGAAAGTGAAACAAATGCTTCCTGCAAATTTTGCAAGCAAACCCTCTCTAAAAATCATCAATGAGCAACTTGAACCATCAACCAGACAAAATGCGATATCGTTACATCGATGTCACGCATTTTAAGAGATTAAATGCAATATCACAAACATCGTTACATCGATGTCACGCACATATAATCGATATTTTAAATTTAATTTTTATGAACTTTTGCACTATGTTTTTCACTAAATTTTAAAATTTTTTTAAAAAAACCCGTTGGTTAGCCTGAAAGAAAGTCTTATGAAAGTTTGGAATATTGTGATTATGTGATTTTACAACATGTTTTTTTATGTATGATCATTGAGACAGATGGTTCTGTTCAGGTGGGAGAATATTTTTTCGACTCTCATTATTGAACTGTATTCGAGAAGGTTTTAAATTTAAAAGTATGTATATTGAAATCATTTTGACGTCTTCTAGGGGTTCTGATTTGAAAAAATAAATTTTATTCGTCAAAAATTGTCGACTTTTTCGCCGTTAATTCTTGTTAAAGCGAAATATCTACCCAACGTTTGGGCACTAATTAAATTTCTTCCAAACACCTAACTTGGAATCCACACCTTCGTGGCTTTGGAGACCTTTAATTTGCAACCTAGGTTTGGGTAGGTATATCCCAAGTTAAGTTACGGCGAAAAAGGGATGATTTTTTGATGAAAAACTGTTTTTGTCGAATCAAAACCGAAAACCTTTTGGATGTAGAATCTTCTTGGATACAGTTTTTTCAATATTTATAAGTGTCGACAATATGTATTTTCGAGTCACTCTTAATTATCATATACTAATTAAATCCAGTGATTCTACAATGTTTTCTATATTGATGACGATGTTGGGCAACATCGATGTTTTTTGTTCGATAAACATCGAGAATCGATGTTGAGCTTTCGATGTCAACGTCGATACCATCATCGATGTTTTTCAACATTGAACATCCCAACATCAAAGGTTGTGCATCAAATGCGAACCTATTGTTTTCTATAGACTATTATTTTTGCACTTGTTATTTTGCTCTACTGTTCATTTTTACTATGTCGTTCTTCAACAGCGAACCTGTTGTTTTCTACAGATTGTTATTTTTGCTACTGTTATTTTTCTCTACTGTTTATTTTTATTTGGCTGTTCTCAAACAGCGAACCTGTTATTTTATACATGCATAAATCCCATTTTAGAAACGGCGATATTGCAACGATTTTACTCAGTAATTTTCTTGGGCCCAGTTTCACCTGTAGTGGTATGCTAACGACGCTAATAACTAACGACGTTTACAGTTTGCATAACGAATGTTGTATTCTGAAAACAGTACTTAGCGCCAAAGTTGTTCAAACATAACATTCACAATATATGCTGTAAACGTCGCTAACAAAAATCAAAAATATGGCAACACTGTCATTATTTGACAGCTTAAAAAAAATTTTATAAAACAAAAAAATAAAGAAAACTAAAGATGGAAAACAAATAAAAGAAGAGAAGCAGCCGGACAATTTTCCAACAGCACCAAATCATGCTTGATTTTTTTTTGAGGCCAATAAAGGCTCGGCTGAGGGTAAACTTGCCTCCAAGAAATGGGACGAGCTGGCTGAACTTTTCAATGAAAAAGGAGCATTTAAAACTGGTTCGCAATGGCAAACGGTAAGTAATGAAAGATTATTGTATTGATGTTCTTAAACCCAAACCACGATTATATTAGACTTGGCCCGGCCTTAAGAGCAGAACATCTGTAAAAGCAAAGGAGCGCAAGAAGGAAATGGCAAAGACGGGCGGGGGACCGCTTACACTTTCTGCGCTCACCGAAATTGACAAGCGAGTGCTGGGCATTAAGCCGGGTCACACTATATGGAGAAAAAAAAAGAGATCAATGTTACCGCCTTATATGAACAGTTATGTGAAGAGAATTTCGGTGGTGGAAAAATTTTTTTTTTGTGGGCGTGGCAAATATGCCGGATTCGGTTTTTATCTTGTAACTTTGTTATTTGTAGTCCGATTATTAAGTTTTATATGTCGACGAAAAGGTCATAATAAGAGCTTTGTTTGTGCTTCAGAGTTTTTGAAAACCAACGTCATTTTAAACTAGTTCCTAACATTATGTTTTGAAAAACCCCCCTCACCATAAAATTTTGTGATGCAGAATTGAAGCCATTGAAAAACTATTAAATACTTGCGAAAAAAATTTTAACTTTTATTTATAAACAAAAAAGTTATATTGAATTGAAATTTCAGGGCTTGGTTTTCACACATTTCCCCACTGCACACTTGTTATTTACGTTTTGCTTTGTTGTTATAACTCTTCTATTGCAGGGTAGCCAACTCGCTCAAAAACACACATTTTTTCACATGAAATCCTACATATCTTAACTAATAGTAGGCAGACATAGAGTTGGCAAGCCAGTTCTTTTTGACATTTGTCACCAACAAAAAAAAACTTTAGTGCGTTTCGAAGTCGAAGTGACGAGTAGTGTTTGTTTTAGTTAAAAAAAAATGAAGTTCCAAAGAATTAAAATCAATGAAACAAAACTACCAACAAAGAGAAATATTATTGAATATTTGCTCTTTCTGCAGAAGACGGATCTGATAGAGTCCCCAGAAATCGAGGATTAATAAGTTATGCTCCAATGGTAATCCAAAAACTGACAGAATTGTGGCAACAAGCAAACATTCCAATTATAAAACGGATATCATTGAGAAAAAGAATAAGTGCACTTGTAGAAAGGTATCAGCATACAAACAGAAATTGCTCATACGATGAAAATGAATGGAATCAGTTATTCCGAATAAGCTTATGCAGATGTGACATAGATTGCAATAGGCAATGCAGCTGCTCCAGTGACAAAGAGATTCCGCAAAGTTCAAAAGATTTTTTTATTGACCAATGCGAAGGAAGGATTTTATCGCTCGATTCTACGTCGGAGCATGAATTAGAAACTCCATCAGAAATAGAAACACACTCTTTGGTTAGCGGTACTTTTTTGCCGTCTACTTGTGGATATGCGCCAAGCACGATAGGTGAATTTGAATTCGAAACAAGTCGTTGTGAAACATTGCCACCACTTCAACCGGCATTGAAAACTTCGGATATCGGACTAAGAAATTACTCTTCGGCTCTTGATCGAACAGTGGGGAAATGTGTGAAAACCAAGCCCTGAAATTTCAATTCAATATAATTTTTTTGTTTATAAATAAAAGTTTAAATTTTTTTCGCAAGTTCGTGTGAAAACCAAGCCCTGAAATTTCAATTCAATATAACTTTTTTGTTTATAAATAAAAGTTAAAATTTTTTTCGCAAGTATTTAATAGTTTTTCAATGGCTTCAATTCTGCATCACAAAATTTTATGGTGAGGGGGGTTTTTCAAAACATAATGTTAGGAACTAGTTTAAAATGACGTTGTTTTTCAAAAACTCTGAAGCACAAACAAAGCTCTTATTATGACCTTTTTGTCGACATATAAAACTTAATAATCGGACTACAAATAACAAAGTTACAAGATAAAAACCGAATCCGGCATATTTGCCACGCCCACAAAAAAAAAATTTTTCCACCACCGAAATTCTCTTCACATAACTGTTCATATAAGGCGGTAACATTGATATTTTTTTTTCGTGACCCGGCTTGCTGGGCATACCTGGCCGCGACTACGCAGAAGGAAGCAACTCTGCCCCGAAAGCTTTCCAGAGGAAGACGTAACTTGAAAATAAACTTACGCTTTCATATAAGTAATAAAATCTTTTTAAACGCAGCATTTGCAAGTCCTCTTGAAAAGTGGAAACACAGGTGTTCTGCATGTTCGTCCAATGGTCGTAGGTGCACTGGCAAATATTGACGATGCTGTGGGTAGGGCTCAAGAAAAGGAGGATTGGCCTGTTGAACAGCTAAATGAGACAGCTGAAATGCCAGCATCTCGGCTTAAAACCAAGCCGAAGAGAAGAGTACCAAAAAGAACTCAAATGGATTCGGCGCACGACCAGTTTGCTGCTATAGCAAAAAAGCAGACAGATGCTATTATGGTGAGTTTAGGCATTAGACCGGCCGCACGTTTGTATAGAAAATTTCAAAAATTCGAAATCCTATGAAAGTCTACTTTTAAAACCTAATGTGTATATTCTTCAGCCCGATACGAATATGCTTAGCAACGCCGTGTTCACCATTAAGTTGAAAATCTGATTTATATATATGGGGCTTAAAGTGCTCTTATTGTACAAATTCAAAATTAATTCTCTTTTCAGGGTCAATTTTAAATAATCAAATTTAAGAAATGTTTTTAATTTTATTTTTATCTAAAAAGAAAAAAATCAAACATGAAAAACAAGCGGAGTTAAGTATAAGCTCTGAAAATGCATTTCATTAACCAAACTTAAGTTCAACTTAAGTATGGAAAATGCGCGACTTTGCAAAACAATTTTGAAACTGTAAACAAGAATTTGTGAAAAAGTTGATCTTAGCTGATTAACAACAATTTAAGTATAGTTGGTGAAACTGGGCCTTAGTTTTTCTTTTGTTGCATTATTTTATCGTCCATACCTTTTACACATGACGATTTCGGCCGAGCGATTTTTGCTTATTTCTTTTGCTGACATTAGCAACATTAGTAAAAAACAACCTTATTGGTAGCCTTAAAGTCATAAATTGAGCCAAGTAATTTTTATAATAGCTTAACGTTTGATGTTGATGAAGTTGCTAGTAGAAATCAAACGGTAAATTGAAAATGAATTCATTCAAACATGAAAAAATCATCCCAAAATCGCTGGTACGACCTATTTGTACCTTTCCGCTTTCATCTCTACTCCCGATACCACGAACAAAAAATCGGTGAGTAAAATCGTCGCAATAACGCCGGTACTAATCCCTGGTTACATCCCTTTTGCCAGTGTTTGAGCGACGTGGGTTTTCGGAGATACCAGGTAAGTGCTGCCTGTTTTTGAATTTAGTAGAGTAGGTTGATTGAGGGATGCCTCCTAAGTTGGTACCCCTCAAGGGTCTTAAAAGGCCGTCAGTTCATCACACCTCTAGTGAGGATAGTGACCAGGCGTCAGTCGAGTCTTGAAGGGGGCAAGGTGAAGAAGACGGGCCCTGCCTCAAGGGCAAAGGGTGCGAGGTCGCGTTCAACCTCGCTCCAGCTACCAAAAACTTGGGGTCAATTCAGGGGGTTCAGTCCGTCCGTTTGTTGACGCGGGGGATCCATCCGTCCGTCGCGAAGGGAACGCAGTGGCTCCCTGCTATAAGGGGGAGGTTCTTACGGGGGTCCGTCGTCTGGGGGTTCTTCGACAAGGGGTCTTTCGGCTGGGGGTTCTGCTTTGGTGGGGCCCTCGCCAGTGGGTTCCTCGATCAGGGGGACCTTGTCAGGGGGAACTTCGTCAGGTGGCCTTCCTTCGTGAGGAGTTTTGTGGTGCGGAGGTGTCTATGCCGGGGGTCTTTCGACAGGGGGTCCGACGACTGGGGTCCACCCAACTGGGGGGCCGTCGTCTGGAGGACCTTTGTCCGGTGAGGCTGCCACCGTATGTATGCCTGAAAACGGGGGTTGTGCTGCCGGGGGTCTCTCGATTGGGGGTTCTGCGACCGGGGTGCCTTTGACAGGGAGCACGGAGTTAATAGAGCCGTCGTCTGGAGGTGCCTCAACGGTGGGGCCTTCGTCAGGGGGACTCGCGTCGGTGGGGCCCAACTTTAGGGCTAAAACTGCAGGCGGGGGGATTTGGCCCTCAAGAGTGTGAAGTTAGTCACCAACGATTTGGTGCAAGTCGGTTTCGATGGTGGTATTGCTGGCGATCTGGCCAGTAATATTGTCCATTTGGCCGGGCGTTATGAGGAGATCCTCATGAGTAGAGAATGAGCGATTAAAGGGGCGTCTGGACATTCTCTAGCCAGGGAGAAGTGCACCAGTGGTGTAGCCATGAATGCCATTTTGGATGTCGGACGTTGCTACGTCAAGTGGTTCTCCTTCTTGGTGAGGGGCTTCAAGCCTCGGTTCGGCTGTTTCCGTTGCTTAAGCCTGGACCACAAGATAAGTGAAAGCAGACTGAAATAAAACGTCTGATTTCGATATGGACAGAGTGGACACAAGCGGGCAACTAAACAACGCGTTAAGGTGCAGCAATTGTACATTTACAGGCATGCCCTCTGAGCATCGGATGATGTCAGAAGCATGTCCGCAGCACTGTGCCATGCTAGCCCGGATGAACGCCAGACACCAATGACTGCAAAAATCTTCAAATTCAATTGTCAGGGTTCATTTGCAGCAATGTATGCTCTGGGCCCGATATTGACAGACTGTGGGTGCTGTTTTGCTCTGATCCAGGAACCTTATGCCACCAATGGTTGCATAAGTGGTTTACCTGCAGATATGCGGGTCTTTCTTGATTTCAGAGGTAATTCTGCTGTCATTATCAATGAAATGAATGTTGAGTGCATGATTGTCAGTGTTAGTGAGTGGGGGTTTTGTGTCGCGGTGTAGGGGGCGTTTAGCAGGATGCTTCTGGCAAGCGCATATTTTAAGTTCGGTGAACCCATTGAACCGTATTTAACGTACTTGGACTCTGTGCTACTACTTTAGAGTAGCATTCCGCTGATCCTAGGCGTCGACGCGAATGAATCAGCCCCTATGTGGTTCAGTAAGGTATCCACTGGATATCGGATCCATGTCAGGGGTGAGGTGCTGAGTGAATGGATGCTCAGTAGGTGCATCAGTGCGATTAATGAGCCAAGTAGTCTTTACACGTTCCACGGGTCCAATGGGGTTAGCGATAATGATGTTACACTGGCCAATAGCATAGCCTTAGGTTTATTTAGATTTACTTGGGAGGTTAGGGCTTAGGCGTGAGTGATCACAATTTAATAGAAATATACTGCGTTTGTTTATATTTTTGAAATTTAATGGTAGTAAGTTAAATATTATAATAATAAAAATAATTATATAATTCTTTTATACAATAGCTTAGTTTTAAATATTGTTATGAAAAATAAATAAATATGAAAATAATAATATTAATTTATTTATTATTAATATTAAAATATAAATTATTTTGAATTCAACGGAACGTTAGCTGCAAAACGAAAACGTGAAGAGACAACTTCGCAGCAAAAAGTTTCTGGTAAATTCGCTGAATTTTTTTTTCAAGGATTTTTTCTGCGTATACATTATTTAACACAAATAAAGCTTTTTTAAATAAAAATTTAATGATGAGGGTGGGGCAAGTCATGAAAATTCTTATCAGCAACCAACGCCTGCAATATGATTGTACGGCTGCACAAGTTGCCAGAATTCATTGACAGAGTCGATTTTCCATGTCAATAATATACGAAGTGACACTACAGAATTCCACTATGTTCTTGGCTTTGCCCCGGCAGAAGACAGCCCATATGTACGAAAATCAATAAGGAAACTATTCCAGAGGGTAAAACTGTATATACCTTGCTAGATGAACGTGTTGTTCATGCTTTTTCCAGCTCTGAGGAGGCGAAGTTACGTAAACATTTTAAAGGGCAAATGTTGGGCAGTCAAAAACCTACGCAAAAACAGTGCTGAAGTCACTCTTCATGGAACATCATCCAGACACTGTGGGTGCTATTCTTGCTATAAGTCCTGTTGACGACATTGACAGTTTGGCATTTCTCGCTGATAAAATAATGCAAAATCAGACTGTCTCAGCACTTCGAGGTAAAAACTCAACAACGCTCCCCGTCTCCGAATGCAATAAGCAAACTGGCAAATGACATTGCACCACTCACAAAGCAAGTAGAAAAGTTGGCAACTAGTGTCTTTACTCTTCAAAACAGTCGCGGAGGAGCGAATTCACGAGGAAATAATCTGTCTAACCAGAAAAGTGAAATAGTACACGCAATCCTGCTATATGTCATTTTCACAACAAATTTGGTATTAAGGCGATATCTTGCAAACCACCGTGTATTATGGCAGAAAAACCTCAACAAAACCAATGCTTTGGAAAACTAATTGAGCCACCACGTGCTCAGACATTGTTTGGTGGTAAAAGTAACCGTCTGATAGTCTTCGATCAAAATTCAAAAGTAACATTTCTCGTAGACACAGGTGCAGAGCTATCACTTCTACCAGCCTATTACTCGGTCAAGGTCAAAGGTCAATTGCTCATCGATAATGAACTAACATGCCTGCATTTATGTCTGATAACTTAACTGGAAACTTATGTGCTCTTATTTAATAAAAAATAATTATTTTTTGTTTTGCATATGATAAAATTTTGTTAGTTCAAATTTTTAGTAAAAACTAATTTTAATTTCAACTTCACTATAATAATTCTAAGTAAAAAAATTCTCAAATACTTCTATATTGGCAGTTGCCTTACTTTTCTATGAATATCAATTCCGAAATTGAAGAGAGACAGCCTACATAAATTTGTGTTAAGATTTTTTCGTTTTTTTTAGTTAATTTGAATATTTGTGAATTAATACAGCCAAATGACCGCAAATCGTTCCAAGAACGGTTCATATTAAAAGTGGTGCCACCAACCAAGGCGAACTACTTTCTTATATATGCTTATAGTTTTTAATAATAACTGATTAAAGATTACCAATGGACGAATATTAAAATAAAGAAATGAATGTAATTGAAGTAAAAAAATTTCAAACAAGAAAAATATAAAGCATAAAATTTCAAACCAGACAATTTTTAGCTCAATACTTAGACAGTTTTTAGATTTTGAATTTTCATATCTGGTACATTCGTTTATATATTTTCTCGCTCATAATGCACTTGGGTAATACTATGTTCACACTGAGATCAAATTAAGTAATTTCGAGCCTTTGTGTAATTTCGACTGAAATGACCTAAGAACTATGGTAATTTCCCATACAATTGGTTGATGTGGAAATTACCTCAAGCAAGGTAATTTCGTTTCAATTACTCACGAAATTAGGCAAAAATGCACTGCAACCCTGACATCTGAATGTAGTGTGAATTAAACACACCCTTATTTTGGCGTATTAACAATCCTGTAGGTAGATTCCAGTAGTGGGATTCTGTAACTTATTCTAAACTTGCGATCGGAATCGCAATCGAATTAATTTACGAATTTTTTTGGTTGTCAAACCGAAAACGGTATTCACTAACTCGTACTTTGCGACGATTTCGGAAGCCCACAAATTTGTTCGGTTGACTTTTCGTCAACAAAATATTCGTCGCAAGTTTCCGACAAACTTCCGATAATTTCACCGACAAAATCGGAAAAAGTGTTTACTGAATACCACTTTCCGAAAATTATCGCAAACTGAACTTTAGGACACCGAATATCGGCCGAAATGTGTTACAGAATTCCACTACAGGATTTGCTATCGCTAAATCTCGATCGCTAAAAAATGCTTACATCAGTTTTAGCAAATTTTAGCGACAATCGCGATTCTGATTCACATATCATCTCCTATTTTCGTCGCTTAAATCAAGCAATGAAAAAAACGAGCCGGATAAAAACAGCTGATTTTGACATTTATTTATTGCTAAAAAGTTGCTAATTTGCGATTCTGAGTGTATTTCAATCGCTAAAAATTGCTAAAATTATCAAATTTTTAGCAACAAGAAATTTTAGCCGCTAAAATTTTTAAAAACCTTATAGTACTTATAATAGGAATGAAAACAAGGTAAATTTCAGTTATCAACAACGTAACGCTGTCTTTTTCTAATTTTTTTTCATAAAAATATTTTTTAAAATATGTACGCCATAATAATAAATTTTACCGACACTGAAGCGCACAAGAATTTATTATTTTGACCTTAACCTCAATGGTTACACACACAAACAGAAAATTTGACAGCTCTCGTTGAAAAACTTGTGCGCCACTACGGTGGATAAAACAACTAGTTTTTAGCTAAGCGATGTGAAGTTCAGAATCGCGATTTAGCGAAATCGCTAAAATTTCGGATAATACAAGATTTTTAGCATTTTAGCGATTTTTAAAGTTTTAGCGATAGCAAATCTTGGAATCCACCTACTGCTATCCATTCCAGCTAAGCCGTCAAAATTATTCATGACACATGATAATGGCCACATTCAGATACTTTATTTATTTTGACCCTTCGGCTAGCAACCCATTCAGTGAAGCTTGGGTGAGCAATGTTTTCAATGAATTAAAGTTGTACAATTGATAAGATGTACGGTTATGTGCGAAATAGTTTTGCAAACTTACTTTGAGTAAGAATTTTCTATTTTTAATTGAACATTTCAGTTGGCAGCTTTTGAGTATGCTGAATGTGGCCAATAAGGAATTGACAAAAAAAATAATTCAAACGTCAAACGAAATTATCTAAGCCCAGTGTGAACACTTTTGTACAATTTCGAAATTATCTCACGAAATTACCTAATTTGATCTCAGTGTGAACATAGTATTAAATTACTCACGAAATTAGGCAAGAATAAACTTGCAACCCTGAAATCTGAATATAGTGTGGATAAAACACAGCCTTTTTGTGACGTATTAACAATCTTGTTATCCATTTCAGCTGAGCCGTCAAAATTATACATGACACATGATAATGGCCACATTCAGATACTTAACTGTTTTGACCCTTCGGTTAGCAACCCATTCAGTGAAACTTAGGTGAGCGATGTTTTCAATGAATTAAAGTTTTACAATTGATAACATTTACGGCTATGTGTGGAATAATTTTGCAAACTTACTTTGAGTAAGAATTTTCTATTTTTAATTCAACATTTAAGTTGGCAACTGTTGAGAGTGCTGAATGTGGCCAGTAATGAATTGATAAAAAAATAAATCAAACGTCAAACGAAATTATCCAAGCCTAGTGTGAACAGTTCTGCACAATTTCGAAATTGTCTCACGAAATTAACTTATGTGATCTCAGTGTGAAATATATGATTGATGTGAACAACCCCCAAGTTCAGTGTGTTATTCCATGATATTGTCGCTCCTTGAGAGATTGCACTAGCACTCTCTGACAGGTTTCCTGACAATTTTTCCAAAATTCGCGGTGTCCATATTATCATCAGTATTGATATTAAGGCTATTATTCCATCGTCTTCTATCTCCGTAGCCTCTCTCATTACTTGATCTACTCGTGTGACAAACAATAGACCGGCTTTTATGTGTTCGAGAAAGAGAGCGTTCAAATTACGGAATGTGTTTGGCACCAGCGTTTGAATTTGCTGTAAAACTATTGCAGCCGATAGTCAACAATTGCTGTCTGCTGCGTAAAGTTCCGAAGCCACAGCCATAGTTCACGAAGACCTATCACAGTCGATGATCGGCTGCTGCTGTCTGCTGTGTAAGATACGACAGTCAAAGCAGCAGTTCACGACCAACTGTCGTAGTCGAGATTCGGCTGCTGCTGTCTGCTGCGTAAAATTTCACAGTCAAGGCACAGCTCATGAATGAGCTGTCGTAGTCAATATGCAGCTGCTGCTGTCGTAGTTGATAGTCGACTGCTGCAGTCCTGCTGCGTAAAATCTAACAGCCACGCTATGTATCGAAATTATACGAATATATTTTTTTTGAAAGAAATCTACTTTTAGGCATATATTATTTTATTTATAATAGAAAAAATAAACTGGTAATTTTATTTTATTAACAAAATGTGAAATATTAAAGTACAAAAAATGAATGTGCAAATGTTCATTTACAAAAAATCAAAAACTCTATCAATACTGATTTCCATCGCAACCAATTTTATATTTATTTATATGTTGTATAATTATTTAAAATTATATCTCATTTAATTAAATAAATATAATATATTAGTTATTACTTCAATATGCTTCAATATTATATAATTCTTAAAAAGAAAACAACATTTTTTCCTATTTTCGTACCATTTCGGTGCATAGCGCGACTATAAGATTTTACGCAGCAGGTCTGCAGCAGTCGACTTTCGACTACGACAGCAGCAGCTGCATATCGACTACGACAGCTCATTCATGAACTGTGCCTTGACTGTGAAATTTTACGCAGCAGACAGCAGCAGCCGAATATCGATTACGACAGTCGGTCGTGAACTGCTGCTTTGACTGTCGTATTTTACACAGCAGATAGCAGCAGCCGATCATCGACTATGACAGCTGAGAATATGCTGTTGCTGTAGCTGCCGATCGCTTGTACTTTTACTGTACAGCCACAGCACAATTTCTGGTGCTGTTGCTATTTGTTGCGCAGCAATTTAAACCCTGTTTGGCACATACAGGGCTACATTTGAGAACAGTTGAGATGACAACCCGTTGTCGGGTTACGGCCGAAAATTATTTTTGTGTAGGGAAAATAAAACAAAAAGTCTTCCACACCTGCTTACGTTTTTCGAAACAAATTTTTACTGAATCGAAACAAAGTTATCACTTAAACTGTATGCAATTTTCATAGAGTACTACCAAACAGAAAACAAAAAGTGACAAACATTTCTCATATCGTACTTAAATTATTAAAATGTACTCCACATACTACTACACTTATGTTTCTATAGAACCCTGGTTACGTTATTGTTAAATAAATGTTTTTTTTTTGCTCTGTTGGACATAACAAATCAAAAATTTTTGCCAACAAGCCAACTAGTGTGCCATACCGGCGAACTAGCTTCTTAACTATCGAACCTGTGTGGAAATGGCCGCCGTGTGGCACACAAGAACTCAAATATTAAGCCTGAATTACGTTCGTACTGCTCTGCTCTAAGCATTTAAACGAAAACGTTTAATGATTTTTAATATATAATTTCATCCTCTATTTGACAACCGTATACTTGAAGGGCGAATCCTACTAACTTTGACAACTCAACATCGTTGTTATCATAGCTGTGGTTGTATACCGATAGATTATTTGTATTAATATGTAAATTTGTAAATGGTGCTGATTTCTGACAAAAAATTTCTATAATTGAATACTAAAAGTGGTGATGAATGTAAAAATTCATACTTGTGGCTAAATTATACGTTCTGCCCTGAAAAAGCCGCATTAGTGGGCTGGATATAGATTGTCGGCAACGATATCATGCTTTTCTGCTAAAATTGGGTGCGTAATCAAATGCCTATTCTCTGGAAATGTGTAAATATAAACATATATATTGATCTTCTCACATAAAGCTATCTGGTTGTTGTTCTTCACTTACGACAACGTACTTATACAAAGATTAGAAATTAAACCTTGGAAGAATAGGAACATTAATAGTAAAAGCCAATAGCCGTGATACACCAGGTTTAACAGAATCGTCTGTCCAATGTTCGTCAGGTCTGGAATTGTCTTATTTTAACTAGTCTTATTTTTTGTTAATTATAGCTAATGTTTTAAATGAAGGACGATGGATTTCAGCTTAGGAAAGGTAGCAATCCTGCGTTTGGAAACTAGGATATTTAATTAATGCCAATAAAAGGATTTAACTCACTGTTAATGGTGCGTATTGCGTTCTCGTAAGTTTGTATGCAAATTAGTTTTTTTTTTATATAAAAGATTTGCGTAAAACATTGCGGACCGATTTCGATGCGTTTTTCGTTAAAATCATTTGTCATTTTAAACCAGTGGTCTGTGGCCTTATTAAAATTGTTTGATATATTTTAAAACCCAAATCTGCAAGTAATTTTTAAATAATATTAAAAGTAAATGGAACAGGGCTTCTCAGTTCTTTTGACGATTAAAAATAGAACAAAAAATGTTAGGATGTTAAAGAAGATATATCGCACACTAAATACAGAACAGTCACTACTCAAAAAGCATAACTTTTCAGGAGAATGGAAAAATAAAACTTCGGTTGAAACTGCAGAAGAAAAGCAATTTCATTTAAACACACAATTTTATTCTTTCCAGTTAATGAAGAAAATAATGAAAAAGATAGTATGATACTTGTTTTTTGAATTGATTTAAAACAAAAAGTCTGTATCGAAAAATGTTTAGTTGTGACAGTTTTGTATTTATTGTGCGATATATACTTTAGGCCTTATGTAGCACCGAAGGATTTTTTGCTATTTTTTTTATTTCAAGATATTTATTTACCTGCCATTATTTTGGCGTAGAATTACGTCTTACAGCGCGAGTTGTATGGGGTCGTTTTAACAATTTGTTCAATGCCATGAAACGTGTTTTGACCAATCGTTCAAAGATAATATAAATACTAAAATATCAGGTATATCCTGCGCTGAATGAATATATTAAAGTAAAAAAATAGCAAAATGTAAGAAGAAAAATTCATGTGTGTATTAGAAAATTAATCATCATCAGCTTATAGCCATAACCAAAATAGACGAAACGAGACGATAGCAACTCGACGAGCGTGTACACTCGTTACGTCTGTTTTGACATTTAACCCAAAATGAAACGTTCTCAAACTCGTCTAGGCTGTCAGCTGCCAACTGTTTCAAATGCATATAAATGCCTTGTTCATTCTTAACAATGGCTATTGATTCATTAAAATATTGTTTCTTGAAGTAATTGATAAAAATGCAACAACACTTGATGTAAAAATACTCTGCACTATTGTTGCTGACGAGTTGAGACGCTAAAAGTTCGGTTCTTACGGAACAAAACGTCTCGTCAACCCGTTTCGTTCAGTTTCGATGTGTTTAAGTTTGCTTATTTTGGGCAACAAAATTGAATTGCATTCAAGCGAACATTTTCGTCTTCGCTCGTTACGGAGCAAATCGTCTATTTTGGTTAGGGCTTATGTTGTTCCTGCTGCTTTTTTTGTTTTTGTATCGTTGTTTTTGCTTGTGTTGTTTTTGTTTTACACGAACTGATTTAGAGCGTCGGTTCTCTACTCAGCGTTAAGAGGGCGCATTGAAAAAGACTTGAATCATATACCGTTTTATGCGATTACCCGAAAGATGGCGCTGTATATTCGGGTTGTAGACACCTATTGTGTGCGTATCGTTTGGGATGTGCAACTTTCAAGTGAAGATTATGTAGACGAATAGTTTTCCAAAAACAAAATTTATATCAGAATTTCTTCAAGATACAAAAAATAAAATTAAGATTTAAGATTCGGTTTTAAAAAAGCGCGTCGTTGCTTTTGAAACTAGTAGAATAATTTCTTTCTCTCCTTTTTGTGTTCATTCGTCTTCATGTGACAAGCACGCTATCAATCGGTGAGAATGGAAACTATGTCAGAGGACTTGCCATAGGCTGACATTAGGCGTTTTCGTTTATGTGTTAAGAGCAGAGTAATCTTCAGAGCCAGATCACATAGAGAACGTTTCGATAAGAGTGCGCTCTGATCCGGGTACACTGAATAAGGTAGCCGCAACACGGAGAGCGCGACTGCCGCAAATGTCAAAGTGAACTGATTCAGCTGTTGTTGTTGTTGTTATTTTTTTCGACAGCCAGTTGAATTTTGACACTTTCGGATAAGCGAAAGAGGGCACAGTCAGTTTTGAAGCAACCTTGTTATTCAACCATGGTTTTGATCACGTTCAGATTTCTCCTGATCAAAGCTCTCTGATATTCACTCTCTACGTGCTTGGTCTTTTGTAACAGAGTAGGTAGAGTGACATCGATAGCGCTCTGTTTATGCTATGAGTGTATACAAAAACTCGATTAATCCACTCTTAATCATAGTATAATTACTAAAGTAGTGTTATGGCTGAACGTACTATCTTTGTAAGTACCCTCAATGTCAAAATCGGCCATCATGGCGAAACAAAGCAAGCAAACAAATCTTAATTCCATGGAACATCGTGTTGTGCTTAGTGCAAATTACATTTAATTTTTTCGTTGTGATATTGTTTTATAATAATAATAAACTAGATAAATATAATACAATAACTGAGGAATAACAGTGTCTTCAAGGCAGCGAATTGTTCTAAGAGGTCCGAGTTTAGGCAGCAGCAACAGTGACTGTAAACAGCATCCAATGAATTGCAGTTTATTCATTTGCACTTTTAATTTTATTTATTATAACTTTAAGAATAACAATAAAAATAATATACAAAGCGATAAATCACAATTTCCTACAATTATTTAACATTTAGGGTATTTACACGTTAACACGGAGAGTGCGTTCAACCCTAATACTACTTGGTAATTATACTATGGGTTCTGCTAGTTTTGAAAATGTTGTTTTCTAAGTGAAGTTTATGCGCTCTATCTTTTCCACACTTAATGAAAGTATAACAAAAACTTGCAGCACTATCTTTGTTTTGAATAACCTTATTTTAACTGTTTTGCTGAATGTTCTTGAGCGGAATTTTCAGAATGGAGTTTCATGAGTTGAAATTGGCATATTTTTTTTTTTTTTGAAGCTTTAAAATAAAGAAGCATTGTGTCTGGAAATGTTAAATTGTTTTGTTGTGCAACATTACTTTCTGAATGTTTTAGATGTCAGTAAATCGTTGGACGGAACATTCCCAAAGAAAGAGCAAAGAAGTGCTCACAAAAAACTTTCTGAAGGTGATCAGTGAATCCGCCTTGGGCTATATAGAGGTACCACATACTACAGACTTTTAATCGTCCGATGTCTTATGGTGTCTTATGTAAGTGCGCACACCTACCGATTAAACGAAATCCAACTAAAAAATCAAATGGTAGGTCAGATTTCCATTTCCACAAGTCCGTTCATCATATGTTTTCAAATCGTGATTTATAATATCTTCTGCCTTCTTTTCTGTTTTGTCTATTGTAATTAAACTAGCATCATCAGCGTAAATACCTTTCAAGAAAATGAACTACTTTTAAAGTAATGTAAAATGTAATTTTTATTAAGTTACAAGTACTTGAAATTCTCATTTTTTCGCTTACAACGAACTAATTTTTTTAGCACGGCGAAGTCATTGCAGGCAGTCAATTGTGGTACTGTTTCAACCACATATCTTTTCAACTACTTTTAAGCTAATTTTTTTTTAATTACTTAAAAAGGAATTGAGCTTAAATTAGTTTACGAACTATCTTAAGATAAACTAATTTAAAATTAGTTGTTTTTGCAATTGAAATAAACACGGAATAATAAATTACTTGCTTTTACTATAAATTATTTCAATTTGTTTTAAAGTTATTTAAGGAAATATATTACAAAAATTGTGTAGCGATAAAATTATGCGATAGATTTATCTTAACTGTTGAGTTGCTTTTTGTTTAAGCATTCAGAATGGAAGTGTTGTCTTTTAATGTTTTGAATTGCCTTTCGAATTTGTTCTTCCGGTACCGATGCGTCCTCTGTTAAAAAGGCAGCTGTAATAAACCAAGAAAACAAAATCAATTAAGGATTATTTTTGAACAAGTCGCCAAGTTTTCCTTTAAGAACTGCATAAAGTTGTGAAGTCTTTCAACCGCTTCTTTCCGTGAGTGCCATCTACATTATATTCGATAATGATCTCCCGTGTCAGTACTACCAGCAACTTCTTCTTTGCGTTCCCTTTCGTTATAGATTTTAGTCTATTTATCTGCAAGCAAAATTGGTAAAAAGATTTAGAAAAATTCGGTTTATGGTAGGATGTGTAGTGCATTTGTAGTACATTTTTAATAGTTGCTTAATACATATATTGTGCATTTGCATTGCTCTAACATAAATATACTTACATAAAAGGATATGTTATCGTCGTTGAATTGTTTATGAATATCTGATAATGACAACTCTGAATTAATTGGAAAGGACTTCATGAGAGAATTTGAATTAGTCTGCTGTCGCACCAAAGACTTTATAAGTATTGTTTGCTGAGCTAATACCTGCATAATGGCATGGTTCTGATTGTTCATTTGATCTATAAAATATAGATTATTAAAGTTATTTACCATAATTTATTACTGTCAATTGCTGTTGATAAGTTATAGTATTTACCTTTCAGATCAGCTACTTTTTTAAGAATAATATCTTTAAGCTCTGTGCAATTTTTGCAGCTGTTTTCAGTGTTGAAATTTAAATGCTTAACCTTTGGATTTAACATTCAGTTATGTCTTTTAAAATGGTAATTTTCATCATGGATTTTTGTACTACTCTCTCTTTTCTGATATATGTAATTAAAATTGTTATGAATTATTGTTATTATTATGAATTCTGTTACTTAGATATTGCGATAATTTAGATATTGTAATTAAGTAATAGTTTTGTTTAAAAAATAATATAGTTTTATTTATTAAAACGAACTGTGAAGTAATGGTAACAGCAACAATTGTCTTTCGGCCGACCCACAAATTTACATTGAATGCTTTTTAAATCAAAGTATTCTTCTTTTCCTAAATTCTCTGCATGTACATGTCGAATACCAAGAAATGTAAAGGAATCAGTTGGTTCTGTGTGTCTTTTGCTGAAACCACTATTCACTTTTAAACATTTTTTATTATTTTTAAATTTCATTATAACAAGAAAATACCGGACCGCACTAAAACCACAACTTTGCTAAAATAACAATAACCACAACTAAACAAAACGACAAAAACCATACGCGACAAAACAAACGGGATATTATGAATCAACAAATTACAGCTTACTGAAGAAATACAAAATCAAAACAAGCAAAAAATATTCAAAACAGAATGAGAAAACTCACGCCGAACTGACTTTTGCTGCATATGTTTTAGACTAATTTTTAAGTAATTGATTTTAAAGTAGTTTTTCAACTATGACTAATTTGTTGCATTCCTGAAGAGTAGCATAAGATGATTTAAAATTGCAATATATTATTGATGTAAATAAGGTACAGTCTCGGCCCGATGCTTGAAGAATTTCAATTTTACTTATAAGTTCATCACTGAGTTTACCGTCCATTCGTACAATGTCGTAATGTCGTCTATTATTTAGATATGTTTGAAGAAGTTTATTAGTTACTGTTCATATTCCCAGATCATTAAAATATTTAGCAATTTACCATGATCAACAAGATCATATGCTTTTGATAAATCTATAAATCTGGAAACAACAATTTTTTTCTCATCTAGTGCATCATGTATATTCTCCATTGTTGCCGTGATTGCTGGCTGACTCAGTTCCGCTCTGCGCTAAGAAACAAAATTAATTGTTTGCAAACCAATTGTGGCGTCAATAAAGATCTAAATCCTTATATCATTTGCCTTTTCGAAGACTGCTTAATGCGTTAAGTACTGAAATAGGCCTGTTGTTTGCCCAAATATTTTTTTCCTTTTTTCATGACATTTGGGAAATCACCCGCTAGGAAACATTTGTTCACAATACTTTTATATAATTTTGTGCATACTTTTAGGCACTTTTTACATTGAGTCATAAAAAACTCAGAATGTATAATGAGTTCAAACGTATATTTTTGTACTGGTAGCACAAGAGTTTATTTCTAATTCAAACTTAACTCTCTGTGTAGACATGTTATCAAAAGCAATAAAATTCCATTTGGATTATTTCGATTTTTCATACTATGAAAAACACAAAGAACGTTCGTTTGTAATCACTTTTTCAAAATGAGCGTTTGAATTAAAAATTCAGGTGTTCACGACAAGCATTTAACTATCTAAATGTTTCTTCCAGACTGATTTGCTTACTTTTTTTATTTCTCATTGTTTTCATTTCTACACTATAACGCAAAAACGAAAATATGAAGAAAAACAACAACGCAAACCGATCCGATGATGCACGCACAACAAAAAAAAAAAAAATCACTTGACGACGCTGATACTGGTACTCCAGCCCTGCATACAAAAGTTTTTTTTTAACAAACGTTCTTTCCAAACATTAATTTTAAATGAACAGTTAAACGAACATTCGTTGATTTATGTAGTTGTTGTGTAAGATTTCCGAAGAAAATACGAAGCAGAAAAATTTTCAGATAAACGTCTTGTAGAGTGTTATGGCGTTTTCGTTTCTACCAAAAAATGTTGCCCTGTCGCAGTGCAAAATGTTTTCAATGTTGCCCGCAACCCTGTAAAAGTGCATGTTTTTGCCTACTCGAAAAATGTCAACTTAAATAAACGAATATAACCATCCTTGTCTAACGCACGCATGTCATAATATTGTCGTTTTAAAAACAGCTGATATGCAGGGCAATCATCTACCCTGAGAAAGTTTGCAAGGCAGAAAATGCGCCTTTTTTGCCCTCTGTGAGTGTGACATTTTAAGAAACGAACACAGAATTTACTCACCCGTTTGCACTTATTTTAGAATCGAACACGAAAAAAGGCAAGGGCAATGAAAAGGCAACATTTTTTGGTAGAAACGAAAACGCCATTAGTTTTGTCGATCGTAGCACCTTTAAGCAATTGTTATTCTTCGCTTAATCTCCAGGTTGACATTGCTGTTGCCGTTTACGGCGGTGTCAAGGTATGTAAACTCCTTGACAAATTCAAAGTTATATTTGCCTGCTGTAACATGGGAGCCTAGACGCCGCGCTTTCCTATTTGCAGACAGCATATACTTAGTTGTCCTCGATCACTCTCAAACCCACTTTGGCTGATTCCCTTGGTACAAAAACACAGTTAGCATTGACAAGTGTTGATTTTCTTGTCAAAAACATCTGTTCATTGTTATATGCGTTGGCTACATTAAGCTGTGTCAACTGTTGTGATAGCGACACATCGGGGAGCGCTGTTACTGTAGGTCTGTTCCCGTACTTTTTGGACTTAAAATGGTTAAACTGTCAAAAGCCTGAGAGTAAGAAAAAATCTCTCGAAAATAGAGAAAAACTCAAAAAAGTACAGGAACGCTTTTCGGACTAAAATTGTAAAAACTGTCAAATAAGAATGTTTGTGCAGCGTTGGCTAGATATGGAACATCGGCAGCGCAAGCGAAATGCTTGAGATTTTTAATAATATTGAAATTAATTCTGATGTTTAGCATTTATATTAGTTTTTACACATTTTCCCATGTTTCTGGTTTCAGTTTTAATAGTTTCAAAGAAGTTTTGATGTATCGCAATTTCTTTGCTAACTTGTAAACAGCTGATTTTAAGCTGTTTGACATTTTACCATTTTTACCCGAAGAAATTTCTACCACCTCTGTCCCAGCCCCAAAAATGATCAAAAAAAAAAAAGTATATATACCATTCGAAAGGGCTCAATTTGCACCTTCCGAATATAAGCATTTTAGAATTTGCACCCTCGTACTTTTTGCAAAAAAAAAATGTCAAATTTTGCAATATTCAAATGCTCATATCTCGGTAATTAATTGATATTTCGATGTGCACCTTGCGTCAATAATTTGCAACTTTACTCATCTAATTTGCACCATTGAGAAACGTGCGAAAAATACATCAAATTTTTCTGAAAATGCAAAAAAATGTTTTAAAACGATAGCTCGTTCTGCGCATGCGTCGTATCAGTGACACGCGCACGCCGCGCATTCCACTGGGGACTTTGTTGTGATGGGGTTTATCTATTTATAGCTTGTAATACTATCTCTGTATTGATAACAAAGTATAGACTATAATAGTATTAATCTTATGATAAAAAAAAATATTGTGACAAATCAATACAGCACAATAACACGTTTTACTGTGATCATTTGACCTCCAATATCAACTTTAGTAAATGCAGCCGTTTTCTGGACAGCGCATGCGCAGTATTGACTTACGTATTTTTACATTATTTACGAAGAACCGATTGATTTTCTACTATTTTAACGAAGGTGCAAATTAGAATAACAAAATTGCAAATTTTTGGGCCAAGGTGCACTTTGAAAAATGCATTTTTGAACGAGATATGACAATTTAAAAATTGCATCATATACTCCATTTTCAATCTGATTTATTTCAAAAACTATAAGGGTGCAAATTATAAAATTTACATATTCTGAAGGTGCAAATTAAGACCTTTGAAATGGTCTATACACTTTTTTCTTTCCGATAATTTTTGGGGCTGGGACAGATGTGGTGAAATTTCTCGGACTAAAACTTGCAACTTTTGACAAGTAGGGGAAATGTTTTACTCTCTCAATTGCGCTCTCTTTTACCATTTTTTCGAGTTCGGGAACGCTTCTCGGACTAAAACTGGTAAATTGGACTAAAACTTTAGAGTACGGGAACAAACCTTGTATTGAAGTGTCAGAAAAGATGTCAAGTTGATGAAATATCAAGCTTTGTATGAAATGCTAATGGAAATTTTACCGACAAATAAAAAATTTTCTATTTTTAAATGCATTTTAATGCGCAACTTCATATTTATGTGCATCAAGTTTTGGCTTAACTGTTGCCAACTGTTGAGTTCGCTGAATGTGACCAGTGAAAATTAATTGTATGGCAATGCAAACGTCAACACTATCTTGTAGTTATTATATCATGGGTGATTCCTTTTCGATAGCGGCGAAAGCAGCAGTTACATCTCTCTTGGTTCGGCCGATAATATCCATTGCGATGTACACCTGCCTTTCGTAGGGTCCTCTCCATGATTAAATGGAAGCGACTAATTATAGCGGGTCGCCTTGTCTGAGGCCTCGTTCGGTATTAAAGATTTCGGAGAACATCGAATCGAGCTATCAAACGCAGCTTTATAATCGTCAAAGAGATGGTGGGTGTCGATTTGATTTTTGTGGGTTTTTCCCAGGATTTGGCGTAGTGTAAAAATCTGGTCTATGGTGGACTTGCCAGGTCGCAGGCCACACTGATAAGGTCCTATCAGTGTTTGGTATACGGCTTCAATCTTTCATACAATACCCTCGAAATAACCTTGTACGCAATGGAAATAAGATTGATACCTCGGTAGTCGGCACAGATTGTCGGGCCTCCTTTCTTTAGTATAGGCACACTGAAATTCCAATCGTCGGGCATGCTTTCCGGTAGCCATATTGTGCTGATCACCTTACCAGTTCACAGCCACCGGTTTTAAACATTTCAGCAACCAGGCCATCAGCACCGGTTTTTGAGTCGCAACCACGAGGCCCCGTTTTTCTCTCTGCCGCCAGTTTGGAGCTCTATAAAACCATGTTGGAGTGAAAAATATGTATTTTTTAATTTTTTTCTTGCAACTTGTTCAATTCTCTACAATAATAAAAAAAATTTTGGAAATATTTGAATAACCAAGATTTTTCAAAGCATTTTTTATTAAAACAACTAAAAATAAGTTTTATTTTCAGCACCTCAATGACAGGCTTAAAAAAATTAAGTTAAAACTAGTTATTTTAAGTACATACTAGTTTTTATTCACACTTATTTCCAGCAAACGCTGGAAAATCTAGTTTGTACTAGAATGCAAAAAGCACTAGCTTTAACTGAAATTTTTATTCACCTCAAAACTAGTTTAAACTTAAAATTTGCTAGTTATAGCTTGAACTACATTTTTATTCACTCGGCCCATTGAATTTGCGAAGAAAAGATCTGTTCAGTAGTCGTTAGTAGACCTGTTCGATTGATGTGAGTCATTGTGAACACGCAAAATATGATAAGAAGAAGAAGAAGATTTTGTCTGTTCTCATATAATTTCGTCAAATTAAGCATCATATCTTTATAATTAATAGGCTAAGGTATTTTTTGTGACTTCAACTCCTGCTGTAAATCTGGTCTATGGTGGACTTGCCAGGTCGCAGGCCACACTGATAAGGTCCTATCAGTGTTTGGTATACGGCTTCAATCTTTCATACAATACCCTCGAAATAACCTTGTACGCAATGGAAATAATGGAAATAAGATTGATACCTCGGTAGTCGGCACAGATTGTCGGGCCTCCTTTCTTTAGTATAGGCACACTGAAATTCCAATCGTCGGGCATGCTTTCCGGTAGCCATATTGTGCTGATCACCTTATCAGTTCACAGCCACCGGTTTTAAACATTTCAGCAACCAGGCCATCAGCACCGGTTTTTGAGTCGCTGGATAGCAAATTTAACCTCGTCATGGCTAGGTGGTGGAATTTCCACTCCATCATCGTCGATTGGTGGCGTCGGACCGCATTCTCCAAGGGCGGAATTGTTGGGATCGTCGCCCGCAAGTAGATTCGAAAAATGCTGCCTCCATAATCTCAATGCGCATTGCGTCTCTGTAAACAAGATCACCATTTTCATCTCTGCAAGTGTATGGTCCGGGCTTGACACTAAGCTTTAAGCTGAAAGTTCATTCAATGCAGTTGCGTTTTTCGTCCGTTTACTCGCTAGAGCAATTTACGCAAGAAAATGATGGTAGAGTTCAATCACTGCGTTTTATGTTCAGAGCAAGCAACGGTTGCAACATTGTAAAACAGTTTGTATGTCCTTAGTGTCATATTTTTTAATAATTTTTATCATTTTTATACAAAAACACTCACAATGTTTTTATTTATAATCATGAAAATTTAGATTCTAAGTATTTAACACGTCATGTTAACAAATTATCAAAAAAAGTCTAAGACATTTAAAATTTTCAAAATCTATGTGCAAGAGAGATCCCTGAAAGCAATTGCTTCTGACTCGTTACTTTACTTTCTTCTCGCTTGTCGTTATAAGTAACGAGCTGTCAAAAAACGCAATTTACGCAAGAAAAGTTGAAATATTCAACTTTCTTGCGTAACTAGCGTTTTGCCAGCGTAACGTTCACAACCATTGAACTCGCTCTCATAAGCTTTCACATACTTCTATTTTATAACGCCAGCGAGTAAACGGACGAAAAACGCAACTGCTTCGAATGAACTTCGAGCTGTAAGCTTCCAGCGTTGAACTTCCAGCTTAAAGTTTGCTTAAATTTAATCATCTATTGAATTTGCGAAGAAAAGATCTGTTCAGTAGTCGTTAGTAGACCTGTTCGATTGATGTGAGTCATTGTGAACACGCAAAATATGATAAGAAGAAGAAGAAGATTTTGTCTGTTCTCATATAATTTCGTCAAATTAAGCATCATATCTTTATAATTAATAGGCTAAGGTACTTTTTGTGACTTCAACTCCTTCCAGACCAATGGACCGATTCTATCGATTTAGATGTCATTAAATCAGGTTTAAGCTGTAGATGTGCAAATGCAAACCATTTTTAAAAATTGTGATTTCACTTCAGGGGGTTCCCAACCTTTTAAAACAGAAATAACATTTTTGTACAAAAATCCGTTATTTTATCGATTTGAAATTTAGTTTGAGAAGAGCTTATGAATTGATCGAATTTGAGTTTTTTTTTAAACTACAAATTTTTAACCAAAATTATCTTTTATGCATTCCTCAAATGTCAATTGTCCGAAAAATGCAGTTCCAAAATCAAAAATTACACTTTCCGAGCAAACAAGTCAGTCAAATTTTAACGGTTTTCAAAATTTTTTTGTTTTTCTAAATTTTTGTTCAATTTTCTTTGAAATGTGTTGACAATTACAGTAATTATCTTACCAAATGTATTTTTAATGAATTTTCTTAATATTTTCTTAAGTTGTTTAACGTGTATTTTTATCAAACGCCAAGACAGAGAAAAAACTCTCCGAAATTTAAAGTTCTGTATTTGGAAGCGAATATCTCTGCCACTTTTTAAAAAATTTCATTTATTTCTTTTTTGTATTTAATTGCAATTAATTGACTTAAAAATAATTACAAAGATTTTACCGTTACTTTATTATTTATATTTTAATCATTGCCTTTAAAAAGAGTCCAATAAAATGAATGTTTTCTCAAAAAATGTATTAAAAATTGTTTTTGTTGTAAAAATAAAAAAATTTAAAATTTGCATTTTGATTTTCTTTCATTGTATGTAGTTTATTTAAGACGAATTTGTTTTTGTTTGACAGAAAAATTAATAAATACTATGTGTCATCGAAAAAACAAGGCTTAAAAGTTGTTCTTATATTTTTAAAATCTTCAACAAGCTTCAAAAACAATATATTTGAAAAAAAATTTCATTATAGCTACAACCAATTAAAAATTATAGCCACGAATCTGTTTTAATCATCCTGCTTATCTATATAATTATCTATATAATTAATAGGCTAAGGTTTTTTTTGTGATTTCGACTCCTCCCAGACCAATATACCGATTCTATCGATTTAGATGTCATTAAATCAGGTTTAAGCTGTAGATGTGCAAACCACTTTTAAAAATTGTGATTTCACTTCAGGGGGTTCCCAACCTTTTAAAACAGAAATTAAATTTTTGTACAAAAATCCGTTATTTTATCGATTTGAAATTTAGTTTGAGAAGAGTTTATGAATTGATCGAATTTTAATTTTTTTCAAAACTAAAAATTTTTAACCAAAATTATCTTTATGCATTCCTCAAATGTCAATTGTCCGAAAAATGCAGTTCCAAAATCAAAAACTCCACTTTCCGAGCAATCAAGTCAGTCAAATTTTAACAGTTTTAAAAAAAAAATTTTTTTTGGGTTTTTTGGTGTTTTTTCATTTAAATGTGTCATAAATCGGTGTTGTAGGTGTTCTGTAAGTACCTTTTATTAATTTCTGAAATATATCTTTCTATTATTTCTTAAATCTATTTTTATGATTATCTATTTTATCTATTTACATTAGTTATGTTTTATAGCTGGAATAGTTAAGCTACGATGTTTTCGAATAGTTATAATGTTTTTCTCAGTAGTTATATTAGTGTAAGTGTTTCTAACACTTAATTTTTATTAAATTGCTCGAATTCGGGCAACAGGTTTACTAGTTTAGTTTATTATGCAATAACTAAATTATTAATTAATAATAATTAAGACGGCAAACAATATATTTTTTTAAAAAAAAGTAGACACGATTCATTGTTTTTTGGCGTTCGACAAAAGCCAGCTATGGCGACTTTCATGCTGATAGAAGCATAAAAAAAAATTAAAAACGGTCGCTCACTTCAATTCGTCGAAAATTTTCGATTTCGGAAATTTCAGCGTTGAAATGAATACCTTAAATGTATTAAAGGGAAGGTTTCATTGTTTTTGAAAATTAGATGTAACTTTAAACTGAGGGGTACATTTCACTTTAGTGGATGTCTTACTACAACAAACATTTATAATATATATGATGATCAAAAAAACGAAGATCAATACTGATTCTGAGGATCAATATAGATATATCAGGATCAATTTCAAAATTCTGAAAAAAATACGTTATTTATTGACTTCCATCATTACTAAGCCCAAATCCTATCTAAAATTTCGCCAAGATTTCACAAACCTCACCAAGAAAATCTCAAAATGAAGAATAAGGATTTAAGGGGACGTCACACCTTAAAAAAATCCCTTTACTGTTTTAAAATGCCTATAAGTTGAATAAAAATAAGATATCATTTTGAAAAATTAAATATTTATTTTCTAGGAAAAACATTACACAAAAAAAAATTTATTTGATTTTTTTATTTACATACATGGCTAATGGAATTACTTTAAAAAACATCAAAAAACCATGACAGGCGTGATAACAACTCACTGGGACATCGGAAAAAAAAAACAAAAAACGGGGTTTTTATCAGCATCAAAACCGTATTGGAATGAACTAGAAGAAATAATTTTGGTTGAAAAATAACAAAATGGCTGCGTTTTTAAAAAAAATTGTCAGGTTTTTTTTGACAATATCAGCCAAAAACTCAAAAACTATAAAACCGATTTTTCTGTCCGTAGTTCATTTCATGCATCGACAAGTGTAAAAACACATATTCAAATTTCAGTACGATCGGTCAAGTAGATTTTATGTTATCACGCCCGCCATGATGTTTTTAGTGGTTTTTTAAAAAATTCCAGTAGCAATATACAAAATTTTTATATATTATTCATGAGACAACACAATTTTCACTCTATTGACGTGAAGCTACCAAGTGGTGCTCTATTGACGTGATGCGAATTTAAAACTGAAATTTTACTTCTATTAAAAATATCAAACAATAATCCCCAAACTGCCGGCAGTAACAGTGTTGTACCAAATGAAAAATAGCACTCATTTGAATAAAAAATGAATGCATTATTAAAATTGAGTGTGAATTCATAATTTTATTCATGGATCAATTTTGTATTCATGAATGAATACTTATTCAAGTTTTTGTAACTCAATCAAATTACATGCATTCTTTTACAGCTCTGCCTGGAACTTCCAGAAGTACGCGTCCTTTAGCTCGCCTGCTCCTGTGATTGTACAGAATTTTAATTATAATTTTCATCCTTATCTTCAATGCCTTCTACTAAAACAGCTTCAAAAATATCTTCGCTATCACTTTCTAAAATTATGTTGTGTAGAATTGAGCACACGAGTATCCATTGGCAGGCCAATTTAGTTTTATACTCATGTTTAATTTGAATTTTTTATTTTTTGGAACTGCCGATTCTTTTTTTTTCACTGTTCGATTCTCATTCGGTACTTGTTAAAATTTTTAAATATTTCTTTTGTCTTCTTCTTCAGCAATGAAACGGCAATGATTATAATTTATCCTTCTTTGGCACTTATGTAGTTTTTGGAAGATGTTTTTGTATTTAAATATTATTTTATTCTGTTTATATAATAAAGTACAGAGTGATTTTTTTTCGAACATTACTTTATCTGTCAATTTATACAAAGTGCCGAACGGATATTTAAAAAGTTTATTAATTTTGGCTTTGCTTTGTTGAATAACTGTTATTTTTTTAATTCTAGAATTGATAGTACTCTGAAAAAAGTGACAAAGTCATGCCCACACATCAAAATAGCACATTTTCCTTGGAGTTGGCCCAGAATTACTTCGCCCAGCTTAATCCGATTGCAGCTAAAATAGCGCGAGATATTCACGATACGAAACTAGCTTATGGACAACTATGGAACCGCCTTAACTCTAACGAACACAATGAAATCATAAATGAAACTCTTATGAAACCGGAAATCTCGCTCCGTTATTTTGACAAGTTTTCTCTTTCATCGTCAGTTTCTAAAATTTCATTCACATCTAAAGACAGCTCTCTAGGCGAGTCCAATGATTCGTTTTCTGCCATTGTTTTGAAGAACAACACTGATGCCTCCATTGGAAACGATGTAATTCAACATGAAAGTAAATTAGCAAAATCTCCAAAATTATGTACACAACCAAGTTTCAGGCATTACAGCGGATTCGATCGACGTAATCTGTGCACCTTTGCTATTCAAAAAGTTGCTCTCAAAATTATTCACGACGAAGTTCTAGGCGTCTACAGGGATGAGCACTCAAAACCATTTAGTTACAAAACAAAATCGCAAATCAATTTACATACATTTGCAAACAACGTGCAAAGCGATGATAAAATATGTCTACTCGCTTCCACAGATTCCGAGAGATTCTTGCCAAAAACTCAAGATGATATTAATGATCAGCAAACTTTGACGAATTATAAAATTCTTCAGACTGAATTAATCAATCACATTGATAAAACAAAAGAACAAGGTTCCATCGATGTTAGCTCCAATTGTTATCAACGATTTTACAATGATTCTAAAAATGACATCATTCCAGCTGCTGAAGTTATATCACATTTTATTAACAAAACTGAGCCCGTTAAGAAAAATTTAGCACGAGAAATTTTGCCAATAAATGCAGCCAAGAAAGAGCTGCTTAAATCCTATATTGATTCTGAAATGTCTTTGGCAGCTTCACCTAGTTATGCTATTTACTCGGATACATACTATGAACACGAGGAGAGCACAAATTTAATGCAAAATTATAGTGTTCCCGGGATCTCGAATGCTTTCTCCTCTTCAACTGTCACCTCAGACGATCACGATGATGATGATGACGATGAAAAGACTATATGTGAAGATGTTAAACTATTAGATAATGACATCAGTCTGCGAAAAGGTTTTGACTTCCTTAATAACTGGTAAAAACATGTGCGAATAAATATGTTCAAGCGAGATTATAAAAAAAAAACATTTCTTTATATACGGAATGAAAAATTAATTTTTAAAGGTTCACTAACATATCAATTAATTTCATATACTAAAAACTAGCATATTTGCTTAGATGTGACGTCACTGTCTATGGTGTGATATTTAAACCGAATAAATAAACAAATTAAATTTTTCATTAGAAGTGATGATGCTGCATACATTTAAACATAATTTATACAAGCGACAATATTCACTCTTATGGTGAACTCCCAAAGACGAGAAGACAGCATTCAGTCCTTTTATTATAAGTAACACTTTAAGTATATAGTAAGCGGTATAAACTAAACTCGATAATATAGCAATTACTTATTTTGAGCCTACAAATTTAATCTTAAGTAAGAACATTTATCATCTTTTATATCATATTTAAAAAAAACAAAATACAGTTTTGATAAGTATTGTGAATACAACGTTTTATTTTTCAAACTAAAATAAAGTTTTCAAAATGGTTTAATTAATTGACCGTCGTTCCAGAATTCCCACGCGACTTGTGGAGATGGACCCAAACATCCGCACATCCGCAAATAAATTTGGTATAATTGTATTTTTAACAGACTTAAAAAAGAAGGAGGTTCTCAAGTTGGTTGGTTTCTCTGTTTTTTTTTTGTAAATGTGTGTACACCGATTACTCCTAAAGTCCTTGTGCCTGATTGCCGTAATTTTTAGTCAACACATAGAGACCATCAATGCGGAGGTGCCCGTCTATGAAAGTGGGTGGTATTTGACAAAGGGGCGTGCCGCTTTATGAAAAACACTGTATCTCAGTAAAAATTGACACTAGGGTAATAAAATTCACAGTAAAATTACAAAGGCAGGCACAAATATTAAAAATAGCGATCACTTCAGTGGGCGTTATTCAAAAAAAGGGTGTGGCAATATTAGAAAAACTCTTCTCGAATAAAATTGACACTAGAGTACTGAAATTAAGTATAGAGGTAGAAAGTGGGCGTTGTGCGACAAAGGGGTGTAGCAATATAAGACAATTACTGTATCTCGAATAATATTGACACTAGGGTGCAGAAATTTATTCGGCGCTAATAAATCAATTTTTTTGTGAAGCTGCAACACAGTAGCATATTTATTCAATGTCAGTTTTCTTAATTACTTTTTAGCTAAAATTAATAAAAAAAGTTGAAATTAGGGCAGGGATGATAAAAAATAATATATTTATGATAAAAATAAAACAGATAAGGAAAAATTAAAATAATAAGATTTCCAATATAATATTCTACATAAATAAATTATCAAATTTTTCTGCGATTAATAGGAAAAGTAATTTAGAATTATTTTTTACTTTGTAATGATTTTGAAGTAGGTTTTTTGTTTGCTAAAAAGTTTTTATCCATAAAAAATAAAGTGTGTACAAAATCATCTGCCCATGGACACGTTCATCTAAAATATAACATAGAGCAGTGCAAACTGTATAAAAGGTCTTATATTTAAGCTACAGGGATAGAATTCGATGTGTATGAAACTTAGATTCTTGCCCACATTCCATGCAACCCATAATAGCTTTATAAAAACTGTGTATGACCTTAAAAACTCCATAAAAAATTTTCTATCACTGACCAATTAATGTAGATAACTGAAACCTTTTTAATATCTTTCAGGTAGTATATTTAGTTTTTTGAAATTCCACTCTTGGCTTGCACAGAAGTGCAAAATGTGCATAACCTTGAACATTTTTTACAAAAATTCATAAAACATCTATCACTGACCCTAAATAGGACCAAATGACCTTTTTTGACCTTTTTCATACCTTTCAGGTGGCATCATCTATTATATAAAAATCCCATGTCACGGTGTTAGTGTTTGAACTCCTCCGAAACGGCTGGACCGATTTTAATGACATTTTTTTTTTGTATATTAAGTAGTTATGAAAATAGGTCGTAAAGTATTTTTCACCTTCCTTTTCACCTTTTTTCAAGAAAACAAATTTTTGACTTTATTTTCGTGTATAAATCGCACATCAATGAAACTCGGTACAAGCTTATTATTGAGTCGTAGCCTTCGACTGTCAAATTTGAGTGATATTTGAAAAGGGTGGCATGGTACCGCCCATGAAATTCAATTTTTTTGACATCGCAAAGATTTGGAACTAAATGTCGTATAAAAATGAAACTCAGTATGAAGTAACTTATTCGCCAGGTCTCTTAATTATAAAACAGACACGAGCATTGGAAAACGTGGCTTTACAATTAAAATGTTCGATACAGAATAGTTAAAGTCACAAAACATTTTAACTCAGAATGGAGTTACTATTTGGTGATGTTCTGCTACTGGAAAACTAGAACGAGCATTGTTCAAGGGATGTGGCTCCTCCCCTTTAAGACATATTTATTCAATTGAATCGCTTTAGAAATAATACTCACAGAACATAGAAACTTTGGAGTAACTTTTTGGTGATATCCTACTACTCGGAAGTACTCGCAAACTAAAACGGGTGTTGACTAAAGCCAGGGGTGTGGCTCCGCCCGTAAAAGACAATTTTTTATATTTAATAGCTTTGGAAATAATAGTGTTACAGAATATTGAAACTCAGAGTGGAGTAACTATTTGTTGATGGCCTTCTATTGGCAAACTGGACAGACATTGGACAATGTCTGACATCGGTATACATGCAAAGTTGATAAGACTCTGCAGGATGACGCACAATGGTTCCAATGACGAAATTAGCTGGACAAAAGTAAAAATTTTGTATGTTGTAAAATATACTCTTGAGTTTTATAGTCTTCGCCAACTATTTGCACAGTAATGCAGAAGTAACGGTTTAAAAATAAAAAACAATCCGTTATGCTCTAGAAAGTTTGTTTTTCTTTAAACGTGCATCGACACGGTCGTTGTTATAATTGAGTTTTAATAAAGTTGTATTATTTTTTCGAAAAAAAAAAAATTATGGCTACAAATGTAACAGGCATGTATATCAATTTGAGTGTTTATTTTTTCTAAAATACATTTTGAATTAAATTGTCAGTGCTTTTATAAGAGGTAAACAATTTTATAGTTTTGCAAAAGCAATTGCAGTCTTGCAAAAGCAATTGCTGTTGTAAAATTAAATTCAGTACTCTAGTTAACTAATTTTTAATCGAAGTGTTTTTGTTTTATGACCTTATTTTACCTCCTCTTTCTTTTAATTTAATTTTTAGTCCTGACTGAAGGCATAGTAAGAGAAGACCTGTTTTACGTCTGGCGTAATGAGATGGTAGGATCAAAAATAGCAGCTTCTGTTTACACATTCATTTTAGATAAATGTGCACTAGGAAACTCCCAGGATACTGCTCAGGAAACAATAAGAAAAAAAGTGCAGATCTTTGTTATAAATTAAAAAACTTTAATCCGCTGAAAACCGCACCCCACTAGGTCCGTTAAGCCCACCGGGACTACCTGTTGGTACTGCTTCGGCAGGCGAACAAAGCATCTATCGCTCCCTAGTCATTTGTCGTTAGTGTTTGTCACCAAATCTTTAAGCCCCTTCTATTTTCCGAGTAGGATTCCTACACTGGCCTGTTTCGTTCTTCTATTCTATTAGACATCTCATCAGCTCGAACTTTTTGCGCGATGCACGTGATTATGTGACTGACTGTGTCCCAAGCTTCTGCTGAAGTCAGCATACATTGCACGATCTAGGATGGTCTGGTATCTTGCAAACTGTGTACTGCAGTCTCACAACATGTCTTGCATCCTCCGCTTTGTTTTTGCAGTACACGCACAATACATTTTTTACATGTTTATATCTGTACAGATATTGTCAAAAACAACTATGGAATGAGAGCCATTGCATCTTTTGGTGGTTAACCTCACCATGCCGAATTCTTATCCATGTTTTAATGTTAGAGATAAGTTCGTGGGTCCATCTGACCTTGGTCGACCGTTTCCAGCGTTCTTGCCACTATCTTGTAACATTTTTAGCGTATCTCGTTTTTTTCTCTGGTGGTCGTTGCCTTCGGCAGTGCCGCTGCTTGTTTAACGGCAAATTCAACAAGCATTCTTCCAGCAACAACGTTGACTGCCACCAATATCGCGATATCATCTGCATATCCTGTTATCTCAACACCTGGCAGTTTTTAGATTTTCAGCACCCCATTATACATGACGTTCCACAGGAGAGGTCCTAGTACCGATGCTTGAGGTACTCCTCCAGTGACCAAATATTCTTTTCATACGTTTTCTATGGCATCTTCCGTTGACCTTCTTGGTCTAAATCCCCATTATTTTTGCGATAGGCCGCTTGTTGCTTCTATGAGGCTCTAGCTGCTTGACTACTATCTTACCCAAATACTAGCTGGGCATGGGTACTTTAAATCGTACCTACATAGATTCAAGCACGAAGAAACTCCTTTCAGCAGTTTCTGTACAAGAAATGTCATAGAGGATGCAGAACATGTGTTCTTCGATTGCCTAAAATTTAACCAAGAACAACTTGAACTAAGCAATACAGTAGGAAGGTTGCTGACAGTGGAAGCTTTGGTGGGCATTATGCTTATGTAACTCAGAAGAAAACTGGACCTCAGTTTGCAAAATGGCATGCGCGATTGCGAAAGACTTGTGTCATGTAGACAGGCTGCGCAACGACACAAGAAGTATAGAGTTGCTATCCTAAAACTAAAACTGGAAAGAAAGCAACTCAAGCAATGAAGTAGCTTGAATTGCTTGCCAGCCCCACGAAGTAACACTTAGCGATAAATCCGTGGGAATTAGAAATAGCCAAAGTCTTAGCTAGGAAAACGTCGTCCTTCAAATAGTTGGCAGTAGGTTCTTTTGTTTGAAAATTAGTATTGGCTTCCTGTACCAGAGTGCAATTATCCTTCATGTAAATTAGAGTTCATAGAAGTATGATAATACCAACGACAGCCGACTAGTGCGCGATAGGTCAACCTGTTAGCACTTCAGGCGAGGTGTGCATTTTCTCTTATTGGAGCGAGCGAGCGAAGCTCCAATGGAACAAGTTGTTTGAAGATGTTTAGAGACCTTAAACTCTCGAATGAATTGACCGATCTTTAAATTTATTTTTCTAAACTGTTCTACGCTTCCTAACTAAGGATGTTTCTTTAGAAAGTATTTTCAAATTTTATTTAGTTCAAAAGTTAATTGAAAATAATATTTCCATGAGTTTTGTTATTGATATTCGCTGAAATAGTTTTCTTCTAACATGCTTGTATATGTATCAGTCAATGAAAAACAGAACGACATGAAACTGCGTCAAAAATCTTGCGGCGAATGTGTTTCGCTAATGTTTTGCTGTTAAAGAAACTTGCAGCGTATGCAAATTAATTTTTGTTCTTAACTGTTACAACTATAAAACATTAAACAATTTTAAGTGGGCAAGGAATAATGAGCGCGTAATTGTTGCAGAGTATTTTAAGAGAAACAGAGTGTTATTTAGTTATATTGTTAAATTAATTTTGTCTTAAATGATTCTAAAAGATATATAAAAGCAGATTTATTTCGTTTGCAATCGAAAGAGAAACGCATTTTTTTATCGCTGCAAATTTGTCTGCTTCGTATGTTTTTAAGAAATTTAACACAACAACTACAAAAATCAACGAACGTTCGTTTTAACCGTTCATTAAAAATTAAGGTTTAAAGAGAACGCCCGTTCAGAAAAAAATTTTGTATGCAGCGCTCGACTATCAACATCAGCATCGTCAAGTGGTTGATCGGTTTGCGTTGTTGCTATTGTACATGTTTTCGTTTTTGCGTTATCGTGGAGAAATGAAAACAATAAGAAATAAGAAAGAAAAGTAACGAAAACAGTCTGGAAGTAACATTTAGATAATTAAATGCCTGTCGTGAACAAAGTTCCTGAATTTTGAATTCAAACGCTCATTTCGAATAAGTGATTACAAACGAACGTTCTCTGCTTTTGTTATCGTGTGATCGAAATGAGCCAACTAAATTTTTATTGCCTTTAAGTGTTTTTTAAACTACATCTCTGGGTTTTAGTGTTCACTTAAAATCCACTTTTACTTATAACGATGCGGCTATATGAATGACCCACCAAGATCATATAATTTTAGGTGTTTAGATTTTGTTATTTGTGGTTTTTGAAAACAAATGGTATGTCAAAATCCAACTATTACACCTATTGAAAAATATAAATAAACATTTTGTTAAAAAGGCCAAAGAGTGCCTTAGTTATTAAGATCAAAGATTGAATTATTTCCGTAGTTCAAATTTTAAAACAATCTGTCTAAGTAGAACACTCTTCAAGTTAAGCCATAATATCTCTCCTGATTTAATTTTAATTTTTCGGCTGTTTCAAGGCGCCATTTTAAAAACCGTATAGATATAACAAAAATATATTTTATTATCAAAACATTTTATTTAACATTTTACATTACATTTTAACAACATTTTTAATATTTTAATTTACATATATAAGTTAAGTTATGTGATAAAATATCTCTTAATACAGAAGTTTTAACTCGAAAGATCGTTTCTTATAGAATATATGAACATGTCAAAATACAGAAGTACAAAATAACTGCAAGCTCCAGGAATGTAAGTATCAGTTTTATAAAGGATATACATGTCATACCTTACCCTACCCTATGCGATGAGTATTTCAAATGTCTTCTTATTATCTACAAGAGCTATATAGTTATGTAATAATTATTATCTAAGCATAGTTAAACTGTCATATACGAGTAGGATCATCATTTGAACTTCGATCCATAGCAAAGATTGTTTATATGAGGCTTATGCCACTTTTGATCGTCAGTGTCAGTACAATAACTTCCTTGTCTTGTACGCTATCCTTATTCTCACGCTTCATCACCTTTCTGGAAAGAACATCTTCATCTTCGGCTTTACCTGTAAATTCCAATATGTTGACCTCATCCTTGATTGCATTCGTCGTGTCTCTTCTGCGTCTGGACAATAATTCCGGTTCTTCGTACTCATCGAGTTCTACATCGTTGTCATTGAATGCCAATTTATTGATTTCATCAAAAAGGGATGATTTTGATTCTCTTATAGTTCTATCATAGCCAGGTTCACTCAAAGGTGGTAGGTAAGTTGCTGGCACCCTGGTTGCGCCGGTATATTCATTCGATGGGCAACGTGGATCTATTGAACCTGGATGACAGTAAGCTTGAGTTGTTAATGCAAGTGGACATCTGGGATCGGTTGAGCCTGGATAGCACTTTGGGATTGATGTAGTTTTTGGTACTTGTGGACATCTAGGATCAGTTGAGCCTGGATAGCAGCTAGGCGTTTTTGTTGTTTCAATCTCTGGACAACGTGGATCTGTTGAACCAGGAAAACATCTTGGTCTTGACGTTGTTGTTGGGACCGTAGGACAACTAGGATCTGTGGAACCTGGATAGCAACGTGGAGAAGGTTTTGTTGTTTCAGGGCATCTTGGGTCTGTTGATCCTGGATAGCATTTAAGCCCTTGTGTTGTTTTTGGAATTCTATCTGTTGTTGTGGGTGGCAAATAAGTTGCTGGTTGGCAGCTTGGATCTTTTGAGCCAGGTCTGCATTTTGGCTCTAGCTCGGGTCGTCTACAACTTGGATCCGTTGAGCCTGGATAGCACTTTGGAGTTGGTGTAGTTTTTGGTTCTTGTGAACATCTTGTATCCGTTGATCCTGGATAGCACTTCGGAGGTGGTATAGTTTTTGGTACTTGTGGACATCTAGGATCAGTTGAGCCTGGATAGCAGCTAGGTGTTTTTGTTGTTTCAATCTGTGGACAACGTGGATCTGTTGAACCAGGGAAACATCTTGATCTTGACGTTGTGGTTGAAACCGTAGGACAACTAGGATCTGTGGAACCTGGATAGCAACGTGGAGAAGGTTTTGTTGGTCGACTTGTTGTTTGAGGGCATCTTGGGTCTGTTGATCCTGGATAGCATTTAAGCCCTTGTGTTGTTTTAGGAATTCTATCTGTTGTTGTGGGTGGCAAATAAGTTGCTGGTTGGCAGCTTGGATCTTTTGAGCCAGGTCTGCATTTTGGCTCTAGCTCTTGTCGTCTACAACTTGGATCCTTTGAGCCTGGATAGCACTTTGGAGTTGGTGTAGTTTTTGGTTCTTGTGAACATCTTGAATCCGTTGATCCTGGATAGCACTTCGGAGGTGGTATAGTTTTTGGTACTTGTGAACATCTAGGATCAGTTGAGCCTGGAAAGCAGCTAGGCGTTTTTGTTGTTTCAATCTGTGGACAACGTGGATCTGTTGAACCAGGGAAACATCTTGGTCTTGACGTTGTGGTTGGAACCGGAGGACAACTAGAATCTGTGGAACCTGGATAGCAACGTGGAGAAGGTTTTGTTGGTTGACTTGTTGTTTGAGGGCATCTTGGGTCTGTTGATCCTGGATAGCATTTAAGCCCTTGTGTTGTTTTAGGAATTCTATCTGTTGTTGTGGGTGGCAAATAAGTTGCTGGTTGGCAGCTTGGGTCTTTTGAGCCAGGTCTGCATTTTGGCTCTAGCTCGGGTCGTCTACAATTTGGATCTGTTGAGCCTGGATAGCACTTTGGAGTTGGTGTAGTTTTTGGTTCTTGTGAACATCTTGAATCCGTTGATCCTGGATAGCACTTCGGAGGTGGTATAGTTTTTGGTACTTGTGGACATCTAGGATCAGTTGAGCCTGGATAGCAGCTAGGCGTTTTTGTTGTTTCAATCTGTGGACAACGTGGATCTGTTGTACCAGGGAAACATCTTGGTCTTGGCGTTGTGGTTGGAACCGTAGGACAACTAGAATCTGTTGAACCTGGATAGCAACGTGGAGAAGGTTTTGTTGGTCGACTTGTTGTTTGAGGGCATCTTGGGTCTCTTGATCCTGGATAGCATTTAAGCCCTTGTGTTGTTTTAGGAATTCTATCTGTTGTTGTGGGTGGCAAATAAGTTGCTGGTTGGCAGCTTGGATCTTTTGAGCCGGGTCTGCATTTTGGCTCTAGCTCGGGTCGTCTACAACTTGGATCGGTTGAGCCTGGATAGCACTTTGGAGTTGCTGTAGTTTTTGGTTCTTGTGAACATTTTGTATCCGTTGATCCTGGATAGCACTTCGGAGGTGGTATAGTTTTTGGTACTTGTGGACATCTAGGATCAGTTGAGCCTGGATAGCAGCTAGGCGTTTTTGTTGTTTCAATCTGTGGACAACGTGGATCTGTTGAACCAGGGAAACATCTTGGTCTTGGCGTTGTGGTTGGAACCGTAGGACAACTAAAATCTGTTGAACCTGGATAGCAACGTGGAGAAGGTTTTGTTGGTCGACTTGTTGTTTGAGGGCATCTTGGGTCTCTTGATCCTGGATAGCATTTAAGCCCTTGTGTTGTTTTAGGAATTCTATCTGTTGTTGTGGGTGGCAAATAAGTTGCTGGTTGGCAGCTTGGATCTTTTGAGCCGGGTCTGCATTTTGGCTCTAGCTCGGGTCGTCTACAACTTGGATCTGTTGAGCCTGGATAGCACTTTGGAGTTGGTGTAGTTTTTGGTTCTTGTGAACATTTTGTATCCGTTGAGCCTGGATAGCACTTAGGAGGTGGTGTAGTTTTTGGAACTTGTGGACATCTAGGATCAGTTGAGCCTGCATAGCAGCTAGGCATTTTTGTTGTTTCAATCTGTGGACAACGTGGATCTGTTGAACCAGGGAAACATCTTGGTCGTAACGTTGTGGTTGGAACCGTACGACAACTAGGATCTGCAGAACCTGGATAGCAACGAAGAGGAGGCTGCGTTGGCTGATTTGTTGTTTGAGGGCATCTCGGGTCGGTTGACCCTGGATAGCATTTAAGCCCTTTTGTTGTTATAGAAGTTCTTTCTGTTGTTGTTGGTGGCAAATAAGTTGCAGGCTGGCATTTAAGGTCTCTTGAGCCAGGAAAGCAAGTTTTGATTGTTGTTGGAACTTGTGGACAATTGGGATCCCGAGATCCAGGGAAGCAATTCAAGCAACTCGGATCTTTTGATCCAGGTTTGCATTTTGTCTCTTTCTCAGATCGTTTGCAACTTGGATCACTTGAACCTAGATAGCATTTTGTTGTAAGTGTTGTTTTTGGTAGCTGTGGACATTTAGGATCCAGTGAGCCAGGATAACAGCGAGGCTTTGTTGTTGTGGGCTGGATTTGGGGACATCTTGGATCCGTTGAACCTAAATAACACTTTGAAGTTGGTGTAGTGTTTGGTGCTTGTGGACATCTAAGGTCTGTTGATCCTGGATAGCAGAGAGGCTTAATAGTTGTGTGAATCTGTGGACATGCTGGATTTGTCGAACCTGGGAAGCAGCTAGGTGTAGATATTGGAGTTGTCTTTATAGTTTGCGGACAACGCGGATCAGTTGAACCTGGGAAGCATCTTGGTCTTGACGTTGTGGTTGAAGCTGTAGGACAAGCTGTATCTGTAGAACCTGGATAGCAACGTGGAGAAGGTTTTGTTGGTTGATTTGTTGTTTGAGGACATCTTGGGTCAGGTGATCCTGGATAACATTTATACCCTTGTGTTGTGTTTGGAGTTCTCTCAGTTCCTGTGGGTGGCAAATAGGTGGCAGGCTGGCATTTTGAATCTATTGAACCAGGATAGCAACCTGACCTGGGTGTCGTTGCAATTTGTGGACAGTTAGGATCTCGTGATCCGGGGAAACAATTTAAGCAGCTTGGATCTCTCGAGCCAAGTCTGCATCTCGGCTCCGGCTCGGGTAGTTTACAACTTGGATCCGTTGAGCCTAGATAGCACTTAAGAGCTGGTGTAGTTTTCGATGCTTGTGGACATCTAGGATCTGTTGAACCTGTATAGCACTGTGGAGTTGATATAGTTGTTGGTTTTTGTGGACACCTAAGGTCTTGTGATCCGGGATAACAGGCAGGTTTTGTTGTTGTTACTTCAATTTGTGGACAAAGTGGATCTGAAGAACCAGGGAAACATCTTGGTCTTGACTTTGTAGTTGGAATCGTAGTACAACTAGAATCTGTGGAACCTGGGTAGCAACGTGGAGAAGGTTTTGTTGGTTGACTTGTTGTTTGAGAGCATTTTGGGTCTGTTGATCCTGGATAGCATTTAAGCCCTTGAGTTGTTTTGGGAATTCTATCTGTTGTTGTGGGTGGCAAATAAGTTGCTGGTTGGCAACTTGGATCTTTTGAGCCAGGTCTGCATTTTGGCTCTAGCTCGGGTCTTCTACAGCTTGGATCCGTTGAGCCTGTATAGCAATTTGGAGTTGGTGTAGTTTTTGGTAGTTGTGGACATCTAGGATCTGTTGACCCTGGATAGCAGCTAGGCGTTTTCGTTATTGCAATCTGTGGACAACGTGGATCTGTTGAACCAGGGAAACATCTTGGTCTTGACGTTGTGGTTGGAACCGTAGGACAACTAGGATCTGATGATCCTGGATAGCATTTAAGACTTTGTGTTGTTTTTGAAATTCTATCTGTTGTTGTGGGTGGCAAATAAGTTGCTGGTTGGCAGCTTGGATCTTTTGAGCCAGGTCTGCATTTTGGCTCTAGCTCGGGTCTTCTACAGCTTGGATCCGTTGAGCCTATATAGCAATTTGGAGTTGGTGTAGTTTTTGGTAGTTGTGGACATCTAGGATCTGTTGACCCTGGATAGCAGCTAGGCGTTTTTGTTATTGCAATCTGTGGACAACGTGGATCTGTTGAACCAGGGAAACATCTTGGTCTTGACGTTGTGGTTGGAACCGTAGGACAACTAGAATCTGTGGAACCTGGGTAGCAACGTGGAGAAGGTTTTGTTGGTTGACTTGTTGTTTGAGAGCATCTTGGGTCTGTTGATCCTGGATAGCATTTAAGCCCTTGAGTTGTTTTTGGAATTCTATCTGTTGTTGTGGGTGGCAAATAAGTTGCTGGTTGGCAACTTGGATCTTTTGAGCCAGGTCTACATTTTGGCTCTAGCTCGGGTTGTCTACAGCTTGGATCAGTTGAGCCTGGATAGCAATTTGGAGTTGGTGTAGTTTTTGATTCTTGTGAACACCTTGAATCCGTTGAGCCTGGATAGCACTTCGGAAGTGGAGTAGTTTTTGTTACTTGTGGACATCTAGGATCTGTTGACCCTGGATAGCAGCTAGGCGTTTTTGTTATTGCAATCTGTGGACAACGTGGATCTGTTGAACCAGGGAAACATCTTGGTCTTGACGTTGTGGTTGGAACCGTGGGACAAATAGGATCTGATGATCCTGGATAGCAACGTGGAGAAGGTTTTGTTGGTTGACTTGTTGTTTGAGGGCATCTTGGGTCTGTTGATCCTGGATAGCATTTAAGCCCTTGTGTTGTTTTAGGAATTCTATCTGTTGTTGTGGGTGGCAAATAAGTTGCTGGTTGGCAGCTTGGATCTTTTGAGCCAGGTCTACATTTTGGCTCTAGCTCGGGTTGTCTACAGCTTGAATCCGTTGAGCCAGGATAGCAATTTGGAGTTGGTGAAGTTTTTGATTCTTGTGAACATCTTATATCCGTTGAGCCTGGATAGCACTTAGGAGGTGGTGTAGTTTTTGGAACTTGTGGACATCTAGGATCAGTTGAGCCTGGATAGCAGCTAGGCGTTTTTGTTGTTTCAATCTGTGGACAACGTGGATCTGAAGAACCAGGGAAACATCTTGGTCTTGACGTTGTGGTTTGAAACGTAGGACAACTAGGATCTGTTGATCCTGGATAGCATTTAAGCCCTTGTGTTGTTTTTGGAATTCTATCTGTTGTTGTGGGTGGTAAATAAGTTGCTGGTTGGCAGCTTGGATTTTGTGAGCCAGGTCTGCATTTTGGCTCTAGATCGGGTCGTCTACAACTTGGATCCGTTGAGCTTGGATAGCACTTCGAAGTTGGTGTAGAAGGTTTTGTTGGTGGACTTGGTTTAGGACATCTTGGATCTGTTGATCCTTGATAGCATATTGGTTCTTGTGGTGTGATTGAAAAACTTTCTGTTGTTGTTTTGGGCAAGTTAATGGGTGACTGGCATTTGGGATCTATGGATCCTGGATAACATTTAGGTTTAATTGTTGTAAAACATTTTGGATCTTGTGAGCCGGGAAAACATGATAATTGTTTTTCGTTGCAGTCTGGATTTCTTGACCCTGGAAAGCATCTGTCTTTTAATATAACCTCGTTGTCACTCGGTGGTGGCAATTCCTTCAATTCGCCGCAACTTGCACGCTGTTCACAAATTCCTTTTGTCAGTTCAATATCGCATTTCATAAAAACTTGTGATCTATCAGGGAATTTGAATGCTCGAAGCGAGGCATGATAAATTGTAGTGCCGGTTCTATCAGGTTTTGTGTCTTTCATCCACTCGCCAAATATTTTCATCTTTCTAGAGCAACCATTCTTATCGGACAACTGTATTTTATTGGCTGTTCTTGAATTGAAGTCAATGTCGTCGAATGCATAGCACTCCCGAATGCATAAGTCAAATGTTACCGATGGGTCCTTAATATTAATTAAAACACTCATGTTTGTGCCTATTGAAAACTCATGGGCAGGGTTTATTGGACGAATGTTAGGATATAGACCCTCTACAATATCCATAGAACATTCTACGGGGCCGCTTGAAGTTTGAACCGATATTGGTTCCAGCATGCCTACAATGAAAGGTTTAAAAAATACTGTCTTCTCCTGGTTTTCATTACGACTGCACGTTATCTTTCGTGCTGTATCCCATATCCCTTGTAAGTCTTCATCGTTTTGAATAATTAAAATATTATCAACAGAAGAACATACAGTGCAGGATGGCTTGCTTCCACAGCCATCAAACGGTATTGATAATTCATAACGACGTTCATTCCTACCAGCTTCAACAAACCTGTAAGAATTAATTCAACAAATTTCAATTAAAATATCAGTTAATTTTCTAAATAAGCTCATATTTCTTACATACCGACATTTTGGATCATTAAAGTAGCCTTGACTATAAATGATACCATTGAAGTTATCCTCAAAGTCAATGGTAACTGACATGCCATTTCGAGTATCGCATTTGACATCAATTCGTTCGATTTTAACGTCCAAGGGTGGCAATACACCTTGACGAACGACGCGACTACTCAGCTGGGTGTCAAACATAGCTACATCCTTGCCATGCTGCAATTCAAGTTGTATCTCATTCGTAAGTGAGGTCTTAGCAATGACGTTCTCCGCACTCATGCATATTAACTGTAAATCGTGTAAAAATTTAATTTTGTATTAAATTATTAATGTTTAAAACTTACCAGCGAAGCTAATGCTACGGAGAACCATGAGCAGTACAACAACATATTTTAGAATTAGTGCTGCCTACGCAGTAAGCAAAATGGATTTTATGCCCAGTTATTGGAAATTCGTAGACGTCCCATGCAGCAGAAATCTGCAAATTAAAAGGATACCACGAATTAGAAAAATTTAAAGAATTTGACCAATTATTAAATACCAAATTAGTAATTGTTTTTAATTTATTTATCTGAAAATAGTGCGAATTAAACTAAATTGAGTGTCTGAACTAAATTAAATTATATGAAGTTTGTCGATAAAGTAGCGTGTTTTTAAATTTAGGCAATTTTGCGTCACTTTTTGTTTTCTTTTTGAAGTGAGACAGCCATCTTGCAAAATAATTTCTTCTTTTTATCTCAACCATGTGGCAATATTCAACACTTGATCTGTTCGAGTACTTATCCAGAGAAAAATATCCAGCAGCAACTTGCCAGAGAATAACGCACAATTCTCACTCAAATAGAAAAATATCATAAAAAGTACGCGAACGCAAAATTTCCAAAAACTTGCAAACCATGATAACAGCTGATTAACGTCTTGCTTACATTTCGAGTGAAATGGCAAGCAAACGCAAATAGGACGTAAAGTGTTCTCCTGGAAAATTTCACAAGATTGAAAGCGTTTAGATTTAACAAGTGTACCATATAATCATGGTGAATTTTACTAAATGTTACAAAATTTTTACTAAATTTGGTTTGACTTGTTTGAAAGTTCAAATTGCAACTGTTTTCTAGCTTGCAAATTCTCGACAGTAAAAATTTTTCCAGCAGGAATTTGCAACTTCCCCTCCGAGTCAACTGTCACTTTGCGCTCTCAATTTCTCTCAATTTGCAAGTTTTTTGCGTACACGAACGCCAAAAGCTGATAATTAGTGAACATTATCACAAATTACACTGGTTTACAAATAACGAAAAGTTGGTTGTACTTTAAATGCCACTATTCTTTTCTCATGTAAAATCGGTCGCTAATTCCGAAAAAAAAATTTCTTTTTTTTCTGTCACTCCGTTTTCGAGATATTGCCCACTGTAGGGTTTTCAACGAAAAAAAAAGTTGGTTCTACTTAATTGCATATATCTCCTGAACCAACAACATTAATCAAACAAATGATATATCAAATTAAAGCTAGTAAAATTTCTTACAAACAATGCCAACATCATTTTTTGGTCGAGCTGTTAGTTTTGGCGGAATTAATTCAAATATCGGGGATTTTTTTTATTTTTCAGAAATATTTCCAAAAAAAGACAAAATAGTTGCAAATTTCGTTTAGAAATCAAAATATTTTGTTGCTTTTGATATTTTTTACTAAAAGTCTTTATTTTTCCAAAAAAATAAGCTATTGTTGAAGAAAATCTATTGAGAAATGAAAAAGTTATGTTTAATGGAACGAAAGCACCCAAGTTATGTTTTTTTTACAAATTTTATTGTCATATAAATAAATTGGGTTATTGTACTATAATTTTTTATTTTTCATTTTTATTGTTCATAGGAATCAAGTCAAGAGTTTTGCGAAAGAAAAGATAAGAACAAACACGCTACAATAAAAACAGGTAGGCTCACGACTGAGTGTGCAACCGTCGAAACCGTCACAGCAAAACGTCTGATTTCGACACTTATGGCTATAAGAAAGAGAGCCTACCTGTTTTTATTATGCCATGTGAATACTTATTTTTTGTTTTTTTGACAGTTTCGGCGGTCACGCTCTGAGTCGTGGACCTACCTACCTTTATTGTACCTGCAGCACTTTCGAGATGCATAAAAGCAAAAACATTCATGCATTATACTAAAAAACGCGGCAAACAAAGGGACGAACAATTTGTAACGAAAGGAAAAAACAAGATATACTTCAAAATAAAATGAGTATAAGACTGCGATAATTGCAGTGTAAAAACTACCCAGATATTTTCTGCTACGTGTGCGGTGAATTTACTTTCGAAAAGAAACGAGTCAATTTTACGAATTTACTCCAAATGTCATATCTACATTATTTTGGTATTGCGGCTGAGAACATTGTGAATCATGGACGCCAAGTTTTTTGTGTCAATCGTGCAAATTAATATTGTCTGAATGGAGCTCGGGTAAAAAACGATACATGAAATTTGATGTTCCGATGATCTGGAGACTGGTGTTGGAAAACACAAACGAGTGATATACGCCACTGTCCCTAATGTTTCATTGCCAGTATCTCATTCTGACGATGTTCCATATCCTACTTGTCCCGATTCAACACGTGAAAACAATCGAAAATCCGTAGATTCAGTGGAGTCGGAAGGAACCACAGGTGGAAGTACTATTACAACTGAAAGCACAACTCACCTTTTATCGCAAGCGCAGCTGAATGATTGGATAAGAGATTTGGAACTGTCAAAGGAAAAATCGGAATTGCACGCTTCTCGTATGCAACAATTCAACTTTTTGAGACCCGATGTTAAGGTGACATACTACAGAAATTGTGAAAAACCGTTTGCTATACACTTTACTAAGAATGACAATATCTGCTATTGCGTAGACATTCCTGACTTATTTAATACCTTCGGTCAGCCGTACATTCTCAAAGAGTGGCGTTTGTTTATTGATGGCAGCAAAGTGGGCTTGAAGGCGGTATTACTGCATATACGAAACAAAAAGCCATCGATTCCGATCGCACATGCAGTCGACACAAAGGACACGTACGAAACAATGGCGAAGCTATTGACATGTATTAAATATGAACAACACGATTGGAAAATATGTTCTGATCTCAAAGTCGGTGGTATGCTTTGTGGTTTACAGAGTGGCTACACAAAGTACTGCTGTTTTCTATGCAAGTGGGATAGTTGAGCACGTGAACACCACTATTACAATAAGGACTGGCCAAAAAAATTGAGTCGAAAGTTGGAGAGAGCAACGTCAAAAACGTTCCACTCGTCAAAAAGGAAAACATAATTCTCCCACCGTTGCACATCAAACTTGGACTTATGAAAAACACTGTCAAGGCGTTAGGCAAAGAAAGCGAAGAATCTCGGTGACGAGAGCGACGAACATGGGGAAAGATTCCACCAACAGATGAAAGTAATTGAGAATCGGTACCAAGGATTTTGGGACAAAGGAATGATGGGCGACGAATAATGTAAATTATTAAAAGAACAATAAAAATTAAGAATATTTGATTTTATAACAACAACCTTCAATTCTCATTTTTTTTTTTATGGCAATAAAATAAGTCCAAATGCATAAATTGATAATCACACCATTTGGGTTATTTCGTTCCATTGAACACAACTTTTTCAGTTCTCAATAGATTTTCTTCAACAATAGCTTATTTTTTTTGGAAAAATAAAGGCTTTTAGTAAAAAATATCAAAAGTAACAAAATATTTTGATTTCTTAATGAAATTTGCAACTATTTTGTCACATTTGCACAACGTAGCAAGTGCAAATGTGTGTATTTTGTTAGTGTAGTGCAAGAATATGCAATTAACTTTTGCAAATGCACTCATGCAAGACTTTCGCTTCATAAAACATATTCATATTTTTCACCTACACGGCATTAAATTTTCCATTTAAATACTAATAAGAATGCTTTTCATGGAAAATTTTTTTTTTAATCTTTGAAAAAATTCTTCAATAAAATCCTTTCTCTACTTAAAATTTATAACAAAGGAGCATTTTTGCTGTTTTGTAAAAGTTTATGGTGTGTACAAGGCTTTGCATAATAACTTTATGTTGGCACAAAAAATAATATTTATTACAAGTTAAAATTTCGGTGCTCGCCAAATATATACCGGTGCTTAGCAACGGTCTTGCACCTACCTGGCTACGGCACTGCTTCATATATAAATATAAAGTTATTAATTTTAATTCAGACACTTAAGGGGACGTGACACCTTCAAACATTTTTTTATTTTAATATTTTAAAATGCATATAAGTTGAATTGAAAAAAAAAAAATAAGATATCATTTTGAATAATCCATACTATTATATAAAAATGAAACTCCAAGATTCGCTTTTTTCATGTATGTAATTCAGGATCTCCGGAACCACTGTACTGATTTGAATGAAATTTTCACTAATCGAACAATAAATTATTCAAGACGGTCTTTGTATACTCAGAATTTTAAGTTATAAAAAAGCTAAAAAGTTATAGGCCAATAATCTTACTTAAGTCAATATTTTTCATCAAATTAATCGCTTATTTTCCATATGCTGCCTACACCTTAACAGTTAGGTGGGTATGATGTATGAGCAAATGAAAGATCTTGCCGTTTCCAACAAAAAAGTCAGTGGTGACATGTATCTCAGATCAATAGGTTTTCCGTAAAATTGATATTTTAGTTAAAAATTTATCAATTTTCCTACAAATTTCTTGCAAGCAGGTCGATTGTTGATAGCTTCGATGGCTATCGTTGCTTGCAGAGCACACATTGTTGATTTCGCTGCAAAATGCTGCAACTTGCTTCGTGCAGAAATTTAAGCCAAGTCGATGAACGAGAAGGATACAATTAGTTGCGACTGCGAAATCGACAGGTTATGTTGTGTCGATTTGCTGCTGCGCGCTATTTTAAAAATAAATGGAGCAACATGGTTTTGTGTTAAACATTAATATTTGCTTTATTTAGGTATTTGCATTTGTGTCTTTGCTTTATTTTTTTCAATTGGAATTTCTTACTTTAGAAATTCTTATGAGTTTTTCGTTTGTTGCTGTCTCAACGTAATCATTATTTACTGTGGGAATTTTTTCTGTACAAATAAAAACAGTAGAATTGTTACTCGCTCTCTACTGTGTGCAGAATAGTAAAGCTACAGAAAAAGGGGAATCGACATTTTTGTTAAAATTTAAGGCTTAAATTAAAGATCATGACGTTTTGAAGACCATTTGCCTTAAAAGGATATAAAACAAAGCTTCACTTAAGGTTTTTTTGTACTATGTATATTTATAAGCATTTCATGGGTTTTTTATATGTTTATTTGTAAGCATTTTAAGTGATAAAGAATTATTTTTGTATTAATTTCCCAAAAGTTTAATATTTTGGAAAGGTATGAGTTTATTCGTATTACACACATTATTTTTAACACATCTTAGTTTTGATATAAAATAAAAACCAAATTGTGTCTTCTTTGGCCAAACATAAGCTTATGTATGGAGTTTTAAATATTTGGGTTGTAGGGGAGGTAAGCGTGTCCATGGGTGAATTCCAAAAATATTCAAAAGTGCAGATCTTGGATCCATTTCAATATGTCTACCAAAATGGAGTTATCTCAACTGCTTAACCTATGCTTATGGACAACACACAGACGGACGGATAAACAGACATAGATAAATCGACTCATGAGATGACACCTGATCAAGAATATATATAATTTTCTATACCGGAATCGCTTATTTCTATGCGTAACAAGCGTTTGCAGAAATTTAATCACATCACCTTATATTTTTATGGTATAAAATGGTTTAAACTTGCAGTATAAAACAGCTTGAATGTGTCTGTGGAATTAAATAAAAATTAATCTCAAAGATTCGTTTTTTTTTTTGTTTAATAACTCATGAACTATATCATTGATTTATATAAAATTTTCACTTTGAATTTTAAATTATTAAAAAGTGAAAATATCTTCTATCTCCGATTTTAAACAATTGTTGAACATTTAACATGATATCTCATAAATTGCTTTATTTTTCATTAGGATTCTCTTTATTTGAATTGATATTTAGGTAGTCAATGCAATATATATAGACAAACTGAAGATCTTTTCGTACTATAAAAAGAAGTCTGAAGTAAAGTCATACTTCTTAAATAAATGATTCGATACTTATCAAAGTCGAATTAGTCTAACGGTTAAAATTTTGTACGGTTTTTGCTAAATCAGAAACGATTAAGAAATAATTATTATGGAAAGAAGGAAATTATCGATATTGTCATTCATTTTGTAAAAACCACTACAACGAGTTTTATTTCAAAGGCTGAGGTATATAATAAAAAAGAGTAAAGTTTTTCAAAGTTGCTCTATTTGGTTTTCAGTAATATTTAAAAATAAAACAGAGTTCTTTAAATTTTTCGCGGCTATTTCGTGATAAAATAAAATATGTTTACAAAGAAGTGGGGTTAGAAGAGTATAAAAGTTATAATTAATCAAAGACACGCGGGTTTTATAAGCAAATTTCTAATCGCAAACACACAATAACTTTTTTTACACAGGATCGGTATTAGTTATTTTAAAAAGCTATGTAGGTTATTTTTTTAAGGTTTGTACAGTTATAGAACTTACATTTGTAAATCGAGAATAATAAGAACGAATTAATGTCCTTAACGAAAGAGATATTCGTTCATTTCATGAAGCTCGGATGATTTTGTTTTTTTCTGGTAATTTCGGGCGATTTTAAAGAAGCTTCTTTAAAAGTCATTATTTTGGCATGAAGAGCAAGTTCAAGAATTGTGCACGAATATTCGAGTGCAACTTCGCGGTAACTAAAAACTGGTACCTTTGCTTCAACAGTTCTGACAGTTGGATACTGGCGTAAAGTTTACTTCATGCTTGAGCAAAGCACTGAAAACAAAAGATGACTTACTTTCGAATTTGTATGCAATGGAGTTCAGTTACGTGTTGAGGGTATTATTCTTACTGGTCCAGCAGAGGAAAAAATATTTGAATGCCTCGAATCCCTTTGATTCCCTCACATTTAAGGGGATATAAGTTTACGATTCTGTACCAACGAGTTTTACTTTGACAAAAAACCAAGCACAAGGTCCATCCTTTTAAATGTCCGTGATTATCTAATGCAGAACTGTTTTTCCGTAATATTTTGGTCTTTTTAGGATTAGAAATCCATCCAATCAATTTATTCTTCCTGATATCAGAAAACAACCGAAAATAATGAACTTATATAAAATTTAAAATAATTTGGATTTTGAATACATATGACAATACTTAAACAAGAATACAACAAATTACATAAGACATTGTTTTTTATATTAAAACATATCGCGAGCAAGGCCGCGGAGGGTTGCTAGTTATATATACAGTGAATCAAAAAAGTTTAGGCACACAGCACTTATGAGTTTAAATTTGCTAGTAAAACTTTTTCCAGTACACTTGCAGAAAAGAAAAGTATAAGCATTTAAAAAATAAACATTTTATTTTGTATTCACACCACAATAACAATTTAATGTCAATTTTAATTCATATTAAATGTTACAAAACTAAAATAAAACATGATTTTGACACCAAAAAAGTTTAGGCACAAGTGATTATGATTTTATCAGAGTGAGTTAATTTCAAGTCCTCGAATATTTGGCTAGACCTCCTTTGGCCTAAATTATCGCCTCTTAACGTCTTCGAATTCTTACAGAATTTGATGTCTTCTCTGATGGTATTATTGACCATTCGGTGCGTATGGCATCCTTGAGCGTATTTTTAGAAGTATGTAATATAAGATTTCGTATTTTTTTTATTAAGTACCAAATATGCTGAATGGGGTTCATATCGGGTGATTGAAAAGGTGTTTTAAGCTGATTTCAGAGCTAGATAAGCCATTCCAGCAACATAAAAGACCAATTTTTTGGGTCGTTATCTTGTTGAAATTAATATTGTATCCCAGTTAGCCCCTATTTTTCAACACTGTGTGTCAAATGCTCATTTAAAATATTTAAGCAAAGGTGTTTATCCATTTTCTCATCAATAAAAATGAGATTCCTAACTACAGACACCGCCACACAGCCCTTAATCATACGATTTCCGCAACTGTATTTCACTGTTTTTATTATGCTATTTTCCTACAGCTCTTTGTTAAGTTTTCTACAACGGTTTTGAGCGCCATATGATGCAAAAAAATAGTATTTAGATCCATCACTAAATATAATACAATCCAAAGATGAATCCGGCTCATTTACGTAGGGTTTTGGGAACTCCAACCTCTTTTTTTTATTTGAAGCTTAAATTTATAGCTTGCGTCGAGAAACTCGTACCGTATATCCAGCTTTATTAAGTGTATTGCGAAGTGGTCGAGCATCAAAGTTTTTTAAAACCGTTGCTGTATTTCGTGGCACAATTTAACAGCTAAATTTAAGGGTTTTGAGTAACTGCAGGCACTACAATCTACTCCTGATGTAGCGTTAATGTTTTAGCACGACCAGATCGGCTCTTACGCTTTACTTTACCGGTACTTATATAATGATTTATGATGTTACTTACACTTAAATATACCGATTTCGCGATACGGTTTTTTCTGCACGTGAAAATTTATTATTATTTTTCGAACGTCAACCGAAATTTCGGTTCCACTGCTGATTTTGCTCAATCTTTACCGAAACTAACATCAACACTCAGTAAAAACTTTTAACAAATATCTTCAGCGTAAAACTAAAGACAAAAAAACCAAGTGATATTGTTAAATAAGAAACAACATGAGACACACACAAAGTGTGCCTTAACTTTTTTAACAAAGATTGTTCCTTCTTCCGCTTAAATTTCGATTTGTGTGTGAAGTAACGGTACATTTTTTGGATATTAAGTAAAAACTATTTCTAATGGTACTTAATGGTACTTACTTCATTAAAACTTTGGCCAAATTCGTTATTATTAGATACTTAAGCAACATTTTGTTTCAGAAACATTGCTTGTGCCTAAACTTTTTTGATTCACTGTATATATTTTTTTGTAAAAAAATTTCGCAAATAATTAATTTTTAAATTATTATTTTAATTACATATATTGCTATTGGAATTTTTTTTAAAAATCTTTAAAAAAATCATGGCGGGCGATACTACTACTACTACTACTCGACCGATCGAACTGAAATTTGAATATGTTGTTTTACACTTGTCGATGCATGGAATGAACTACGGACAGAATAATCGGTTTTAGAAGGGACAGAGTAATTCGCGGCAGAGAAAACATACCATTTTTTAAAAAATTCATAACTCATTCAAAAACAAACATTTTTCCAAATTTTTTATTATCGTAGAGAATTGACAAATTACAAGAAAAAAAATTCAATAAAATATATTTTTCACTCCAACATGGTTTTATAGAGCTCCAAACTGGCGGCAGAGAAAATGCGGGGCCTCGTGGTTGCAGCGCTGGGAATCTTAACAAAATTGGTTATCGTGTGACAGGAGCTTTTTTTTAAATTTTTTTCAATTTTTGGTGATGTTCCAAATTTGAAAATGTGTTTTTTCGAAAAAAATATTGACTTCAAAAATTCATAAAAAATCGAAAAAAAATTTAAAAAAGCTAGCGAATACGATAGCGAATCAAGTTTAAACAAATAAAAAAAAAACATTTCGTCAAAAAATTAACCCGCTAGTGCCGCCAGTACTTAAAACATGGTTTCGAGACAAACGCGTTCAAAGTTTGTGAACAAAGAAAAATGCAAGGAAAAATTTTATGCGATCTCACTAATCCGGCTGTTACTTGTAAACCCGTAAGAATTTTTCCATGAAAGAAAAATACTTATCCTTAGAATCTTAAGAATATTTACTAAAATACAAAATTATAAAAAAAATGGCCAATTTAATATTTTTTTGTGCGAATTGAATGTTGCCATCACTATGTCCCTTTTCCACACGGCAAGTTTTATTGACATCAAGTTTTCAATTCTCTTTCGAACTTGTCATTTTCGTTTCCACTCAGCAAGTTTTCTTGAGCAATTCTGAATAAAACTAAAGCGAAACTTCAAAGAAAGAGCAGCACAAAAGAAAAATACTTGCCGGTACGAGCAAGTTTGTACACTAGACCGTACCACCTCCTATACAAAAAAAATACCGTATACTAGTGAATATGACGCAATTTTACAAGACAATAACGAAAAAATTTTTTTTGTTTTTTTTGACCGAACGTAGGGGTCGCGCATTGACATATTTCTTCATATCTCTGGTGTTTATAGTCGAATTTTAAAGTTTGGTATGTCAATGTTTTTGTCTCAAAAAGACCAATATGTCTTCAATAGAGGTTATTGACCTCAGGTGCACCGTTCTAGTACTTACCCTCCAGATCTCAGTTCCTACCATCCTAATGTGCCACTCTTATATCAAAAAAATAAAGCTCTTAAAATATCATTAATCTTTTGCTCAGAATGTGTATCAATATTTCCAGCAAAACTATTTTTAAAAAATTTTTGAAAATTTTTTGCCGAACGTAGGGCTCACTTTTTTCATTTTCAACATATCTTCGGTATTAAAAGTCTGATCATATTAAATGACATATCGATGTTTTTGAAAAATATTCATACAAGTCATTGGAAGGCCTTAAATTGATTTTGAGGAATTTTAAAGCTCGTAAATCCTTTTTTAGCTAATAGTAAGAGTTTGCTCCGATTACGTCATCTAACGGTAAAACTTCAGGACGGTGTAATGTTGTATTCTTTCATTCATGGACGTACAGTTCACCGTCATAACGTAACATAACTTACGCAATAACATAGTGATTAATAAAATCCCATTGTTAACACCAAGTGATGCGCCGCGTTAGCGTAGCATTAAAGAAAGTCTAAATTCGGTCTAGGCCGAATATGAAACACCCTAAGCCTACTTTAGAAAAAAATATAATTGAAAATTGGCGTGTCCATGGGCGGATGAAGCCTATATTTTATATGTATTTAAATGTTGAGGAAAAATTTACACATACCAAGTTTTATTCCTGTAGCTCACAGTTAATGCATTTATTATGATTTCGCTATGGGAGGTGGGCGAGGTTATGGACGGACTACTACCAATTTTTGAACACACCTTAATTTTGGTCCAAATTTGATCTATCTATGACAAACATAATCTTATTTATTCAGTTTTAAATTTTTGTTTAAAACTTTTTGTTTGGGTTGTGTGGGAGGTAGGCGTGTCCGTGGGCGGATGACGTCCATTTTCCAAAAACATTTTTATTTTGTCATAAAAAAAGTGCAAAATTTGATCTCTGTTGGTTAAACATAGGCTTATTTAATGCGTTTGCAATTTTTGGGTTGTATGGGAGGTGGGCGTGTCCGTGAGCGAATGACATCCTTTTTTCGAAGACATCTTTATGGTGATACAAAACACATACACACAAAATTTTATTGTTGTAGGTTAATTATGAGCGTAGGTAAGCGTGTCCGTGGGCGGATGATGTCAATTTTTAAAACCCATCTTTGTTTTGTCATAAAAAGCATACCTCTTAAATTTTTTCTCTGTAGGTTACACAGGGCCTTATTTATTCCGTTTTCAATTTTTGCGTTGTATGGGAAGTAGGCGTGCCCGTGGGCGGTTGATGTCCATTTTTCTAAACCATATTTTTTTGTCATTGAAAATACACGTGCCAAATTTTATCTCTGTAGGTTAAACAGTAGATAGTGTAGATCCTTGGGTCAATGTGACCATGTGTATCAAGTTTTATCCAATTATATCAACTCTTTCTTCTTATCCTGTGTATACGGATAACACACAGAAGGACAGACGGACGGACGGACGGAAGGACATAACGCTTCGTTCTATGCGTTACAAACGTTTGCACAAAGTTGATATACACTGACCTTTCAGGTTTAGGGTATAATGATGCCGTCGATGAAAAGCACGACCATGCATCCAATGAATGGACCAGGCCAAGGAAACCTTTACCGCTCTTGGCAAAACGAATTATAGAGGCGCCTGGCGAGAGGTAAAGAAGTCGACCGTAACCCGACCACAGATTGTCATGGCCACCTGAGTAAGCAAGTCGACTATTTATTTTGTTTATTACGAAAGTTTATTCTTATATTCAATGATATCCTATCCTGTTCTTTGTTAAGCATAGTACTCTGTTCGGCTTCACGTGAAAATTCACTCAAATCTCCATACAAAAAATGACAGCTGTGAAACAAGCGTGAACATTTCACAACTTTGGGGGCGGTGAGGGCGTTCCGCCCCGGGTGGCATTATTATAGGGGCGGCACTGAAGCTAAATTAAGCATTTTACAAAATAAATATGTCTAAAATAACATTTTTAATAGCAAGGGAAGAAGAAATTAAAATTATTGAAGGTTCTTTAATGAATGAAGTGTTTCTGAAGAAGTTTCCCCTAACATACCACTGTTAAATTTAGATGAGTCCTCCGCCAGCGATGACGAGTTTGAAAAACAAGGTGGCGCAAAATTAATCATCCAATTTTGTTTTTGAATGTCTTTTTTAGTAAATAAAAAAAAAATTATATTGAGCAATGAAAGTTTATATTTGAACCATTACAATTTTTTGTGTTATGTGGAAAAGGCGATATTCTTCAAGAGAATGGTCTTCAAGGTTATGGTCGAATAATCTCTTTATGGTTTGCAATTGTCAGAGGCTGGTTGGCATAAGCCCGCGGCTTCAAGTAGCCTCAAAGAAAGAAGTCTGGGATGGTTAAATCGGTTGATCTTTCTGACCATGCCAAATCACCAAAATAAGAGATTACACGACCAAGAAACGCTTCTTTTACAATATTCACAATATTGTGACTCGTGCTGTGTGTGCGGTTGCCGGTTCAACCGTCCTGTTGAAACCATATGTTTACCAAGCTAATCCCATTAAGCTAATCCCATAACAGTGACTGTATTGCCGATGGCGTCCTTAAAAAAATAAGACCCAATTACTCATTTTGCGCCAGCCTTGTACAAATATTGAACTGAGCCAAGCCAAATTGTATAAGTTTTTTTTTCTTATTTTCCTTCGGCTTTCCAGATGAAGCGAGTAAAAGAGAGTGGAGCCGTTCACAAAAAGAAAAAAGATAGGGAGAAGGAATTAAAATACCATTGCTAAATATAAAAGAGACTTCAGCCAGCGAAAAAGAGTGTGACGCACAAAATTTTTTAGCTTTACAAAAGGTCGGAACAGAAAACTAACGAAGGATTGGTTTATTCGTACTCTGCCTAATAAAGAAAAAACTTTGATGACGTGGCTAATGTATTATCCTTCAAAAAAGTTCTTTACTGCTTTTAACAATTTGAAGAAACAGTTCAGTCGAGTCTTAAATCAAGATTCAATAAGTGGTGGAAAATTAGTTTTCTTCGCCTCTTGAACAGTAGATAATTTTTACTTACGTTGTCTTAGAAATAGGTTGATGATATGTATATTAGAATTTTTTTATATAATTGAGAACAATAAAAGATTATATTCTAAAGATTTTCGATAAAGCTGCTATGTAAAAAAAATCGCTATGTAAAAAAAAATAAAAACCTAATAATGGAAAAAAACAAAGTTCAACAGATTTCTTTATGGTTTTTATCCAAGAAAATGTTCTTAAAGTTATTGGCTAAGTTTTCTTAAATTAATTTGAGAAGAAATCTCATACAGCTACTAGGTTTTCTTCTTGATTTTGTTTAAGAAGAAATCTCATGCAGCTACTAGGTTTTCTTCTTGATTTTTTTCGGAAGGAATGTATGAAGCTACAATAATATTTCTACATGATTTGCTTTTCTTCTAAACATTGAATATATAAATATGAAATAACGAATAGACGATAGATAAAGTCTAGGACTTGAAAAAAGTCTTGAAAAAATGAATTTTAGACGAAATTTTACTAAATAAATTTATGCTGAAAAACAAGAAGATTTCTTCTTAAAAAAATTCCTCTTCTGTTTCGTCTTTCATGCCCTTTTTTTTTGAAAAGTCTTGAAAATATGGATTTTAGATGAAATTAAGAAAATATTTTAAGATTTCTTCTTAAAAAATACCTCTCCTCTTTTTTTTTCATGCCCCTTGTTCTAAATACGTTCTACGAAGAAAAATTGTAGACTTTATGTGACTTTATTTTTTCTGTGTGTATGTTTGAAAACAATGCCTACAAAACCCTTTATTAATATTAAAGATTTTTCTGTATATTGTATATGAGAGGGGCGGTCAATTGGGAATCCGCCCAGGGCGGCTTAACCTCTCGGTACGCCACTGTGCGGAATATAGTACTAGATTCTCCGCAGCGAAGCATAGTACAGCTTTGATGAAAAAGTTGCGAAATATTCATTTTTTGTAAGAAAATTTGAGTGGAATTTCACGTGAAGCCGAACAGAGTACTATGCTTTAGCAAGAATATTCTGTTGTTTAACAACAAAACGACAAAAAACATTGTTTAAAACAATAAGCAGAGATGATGAACTAAAATAATTAATTAATTTAAAAAAATCTTATGTTGATTCCATTTCACAAAAAACCTAATTTGTATGTAAAAGTTCTGAAAATATTTCAGCCGAATAAAGCAAGTAAATGACACACAAAGCATTTTATTAAACAGTGGTTAGCCTTAATCTATTCTTATTAGCCTTATTTAAAATCTGTTATTTTTTTGGATTTCTATTTAAAACACAAGCGTTAGTTACATTGGCTACATGATCACATAACAGCTACGCTAGTGCATTCTTTATTTCATAGCTAAAAAAAAAAAATAAATGCACCTGTAACTTAAAAGCTGCGGCATCAATTAAATTTTATAAGTCTTGCTGATTATTGTGTCAACTGCGGTGACTGTAAGTCTTGTTTGTTTATGTGTGCACTCTACAAGGTGACTCTTATATCCAAACTTAGACTAAAGATTTGATGTGCTTAATATTATTATTATTGTTATTACTATTATTATTTATTTATTACAGCTTTGATAAGCTTATACATTAGGCCGGGTTAAATTTTTTTTTTCGACAAAGAGTAAGTATAGCAAAATAAAAATGTACGGTCAATGTTTAGAAACTTTATCTAAGAAATTATCGGTCTGAAGTCAATATACGGTACCCATAAGCCACCGGAAAATCTGTTTAAGTTTGGAAGTCAAAAACCATTCATTTTCATATAACTGTTAATATTTTTGTAAAATATATTTGGAGGGCGCTACGATAGAATTTTTTAGTTTTTCTTCTATTTTAAATGATATATTGTATGTATTTTTAAGGAATTAAAATAATATAGAAAAAGTAAAAAAAAAACATATACAAAATTTTACACATCGTTGAGTTTGTCATAAAACGTATGCCTCTATTATGATTTACAACTGAATCAAAAGTTGAGTTGTCAGGCACAAATCGTTAACTCAACTCTGTTTTTCACAACTCAGTTGTCTTTCCAGTTGTGTTTTAAGAATTTTTGATATTATGGAACACAACCTTAACAAATTTTGTTTGTAAGAACTGTCAAAATTATACGACTACATTTTTGAGGTTGAGTTGAAAAGTTTTAGTAGAAAAAAATATATAAAACAATATTTAAAAATATTATAAATAAAAACAGATCGAGGTGATGGAAAAGAATCCAATTGATGGAAAAGAACCCATTTTAACCCTTTCCCGCCGGTTGTGCTTTATAAAGTACAGCAAAATATATTATAGTCTTTAAAAATTGTTTTTCCCAAGACCGTTGAGTATTTTGTGCTCATATTCGGATTTTCTTATAGCTAACGTTTATAGTAAACGTGGTAGTTTTTGTCAGTTGTCTCCTGAGTCTTTAAGTGTCATTTTGTTTTAGCGCAAAAACAGTGAAATTGCAAATCGCAAATTTTTGTAGCTTCTGCTCAAAAAACCTTAAAAAATAGTTTTTCTGATTTGATTTTATTTACAATTTGTGTGTGATACGTTTGATAAGAAGTGAATGAATATATAAAAATATATAGTAATGATATAGATATAGTGTACTTTATAAAGTACAACCGGCAGAAAGGTACTAAAAATCGAAAAAGTGGCAATGTCGCAAAATCCACGTAAAAGTTTTTGAAGGCTGAAGGGAGTTCAGGGGGCTTCAGGAAGCTGTCACAACCAGCGTTGCCATATGGAAGTTAAATACTTCATTTTGAAGTATTTTCAACCCAAAATAAGATTGAAGTATTTCATTGCTTAAATGAAGTATTTTATGTCAGCCATAAAATAATTTTTGTATATTACGCATAAAAGTATTTCAACTCTATTATATAAATTACTAGCGGATGTAACCCGGTGTTACCCGGGGTTGTGCCTCGAAGTCAGAAAAAGGACGATTTTAAAACTGCTCTCATTTTAACATTTTTTAAATGATCAATAAAATTTTTAAATTATCGTTTTTTGGGGTTTTGACACCTCCCTCCGTCGATGTGTTTAGTCAAATTTCGGTAAAACTGTACCTTCCGGACATGATAACAAAAAATTATGACATCTTCAACTTCTCGATCTGGCGGCTGGTTTCTGAGTAAAATGATCACCCAGTTTGAAAGAAGTAATTTCGAGAAAAATGCGTTTAAAGTTTTTCTTATGCCATGTTCACACAGAGAGTTTAGTTTGCGTTTCGTTTGAGTTTAAATGCAGCTGTTCACACAGAGATGCGTCGGCAGAATTGAGTTTACGGTGGATAGAAATGATCGCCAATTTTGGGAATTTCGATCAAACCTCAGCTTTTTTGGGTCATACTGATTGACTGATGAGAAACCCTCATCTTCTAAACTTTCCCAAGTTCTTTTATTTGTTTTTTGGCTTATTTTTGTTAATAATAAAATACAAATATAAACTTGCACAATTGAGAATCAGCTGTTGTTGGCATTTTTTATCGTTCAATCGAATCGAACACAGCTAAAATCTAACTGAACGAATGTTTTTATCAAACTCTAGCATACTTTAAGGCATGTATCAAATTGAGTTTTGGTAAAGGTAGAAAGCAAGTTGTGTTTAGTTGCGTTTTCTCCTGCATAATTGTACTGGAAACGCCAGCGTTTAAATTGAGTTTAAGGGCAAAACGCAACTTTGTACTGTAAACGCAAACTAAACTCTCTGTGTGAACATGGCATTAGTATGCATTTAAAATGCATTATTATCTCAAAAAAAATTCCAATTTAAAAACATCCTTTTGGCATCGATTCGATTTTTGGATTGTCTTCGTTCAACTTCGGTTTTGGTCGATACTGTTCGGTTGATTTTTGTTCATCTTTATATAGCTTCTGCTCGTATTCGTTAAACTTCTTTTTATTCGTTAGTCTTTGGTTCTTGACTTTGTTTGCCTTCGGCTCTTTCCTTTTTTTCGAAGGCTCTTGCCTTCGGCTCTTTTTCGATTTTTGTCGAAAGAACTTTTAAGAGCATAGGATCTATTTCAGTAACAGATACAAATGCTTACCAAGTTTAATCAAAATCGGTTCATCCGTTTTGACGTGAATGAGCCAGACATAGTTGATTAAATAAAGCGCCCACTCACGGAAGTTTTCTGAAATTTAAATAGCCTCAATTCTGTTGCGACCGGTGACCGTGGCATGCAGGTTAAGTGTGTGGCTTAGCATGCTCGGAGCCCGGGTTCGATCCCCAGCCGCGGCGAAAAGTTCTTTCAATAAAAAATTTTTCTGATCGGTCACCATCTCTCTGCAGATAATAGCAACCTCAGGGAGTAAATAATGCCATGTAACGCTTCTTGAGAACATGAACTTTAGCCGTTCGGAATCGGCATAAGACATGTAGCTACATCCAGATCTCGGTCAATTGTGTGCAAACATTTTATAACACACACAAGACGATTGATCATGAGAAGCTCGGTCAAAGTCCTTTCAAGGACTGAAATGGCCAATTTGTTTTGTTTTCTTTGAGGTAGAATTCTTCACAATGAAGATGCTGATTGTACCACACAGCCATCGACGTCAACGTCAATGTGTATGCAACATACAACCCAATCCGCCATTTAGAAATAGTGCTTGGATTAAGCTTACATGCAATACAAAAAGCAAGCCTTATCCAAGCACGCTTAAAAAATACTTGCCCAGGTAATAAATTTCCAAGTTCCTTTGTATAACTATTGCGTAAAACACAAAAAGCAAGTGATGTACAATAAAACTTGGAAAGGCTTGCATAAAGTAAGTGTTTTGCAATCATACTTAGAAAACGCTGACAACGGTAATAGTTTTACAGCTGTTCAAAGTTGTGATGCTCTCATATATACATACATAAATGTATTTTGTTTTCATTTTGTTCGCTCAGCAGCCATAAGACTTACGGCAAGCTGTTAGAGTGTCCGACTCATATGCGGTGGTTCGCGCGTTCGATCCCTGGTGTAGCAAACTCAAAAATTTTTGAAGGTATGCAATTTTTCATATAAATATATGCTTTAATTTTAACAAACGAAAATAAAAATAAATAAATAAAAATAAAAATGTTCCGGTTGGGAATTGAACCTTGGATGTCCAAATCACAACAAATCAAATAACCAGTGGCTTACCAACTGAGCCACGGAATAAAAATTGTTCGCGAGTGCTAATTGATTTGTTCAATGCAGCACACTTGGAAAAAGCTTATGAAAACACTTATATCCAATTGTAAACACAACACTTGGATTAAGCTTGAAGTAAGGAATATTATTCCAAGGGTTCACTTTCGTTTATCTTACAATTACATGTAAGCGTTCTACAATAGTAAATAAAAGCGTTATCCAAGCTTGAGGCTTACGTTTGTAAGCTTGTTTAAAGCTTATTCCAAGCTTGTTTGGCTGATTGGGAATTCTCATATGTTAGGTGTCGATATCGTTAATCAAAACATGTATGCTTATCGTATAGCTCTGAAGGGGAAAAATGGTGGTGGGTGATTTTCACATATCTCATTGCTGTTACCAACGCTTGGAAATTATATATGCTGTGTAATCCTGACTCTGACGTATATAAACCACAATTAAATTTCCGACGTGTTATCGTTCGTAAAATTTTAATTGAAGGGAAAGTTACAGCTTCCAGAAAAAGGCGCCATCCAGCGTCAGCAGTAGAAAGAGAAGCAAGTGGTCACATTCCAGTAAAGAACGAATCACAGCTCCTTTATGTTGTCTGCCATCAACGAATCATGTGGTCGTGCTCCGTATGCAAAAAACACTTAGCAGCAAACGGGAATGCTTCGCCAAATATCATAATTAATTTTTCTTTTGTAAATGTGGTGTCTATAATTATAATTCATATGTACATACTAGCAACCCTCCGCGGCCTTGCTCGCGATATGTTTTAATATAAAAAACAATGTCTTATGTAATTTGTTGTATTCTTGTTTAAGTATTGTCATATGTATTCAAAATCCAAATTATTTTAAATTTTATATAAGTTCATTATTTTCGGTTGTTTTCTGATATCAGGAAGAATAAATTGATTGGATGGATTTCTAATCCTAAAAAGACCAAAATATTACGGAAAAACAGTTCTGCATTAGATAATCACGGACATTTAAAAGGATGGACCTTGTGCTTGGTTTTTTGTCAAAGTAAAACTCGTTGGTACAGAATCGTAAACTTATATCCCCTTAAATGTGAGGGAATCAAAGGGATTCGAGGCATTCAAATATTTTTTCCTCTGCTGGACCAGTAAGAATAATACCCTCAACACGTAACTGAACTCCATTGCATACAAATTCGAAAGTAAGTCATCTTTTGTTTTCAGTGCTTTGCTCAAGCATGAAGTAAACTTTACGCCAGTATCCAACTGTCAGAACTGTTGAAGCAAAGGTACCAGTTTTTAGTTACCGCGAAGTTGCACTCGAATATTCGTGCACAATTCTTGAACTTGCTCTTCATGCCAAAATAATGACTTTTAAAGAAGCTTCTTTAAAATCGCCCGAAATTACCAGAAAAAAACAAAATCATCCGAGCTTCATGAAATGAACGAATATCTCTTTCGTTAAGGACATTAATTCGTTCTTATTATTCTCGATTTACAAATGTAAGTTCTATAACTGTACAAACCTTAAAAAAATAACCTACATAGCTTTTTAAAATAACTAATACCGATCCTGTGTAAAAAAAGTTATTGTGTGTTTGCGATTAGAAATTTGCTTATAAAACCCGCGTGTCTTTGATTAATTATAACTTTTATACTCTTCTAACCCCACTTCTTTGTAAACATATTTTATTTTATCACGAAATAGCCGCGAAAAATTTAAAGAACTCTGTTTTATTTTTAAATATTACTGAAAACCAAATAGAGCAACTTTGAAAAACTTTACTCTTTTTTATTATATACCTCAGCCTTTGAAATAAAACTCGTTGTAGTGGTTTTTACAAAATGAATGACAATATCGATAATTTCCTTCTTTCCATAATAATTATTTCTTAATCGTTTCTGATTTAGCAAAAACCGTACAAAATTTTAACCGTTAGACTAATTCGACTTTGATAAGTATCGAATCATTTATTTAAGAAGTATGACTTTACTTCAGACTTCTTTTTATAGTACGAAAAGATCTTCAGTTTGTCTATATATATTGCATTGACTACCTAAATATCAATTCAAATAAAGAGAATCCTAATGAAAAATAAAGCAATTTATGAGATATCATGTTAAATGTTCAACAATTGTTTAAAATCGGAGATAGAAGATATTTTCACTTTTTAATAATTTAAAATTCAAAGTGAAAATTTTATATAAATCAATGATATAGTTCATGAGTTATTAAACAAAAAAAAAAACGAATCTTTGAGATTAATTTTTATTTAATTCCACAGACACATTCAAGCTGTTTTATACTGCAAGTTTAAACCATTTTATACCATAAAAATATAAGGTGATGTGATTAAATTTCTGCAAACGCTTGTTACGCATAGAAATAAGCGATTCCGGTATAGAAAATTATATATATTCTTGATCAGGTGTCATCTCATGAGTCGATTTATCTATGTCTGTTTATCCGTCCGTCTGTGTGTTGTCCATAAGCATAGGTTAAGCAGTTGAGATAACTCCATTTTGGTAGACATATTGAAATGGATCCAAGATCTGCACTTTTGAATATTTTTGGAATTCACCCATGGACACGCTTACCTCCCCTACAACCCAAATATTTAAAACTCCATACATAAGCTTATGTTTGGCCAAAGAAGACACAATTTGGTTTTTATTTTATATCAAAACTAAGATGTGTTAAAAATAATGTGTGTAATACGAATAAACTCATACCTTTCCAAAATATTAAACTTTTGGGAAATTAATACAAAAATAATTCTTTATCACTTAAAATGCTTACAAATAAACATATAAAAAACCCATGAAATGCTTATAAATATACATAGTACAAAAAAACCTTAAGTGAAGCTTTGTTTTATATCCTTTTAAGGCAAATGGTCTTCAAAACGTCATGATCTTTAATTTAAGCCTTAAATTTTAACAAAAATGTCGATTCCCCTTTTTCTGTAGCTTTACTATTCTGCACACAGTAGAGAGCGAGTAACAATTCTACTGTTTTTATTTGTACAGAAAAAATTCCCACAGTAAATAATGATTACGTTGAGACAGCAACAAACGAAAAACTCATAAGAATTTCTAAAGTAAGAAATTCCAATTGAAAAAAATAAAGCAAAGACACAAATGCAAATACCTAAATAAAGCAAATATTAATGTTTAACACAAAACCATGTTGCTCCATTTATTTTTAAAATAGCGCGCAGCAGCAAATCGACACAACATAACCTGTCGATTTCGCAGTCGCAACTAATTGTATCCTTCTCGTTCATCGACTTGGCTTAAATTTCTGCACGAAGCAAGTTGCAGCATTTTGCAGCGAAATCATCAATGTGTGCGCTGCAAGCAACGATAGCCATCGAAGCTATCAACAATCGACCTGCTTGCAAGAAATTTGTAGGAAAATTGATAAATTTTTAACTAAAATATCAATTTTACGGAAAACCTATTGATCTGAGATACATGTCACCACTGACTTTTTTGTTGGAAACGGCAAGATCTTTCATTTGCTCATACATCATACCCACCTAACTGTTAAGGTGTAGGCAGCATATGGAAAATAAGCGATTAATTTGATGAAAAATATTGACTTAAGTAAGATTATTGGCCTATAACTTTTTAGCTTTTTTATAACTTAAAATTCTGAGTATACAAAGACCGTCTTGAATAATTTATTGTTCGATTAGTGAAAATTTCATTCAAATCAGTACAGTGGTTCCGGAGATCCTGAATTACATACATGAAAAAAGCGAATCTTGGAGTTTCATTTTTATATAATAGTATAGATAAAAAAATAAAATAAATATGAACGTAATAAATAAAAGCAAATAGAAGATTGTCTTTATGTAAAATTTTTATATAGAACCATATTGTAACCCCTTCCGCCGGTTATACTTTATAAAGTACTGGCTAGGAAATTACCTTTGATGGATCCACCTCAAAAAAAAAAAAATTTATTTGTTAGTGTGGACCTCAAATTAGCACCTGGTTAAAATTTCATCAACTTTTGTCCACGGAAACTGGGTGCCGGCGTTAAAGGGTTAAGGTACTATTACAGTGGGTAAAAAATAAATGCGCGTCAAGCGAAAATATAGCTTATGAGAGTGGGTTATTATATGGTGCGGGGATAGCCGATTAAGCCATGAGTAAGTTTATACGTTGATTATTAAAAGAATTTTTTAGAAAAAAAAAACAGACCAAAATCTTTAATCGAGTTTTTCTCGAAACAAGTTTTTTCGAATTGGTTTCTAAGATATCTCGAGTTCTGCTTGATCGATTTCGATTAATCTTGTTTCATTGTGATCTTCATAAACTGTGTTTAGCACTCTACCAATAAAAAGCCGAGAAACTTATATATTTTGTTTTTTACGGCTAAGAATTTCTGCCAAAAAGAGGGGTTTTTTGTAAATTTGTTTTTCAACACATGCCATTTTTTTTGTTTTTTATTTGCGCAAGTAGAGTGCACAACTACAACCCTTTACTGAAGAATGCACTGTGATTTTTTACTTTCCGACGCCTTGAACGCTGGAGACGAGAAACCAACTTACAACCTTTTTTTTTAAAGATACCAACTTCAACGACCTCTAGAAAATAAACAACAAATACAAAAACAAAAAAAAAACATTTTTTTTATATCTTCAAATTTAAATAAATTTGAACTTAATAATTAAATAATACTATGTAAAAAATATTAATAAAAAAGGTATTGTTTTTAATAGCTTCACACTGTAATAGTACCTTAAGGTTCTTGACTATAAATCTGTATACTTATTTTTTCAAATTCGTGACTTTTTTTTTCATGAGCTTTTTATTGGTTGCCTCGTTACACTGTGCGTTGTCATCAGTCAAATCAATTATGCGAATTTTTGTTTTTGGCTATATATAACCACCCCTGCAAGAGGTCATATCCCCCAAAACATTTGTGACATCCTAAATAATGTTGTGGGTTATGACCGTCAAAGAAACGGACATAATCCCCAAATTAAATTTGAAAAATTTTTGGTTTTTATTGTAGTAAAATGCGATTTGTTTTTGTTTTTAAGCAAGTAACTAATATTTTTAACTATTTTGGTCGCAATATAAGGTTAGCGCCACAGGGAAAATTTTTATATTAAAATCACGCGATTTTAAATCATTTAATTTATAAAAACATTGCCTGCAGCGAAAAATTTTACCCATCGATTTTTAATAAAAATATTTTATTTTTATAAATTAAATGATTAAAAAGATTGTTAAAAGTTATAATCGCAGGCGAAATATTTTTATTAAAAATTACGCTATTGTTAAGTTAAAGAAAAATTGCAATAATGGTTGAAATCGGTCAGTTCAGGGGTACTTTCCTTGGGTAATTTTCCTGTATTAATTTTTTACATTATTTTGTATGGGATATTCATGCCAAAGTTGGCCGATCTTAACAAAATTTGATCAAACGGCTGACAATTAGAGAAATAGATGTGCACTGGAAATGGTAGAAATAATTAGAGAAATAGATGTGCACTGGAAATGGTAGAAATTGATTATTAATTAATTAATTGATCTAATTGACAATTAGAGAAATAGATGTGCACTGGAAATGGTAGAAAATTAGAGAAATAGATGTGCACTGGAAATGGTAGAAATTGATAAGATCTTAGGGGTACCTCCCTAGGATCTATATTTAATTTTTGCATTATTTTGTATGGATCCTTACGAAACTCAGTGAGAATGCTAAACAAATAGATAACAGATGTTTATTGAAAATTATAGAAATTAGTTAGACCTTATTTTTTATCCTGCATAACTTTCTCGCTTATGAAAAGGTGCAGAAAATATTTTGAAAGTCAAGAGTTAATACTTCAAATAAAATTCCAAAAAAAGTTTCTCTAAAATCCAAGAATCCGTTTTTTTTTTTTGTGTAAGGTTTTTAATTTTAATTAATTTTATATAACTTAATAATATGGTTCAATATTATTAAATTAAGAAAAAAAAACAAACAAATTTTGTTATTATTTTCAATTATGAAATTAAGAATTTTCTCTTTTTCACTTTTCCTAGGCATATTTTATTTTACATTTTCTTTTATATAAAAATAATTAAAAAATTTGTATATGAAAGAAAAAATTAATTTAACTTTTACAAATTACATTTGACAGGAGAGTAGGTGCATTAAAAAATATTGAAAGCGTGTGTTCACTCGTTGTTCAAAATTGCAGCAATTTAACACTCTAACAAGTCAACGTGTGAATACCACTTATTTATCTTGAAAAAGCCTTACATTATTTTTTCATAAATTAATTAAGGAACTCTTTTTGCTCGGTGCTGGCTTTCTTAGCCATAGAACACATTTTTCACAGTGAGTTTAATATATGCGCTTAAAAAAATTCAGTGAATAATCTTTATTTACGGTGTATACTTTTCTGACATTAAAGTTCACTTCACATCGATACTGAATAGCAAGCTACACATAAACACAAAATTTCGTTTTCACTGCGTTTCCCACAGTTACAGAATCTAGCCCCAGATGATGCAATTGCTAGAACACCAAATATATGTTGTGAAGGACGAAGTGATTGAGCATTCTTTAATTAAAATTTTCTTGTATGCTTCATACATTTTTATCGTTGGCCGAAATATGACTTTAAACTTTTAACTTGTACCAGTTGACAAAGAAAAATATGAAAATGCTTTATTTTGCGTTTTTTGTACTTAAAATTCATTAGTTAAAGATTTTACAGAAAATTAATTAACAGAATTGGTTTAAAATATCCTCTTTTCCGTGAGAAAAGTGAAATAGTCACCCGAGTTAACAACCAAACCGTAGCAAACAATTTTAAATTTAAATTTTAAGCCTATGCGGAACTAAGAGTTAGTTTTACTATTTGATATGGTTTAAATTTAAATACAATTTCGGTGTCATTCAGTTGCATAATAGTTAGATAATTTCAGATACAATTGCCAGATATTTGTTGTGGATGCCTTTTATTTCACAGCAGCTGATTGTTGAATTTGTTTTCGTTTCGTTTTATTTTTTTTAACGAATTATTAATAATTACAATACAATTAATTTGAGTAAATAACATGCACAACAACAGAAAGATGCAGCTTGTTTTCAATTTGCATTGAAAAAGCCAAACAGAAAAACAAAAATAAAAAAAAATAATAAGGAAAAAGGAAAAACAATCAATTTATCATTGCATTTCAGATGTTGACAATTTGTTCAATGCAAAATCATGATGTTTGACAAAATGTACGTGATCAATAAAATAATTAGCTTATAATAAATATTCAGCTGTCCAATGAAATAATTATAACTTTGATATTTATTGATAAATAGTCCACTAATTTTTTAGTATACCCTAAACATGAAAGGTCAGGGTAAAATAACTTTTTGCAAACGTTTGTAACACCTAGAAATAAGCTAGTCCAGTAGAGAAAAGTATATACAGTATTGTGCAAAACCGAAGCGAATCGCCCTTCTCATTTCAATTAAGTGTCGAATTTTCTTAAGACAGATTTTCTTAATACTTAATGCAGAATTTAATATAAGAAAAGGTGTTCTTATACAGCTTACAGGGCCGGCCCTAGATCCGAGCCATAAGGCCTGCATTTATAGAAAAAAATACCAATCTTTCCTTACGTATGTGACCTATGAGACTAACATGTATTTAAAAGTAAATTAAAAGTATGGTATGGTTAAAACGGATAAAAATTTAAGCCTAAATTTTCAACCTTATTTAATTTTTTGGTTATAACCTTAAAGGTTTGGTTTCAACTTTAAAGTTAAAATTTTGAACTTTTTATCTGCACAACTGAAACCTAAATTTCATGCAAATTTTTCAACATTTTAAGCTTACTTCTTGCATTATCTCGGCTTAGTTTTTTTATCTTTTTTAGTTTTTTTAAGTAATTATTTAAGTGAAAGGGACTAAATTTGCATTCTTAATCTTTATTTTTTTCAACTATTTATGTCAAATTTTCAACTGAAATAACTTGAAAAGTTATTAGAACTTTAGGTAACGAATTTTCAAACTTTTTTAGTGAACTTTTTCAAATATTTTGCCAAAGTTTTTCGTCGTTGAAAAGTTCAACAAGTATTTCAACCTTAGGAACGAATTAATCATCTTTGAAATTTACTTTTTCATCTATTTTTGTCGTGCTTTTCATCTTAATAGGTTGAAAAATGTATTGGAAAAATCAATATATTTTTTTGGCATGAATGCTGAAATCTTCTACTTTTGTTTCTGTTTGCGCAGCCTACTGCAGTGAATTAAAATTATTTGAGCACAATTTTATAAAATTATCAATTATAATTTTGTATCAATAAAAAGAAAATTTTATAAACTAGCGGATGTAACCCGGTATTACTCGGGGTTGTGCCTCGAGCATAGAAAGAGGACGATTTTCAAAACTGCTCTCATTTTAACGTTTTTAAACTTAGCAATTCAATTTTAAAATTTTTTTAAATTATCGTTTTGCCCTCTCCTTCCGTCGAAAGTGTTTAGTCAAATTTCCGTAAAACTGTACCTGCCAGATATGGTTAAAACAAAACATGACATCTTCAAGGTCTCGATCTGAATTTTGGTTTTTGAGGAAAATGGACACCATACTTAGAAAAAAAACACATATCTTCCTCAGGTGAAAAAATTTCTCTATTTTCGATAATAGCAATTTTCTCTTTTCATATAAAATTTTCATCAATTAGAATAAATTTTCACATTTTCTTCACTTCTAAAAACAAATTTGTTCTCAAAAATAAAGAGTCTTTTTCTTTAAAATCGAATTATTTTTATATATTTCTCTTTTTCATATTAACCTGTTCGGTTAATTTTTTTTCATCTTTATATAGCTTCTGCTGGTATTCGTTAAACTTCTTTTTTTTTGTTCGTCTTTGGTTCTTGACTTCCTTTGCCTGCGGCTCATTTCTTGATTTTTGACGAAAGAACTATTAAAAGCATAGGATCTTTTTCAGTAACAGATACAAATGCCTACCAAGTTTCATCAAAATCGGTTCATCCGTTTTGACGTGAATAAGCCAGACGTAGTTGGTTGAATAAAGCGCTCTTTCATGGAAGTTTTCTGAAATTTAAATAGCCTCAATTCTGTTGCAGGGTCAGGTAATTTCATGTATTAAATTTTAGTAAAATTGGTCAAGTCATTTAGGAGTAATTGAGTCTTAACAATGCACTACTTGAAGTGCCCTCTTACGGAAGTATTTGGAATTTTTTATATTTTTTTGTTTTATCTTGGCTGCAGTTTAACGTTCATACCAAATTTCATTGAAATCGGTTCAGGCGTTTAGAAGTTATTATAGAATGCCACGCCCACATACTTCCGCCCACGTTTTTACACTCCTATGTTCTTTCTTACTATGAAAGGTACTCGCTGTCCAAATTTCAGCTCAATCGGATAAACGGTGCGCGAGCCTATACGGAACAGCCAGACAGACAGACAAACATTTGATTTTATAAATTAGAAGATAGAAGAAGATAGAAGAAGATAAGAAGCTCTCATGTTAAAAGGTCGCGGTTACAAGTCCAGTAGGAAAACAAGATTTAGAGTCATCAGACACTGATACTGAAATACTGATACAGGTATTTTAAATATAAAACCGTGAAAGTAGATTCTACAAAACTACATCTATGTCTTTATTTAGTTTTTAACGTTTGTATGAAAAAAATGGCTATAGAACGTTTAAAATAATACATTATAGTACGACTATGATAATTTTGAATTACGTCTTATTAGAGTAAGGCCGGCAATATGTATTTCCGAGAAAAATATTAAAATTTATTGACTGAAATTGGTTTGAGGCACGACTATATGTCGTAAACAAACTTACCAAGCAACGACTAAAAGCCGTTAAAAAAGATTTGGCCGACTGAATTGCTCATAGCGAATTTTTCATAGAGTGCAGCTCTAAATAACTTTAAACGAGACTGAACGAATAGTACTACTGAAATAATTTAGTATTGCCAAAGAAATATCCGACTGAAAAAAAAAAGATAGTGCTTTTAATTATGACAAAAAACTGATACATATTATGATCACAGAGTTGCCTAACGTAGGGTATCTATGAAAAAACGGTATAAATAAACAGTGTTTTTTATGCCGCATCTTTATGGTTTGGTCAGTTTATGTCATAAAAAAAAATGTTCAGACATTTATAGGGTTTTGTATTAATTGAAAGTGGTGTATAGCGCGTAGTCTATATAACGTTAACAACATTTCTTAACAAACAAAAAAACAAATAAAAACTATTTTTTTATTTATTTGTTATAAGCATTAATTTTATTATTTTTGGTATATATTGTTGTTTTTTTTTTCTTTTTAGTTGCTGGAAAAACTATTTAAAAAACTGTTACATTTTAACTCTTTTGTTTGCTGTTTGGGCTTAAATGCAGTTGGTTTTATGCACGGCTAAATGCAAATTTGGCCTACTGAAGATCATTTTAGGTACGACTGAAAGTGAAGGCTGACTGAAGATTGTTCTAGATATGTCTTGAAATAAAATAGCCGTCTAAAGTTGGTTATTGGTATGGCTGATGGCGAACATGTTAAGAAATGGTACGACTGATTTTGATCCGTTCATAGTTATTGTAAATAAAAATCAACATTTTCAACATTTTAAACAGACTCTAAAAAAGTTAGAGGGTAGCTTACCCCCATTAACCCCAGCTAGTCTTGCCCCTGACGGTTACTTACAAAACTTCTAAGCCATTTTAACTAAAAAATTTTTATTCCGATTAATGATAATTTTTCTATTAAAATTGCCTGGTCTTTGGTTTCAAGGGCTCTCTTTAAATCAATAAACACAGATAAAACAGATTTTTTTTCTCATTTAAATATATTGATATTTCTATCAATGTAATGATCCAAAACACACACCTAGTAATCGAAACGACCCCAAAATCGGCAGATAAAAATATTATTGAAAACTTGTGCCAGGAACTGGAGTTTGAAATACAAAAACGTGAGATGGACCAATTTCAGTGTGGCATGCATTTTTAACCGACTTCAAAAAGGAGGAGATTCTCAAGTTCTCAAGGTTCTCTATTTTTTTTTTTGTAAATGTATGTACATTGATTACTCCTAAAGAACTTGCCCGATTGCCGTAATTTTTTGCCAACATATAGAGACAATAAACGAGAAGGTGCCCGTCTATAAAAGTGGGCGATTTTCGATAAAGGGGCGTGTCATTATAAGAAAAAAGCTGTATCTCAGTAAATATTGACACAAGGCGAAATAAAATTCAACGTAAAATTACAAAGGCAGGAACAAATATTAAAAATTACGATCACTTAAATGGGCGTTATTAAAAAAAGGCTGAGGCAATATTGGAAAAACTCTGTGTCTCGAATAAAATGGACACTAGAGTACTGAAATTAAGAACAGAGGTTGGTACATGAATCCAAAATTACTATCAAGAAAGTGGTCGTTATTTGACAAAGGGGTGTGGCCATATAAGACAATTATTGTGTATCGAATAATATTGACACTAGGGCACAGACATTTCTTACAGCGGTAGGGGCACAATTACTACAAAATTTTGTAAAAAAAATGGGCTTTATTCGACAAAGAGGTGTGGCAATATTAAAGAAACACTGTATCTCGAATACTATTGACACTAGCATACTAAAATTTAGTACAGAGTTATGCACAATTATTACAAATTACCGTCAGTAAAGTGGGTGTCATTCGGAAAATGGGTGTGGCATTATTAGAAAACACTATATCGTATACTATTGAAACTAGAGTACTGAAATGAAGCACTGAGGTAGGCACAATCATTACATATTACTACCGAGGAATTGGGCGTTTTTCGACAAAGAGGTGTGGCAGTGTTTGAAAAAAAAAATATAATATTGACACAAGGGTTATAAATTCATTGTAAGAATGGGAACAATTATTGAAAGCACCATGAAAAAGTGGGCGAAATTCGACAAAGAGACGTGTCGCTATTTGAAAAACACTGCATCTCAGTTAATATTGAAACTAGAGTACTAATATTTGGTAGGTGGGTAGGTAGAATCATTAAAAAAGTGGGAGGGATAATAAATAGGGTGTGGTACTTTAACCCTGGGATGCCCAGCGCCTAACTCTTTCCACTCTTTACAACAACTTCGATGTTTTCATGATTGTTGTAATTCGGACGAGTTCAGTTTGAAGTATAATCATTGCGTCTTATTGCTTTGTTGTTTTTTAAGCGCCATCAAATGAGGCTATCTTGCATTAGGCCACCCCAAACGATACTACATGTCGGATGCACTTGTCATGTCTACGCACATGTAGTACCGTTTGTGTGCTTAAAATGAAGTTGGATAGACATGTCCGATGAAAGACAAAAATTTTTGACATGTAGTATCGTTTGTGCATTTTGGTACATTTTGTTATTCGATAACAATTTTTGAGAGAAGCACATCTCGCGCATAAAATAACAAACACAATAAATGTTGAATTTTCAAAAGAATTTGTTAATATATAAAGATATATCACGCAGACTTCAAAGTAAAAAGAGAAAAGTATAAAAATAATGCAAATAAATAAATTTTAGCGCAACAAAATAATAAGTGCGCTCGATGTATACTGCATGAAATCTATAAAATAATGAAGTCCATCCGACATGTCCAACAGTGTTGGACCAAAGACAAAGAGTTCCGTTATTTTGTGGAACTACATGTCCATTCTATTGGCCTATTTGCATGTTGTTGCTTTTGTGCGTTCATCAATTTAACTTGTGAGCCCGGGCACGGTCAGCATACGTGTTGTTGCTTGTATGTCCTTTTGTTGTTTTGCTTGGGCGCTGCCAGCATTCGTGTTGTTGGTTTTAACATGTTCCACTCTTTCCACTCTTTACAACAACTTAAATATTGCAATTGTTGTTGTAATTCGCCGAATTAAATGTTCGTGATTCGTGTTGTTGTTTTGTGCGTTCAATATTTATGAACTTTTGCACTGGCGCGGATGTTGGTTTTATGCGGTTGGTTGTTGTTTTTATGTGTTTTTGTTGTTCGAAAATATTATTGTGTCTCGAATCCAAAGATTTGTTGTTGTTGTTGTTGTTGTTGTTGTTGGCTTTTTGTTGTAATTGTTGTAGCACTCTTCAAATAATTTTTCTGGGCATCACTGCTTTAACCCATTCTTCCCGGAGGTGAAACGCTTGAATTTTCTATGCAGCCACTAGATATATAGAGTAAAGTTATTAAATGTATGGTATCACTGCGAAACCACTAGGAATCAAAGGGTTAAGTAAACTATTGTATATCGGTTCATACTGTTACTAGGGAACTGAAATTTGGTACATGGCTAGGTTGAATTATTATAAAGTATGATCAATAAAGTCAGAGGGATCCGAAAAAGTGCATTAAATTTTAATACAAATTGTAAAGAGGCAGAATAGAAAATAACCAACAAACCAGAAATTATTAAAACTAACTTAATTTTTAAGAACAAAGTTTCATATATGAAATGTTCCTCAAAAATAATTTAACATAAAATGAATTCCTGCAAATATATTAAAAAAATCCAAAAGACTACAGAATAAAAAACGACAGAAAAGCATTTTCTAAATTATGAGCAGAAATAATTGTGTTAAATTAATATTTACACTTTTTCTAAAATGTATCATTTTCTCTAAAAGGGAAGAAATAAAAACCTGCTCAAAATAACTGCAAAGTGAGAAAAAATAATTTTAAATTACTTTTCCTATTAATTTAATGGTGAAATTTGATAATTTATTTATACTCAATATTATATTGGAAATGTTTTTACATTAATTATTATTAATTTTTTTTTTTAATTTTTATCATAAATATATTAATTCTTTATGATAATAAAAGCTTTGTAGTTGGCGCTAATCATTGACATTAAATCATGATAGTTTTACCATCCTTACTCTATTTAAAACTTTTTTATTTGTGAATATTCTAGTTTGGTGACGCTGTATTAATTTGTCAATTTAATTTAAAAGTCATTTTTAAAGCTTTGCACACATAAATATTCTCAATCTACTGGTTTGGGAAAGTTTGTAAAACTGATATTGAATAGGCTATTGTGTGTTGCAGCTGCACAAAAAAATCTGATTTAATTAGCGCTTACTACGAAGCTTTTATTATCATAAAAAATTAATATATTTATGATAATCTATATATATAAAAAGAAGTGTACGTTTGGTTGAAATCGCATCACTTCAGAACGGCTGGACCGATTTGGATAATTTTTTTTTTTAAATGTTCGTTTAAGTCCAAGTTAGGTTTTTAAGGAAAGAAAAATTGACCACGCCCACTTTTGCGCCCACTTTTTTTGATTTATCTAAAATCGGAAAACGACTGGACCGATTTGGATAATTTTTTTTCAAATGTTCGAAGTAATCCAATTTAAGTTTTGTCGGAAAGAAAAATTGACCACGCCCACTTTTGCGCCCACTTTTTTCGATTTATCTAAAATCGCAGAACGCCTGCGCTGATTTTTTTTTTAAATGTTTGTAATAGTCTACAAAAGTTTTTTACATAAAGAAAAATTGTCTACAATATCGATAATATCAATATTATCCATTATCGATATTAAATTTCATTTTCACACTTGACACTTTTGAAGTTTTCAAGATGTCACATATCAGAAGACACTTGCTTATTTTTTATTCACACCACCCAATGTACCCAGTGTGCTTTCTTTTTCATTTGGATTCCGACGTAAACAGACATAAATTTTGCCGAAGCAAATTCTTTTGGATAATTTTATTACTTACAAGCAGCAATTGTTCTATTAGATGAATGTTCAATGAGCCACAAAAAATCACTGGAGACAACTGGAGACATCGTACAATGAAAGATTTACGTGGCAATCAACAACTTTTCGGTGGTGCATTGATATTATTGTCTGGTGATTTTCGACAAACATTGCCCGTGATTGCACGATCCACACCAGCGGATGAAATTAATGCATGCTTGAAGTCTTCCTTTCTGTGGCGATATGTCCAAAAATTGACATTGCACATAAATATGCATGTTCAGTTGCACAATGATCAATCTGCAGATCGTTTCTCGAAACAATTGTTAGAAATCGGCAATGGAAAAGTTCAAATCGATAATGCAAATGGTTTGATTACTTTGCCAGATAATTTCTGTACAATTCTCAAATCAAAAGAAGAACTGATTGAACGCGTTTTTCCAAATATTGTACAAAATTACAGAGATCACAATTGGTTGAGAGAACGCGCAATTTTGGCACCAACAAATTTACATGTCAATGCAATTAATTTTCTGATCCAAGAAAAATTACCAGGTGCAGTGACATCATATAAATCTATTGATAGCGCAATGAATAACGATGATGCCATACATTATCCAACCGAATTTTTAAATTCATTAGAACCATCTGGTATGCCACCGCATTGTTTAAATTTAAAGGCCGGCTCATCAATAATTTTCATACGGAATTTAAACGCACCAAAACTGTGCAATGGCACCAGATTGACTGTAAAAAAATTGATGCCGAATTTGATTGAAGCAATAATATTGACTGGAAAAGCTAAAGGCGAAATTGTACTCATACCGCGTATTCCGCTGATACCAACAGATATGCCATTCGAATTCAAGCGTTTACAATTTCCGGTGCGTCTGTCATTTGCCATGTCCATCAATAAGGCGCAAGGACAAACGCTTCAAGTATGCGGATTAAATTTGGAACAGCCGTGTTTCTTGCACGGTCAATTATACGATGCCTGTTCAAGAGTTGGCATTCCAAGCACTTTATTTATTTACGAACCGGATGGAAAAACAAAAAATATTGTTTATCAAAATGTATTGGACTGAGTTCGGTGATAAGAAATCATAAAGTTCGAAATACAACTATTTTTTAAGATTTCATACAAAAAACAATACTTGGTTTCACTTTACTGTGTCTTATAAATTGCTAAAACAAATGTGTGAATTTTTCAGCATTGATACAAACTGAACTGATGCAACATTAACGTTATGTTAAAGTTTGAATCATTAGTAGTAAAAGCTTTCATATAATCTTTTTGTAACCGAAATAGTATAATTTCACAATTTTTCTTCAGTGTAACGAAGTGCTCCGGGTTTCGCTATATATTTATACTTTTCCAATATAGGTGTCGGGTGTAGCAACGCGCACCGGGAATTGCTAGTAATAAAAAAAATTAATAATAATTAATATGAAAGCATTTCCAATATAATAATGAATGTCAATAAATTATCAAATTTGACCGTGAAATTAATAGGAAAAGTAATTTAAAATTATTTTTTTTCACTTTGTAGTGATTTTGAAGTAGGTTTTTTTTTTTGTTAAAAAGTTTGTATTCTTCGATATGACTTTTTGTTTATTTTTGGAAAAAATAACTAACTTTTTTATGAAATTTTTTTTTTTTATTATATGAATAAAATTAACTAAAGAATTAGCCATGCTTTTTGGATTTTAAACATATTTTTATAAGATTTTTCTTGTTTTACTTACAAGGAAAGGTCCCCAGGTGACAGTCTCCGATTTTCGGATGTGTGATAGAAGACAAAAATCTAAGGTCGACGTTTTTTTAAACGTCTGAATCAAATCAAATTTAAAAAATAATTAGTAAAAACATGCATTGAGTGGTACTTTCTTAAAGATCTATCCTAAATTTAATGTTTTTTTTAAAAAACCATATCAAATCGAATTTAAGCCGATATGCAGTTTGAAGGACGCGGACTTATTTTAAAATTAATGTTTTTTATTATAAAATTTAAATAAAAAAATTATTTTCATATCTGATGAGTAATTCTTTTACAAAGTTGAGGTTTTGAATTAGAAGAAGAATTTTATGATTTTTCCTGTTAAAAATAAAAAAATTTTTTTTAAAGAAATATGAAAAAATGCATTCCATTTATTTTGCATATCGTAAAAATGTCCATATTTGGTACTTTGGATGATTAAAACTATTGTTTACAGGTGCGATGAGACTTAAAAAAAAAAACACACATTTTGTATGGAAGCCCTATGAAATGTAAACTTTTTTGATAAAATATTTAAACATAAGAATAGGCCATAAGAAAATAAAATTTTTGATACCCATATTGGGTATTTTTAATGTAGTTAAATTATTTCTCTTAACAAAATAAATGCATTTCAATAAAACAAAAATTTTATTATAAATAGTAACAAATTCAAAAAAACCAAAAAAAGGTAAGTTTACAGATTGTCTTAAATCCAACATAAATTAATATGAAATAATTGTGTAAACATACTTCTATGATATCGACTAAACATACCTAAAAATTACAACAACAAAATTACAACAAAATTTTCTTATGTAAAATTGATGCCATCGTGTGTGGTTTTGAAAGAGCTTTCGTTTGATACCAAATTTGTAAATGTTTCCATGGAAAATAGCGAAATTAAAGCAAGAAAACGAAATTTTCGCTGATTTTCGAACGCGAGTTTGACACCCTAAACCATCGATTGAGTCCATATAAAAAAATACGTCGACCTTAGATTTTTGTCTTCTATCACATATCCGAAAATCATTCAAATCGAAGACTGTCACCTGGGGACCTTTCCTTGTTAGTTGTACTCAGTTGGGCGGGGTCAAGTTAATGTGAACTAAATTTTTTCTACATAAAGACAATTTGATTTATTTGAAGGGTCATTTTATTGTATTAACCAACAAACAAACAGGTAGAAAATCAAACAAAAAAACTAAGCTTTGAACTTTTTATTTTATAACAATTAAATAATAATTTTACATCACTGCGCCATGGGTGTGTGTTTGCTAAATCAGTGTCTTCTCTGGTCACTTAAGCTAAATTCGTTTGTCTACATAACAATCATTATAATGTATTCATCAACAACAACGGCCAACAAAGCGGTATCTGACAATCAATCGAGCGCCCCTCGATTGTCTTTAGCTTCACTCTTATTGATGCACATTGTCTGTTGTTTACATTTCTTTTATTGATGGTATTTTTATTTTTATTTTTTTTTTTAAGATGACCAACTTGGATTACCTAATTGCCGGAATCGACCTTGACTTTTTGCGTGGCGCTTTTATAGCTTGAATCTTAATTTGTTGTGCTTCTTGTTGTTACGGATGTTTCAACAGGTCATAAATTTAAAAAAGACATTTATATAATTAAAAATGTTCGTCTGCGAGCTGCATCATAAGCTTGTTGTGATGGGGGCATAAATATTTGAATACTTTGAAAACCAATAAAAGAAAAATAAAATAAATACAAAACAAAAAAAAAAAAAAAAAAACAATATAAGCAAAAATCAAATCAGCACAACCTGAGTAGCAACAAAATAAATTTAATTAACACAATTGTTAAATAAAAAAGCATCAGTATGGAGGCCAGTAGACATTTAAAATTTATTAATTTTTACAATTTAATTATATTGTTGTTTGTTTCAAGGTTCTTGAATAATGATTTTTTTAAACCTCACTTATTTTAAATGTTAATTAATTTCTGAGACAAGTATTCTTGCACTCTTTGCGTCTTGCACTTAAATTCCTTCTATAGAATCCTGCGTTTTAATTGAATTTTAGGCATGTGTATCAACAAAATATAAAAGTAGATTTTTATATCAGCTCAAGCAAAATAAATTAATTTATTTTAATAGGCATGATTTATTGATACTTTTTAACCAATTTTGGTGTTCCAGTTAATAAACTTGAACTTATCATAAGTTTTAAGTATGCAGACAAGATCATTAACTGGAGTATAAATTGTAAAATATTATAAAACTGCATTACATTAAGTTTAAATGTGGGTTGGTGATGGGCTATTTATTTAATTAGATGATATTCTTGAAACTCGAATTTATTCGGGTTTTGGAAAATTCGATTATATTTTAGAATAAATAAAAAAGAAAACTTGATGACTATTTGAAAACATATTTATAGGTTTTAAAGGCGGTAAAGCACTCTTGAACTTTCGGCTGATTGACATTTTTTTATTATTATTTTCATACAAATTATTTGGCAAAGTTTCATGTATGGAAAAAAATCTGTAATACTTAAAACTTTTGCCGCGTTTTTCTTAAAAAAATTAATTTTTTGTCATCCGAAACGAAAGTTCGAATAAATTTTGTTCGATAGATTTTTAAATTTTGGAGGACTTTTTTTTAATATTCCAGAGTTCAATTGTTATTAACAATTTTCGTGCCATCAAGTTTAAAAACGACTTCACGGGATGTTTGATTATGCAATACACCGTTTTGGCAAAATTCGATTTTTTCTAAATTCTACGTACTGTGAAAGCAGTTGTCATACGTAATCAAATTTGTTTTGGTTCATGGAGATGGCCGACATTCAGCTTTAAGCAAAACGTCGCAACTGGGAAAAAACTGCGAACCCGCTATTTCGCTCTGTCCTTTGGCCTTTAGATGGGTTTACCCCCTTAAGGGGGGACATGACATTGGCCGTTTTTTTAAATCGGTACTTTTTTTATAATTTTGTATTTTAGTAAATATTTTTAAGATTCTAAGAAAAATTTCATGGAAAAATTCCTACGGGTTCAAAAGTTACAGCCGGACTAGTGAGAGCGCATTTTTATTTTTCTTTGCATTTTTGTTTGTTCACAAACTTTGAACGCGTTTTTCTCGAAACCATGTTTTTCGTACTGGTTGCGGCACTAGCGGGTTCATTTTTTGACGCAATTTCTTTGTTTTTTTTTTGTATATTTTTAAACTTGATTCGCTATCGTATGACACGAGCTTTTTTCAAATTTTTTTTTGATTTTTTATGAATTTTTAAAGTCAATATTTTTTTCGAAAAAACACAATTTCTTATTTGAACATCACCAAAAATTGAAAAAAACTTTTAAAAAAAGCTGCTGTCATACGATAACCAATTTTGTTAAGATTTAAAAAAAATATTTTTTTTCAGATTGGACAATTTTTGCAACTCCCAGCGCTGCAACTACGAGACCCCGTTTTTTCTCTGGCGCCAGTTTGGAGCTCTATAAAACCATGTTGAAGTGAAAAATATATTTTTTTGAATATTTTTTTTTTTGTAATTTGTTCAATTCTCTACAATAATAAAATTTTGGAAAAATATTTGTTTTTGACTGAGTTATGAATTTTTAAAAAAGGTCTGTTTTCTCTGCCGCGAATATTATGTCCCACCTTAAATAAAATGCTGGAAAATTTGTAAATATATACCTGTCTAGTTACATAGATAGATACGGCTGCTTATAATGAATATTATTGCAGAATTTTTAAATTTTTATCGTACCATGAAGATATTTTTTTTCGTAATTTTTTGACAGCAAATATGAAGTTATTCGTCGAGATCGCTTTACAGTTACTACTGCTTTTTCACAAGGTGAAAGTTGTTTCTTGCTTTTTTGTAATTAAGTCGCATATATTGAAATAGATCTTGTTTACTACTTATTCGATTTATCATGCTATAAAAACGCAGTGCAATGTCGATCAAATCATTGTTCTGACCTTATTTTTGGACGTATTTCTTTCACCGATAGCTTATTTTCTTGTTTAAAAATTCATTTTTAAGAACAAAAGGTGAAATGAATCATTTTTTATAATTTTTTAAAGACGCATTTGATTTGCATTTTGATGTGAAAAATAAATTTTTAAAATTTTATCCTTTTATAGCTCAAAAAATGCTCATTCAAAAGTAAAACTTTGTTGAACAAACATAGACTGCACTTGATAGACTGGATTATAAGTCGGATATGTAGTGTAAAAGATTTATTTCAATATATTCGACTATATTTGAAAAAAGTGAGATAAGCTAAAAAATTGTTTTTGAAAAAAAACTTTAAAATAAAATTTTTTTGTTTTTTTCCGTGTTTAGAGACCGCAAATCAATAGGAAAAGCAGTAAGGAAACTCTAAAGTTGGTCTAGCCCGACTATGGAATACCCTAAACCTACTCTCATATTTAAATATAAATTGATATGCTTAAATAAATATAAATAACTTCTTATTTTTTTCAAAATTCATGTATCCCTGACAGCAGGGGCGCAACCAGGATTTTTTTTTGGGGGGAATTTTATCAAATGTAGAACTTATATATAAAAACGATTTTCAGTAATTACAGCGGCTGTGTTGTAGCGGTTAGTGTTCAAATTTCAGGCTTGGCCAGCACAATATTTTTTTTTCCAAAGAAAAATTAAAATGGTCACTTTTAGGGCATTTTGTCCGTATAGAAGGTGAACAGCAGTAGTAGCGGTTGTTTTAAAATAACCTTGCTTCAACATTGTTTAGGATCTGTTCGGCCAAAATATTTTGCAAGCACCAGTTGTACGCCGTTTTATGGACTTTTTTCTTGTTCGGCAGTTGTACAAAGGTTATAAGGCTTGATCTAAAATATTTTCATTTTTACTCGGATCCCATAGGTTCAGCAAAAATACAATTTTTTTTCTCCCCACACATTAAAAAAACAAAAATACCTATAAAAAATTTCTCTATTTTTGATAATAGCAATTTTCTCTTTTTCAATTAAAATTTCCTTCAATTAGAATACATTTTCACAATTGCAAAGAAATATTTCTTCACTTGTGGGAAATGGAAATATTTCAATATCTCTAATAATGATAAGTATTTTTCTCGCACAGAAAATTCTCATTTAAAGAGAAAAATTTATGCAAAATTAAAATTTTTTCCTATCTTTTCATAAAAAATTCACTATGTCAAGTATTTCTTCAATATAATTAAATCTTTTCTCAAAAATAAAAAAGTCTTATTCTCTTAAATCGACATCTAATATATAAAATTCTCTAAACGGTGTTAGTGTATGAACTCCTCCTAAACGGCTGGACCGATTTAAATTAAATTTTTTTTGTACACTTGGTAGGTATGAGAATAGGTCGTAAAGTATTTTTCACCCTCTTCCCGGCGAGGGGCGTGGCACTTTTTCAAGAATACAAATTTATCGGTTCTACTATCGTCTATAAGCCACACATCAATGAAACTCGGTACGAACTTACTATTGAGTCGTGCCCTTAGACTATCAAATTTGAGCGATCTTTGGAAAGGGGGGCAGGGCACCGCCTTTAAAATTACATTTTTTGATATCGGATAGATTTGGAACTAAATGTCGTAACAATGAAACTCAGTATGAAGCAACTGATTGGCCGGGTCTTTCAATTATAAAATAAACACGGGCTTTGGAAAACGAGGCGTGGCTCTGCCCATACAATTGAAATTTTGGATACAGAATAGCATAGAAGTAAAAGTAACAGAACATTTAACCTCAGAATGGAGTTACTATATGGTGGTGTCCTGCTAATGGAATGCTAGAATGGACTTTGTGCGATGGGTGTGGCTCCACCCATATAAGACATATTTTTTTTTAAATTGAATCACTTTGGAAATAATAGTCACATATTAAAGAAACTCGGTTTGGAGTAACTATTTAGTGATATTCTACTACTCCGAAATAGTCGCAAGCTAAAGCGGGTATTGGACAAAGGATACGGTTCCGCCCTTAAAAGACAGTTGTTTATATTTAAAAGCTTTGAAAATAATGGCCACAGAATATTGAAACTCAGTGTGGAATTACTCTCTGTTGATGGCCTTCTATTGGCAAACTGGAACATACATTGGATAAGGACGGCAGCAAAGCGCCGGGTACCAGCTAGTATTTTTATATATTTCTTTTTCATGGAAGCTTTTTATCATTTTTAGGGAGTTTTTAGTATCACATTTAGAGAAAAGCATTCTCTGGATCAAACTCTATAAGTTTTTTCTCTAAATATTATGGCATTTAGAGAAAAAACTTATAGAGTTTGCTCCAGAGAATGATTTTCTCTAAATATTATGGCATTTTATCTTATTCCGAGAAACTTTTGCAGTGCAGTGCTGAGTGCAGTGAAAATTTTTCTGCCTGGCACTAGCTTTAAAATTCGTCCTTTAGTGAGTACTAATTATGCTCAATTCCGAAAGTACAAAACGCTAAATTTTTGACACCTTGGGATGAAAAAATAGAGTCTGAATTTGAAGAAATCGTTTGAGTCCCTTTCCACCAAAATTGCCGATGAATTTACCTCTAATATCGACTTCTATTGCCTTATTCGTAATCTTCCATTGGATTTTCAAAATCAGTTTCATGAAAATCCCTCAAAATTGCGCATATATTATCCGATTTTGGAAAAGTGTAGAAAAGACATATCGTTAAAAAGTGTAGTTAAAAATATATTATTTCGATTTAAGTCAGCATTTGCTTGGATAAGTAATACCGTGTAACTATAATAGTCACTGGACGGACGGTAAAAAGAAAAATCAAACCTACATCTTTTTACTTTATAAGCCATAATTCCTTAATATCGGATAATGTTTAACAATTTAGAGAAATTTTTATGAAACGGATTTTGGAAAATACGATGGAAAATTAGAAATTATGAATTTTTTCTCGAGTTTCGGAAGTGACTGAAGTATTATTATTTATTAAGTTTTGTAATGAATGACTTGTCATATTCACTATAAACTTAATTCTGTAGAGTTTGTGTTATCGATGTGAGAAAACAAATTTTTTTGCATAAACTTTTGTTTTTCTTCAGAATGCATACCAAAAATAAGCAAAAAACTAAAGATTTTTATGGTACACATATATTAAATAAACAAATTTTTGAATTTTTTGTGTTTACAATCTCTTTTGAGACTCCAAAAAATCCATATTTCGTCATTTTCCACAAGAGGTTGTTTTAAATACCTGTACAATATGTATTTTTCATGATATTTACATGAATTTGAATTTATTGGAAAATTATTGAGCTCTTCTTTCTTCGGTTTAACCAAAATTTAGTGCCACAATTATATAAAATGTGAGAAATCGATATTCAAAAGCTTCCTTCAGCTCAATTATTATTTAATTGCAATAATAACTGTTCGATTTTGGCAAAACTTGGTGGTTATATATATATTGGTGGGTACTTATGGGTTTTTAGGTACGCAAAATCAATTTCCGGTAACCAGTTTTTAGTGAAATGTAGTACTCAGCTTTGATTAAACAACACCATACCATACACCAAAAGAATGAAGAGCTCAGTACTTTTCCAATAATCTTAAATGCGCTTGAATACCAAGAAAAATAAATTTTTTATAATGTTTAAAAAAATATTTTATAGTTTTTAAGAGTACCTCTTACTTTTGAGTCGATGACCGGCTCACTTTTTTTTTCTCCATACAAAATCAACCCGGCTTAATGTGCAGTCTGAAGAATAAAATATGACTTAGTTAGTAAATTATGCATCAACCAGAATCGATTTGAAATATACATTTGGGGTTTTCACTCATTTCATAGAACGTGTGATTGCTTTTCATGTACCTCACTTTGATTAAATTCTATTTTGCTTGGTACTAAAATAATTTTTGGGGGGGGTTTAAACCCCGAAACCCTTCCTTTGGTTGCGCTTATGCCTGACAGATTTTAACAGGTTTCACTAATGTGGGTTGTTTGGGAGTTGGTGTTCGTGGGCGGGTGAGTTTTGATATAAAATCCTCCCATACCAAGTTTAATCCCTGTAGGTCATATATAAACCTTTTTATAGTATTTTCAATATTGTGTTGTATGGTTGTATGGGAGGTGGGCGTGTTTATTAGCGAATTATGGCCATTTTTTTGTATATGGCTTAGTCTTAGGCTTGCCCGTCGACGGATTCCCAAAATATTCGATAGTGCAGACTCTTGGGTGAATGTGAACATGTGTACCAAGTTTCATGTAATTATTTCAACTCCTACTTCTTATCCTGTATTTACGGACAACACACAGACGGACGGACAGGGCTTAATGGACTTAGGAGGTAACTCTGATCAAGAATATATACACTTTTATATACCGGACTCGCTTATTTCAAGGTGATACAAACGTTTGCTTAAAGTTAATATACCATGACCTTTCAGGTTTAGGGTATAAAAATGGTGAGATGCCGTGTACAAAAACAGTGGCGCATTGTGTTATCTGACTCAAATCCGTTACATCGCCCAGTGTTTCACCAGGGCTGTAAGAGATTGCAATCATTTCGTGTTGCATTCTTTGAAATTGCAATCATCGAAAAAGCTTTTTGATTGCAGTACTTATTCAATTGCGTGTTCAAGAGTTAAGAAACATTAAGTCACCATTCATATTGAATGATTTTGTTTTATAAATTACTTTGAGCAACCATAACTTGATTTCATTGTCACCATTCCCAATTAATTATGATTTGACTTTTGAATGCTTTCAAGTTACACAAATTTGAAAATTTCTACGCAATATACTTAAGCAAAAATGTGTGCTGATTCTGAATACTGAATTCCGTTTCGTTGCACACCACAACCAGTTTTTTCAGATAAAAAAAATGCAATCAAAGGATTTGAAGACACAGCTGACTTGAAGTGACTTGAATGCAACCAAATTCCACAGAAATGAATGAGAGACTGCAATCAAATTACTAAAAATGATTGCTGATTTCAAATGTACAAGTCACAAGAACTGAAAAAGAATTATGTATTGCAATCAATTGCAATAAAATCAAAAGACTTACATCGTGAAATGATTGCAATCTTTATAGCTCTAGAGACTGAAAGATACAGAAGACATGTAAAAGAATTTGTATTTCAATCAATTTCAACAAAATCAAAAGACTCAAAACGTGAAATGATTGCAATCTTTTACAGCACTGGTTCACTGCATTGATCTAATAGGAAATCAATGAAATTGAATCTAGTTTTTTGATTCATGATTACACATCGTTACCACTTGAAAAAAAATTGTCTTATAATATTTTTGAGCAAAGATGCTCTTTACGAATTTATAAAGAAATATTTAAAGAACAAAATGTTGGTTGCTATCAAACTATTATTCGTTATTATAAAATTTATGTTAAGAAGTCATTAATTCGATAATTTTGATTTTTTTCAATATATACTGGTTGTACAAAGTACCTAGATATGGAATTTTAAAAGGTTAAACTTGTCTGCCATAACTCGACCATGGGTCAACGCAAAGAGTTAAAGAGCTAAAACAACTTAATTTCAAATTTAAATTTAAATTAAAATTCAAAATTTAAATTTTCTTTTAAAAATTTTAAGAATTTTCACAATGCTCTTAAAGATATTCAATCAATCTTAAGCATGGATACATTGTTAATGTACTAGTTTTGTTTGAAAAGAATGTCTTTAAATGCGCTTATTTTCACTTTCGTTTCTTTTTCTTTTTTGAGAAGTTATTATTTTTGAAGACACGTTTAAGTGAAGGAATTTTTTAATGCTTATTGTACAAAAATTTCTTGAAGAAGCTTAACACTTGCTAGTTTTATTAGCATTTAGTTCTTAGTTCTTATCCTTTTAACCTTCACTTATTAAAGGATAGTTCTTATACTTTCAATCTTCACGTAACGTAGATTTTGCCAGAAATTTGTATGTTTTTATGATTTCAAGTTATGATTTATTTATGACTATTTTAAATCACTGAAACTTTAGAGTACGGATTCTTATCCTTTTTTTTAATTTATGTATGTATTTAATTTGATTTATGTATGAAATTAACAATATTCAGAAAACTTGCACAAACCGTTATGCTTCAGAATATAAAGCCACCGTTGAACGCGTTTCCGTCTCCTGAGTAGCTACGTTCGAGTCCGATTTCGCCGTTTTACAATATGTTTTTATTTCGTATTTGTGTATTTTTTACAAATTTTTGTTGCTTTTACAATAACTCAACAATTTGCTGAACTTTAATATTGATGGTGTGATTGAAAGGTGTGTGTACCATAGTGGACGATGTCACACTAACTAAATGGAAAAATCGCTTAGTCTTAGCTTAAATACTAAGATTTAAGTTCGCTTGCAAGTTATTATGAAGATTCGTGCATGTGAACGCGTAAGGAAACCATCAAGCAGTGAGCAATAACAAATACAACAGCGGTAACAAAAAAATTTGAGCAGCATCTTCAACGCGTGCGCAGCATCTTCACTAACGCGAACTAGACGGATGCTCGATAGCTTGAAGTCAATAGCTAGTCTTACGTAGCTATTCTGTGCAGCATATGATGTCTGTAGCTGCTACCGGCTTAAAACAACGCTCAGCGCCCTAACCGGCTTTTAATGTTTAGCTTTTTGGTTTGGTAATGCAGCGATGCAGTGTAATCGCAATGGTTTGCCAAAAAATTTAACTTACCTAAACAACAAAAAAAGATAGTCTTAAGTCGGTCTAGCCCGACTATGAAATACCCTAAACCTCCTATATTATTTAAATATAGGGAAGAGGTGCGTAAGTTGAACACGTCCATAAGTTGAACACTATGCATTTATGACATTTCCGTCGATGTCAACACTGGTATTTCAGCTGTCATCTTCTTTCTTTTTGTAGACTTCAATTTTCCAGTGATTAAAAAGAAAATAAACGTATACATACAGCTTCGACAAATATTGTATTCAAAATGTATGAATTTGTGAAAAATTTTGAATGGAAAGTGAACCATTTTAAGGTGTTCGTCAATTCAAAAGGAACTCATTATTTTTTCTTTATTAAAACAATGAAATATAATGTTGAATTGAATTGGAAGAAATAAACTTTGGCAATCAGACATTTTTACTTGCAGTTTCGTGTTTATTTTTTTTTTGTGATTTTGATGGAGTGTTCAACTTACAGACAACATTTTTTTTTTCCACTTTCAGGCTTTCCAGAAGAATGCTCATAATTTTTTTTGTTTTGAAAGTAATCCAATCAGTTTTGATGTAGAATTACGGCTTACAGCGCAGTATGTATGAGGTCGTTTTAACAAATTTTTTCAACGCCATGAAACGTTTTTGACCAATAGTTTAGGGTATACCTACAGCCTTTAATACTCATCGTTCAAACATACTATATATACTAAAATATCAGATAAATCCTGCGCTAAACGAATATCTAACTTTGGATTTTGTAACTATTATATTTAAGTAAAAAAATAGCAAAATCTAAGAAGAAAAGTGATATTTTTATATAAGAATATAAATCATTAGCTGTTTATTGTGTGCCTTCTGCTTTCTTTGTTTTGTTTCGTTTTTTTTTGCTTAGATTGTATTTCTTTGTACGAACTGATTCACAGCATTTTTTCTTTGCTCAACGTAGAGGGCGTTGGGTTTTGTATACTAAAGAGACAAAGTAGAAAAGTTTACTACTTTAATGGAGTTCTACGTCTACACTTACGATACTGTCGAAACTGTTTCTTTATTCAGCAGAGTTGTAGCTAATGACATGTTCTTTCGAACAGTATAATAACACGTGAAAAATATTCATTTGGAGATAAGTTATGGCCAAAGAAGCTAAATGTGATCAACTTACGGACCTTTCCCTTACATATATACAAATACAAATAGAAATAACTTCCTATTTTTGTTACAAACTCATGTTTTCTTTATAGAACTATACAGGTTTAAACAATATGGGTTGTAAGGGAGGTGGGCGTGTTCGTGGGCGGATTGCGCACATTTTGTGTACACTTTTTAGTTTTGATAGAACGTTCTCATATATCAAGTTTCATCTTTGTAGCTTATAAAGTGGTGGTTCAATTTTAAGGGACGATGTTGATTTTTAATAAAACACAAATTGCCTAGGAAATTATTGTCATTTCTTTTTATTATGATAACATAACATTTTTATTATGATTGGTATGGTTCAATTATGGTACAAAATATCGGCCAAATGGCCGCCGCGACCTCGGCGGCACACCTCCATCCTATGGTCCAAATTTTCGATGACGCTAAGGCATAATTGACGCTATGCCGTTAATGTGCCGAATTATCTCATCCTTTAGCTCTTGAATTGTTGCTGGCTTATCGACGTACACCTTTTCTTTCAAATAACCCCAAAGAAAGTAGTCAAACGGTGTCGAATTACATGATGTTGGGCGCCAATTGACATCGCCACCACGTGAGATAACACGACTATTGAATTTGTCGCGCAAAAGAGCCATTGTTTCGTTAGCTGTGTGGCAAGTGGCACCGTCCTGTTGAAACCACATATTATCCACATCCCTATCTACCAATTCGGGTCATGAAAAGTTCGTTATCATCTCACGATAGCGAACACCATTCACAGTAACTGCCTGACCGGCCTAATTTTGGAAAAAATACGGCCCGATGATGCCGCCAGCCCATAAACTACACCAAATAGTCACTCTTTGTGGGTGCATTGGTTTTTCGACAATCACTCTTGGATTATAATTCGCCCTAATGCGGCAATTCTGCTTAATGACGAATAATTAGAGGTGAAAATGTGACTCATCACTGAAGATGATTTTCTTCGAAAATTGCCATTTCTTGCCACCATTCTGAACATAAACGACGCCTGAAATGGACAAGAGGCTTTAGTTCTTGAGTCAATTGCACCTTGTAAGCGTGTAAATGCAAGTCTTTATGCATAATGCTCATCAACGAGGAGCGTGAGAGGTGCAATTGTTGGGCACGATGACGAGTTGAAGTGGACGCTTCTTCAGCCAGACTTTCGAGAACAGCAGCAATATTTTCTGCTGCACGAGCTGTACGAGCATGCACTGGTGTTTTCACATCTCCTACAGACCGGGTTTGCTCAAAACGATTAAATTGACCGAAAAAATCACGAAGTGCACGATATGCATTTTGGTTTGAACGCCCATTTTCATAATAAGCCTGAATAACTTTAACGTGTTGCTCGATTGTATATCTTTCCATGGTTCAAATTGAGTTAGTCTGAAATTGAGAAATGTCAAATGAAATGCAGAAAAAACTTGACGTTTAGGTGTGGTTGACATTCAACATAGGCCCTTAAAATTTAACCACCCCTTTTATATAAACCCCTTTATAGAGTTTTTACTATAGTTGGTTGTATGAGAGGTAGGCATGTTGATGGTCGGATAACGCCGATTTTTTATGTACTCTTTAGCTTCCATATAATTTGCTTCCATACCAAGTTTTATCTCTGTAGGTCAAATATAATAGTGTTTTATAGTGTTTGTAGGCGGATCACGCCCAGTTTTTGTGCTTGTCTTATATTTTATTTAAAACACAAACAAATCAAATTTCTGTAGCTTTAACACAACTGTCTATAAGGCAGTGAAGAGCACAATTTAAATTCTCAAGCACACGTGTTTGGAAACAAAATGCTGCTTGCGCGACGTCGACACACGTTCACTATAGGCAGAAACACATAGAAGGCATGCTTGCATCAAAGCATCTGACGTTTAATTCGAAATCACGTAAGCTTATGAGGCAACGCATAAAGAAAGCATGCACGCATCAAGCATCATTATGCATGCTTGAAGTTGGTGATCTTTGAACTTTTCTCAAGCATCAAGGCATTGGCAGCTAGGATACAGCTGATTTTGTTTATATTTGACATTTTCTTCTTATGTTGTAATTGTTCATGCATGGCTGCTATGTGTTTTAAAAAGCATGCCTCAAAAGTCTCGAAGCATGCATGCCTTCTATGTGTTCTAGCCTTATAAGCTACTTCGTGTGGCTTACGATCGTGTGCATTCGGCTGTTGCTTTGCTTTTATTTTGGCAGCAAATCAAGTCATTTGCTTTTCAGCATTTGTTAACATAACATCTCTTTGCGCAATTTTTTAAAATATAGCGAGAAAAAACGTAAAATTGATCTTTGCTTTATACACAATCCAAAATATGTGATAGTATGTGTGTGCCCATCACTGCTATTAAGTGATTTCAATTCGTATCGGAGGGAGGCGTGTCCTTGGGCGGATTCCAAAAATAATCAATAGTACAGATCCTTGCGTTCATGTGAACATTTGTACCAAGTTTCACTCAATTATCTCAACTTCTGCTTATCCTGTGTTTACGGACAGCACACAGATGTCCGTAGACGGACGGATATACGGACGGACGAGCGGACATGAATAGCTCGACTCACAAGGTGACGCTGATCACGGATATATAAGGTGTTACAAACGTGTGTACAAAGTTGGTATACTCTGACCTAACAGGTTAGGGTATAACAATAAATAAATATTTTATGACTTCGGTTTAGGTGCAAAAGCTAAAGACATGGTAATATTGACACTAAATGACACTTCAACTAAGCACTTCAGGTTGTGCTGGTAGACAATATCGTGCTCTAGCTCGCATTGGGTCAAGATGAATAAGAAGTGGATGAACTCGACGATTCCGGAAGTTTTCGGATTATAATGAAAATTTGCGCAAACACAGGCAGTAGGTTAAAAGGACATGCACCGAAAAAAGTAATAAATGCTTTTATTAAGTTTGCTTAAAATTATTATGTCTACTTTAATACAAAAGTACTTCAGATTTTAGGGTGTCCGAACTCAATGCGTAATTCATTACATTACAAACTAAGTCACAAAACATAAATTTAAATAAAAATGTTAATTCTTCTTGACTATTCGATTTTTTTTTTCTCTCATGCACTCCGACATCTTCAAAAGATGTTGGTTAGTTTGGCATTGCGAAAATGGTCGCTGTGGCGTTTATTATTTATAAATCATGTTAGTGTTGTAAGATTGATCGCACGAAAACAAAATATCATAAGGTAGGCTTTATGTTTGAAAAGATGATGCCTTCAATTTGTTGGTTGCCTTGCCACTTGAGGGTGGCATTCAAAAGAAGACATATGAAACTGGTCTCTGGTATCTTAGTATCAAGTCAGTTGATTTTAATTTTGAATTAATGACGAGTGAGTACTTGTGGCAGATAATTCAAGACAAGGCAAGGCAAGACAGCTAAAACCATGCTGACATGACTTGTTCTTAAACTTGTAATAAAATTAACTACAATCAAATGTTAACATATACACAGTCATTAGGTCCTCATTGTGCGAGGCATAGTGGATAAATGTCAATGAATATTAGTTGCATTTTATCTGCTGTCAGATATAACAGGGTAGAAGTATTAAGCAAAAAATACATTGCTGGTATGTTCTTCTCGCAAAGAGTAAGTAAAGCTATCATCCATTTAAACTAGCTAGATATAACTTCGACTTGGCCAAAGTTAAAATACCCCCACGGCTGATTCGTGAGGGTAAAAAAACTAAACACAAAACTAACACAAAATAATTGTTACTTTTGACCTATAAAGTAAAAGTAAAAAGTAACCTTTATTTTTCCCCAAAAAAAAATACAAGGCAAAAAATAACAGTTAGCTTTTAATTTCTAAAGAATCAGTCGAAAATGTAAAAGCACTTTCGTGAGCTGAGTTATGGACTAGCTGCAGTTGCATTCTTAAGGTACTTTTCTTAGCTTCGGGACATTTTTTGGCAAGACAATAACGATTCGGCAGTCTTAATTATTTCACTTTCTACACTTCTTGTTTTTAATTTTATATAGCTTTAACTGTTTTGCATGTTATCAATAACCTCTCAAGTTTTTGATAACAATCAACGTTATGATATGCTCTTTCAAATTAAGCTTTAAGCTAGGATTCGATATTCAACAAAAAAATATGCACAATTGTTATATTTTGTTAAGTAATGTTCAACATTCCAAGCATAAAGAAATAAAATTTCCGTGCATACTTGTAGGATGAAAATCAAATGGTACAGTACGGATCAAATGGTACAGTACGTTCTTCAGACATGGTGTGTGTCTGTGGAATGCAATACACGGACTAAAACTCGTTGAATATTAATTGCATTTTGTTTGCTAATTTGTCATATGCCTATGTGGCGTAGTGATAGGGGCTTCTGACTCTTATGAGATGCTTAATAGAGAGCCTGGGTTCCTATTCCCGCTGGCGACGATAATTTTTTTAAAATTTTCATATGAATTCAAAACGTTAGACTAGCGTCACGAATAAGAGACCTTGAAATTTCACTCGCCGCCAAAGAAGTTTCACTTCAATAATTTTTATTAAAAATATTGCACAGCACTTCAAAATATAGGCAACAAACTCATGAGAGAATCCCTTAGTTGTCCGCTGCCAAGAAATATTTGGACCTATTCGGCACAATCTGTTGTGTAAAATCTGTTATGACATTTAATGCAATTAATTTAATTAATTTAATGATTTAGGTTTGTTAACTCATCTCAAAAGTATAATTTCTTTAACATCAGGTTTCGTAACCAGAGAGTTGTGCACAAGTAAAATAACTCATCTCATTTATATCGGAAAAACCTTGAATTTTTAAGGGTTAAAAGTAGAGCTTCCAGTTTCACATGAGCACGTGTTACACGTGTTTACGTGTTTTTAAAAAAAATCAAGTGAAAAGACGAACCTCAACTACACGAGTATTTTATTCACGAACTACAGTTGAGGTTCGTATTATTCTATAGAGCTTATATTTATGTGGTTGTATGGGAGGTAGGCGTGGTTTTCATCCGATTTAGCCCATTTCTGAACTTGATCTTTGCTTTTTAAGAATAGCTAATAGCTAGATAATATAAATATCTAGCTTGAATACAATAGAAATAGCTTGAAAATTATGGCTGTAATCGTGTCCACAGACAGACAGACGAACTTGGCTAAATCGACTAGAGTAGTCATGCTGATCAAGAATATATATTCTTTTCTATACCTACCACGCCTACTTATGGACGTTACACACGGCATAACAAAATTAATATGCTCCTTACATAGTACGCGTGGAGGCATAAGTATGCTTAAAATGTAAATATTAACTTATATATATATTTTCTTAGTCATATTATTTTCTTGTTTGCACAATCATCTGTCAAATAACATTTTTGCCATTTAATTGAGCAGGCAAGTCTATTGAGAAACAAAGCTTAAAAAAAATAAGATAATCTACACAACGTCTTTTGATGCTGTCAGCAAACTTCTGCCAGTAGCGTTCCCGCTTATAACCTATGCATAGTAAATTATGTTTGTATTTAATACGTCGAGAGATACTGCCAAATACCCTGCAGCATAAATAATAAGGCAGCAGCTTAATGATAAATTCATTAAATTTTTGATTGAAACCAAGCGGCTAAATTGTTACAAGCTAAATTTTCAAGCAGTCAAGAGGCATAATGTATCGACGCATTCCATTCGCAACACCAAGAGTTAGGTTAGGTCAAGTACATATAACCGGAAATCAAGACACACTCGTCAATAAATCACAAATTATCAATAAATATTTGTCGGATTAATAAAAGAAAAGAAAAACATAATATCAGCTGTTTCCATAATCAAAACAGTAGACTGTTGTATAAATGTTTGTTCGATCTTTTCTTTTTTAATTTTATAGATATTGGCCCAAAAACCTATGCAAATGTCTTAAAAACCTCGCTTAGTGCATAATACTCTAGATCAGGAGTCTCCATAATACGACCCCCGTGCCAAGTCCGGCCCGCGTTCCTGAGTGTTCCTGATGTGCCTTGTATCTGGACGACATTTAATTTATTATAATAAATCAAATCAAAGAAATTAATCTAAAAAATAATGAGATGTTTTATGTAACGACTAAAAATTCAGCAATCCATGTAATAAAATTATTAAAATTATGAAATAGTTGATGAGATTTATGTAGCTGTGACTTTCCAATGACAATTGAAGTTAACTTAGATCTGTGAACTGTTTTTGGGTATTTTATTTTGGAAAGAGTTTTTTAAAAAAGTAACATATCAAAAGTAGAAAACTATCAACGAGGAGATTTATGCAACTGATCAAACTTTGTGAATTTAAGAATATTTTAAAATTCCACCAAGATTGACATTTCATTTTAAAAGTATCGCTAAATTACGTATCAATCATTTCCATTTGAAGTCCTGAGTCAAAGGTTTCTATATCAGTGAGAAATTAATTTTGGAATATCTTGATGTTATTTGCAATTGCGTCAATATCAGAAAAGCGCGTCTAAACATTAATTTTGAAAGCTCCACGAACTTCAATTGTAAAATCAACGAGATATGGAGTTTCAGTTTGCTGAATACATGTTTCACATCGTCATATGAAATCAAAAATGCCCTTAGTTACCAAAAATTCAAAATTAACTTTTTGCTTGCCGATTTTCTTTACAAAATTAACCTGAAAAAATGTTTACAATTTTGTTTTTTGTTTCAATTTAGTTCAATTTTTTAAATTTCATCAGTCAGATACTTCGTTTTATCTGCATTTATTGCAGGACCCATTCAACTCGACTCTTTTTCTAGCCTCTTTAATGCCGCTGCCGTTCAGATCAGCAGCTCAGATGATCTTCTCCATGACTATAGAAAAAATCACCTTGTCTGAAACCTCGCTTGGTATCCAACGGAAGAGAGAGGTCCTTCCCCATTTTCACTCATGGTGTTGTTCAGCGTCATCCTGCAAAGACGTATTAGCTTCGCAGGAATACCATATTCAGACATGATGGAGTATAGGTGACTAAGTATTGGACTGTCGAAGGCAGCTTTGAAATCGACAAAAAGATGTTGTGTGTCAATTTGTTTTTTGAGTTTCTTTTCCAAGATTTGTCGGAGCGTATAGATCTGGTCGATGGTGAAATTTTCAGGTTTAAAGTCACACTGATAAGGTCCAATCAGTTGGTTGACGATGGGCTTCAGTCTTTCACACAATACGCTCGACAGGACCTTATATGCGATATTAAGAAGGCTCATCCCATGGTAGTTGGCGCAAATGGTGGGATCGCCTTTCTTGTAGATTGGGCAGAGCACACTGAGGTTCCAATGCATTCCAGATGGCATTCTTCCGACCATATTCTGCATAGAAGTCTGTGAATGCATTTAAACAGAACTTCGCCACCGGTCGTAAACAGCTCAGCCGGTAGGCCATCGGCTCCTGCGGCTATGTTGTTTTTAAGCCGAGCTATAGTCATCCACAATTGGGGTTTCCGGGATATCATCTCCACTGGCGGGATTGTTGTCAGCCTCGCCATTTAAAAGTCTAAAGAAGTGCTCCCTCCATAACATCAGTGTACTCTGGATATCTGTCACTAGATTCTCATTTTCATATTTGCAGGAAGAGGCTCCGGTCTTGAAACCATCGGCCAGGCGTCTTTTTTGTTCTAAAAATTTTCGAGTCTCATTCCTATCGCCATGCATCTCAATTTTATCACACTCACGCATTTCCGCCTCTCGTTTTTTTCGCCTGAAAATGCGTCTCTCCTTCCTCCTCTTCTCTTGGTATCGCTCCATAACAGCACGCGTTACAACCGACTGCAGGGTAGCTTTGTAGGCGGCGTTCTTCTCTGCAGTGGCGTAGCGACACTCCTGGTCGTGCCAATGGTTGCGGCGATGGCGGTGGTAGCCTTTTACCTCTTGGGCAGCCGCACGCATAGAGTGGGATATGTGCGTCCATTGTGCGCATATAACGTGGATCGGAGGAGTGCTTTCTTTAAGCCGGAGTGAGAGTCGAGTAGCGAAGTCTTCGGCTGTCCGTTTTGCCTGCAGCTTGTCGACGTCTAGCTTTCTTTGTGTAGGATTGCAAGCATTCTTAGCTGCGACAAGATAATGATCCGAGTCTATGTTAGCACCACGGTTCGTGCGTACGTCTAGTACACTGGAAGAGTGCCTTTCGTCAATCAAAACGTGATCAATTTGGTTGCTTGTTTTTTGATCAGGGGACAGCCAGGTGGCCTTATGAATATTGAGATGCTTGAATCTAGTGCTACTAAAGACCATGTTTCGTGCTACGGCGAAGTCAATCAACCTCATTCTGTTATCGAATGTGTTGCGTGCAGGCTGAACTTTCAGAGTGTTGGACCAAATATGTTTTCCTTACCCACCTTGGCGTTGAAGTCACCAGGCACGATTTTTATGCGTTTTCAAGGCGCTCGTTAAAACATTCTTTGGTCTCGTCATCTTTTTCTTTTGCCTGAGCGTGCACACATATTGGGCTAATGTTAAAAAATTAGCCTTGAAGCGGATTATGGCAAGTCGTTTGTTCACAGGAGTGATGCCGTATTCTCTTTCCAACTACAAATCCGCATTCAAACTCATGCTTCTCCGCATGGCCGCTGGAGTTGATGATATCACAGGATGCTTGCCGTAAACCACCGTCTGTTCCATCTCATTTCTTGGATTGCAGTGATATCAGAATTTTTACTTAGTTTTTTATTCATAGTAAAAATTTACATAAAGTTATGTAAGAGCCGCGTAAACTATAAGTAAACGAAATTATCTTTAAGCTGGATATTTATAAGCTAAAAGTAACAAAGAATGGATTGATGCAGTTGAATTTCAAAATTATTGACAATAAAGTGCATCATCCGTTCAAAAAGCGAACAGAAAGAATTATACTGTGTTTATTTATAGTATTCTCTTGGGAACGCAAAGCCATAGGATTTATATGCGTTTTATTTTATTTCTGTAGCTCACAGTTAATGCCTTTATTGTGCTTTCGCTATGGGAGGTGGGCGTGTTCATGGACGGATGTATTTGTAAGCTCTTGTTTCTTATAACAATTGGTGAAACGCGAGGTATAATAGATGCGTTTGTTATATTTTTAGTTGAATTCTGAGATGAATTGTTGTCATCTTCGATTTCGACGTCATTATAAAGAACCTCGAAGTTTGATGATCATTTATTTTTTATGGTTGGTTCTTTTAATTGTTGGTTTCTTGCCATATTATCGAGAAGTATTATCGGATGTAGATATCTCGTCATCGTTTACAATTACCGAATTGAGAGTTCATTCAACTAACAGAGATTAATGAGTCTCATGCAACACGAAGCACGAATTGTTAATAGTTTGTTATAAAGATATTGAGTTATAATTATGTATGTATAAAAAAATATTTTTTTAAAGTTATTCAAAAAATTTGTATACAATTTTTCACAACGTTCTCGATTGAGCTTTTGTTTCGAATGTTATAAATTTTAATGTGCTTTTCTTCTGCTAATTGCACTTTATTCATCACGATATCGTTAACTTTATCGTTGACCTTAGAAAGAAATTGATCACCTTTATCCTGATTAAGTCCTGTGTTATCTGATAAAAAGTAAACATAATGAAAAATAAGAACGGATCAAATATATCTGTTTTTAACTGTATTAAATAATTATGTTTACTTTGCACCGACGTCGACAACATTTCTTCGCGTTATGGTGTTCAATCAGCATGTTGAAGCCACATCACTTCGCCATCATGTGATTCTTGTGTTTAGCGCTTGCTGCTGGCTCTGATGAAAATTTAAAAATTTGGTAAAAACCTAGAACAATATCAAAATTAAATCATATAAAGAACTTACAATATTATTAGGTTCTTGCTTTCGCACAATTTTGCATTTCTGCATTTCTTCTGTTCAGTACCTGATAAGGTTTAGAACTTCCAAAAGTTAGGCTGCACAAATATTATAAGGAAGCAATCAATTTATATATGAAATTTAAATATTTGCTTTTTTAATTCCTAGTTTCTGTTCTGAGCAATTTTAATTTTCGATGTCTTTTTCAATGATAATGTCATTTCAATGCTCTTCTTCTTTGCCTTTCCTATTTTTACACCGTTCGGATACTTTCAGAATTTCACCGCTCACCCGGTGTAGAGTAACACCATTTATTAAACATTGACAGGGGCTTAAATGCAATAATAATGTACCACAATTTCATTGTTGGTGCAGTCAACAAGTATTTATTTCAGAGATTATGAATGCGAATCGCGATACTACAAACCTAAAATCTTAAGCGCCTACAGAAAAATAATTTCACTGCAATAAATTATTTCTTGCGGAAATATATTCCAATTTTAATTTTTTATACCCTAAACCTGAAAGGTAAGGGTATATTAACTTTGTGCAAACGTTTGTAACGTATAGAACGAAGCGAGTCCGGTATAAAAAAGTATATATATTCTTGATCAGCGTCACCTCGTGAGTCGAGCTATTCATGTTCGTCCGTCCGTCTGTCCGTCCGTCCGTCTGTGTGTATACACAGGATAAGAAGGAGAAGAGATAATTAAATGAAACTTGGTACACATGATCACATACACCCAAGGATCTGCACTATTGAATATTTTTGGAATCGACCCACGGACACGCCTACCTCCCATACAACGCAAAAATTTAAAACTGCATAACTCAGCTTATAATAAGCCTACAACAATAAAACTTGGTGTGTATGTATTTTATATTAACACAAAGATGTCTTCGAAAAATGGATGTAATCCGCTCACGGACACGCCCACCTCCCATACAACCAAAAAATTGAAAACGCAATAAATAAGCCTGTGTTTAACCTACACAGCTTAAATTTGGCACGCTTGTTTTTTATAACAAAACAAAGATAGTATTACAAAATGGACATCATCCGCCCACGGACACGCCTACCTCCCATACAACCCAAAAAGTTTAAAACTCAATAAGTAAGATTATGTTTGTCATAGAGAGATCAAATTTGGTATGTATGCATTTTATACCAAAACTAAGGTGTGTTCAAAAATTGAGAGTAATCTGTCCATGAACACACCCACCTCACATAGCGAAAGCACAATAAAGGCATTAACTTGGAGCAACAGGAATAAAACTTGGTATGTGTAAATTTTTCATCAACATGTAAGTGCATATAAAATATAGGCTTCATCCGCCCACGGACACGCCCATTTTCAATAATATTATTTTTTTTTTTTTTTGGAAAAGTAGGTTTAGGGTATTTCATAGTCGGCCTAGACCGACTTTAGGCTTTCTTTACTTGTTTGTATTGATTAAATTCATGAAATTAGTTTCTATCATAGAGAATTCTATTTGAAAAATGTTGCATTCTTATGAATTTGAATAGTGGTGACAAAATGTACTCAATTTTCGGTGGAGGGTATTCTGACATAAATTTCACATTTATCCAAATTCTAATGGATAAATAAAAATGATTTTCATTTCTCAGCAGCCAAATTTAACATAAAGATTTTCAAGTAGCTTAACTAGACCAGATTCAGTTTTTGCAATTTCTTCGTTTTTATTCAGCTTACCTGTTCTGCAAAAAAGTCAATTTAATAGAAATTGGAAAACTAGGATTACTTTTGGGAAAATTGAGAGTGATTTCAACAGTGTGAACAGTGGTTTAACAAACGGTTATTCCTATTATAGTGATAGTATATTTGGAAAAGTCCTTGACTCTAAAGAACATTAAAAAAGAGTTAACAGATGAATGTTCTGAAGATGATAGAAATACTGCAGAACTTTCAGGCAGCTATACTGATGATGTTGTGAGCAAATTTTACAGATGTTTTATATACACCTTAACATTGGAAGCTGGAGGAATATATAATACGAACATGTAATATAAATCCTCAAAGAACCAAACTTTTATTCGGGTTTGACCGCCTGAAGCGTTTTCTTACTTATTATAAAGCAAAACAGATAGGAAATCCATTTTGTTATAATAAAAATAAAATAATTTCCTGTTAATTATAGGTTTTACTTCTCAAGCCAATTAAAGAATTTTGATTTCCAAAGTGTGGAAACCCCTTAAGCAAAACAATTTTTAAGATTTGACTTGAATTTATAATTTTTCAAGTTTATTTATCATTACTTTATTTGCAATGTATTCATATATTTTAAATTCAATTTAATGATTATTTTATTTAAATTTAGTTATTTTAATGTTCAGCACAATTTTTTTTTCTGTAAAAAACCTACTTAGCAGCCTTGTCTGATGATCAAATCGAACTCAGCAAGATTATTATTAATGAGTTAAGTGAACTGAGGCTGTAGTCGAGAGATTTTTTTTACAGTTATTTTACAAATATCGTCAAAGCAAATTTTACGAACGGAGTTTTTGATGAGTTCTATTTTGGCTTGTATTGTTGTAAACATTGAAAATCATCATTATTAATAATAAAAAAAAAAAAATTCAGATGTGACACCTCAAACATATTTTTGTCATACCATACAAATTTATTGTACACACATATAATTTTTCAATTTACATAATTAACGTTACGCACCAAAAATTCTCTACCTCTAATGAAAACAATTATTAGGTATACTTACAGCTTGATGAGAAATATAGAACGAATATTTTAAATAAGAAATGTAAAGCCATTAGAGATGAGCCATCCGATGATTTTTCAAGATCGTCGTTTTTAGTGAACGTGATTTTTAAATCACCGTTTTTTAAAATAGTGACCGTTGCATGTATCTTATACCAAATAAAAAACAGTGTAACTAGATATGCATTGTCTTTTTTATAGTATTTCATAGTCGGCCTAGACCGACTTTAGACTTTCTTTACTTGTTTTTCATAATTCCTGTGGTTATTAGAACTATATTAGGGGCATTCCATCGTGACGTACACGACATTTGTACGAATTTTGCTTTGTTTAAAAGAAGCTTGTTTAAAATCGAAGTAATTATGAATTATTCTTTTACATTATTTTATTAATATAAGACCTCCCACACTTTCAAAAATAAGTTTTAGCAAATTCTCTTGATGGTTAAAAAAAAGGAAAATGATCAAATGTTGTGTGACGTACCCGACAATGAATTAATCAGTTTTGATGTCATATGGATTTATCACGAAAATTCAGCTAAACCGTAGTTGCCAAAAAAAATATGGATATAATAATGATAACACACATTTTGAAGACAACTATTCGAATTTAGAAATTAAGCTTAAAGAAAATGTATGAAAATTTATGAAAAGCAAGCGTGACGTACACGACATACTATGTGACGTATGCGACACGTACGAATTTAAACTATTTTATTGGTGTTTTTTACTTGGAATATTGATGTTTCGGCATCCATGTTGTGTTCTTGATTGTGAATTTCGTCTCCAATGTACTGCCGAATGTGAAAGTTTATAAGTCCGTGATGGGTTGCATGGCATCCATGGATAATTCTCATTGGCTTGTCACTATTACAAAAACTCTGTATCTTTTTTTCGATTAATATGCATACCAAGGTACTGAAATTCGGTAGAGGTATAGGTAGAATTATTTAAAATCGGGGTAAAGAAAGTAGGTGAGACTCAACAAAGGGACGTGTCACTATTAGAAAAACTCTGTAAGTTGATTTATATTGGTACAAGGATAGCAATTTTCTGAATTGATACATTTTTCAAAATATCTCTAAAACTGTCAAAGATTGAGGTAAATTATATATTTTTCATAAAAAGTTTTCTGTAAAGTTTTTATGAACAGTTTTCCATCATATAAGTAAACAGCAATTTTGAAAATTTAAGAGAGGATGAAAAGTTAAAGTCTCAAAATGTGTTAAAATTTTAATATTTTTCAGCTTTGAAGGCAAATATTTCGCAAACTAAGAAACATAATTCAACTTTGGGTTCACAAATTTAAATAAACTATATTTTAAACATAAAAAATTTTAACACGATCGATATCTGCCCCTGCATTATAAAAAAAATATAGTGGAATTATTGAAAAAAAATAAAAATTTTCAGATTTTTGCCTATAACTCCTAAGTTCGAACTGAAAATGAAAAACGGACACCATTTCTTAAATCTGCGTTTAAAATTCATCTGGAATTGAAAAAAATTTATTCTGCAACTTTTCTTGTTTCCCCATATGGTCCTTACGCAAAAACTTCCATTAACTTTGTGACGTACACGACAAACTATAAACTGTTAATTTTAAATATATGTATTAAAAATTAAAAAGTCTGAAGACTCATTAGTTTTGCAATTGTTGACACTATAATATGTATGTATTTATCATTGCAGTGATGAGCCAGAAAAAAGATTATTTACCATAAGGGCCCTAACTTATGTAGGTTCACTACCCCGTTGTTAAAAATCAGAAATGATGCTCTTTTTTTGTGCTAAAATATACCTCTTTGCATGGAATGCCCCATATATCCACCCACGAACCCGCCCACCTCCCATACAACCCGAAAATTTAAAACTATGTAAAAAGGCTTCTCTTTAAGCTTCAGGAAAAAATTTTTATACGTTTGTATATTATATCAAAACTAAATTGTGGAAGAAAAGTGGGCGTCATCCGCATAGGGACACACCCACCTTCTATACAACCCATAATAGTGAAAACTCTATAAATAGGCTAATATTTAAGCTACAGATCTGAAATTGGGTATATGTGTATATTATATCAAAACTGAGGCGTGCTAGAAATTGGCATCAACCACTGAAGAACACGCCCACCTCCCATTCAACCCAAAATCGAAAACTTTATAAAGAGGCTTGTATTTACTTTACAGGAAAACAATTTGATGTGAATATATTTTAGAAGTCATTAAAATAGTAAAATTATTTAAACCTCATACAAAAAGAGCTACAATTTAAAATTTTGTACCATTACGAATCGGCCGTGGGGATATTTTAACTTCGGCCAAGTCGAAGATATACCTTACTAGTTTTACATTATTTTGTAAGCGAGTGCTTACAAAAGTTGGCCGACCTTAAACAAATTTGGTGAAAAGGCTAGGCAATTAGAGAAATAGTTGTGCGCTGAAAACAGTAGAAATTGATAAAAACTTAGGGGTACCTCCTTGAACCTATTTTAAATTTTTATATGATTTTGTATGGGAGGTACATGCAAAAGTAACCCGATCCTATCGAAACTAAGTTAGAATGCTAGACAAATTGAGTTAAAGGTGTGAACTGAAAATTATAGAAATTGGTATGACCTTAAGGGTACTACTCTTGCACCTATATTATTAATTTTTTGAAACTCCAATTTTATCCAATTTTATGTTATTTACAATAGAAAAATAAAAAAACTTTTTAACAAAAAAAAAAACCTACTTCAAAATCACTAGAAAGTAAAAAATAATTTTAAATTACTTTTACCATTTATTTCTTGGTAAAATTTGTGTTTTTATAATATATATATTTATTTTTTATGATTATAAAAGCTTCTAGTCAGCGCTAATCATTGACGTAAAATCATGATTTTTTCGCCATCCCTACTCTATTTAAGACTTTTTTATTTGTAAATATCCTGCTTGGGTGACGCTGTATTAATTTGTAATCTTAATTTTTCTTAAATCTTAATTAAAATGCTATATGTGTGTTGCAGCTGCACAAAAAATCTGATTATATTAGCGCCGACTTCGAAGCTCTTATTATCATAAAAAAATAAATATATTTATTATAAAAACACAAATTTTACCAAGAAATAAATGGTAAAAGTAATTTAAAATTATTTTTTACTTTCTAGTGATTTTGAAGTAGGTTTTTTTTTTTGTTAAAAAGTTTTTATTTCTTTCTTTTTAGAGAAAATGATATATATTAAAAAAGTGTACAAATTAATTAAACACCAATTATTTATGCTCATAATATGGAAAATGCTTTTCTGTCGTTTCTTATTCTGGTCTTTGTCAGTATGTTTATCAGTACCTACTCTTGTATTTTTATCACTACCCCAATGTCAATATTGACTGAAATATAGTGTGTTAATAATAATGACACGCCTCTTTGTCGAGAATATCACACTCTTTGTCATAGTGTTTTCAATAGTTCTACCCATTCTTACAATGAATTTTACCACCCTTAAGTCAATATGATACAGTTTTTTACACACTGCCACACCCCTTAGTCGAATAACGCCCAATTCTTCGGTAGTAATTTGTAATAATTGTGCCTACGTCTGTACTTTTTCAGTTAGTAGTGTCAGTATTCGATTTAGTGTTTTCTAATATTGCCACACCCCTTTGTTGAATGACGCCCACTTTATTCACAATAACTTTTTATATGTGTGCCTACCTCTATACTAAATATCAGTACTCTAGTGTCAATATTATTCGCGATACAGTGTATTTTATATATTGCCACACCCCTTTATCAAACAAGGTCCACTGTATTGAAATTAATTGTTTTATAACTGTGCCTACCCCTGTAGTTAACTTTAGTACTCTAGTGTCAATATTATTCGAGATACAGAGTTTTTCTAATATTGCCACACCTCTTTGTCGACTAACGCCCACTTAATTGACTATTATTTTTTACCTACCCTTGCATTTTTTCTGTGAATTTTATTAACTCAAGTACTCTAGTGTCAATATTTACTGAAATACAGTGTTTTTCTTACAGTGACACGCCCCTTTATCGAATACCGCCCACATTACTGACAGTAATTTGTTATATTTGTACCTACCTTTGTACTAAATTTTAGTATCGTAGTGTCAATAGTAATCGAGATACAGTGTTTTTTTTTAATATTGCCACTCCCCTTCTCGATTAACGCCCATTTTTTTTTTACAAAAATTTTTAGTAATTTTTCCTACCTTTGTAATAAATTTCTGTACCCTAGTATCAATATTATTCGAGACACAGTAATTCTCTTATATTGCCACACCCATTTGTCGAATTACGCCCACTTTTGTTATAGTAATTTCCAACAATTGTACCTACCTCTGTACTTAATTTCAGTACTCTAGTGTCAATTTTCTTCGAGATACAGAGTTTTTACAATATTGCCACACCCTTTTTTAGAATTACGCCCACTTAAGTGATCGTCATTTTCAATACTTGTGCTTGCCCTTGTAATTTTACTGTGAATTTTATTACCGTAGTGTCAATATTTACTGAGATACAGTGTTTTTCTTATAGAGACACGCCCCTTTTCCGAATACCGCCCCCTTTCATAAACGGGCACCTCCGCGTTGATAATCTCTATATGTTGACAAAAAATTACGGCAATCGGGCAAGTACTTTAGGAGTAATCGATGTACATACATTCACAAAAAAAAAAAAAAAAAAAAAAAAAAAAAAAAAAAAAAAAAAAAACAGAGAAACCAACCAACTTGAGAACCTCCTCCTTTTTGAAGTCGGTTAAAAATGGTACCTTTTTTTATCACTCATATCACTGTCATCGCTACTTACTTCTTGGTGAGATTCACTATAAAATTAAAGAATTCTTTTTTTGTACTTCCCTCCTGAACTTTGCTAAATTTTGATTATATTTCTTAACAAAAATTACCTTTTTTCACAATAAGTCACTTTTTTAAACCTTATAATTTTCCTGGATATCCTAGCCTGAATAACTTTCTTGTTTATAAAACCTTGCAGATAATATTTTGGAAATCAAAAGTCAGTACTTCAAATCAAGTTACGAAAAAGTTTCGAACCAAAGAATCTTTGTTGTAATTCACTTTTGAAATTTGATCAGGTTTTAATTATGTTTCCATGCTTAATTTAAATTTTTTCGAAAAGAATCACTTTTTTAAATTTGCAAATCTTTCTTGTTTATAAAAAAGTGCAAATAATATTTTAAAAATGAAACATTAATACTTTAAATAAAATTGCAGAAAAGTTTCGCTAAAAGGATTGCTAAAAGGATTTGTTATAATAAAAGATATTTCAAAAAATCTTTTAAATTTTATACGAGCCCCGACCACTATTAATTCGTACGGCAAGCTTTTTTAGCCGTATGCAATGTTTAACATATGATATTTTCAATACAAATGTAGACAAAATATGCAAACCTATTTTTTCTTTTAGATCAATTTATTCTCTTAATTTTAGAAAAAAAAATGTTTGTTGTACTTCAACAATAACAATAACAAAATTAATTTCTTTGAATGCTTTGCTCAACTGATAAAAAAATTCGACCAGTATTCGTACGGCGCGTTGAATATTTTTTATTTTATTAAACCTGTAATTTTTTTCAATATTAATATTAAGTAACATCGCCTTTTGCCTTTACAACACATTGACAACGCTTTGGCATAGATTTTAACAAATTCTGTCATTGTACTGTTGAAATAGAATCCACATCTCTTGCAATTTTGTTTTTAAATCAGAAAGGGTTCTTTGAGGCTCATTTTTTAGGTTTCTTTTCATTATTCCCCATATATTCTCGATTGAGCTTAGGCCGGACTATTTGATGGCCAATCTAAGACCCCGATTTCCTTATACTGCAGCCATGATTTGGTTCGTTTGGCAGTATGAAAAGATGCTCCATCCTGTTGAAACGTGCATTCACTACAGTCAGCCAGTTTTGGTATTGATGGTAACAAACTTTCTTCTAGAATGTTTATGCATTTTTCAGCGTTGACCATCCCATCGACAAAGTGCAGTTGTCCTGCCTCTTTGGCAGAAATACAACTCCAGACCATAATGCTTGCTGGGAACTTTACCGTCCTTTTAAGACAGTCTTCATGGTACACTTCAGTTTTGTTACAGATAACTCTCCTTTGCGCATCACCGACACTCACATCAAATTTAGATTCATCGCTAAATATGATAGAGTTCCATTTCCTATGAGTCCAAGTCATCCGTTCTCGACACCATTGTAAACGCTTCTTCTTTTGGCGAAGCGTAAGCAATGATTTTTCCTTGGCCTAAAAGTAATTTAAGATATAGAGTATGTAACATAGATAATCCCTATACATACCAGAGAACAACTTAAGTGCATTCAAATGGCATTTTGAATGTGTCGTCAAAATACGAGCTACGAATGAGCCTTCTGTATTAAAATTAATGCGCAAATACATTCACCAATCGCTGTGGTACGAATGCCGTAGAGTACGAGCGATGACGAATACGAATGCCTGCGAAACATGAATGTACGATGAAGCCAGACATTCGCAACATTCGCCAAAAGCAACGAATATTCATGCTTTTATGTTTAAAGCCTAGTACTATGCTCGATTGCGTGAAATTTCACTGGCAACAGCCATTTATTTGTTGCGTGAAAATTTTGACAGAGATTTTGTTGCGAACGAACAGCTGATGATCAGCTTACAAATTTCGACAAGATGTAAATAAACAGCGACAATTTATAAGAGGAAAAGCAGAAAATCGTTTAAGTTCTTTAATTTTCATATTTGTGATTATATAAATGCAAAATAAATATTTATACAAGTATGCATGTGCTTTGTTGTGGAGCAGAACAAGTCATTAGTTTGTGGCAGTCTGCAAGCTGCAAAGTTTTGCGACCGCCAACACCGCGGGAAGGTGCATTCGTATTAACAATTTCCAACGACTGCAATTATTAATTGCAAATCTTTAGAAATAGTACAAAAAATATAATTTCAATTACAAACTGTTCTTTTGCTTGCACTTTTTCTTAAATTAAATGACAACTGCCACTTTTCACGGCAAAATAAATGGTCGGTTCAATTAAATTGCCGTGAAAAAAATATTGCTAGATGCATGTTGCTAAACATTGTAATAGATTTTCCGCAGCGAAGCATAGTACAGCTTTGATGAAAAAGTTGTGAAATATTCACGCTTGTTTCACAGCTGTCATTTTTTGTATGAAGATTTGAGTGGAATTTCACGTGAAGCCGAACAGAGTACTATGCTTAAGCCTAGTACTATGCTCGATTGCGTGAAATTTCACCGGCAACAGCCATTTATTTGTTGCGTGAAAATTTTGACAGATATTTTGTTGCGAACGAACAGCTGATGATCAGCTTACAAATTTCGACAAGATGTAAATAAACAGCCACAATTTATTAGAGGAAAAGCAGAAAATCATTTAAGTTCTTTAAATGCAAAATAAATCTTTATACAAGTATGCATGTCCTTTGTTGTGGAGCAGAACAAGTCATTAGTTTATGGCAGTCTCCAAGCTGCAAAGTCTTGCGACCGCCAACACCGCGGAAAGGTGCACCCGTGCTTACAATTTCCAACAACTGCAGTTATTAATTGCAAAACTTTAGAAATAGTACAAAAATATAATATCAATAAGAAACATTGCTCTTTTATTTGCTCTTTTTCTTAAATGAAATGGCAACTGTCTCTTTTCACGGCAAAATAAATGGTCGGTTCAATTAAATTGTCGTGAAAAAAATGTTGCTGGATGCATGTTGCGGAATATAGTACTAGATTTTCCACAGCGAAGCATAGTACAGCTTTGACGAAAAAGTTGTGAAATGTTCACGCTTGTTTCACAGCTGTCATTTTTTGTATGGAGATTTGAGTGGAATTTCATGTGAATTCGAACATAGTACTATGCTTTATTCGCAGCAAGGAAAAAAATGTTACCTGCAGTCTGCAGCAGCGCTCACTCTTTTACAACAACTTCGATATTTTCATGATTCTTGTAATTCACCGAATTCAGTGTTCAGCTTCACTCTTACTTCTTATTGTTTTATTGTTGTAATTGCGTACTGGCAATCGATGGTAGTTGCTTTTTTTTTATGTGTTCAATAATTTAATCTTGTCGAGCCAACATGCGTGTTGTTGTTTCTGTCCTTTTTATTGTTAGAATACAAACACATGATTTTAGCTTTTGCACAGTCGCTGGCTGGTACTTGCTTACTGTGCCACGTATCCAACGATTTGTTGTTGGTGTTGGCTTTTTGTTGTAATTGTTGTTGAAAGCATAAAAAAAACACTGCGCACAACAAAACGCCAGGAAAAAAACAACAAAGAAAACAAAAATAAAATTCCACTCGAGCTCGAGTCCAGCAGCAAACACTCGAGCTTCCGCGAATTATTCGAATGTCAGCATTCTCTGGATGCTGCCTTTGTATCGATTCGCAGTCGTCACACACTGTGCTAAGCAGCAATCGTTGTTTACGAACTCGAGTGGTATGCATACTCGAGAAGCTCGGTCAAAGTCCTTTCTAGGGCTGAAATGGCCAATTTGTTTTTTTTTTTTTTTTTGTTTTTAGTATTGAAAATATCATATGTTATCATATGTACATTGCATACGGCTAAAAAAGCTTGTCGTACGAATTAATAGTGGTCGGGGCTCGTATAGCTAAATATTATGGTTCAATATTCTATATTTTAAAAATAAAAAAAAACATTTTTTCCTATTTTTGTACCACTTCGAAGCATTGCGCGCTGTGTTAAACACTGGCTGTTCTTTATTTAAGAGCTGCAAAATTTGAAATAACCTCATTGAAATCATCATTACTTGCGAACTCGTCTTCAATGGATATCAAGATCGGAAGCTCTTGACTCTCCCTTGGAAGACCTGAAATAAGTCTTATTTAATTTTAGCTTTGAAAAACTTTGAAAACGCTTCCGCAATATTTTCTCCTCATTGTTTTGACTTGCAAGCAGAATTATAAATTTTGAAAAAGCAATGGAAAAAATGAGACACACATTTTTTAACGTAAACTATTTTTTTACTTTTTCTGACTGAGAAATGAAATAAAAATATCGAAATGGTGTCACCCCTAAAATGGTGGTACCGGAGGCGGACCGCCCCTCCGCTTCTAGAACGCTTCTGGCCCAATTGACTGTTTACTGTTTGGTGCAATTGGGTCCACATCTTAAACCGCAAGATCTAGCGAGAAAACCGTTTAGTTGACAACACTGGTTGTGTGGCTTCGGAGATTAGCCTGTGAAGCGTAATTTTTATATTACAAAATAAATTATATTACTTTATTTTTATAACAAGCCATTTTCAATATATTGTTTTATTTATCAATTGTCAAAATTATCCAAAGAAAGTGCACACCTAAAATGTGCTCGCTTGTGATATTATTCCAGCTTCATTAACCTTGATTTACTGATTTAATTAGCTAACAAAAACTTATCGATTGTTGCGAACGAAATTCTGAGACCATGAGAACTTATTTTCGATTTCTATATTAAATGAAATTTATGTATTTATTTATAAGATATAAATTAACTCAAGCTAAATCAAGGTTATATATCCTACCTCCTTCTACACTTCATGTCTTGGCCAAAGAAAGAGAACTTTACTTCAAGTTAAGTCATCACATAGCAAAGTAACCTCAGATTCAATTGCCATAAATTAATCAGGAACTTTTTTTTTTTTTAGTTTTTGACTGGTAGTATTGTGGTTGCTGTTTAATACAGGTTTGCTTTTGCTTTGTTCTTCGCTTAATAAAGGTCTTAGCTGCCCAGGGGCGCAACCAGGGATTTTTTTTTAAGGGGGGGCGGGTTTTATCAACTGTTATATATGAAAACAAGTTTATGTAATTACAGCAGCTGTGATGTAGCTGTTAATGCGTTCGATATTTGAAATATTGGTTCCTTGTTCAAACTTCAAGCTTTTTTGTTTTGGTCAAATTTTTTTGTTCCAAAGGCCCGTATGTTCTCATATCACAGCATAAGTTTCAACAATGTTCAAACAAAGCATATCGCACACCCTCTTCAAAAGTGACACAACTCAAAATTTTTCAATTTTGACTTTTTAATGTTAACCAATTCGTAACGCACTTCTCCATCGACTGTTAAAATTTTGTTTTAATCTGATTGCTCTTTCATTTTTAAAAATTAATTTTATGTCCTTCTTTTGTATGAAGTTGCTTTGAAAAAGAAATAGTTTTTTTGCCTCTCCTGAAAATTTTAAAATTTTGAGTTGTGTCACTTTTAAAGATCGTGTGCGATATATTTACAAATTTTTTTTTTTCTTAAAATAGGGTGATTTTTTGGTATTTATTCAGGGTATATTTTTTGACACCTCACGCGTGATTAGTAACATTTGACAAAGCCAAAAATGCTCTGTTAGGTTTGTCATTTCACCATAAATAGACTAATAAACAAACAGCTTTTGCAAATCAATGAAATTATTTATTAAAAATCGACCCACCGAACTGCTGTTTCGGCCAGTGTCAATGAATATCGCTATTTGTAATTCGTCGCCGTTCTCAATAATTGGGCTTGTGTTATTCGACCACCAAACAAAAGTGCGTACAACTGGTGCAAGAACTGAAGCGGGGTGACTTACCAAAACTTCGTTTGTTTTGTTAATGGGTATTAGAAAAATTGGATAAAGATTCACTTTTTTATCCTAAAATTATCTTCAGAGACGAAGTTCATTTTTGGTTCAATGGGTTCGTCAACAAATACGTCTAAATTAAAGATAGACCCAGTTTCGGAGCTGCCTGAATCTTGTCCGTTGTCAAAATTTGATCTCTCCCAGAATAAAAATGAAATTTTTTAACTCATGCCGTCATCGGTCGTGCAACGGCCGTACTAAAAAAAAATCATCGTTTTTACGCTCTTCAACATCTGTACGGTCAAAATGTCTTGCAAGCACCCGTCGTACTGAAATTTTACGACATGTTTCTTACATTTTGTCGTAAGTCCATCACCACTTAAATAACTGATAACTGACAACATTTACTTATTAATGCTTATTGATATAACTTTAATATATCACTGGATATAAACGGATGAACGGAAGAAAAATCAAACCAACATTATTTTTTTAACCCATTTTGTGCCACTGTTCGAGTTTTCGAACAGAAATTTTTGCTGTTTTCAGCACAATTTTTTTCTATGACGAAGTATACGCGATGCAAAATGCAATGATGCAGTGTTATAGGAAATTTTTCTGGCTTACAGAAAATTATTACATTGCCCACCCCCTCCCCATTCATGGGTGCTACGAAGGGGTGTTGAAAAAAACCTTGTTGAAAAACCTCGGAGCGTTGAAAGTTAGCTGTTCGAAAACTTGAACAACGGCCATAGCGCACAACTCAACATCACAAGTTATGAGACTGCAGCTGGGAATGTGGGAGCGTGTTTCGAGACGTTTAGCGCAAGCAGTTAATATTCTTCGCATTACTTGATGTATTTATTGGCCAATTTGCGCTACAAGAACTGTGCGGAGTAATCGCTTGGGCCATCCAGGCCCTGATTTGGAGACCGCAAGGCATTGCCAAAAGGTATTAAGAAATGTATTTTGGTTTGGTAAAATTGCGGTTCCAATGGTAGCCTAATTATTTTTTTTTAGGGGCAAATGATGCAAAATTTGATGCAGCCAACCATATTGTCTGTTATCTTTGGCAGGACAAACGTGAGGTAACGTTGCTGTCAAATTTCATTGGAGTTTACCCGACCAAAATGACTACACGCAGGCAGAGACAACAAGAAGGGCAGCCTAGCCAAGTCATTATTGAACAGCCACAATTAAGCCGACACTACAATATGTTCATGGGTGGCGTAGATCTCCACGATAACGCTGTTTCCAACTACCGCGTTTGTATACGTTCAAAAATGTTGTATTGGCCACATTGGCTAGCTGTTCTTGAATCTTCTGTTGTCAATACGTGGAAAATACAAATCTTGGTAGACAAGCAACTTGGACGGCCACCCATTTCACAGCTTGTATTTCGTATACAATTGGCAACGAATTGTTGCTACTAATGTCTGATGAGGTTAAAGGCGAAGACGTTTCAAGTCCGTCTGACGGAGAAGACACCACTGCGAAAAAAGTTTTGAACCACAACGGCCATGTACTCGTGCTTCCGGACAACATGAAACGGTGACAACATGAAAATTTGCCACAAGCCTACATTAAGAATGTGCAATAAGTGCCAAGTGCACTTGCACCTCAAGACGTGCTTTGCCACTCACCACAAATAGTAATGTAAAGCTTGAAATTATCCAATACAATAAGCTAAACTGAATACGGTTAAAAGTACATACAGTTAAAAGTACATATGGGCATCTCCCAGTGGCACGGACGCGACATTCGCACGGTTTTAATTGCTCGAAAAATAAGAAAGATACAAAATGAGCCGATATGTATTTAAGTGTTGTAACGCGACGAAAGAGTGCTACATTTTATAAAAATATTGGCGAGATTTAGTACAAATTAGTACAAAGTAATAAGCAATCATTCAATGGAACGGACGCGACAAAAAACAGAAGTTTTTTAAGCTCGTATAGAAATATGCAAAATTTAGCTAATTTTGAGAACTTTTTTTATTTATAATATACATGTTAATGGAGGTCAAAGTATAACTATTCTTCGTAGACTTATGAAATAAAATAAATATCTCTTATCTTTTTTTAAATAGATATAGCACGAATACGGACGCGACATCATGGACGCGACAAATTTTTCCACAGTAGTAAAATACAGTAAAGATGTTCGTTATAAATTTTAATAAAAATACATCATAATAAGTTCAATTCAAGTTACAAAGCAGAAATACTAATCAAAATAAAAAAAAATAAAGTTAAAAGCTGTTAGAGTGCTTTATTTTGTTGTTTTTCTTCACTTTTGGTGGACCTTTTTTGGGAGATGCCCATATGCCATATATGTATGCCGGTAAAAAAAAACAGTTTTGTTCCAGTCAATTTTTGGCTTCTTTTTAGTCATTATTTCTAATATTTATCCACTTTGTATGTCAAAGCTAATATTCAAGAAATGGCCATTGTTCGATTTTTCGAACAGCCGATATCGGCGAAACTTAGGCGATAGCGAAATTCTGACGACGGATTTGAGTTTAGGGGTCCCTAATTACCCTTTAAAAAAGGTAACTTTTAATAAGAAAAGTAACTTTTAATAAGAAATTTTTGCAGCTCGGCACAAAATGATTAATCCTTATATCGTAAAATCTGATAATATTTGGCAATTTAGAGAAATTTTTGTGAAACAGATTCAGAAAAGTATGAAAAAAGTATTCATATGGAAAAGTATGATATAAAATGATGAATTGTGAATTTTTTCTCCAGTTTCGGAAGTCAATCGGAATTATTTTGTTACTGAATCATATGACGTTTAAAAAAAAGGATGAACAATGACAATTTCAGATGAAATTTCTCTAATTATTTGGGTGGCGAGGAACTCAACCGATTTTCCTCAAATTCAGGCTTTAAAATTTTGTCTTACTTTTCAATTAAGTTTTTGTCAAATATTTCAGCAGCCTTCGTGGGTTTATTGCTAAAAATTGAAAAGACAATTTAAATCGAAGTATTCTCAACAACCTCTCGAGTGGACAGAATCATAACTTAACAAAAATTAAACAACAACCAGATATGAATCAACGAAAATAGAATTGAAACACACATTTGAGGTTTTCACTTATTTGATAAGATGTTTGATTACTTTTTATGTGACTCACTTTGATTGAATCCTATTTTGGTTGGTACTACAATAATTTTTGGAGGGGCTTAAGCCCCGAAAGTCCCATTTGGTTGCGCTAATGTAGCTGCCTTAATCTTTAGCAGTAAAACCATGCACTGTTGATGCTATTGACCCAACGCTTAAAAGCTTCATACACATTGGAAATAAATATAAACAAACATTATTCGATATTTTTAATTTTTTTCTTTCTTCATTATTAATGCATGGAAGGTCATGTCGAAGTTATGCAACTGTGTCGTTCATAATGAAGATTTTATTGTTGTGACTAAAATAAAAAAAAAATATGACAAGAGTTTAACTTGCTGAAAGAGCTTCAAGAAAACATGACTTCAAAAAAAAAATTATTACCTCTTCTTTCATGATGCATTACATTGGTCTCGCTATGATGCAATAGCTTGACAACTTTGTGTTAATGCTAAATATTGCAAGCCTCCCGCATTTGTATATTATTATGAAAAAAAGGAGTTGATTTTTTTTGTATGTTTTAAAACATAATTAATAATTCATAGCATTTAACATCAACAGACAGTGGCGTTTGTAAGCATTTCAGTAAAAATTTTGGGAATTTTTGAATATTCCATATAAATACGCACATATTGGCAAATCTATTTATATGTTAGAAGTTCTCTTAATAAAATTCAATCAATTGAATATTTCTAAACAGCACTGTACCGCTTCGCTTACTTGTCAGCAATTGTGGGTAAAATATATCTAACGTAAAGTTTGACTTACGTGAAGGTGGCGTAAGCAATTTGAACATAAAACTTTGTAAAGTATTTTCAACATCACATAATATATGATGATACGCCTATTGTAAAGGGCAACTCATTTTCGGGTCTGACTTACGTTAACTGGTAATTTGTCTTATTTGAAACTCTAATAAGTAGTTTCTCAAGAAGGCGATAATTTGTTTACAGCATCGTATACAGTCTAATAATAAAATGGCAATGAAAGAACCATTCGAAAACTTAAAAAATAAACATATTTCCAGTTAGATAAATAAATGACGGATTGACCTTTAGAAGTCATGAAGGGCATATCACTTGAGTTTCTCAAAATAATGGTTGCATTGATTGTGTGCAATATTTGTCTGATTTTTGCCGGCTGCGATTTCTTTCTATCTTGGTATCTCCAAACGGTAGGAATTCTGTTCGAATTGATTTTTTGGCCATTGGATACGCAATACAATCCAATTGCCAATTGACTCTTTCAATTCAATTGACTCTCTGCCATACACTGTATAAACTGAATTGAAGAATTTTGCCTCCACTGCCAAATATATAGAAAAAAACTGTTCTTTTTGCGAAATATTTTATTATAAATTACTTATTTTAAAAAACAATAAAATTCTATTCTACTAGCAGCAACGTGCTACTTTTGAAAACGTTTAACCTAGATTTTGCGCCTCTAACGTTTATTTTTATTTTAAAAACGGACATTTTAAAAAGAGCTTCTTAAACGTTCGTTTGATTTTCTATAATAAACATTTTAAAATGAGCTTTGAAAATATTCGTTTGATTTTTTAAAATTAACATTTTAAAGATAGGTTGTAATTGCCTCGGTTGCATACACGTAGTTAATGAAATTTTATTAGATTTTACGAAAGTCAAGATTAGCAAAGCTTTTAGCGGTCGAGTTTAATACTCAACCGTCCAGGGTTCAATACCTGACGAAACCTGCAAAATTTTTTTTTATTTAAGCCACATTAATTTTTTATATATTTTGGTGGATGTTAGGATTGTAAGTGCGAACTTATTTCGAGGGTTTTTCTGATCAATGAGTTAATGCTGTTGCATTTCAATTAGAATTTAAATTATTAAATGAATGCTTTTGATACTTGCGCAGTCAGGATGCGAACCTACGCCGTATGCATGTTAGTCCAGCACACTTCCACTGAGCTATTGGTAACGATGAGTTAACTGTAGCAAAACATTAAAACTACTCATCTGAAATAGTGACAGAAAATCTTGACAAAAACATGCATCTTTTATAAAATTGTTGTTAAACCGTTTTCAGTTAAGTAAATATGTTAAGACGTTCATTGCTGTTTCTAAAACGTTTCGTTTTATTTTTCACCAATTCCACGCATAACGCAAAACTTTTTTTCAAAAATTGACCTCATGGCTTTCGATTTGTTTTATTTTTGGGCTATAGATTCCTATTAAAATTCTAAGAATATAAGTTCATTTATTTTTTTTTGTCGCCATTCGTTGAAATGTTATGGACCTCCTCTCAATTCTGCAAATCGTCCGAAAATGCCAGAATCGTGAAATTTTCAATTAATTGTATCTACGTCTGTTTTTATCCAATTTCTATAAATAAGGTACCGTTGGAAAGGTATTGTAAAGAACTTTCTTGAAAAATATATAATTTTAAAATTGTGGATGTAAGGGTTGCCAACCAATTTAAAAAAAAAATTATTTGCTAATATCTCAAAAAAAGCATAATTTTTTTTTGATTTTTTATTTTTTAAATTTGAAAAAGAATGTTGCCTTTAATTCAAAAGCAATTTAATGATGGAGCTTTTATATGTTTTTTCGAAATTTCAATTTTTGTGCACATACCTCATAATTTTGAGGCACTTTATCGCCTATAAATTTCATAACGGCTAAGATGTTCGAAAATGTGTTCTGCAAAATGGTTAACCTTGTTAAGACGAATATTTTATTCATAATTTTTGATGACCTTAAACTTGACCTTGGTATAGAAAATTGCTAAAAACCGAAAAAAAATAAAAAAACACAAACTTTTTTTTTAACTTTTATTTGTAAAAGATTAAAAAAACTTTTGACTGTCATATTAAAGATAATTAAATTCTAATTTGTTTTGATTCAAAAATTAAAATCGAACTTAAAACAAAAAAGTTATGATGGCTTGTTGGTTGATGATTGGCTTGTATTGTGTATGTATGGCTCGCATAAGAGATACAAAAACTCTAAAGTATTTAAATCAGTTAATCTGTTTAGATTCCCGGAATAGGTCGAATTTTTTGAAGATAGAGATACAACGCACATCAGGGCCAGAAATAAGAAAAAATTACTACTGCAATTACAACAATTTATTTCGAGTTCAACGATTATTTTTATTCATGTTTGTCTATGATTAGGGCTGCCAGGTCCTGATCTCTACGCGGTTTGTCCCGATTTTCACTTTAAATATGTGCGTCCCGTAATGAACTTACGCGGGACGTCAGTTGCCCCAATTTTCCAAATTACTATAAAATAATTATACCCTTAACCTGAAAGGTCAGTGTATATTAACTTTGTGCAAACGTTTGTAACGCATAGAACGAAGCGAGTCCAGTATAGAAAAGTACATATATTTTTGATCATCGTCACCTCGTGAGCCGAGATATTCATGTCCGTCCGTCCGTCCATCCGTCTGTGTGTTGTCCGTTAACACAGGATAAGAAGAAGGAGTTGAGATAATTGGATGAAACTTGGTACATATGATGCACTATTGAATATTTTTGGAATCCGCCCACGGACACACCTACCTCCCATACAATGCAAAAATTAAAAACTCAATAAATAAGCTCATAATTAACCTACAACAATAAAATTTTATGTGTATTAATTTTCTAAGCAACGCAAAGATGTCTTCGAAAAATGGGTTTTATCCGCTCACGGACACGCCCACCTCCCATACAACCCAAAAATTGAAAACACAATAAATAAGCCTCTTTTTAACCTTCGGAGATAAAATTTGGCACATATGTTTTTTATAACAAAACAAGGATAGTTTTGAAAACTGGACGTCGTCCGCTCACGGACACGCCTACCTCCCATACAACCCATAAAGGTTTAAAACTCAATAAATAAGGTTATGTTTGTCATAGAGAAATTAAATTTGGTATGTATGCATTTTACACCAAAACTAAGATGTGTTCAAAAATTGGAAGTAATCCGTCCATGAACACGCCTACCTCCCATAGCAAAAGCACAAAAAAGGCATTAAATGTGAGCTACAAGAATAAAACTTGGTATGTGTAAATTTTGCATCAACATTTAAATGCATATAAAATATAGGCTTCCTCCCCCCACTTTTTGTTTTTGAAAAGTGGGTTTAAGGCATTTCATAGTCGGCCTAGACCGACTTTAGACTTTCTTTACTTGTTTTCTTTGTCGTTATAATGATTCGGGGATAAAAGAATCATACGTTTTTAGTGTTTCTGATTTCAAATGCAACTTTTTATTTTTCCTTTTTTAAAACCTTTTGCCTTTTTAGCACTTTTAAAATATTGTTAATATTTCACCTAAAGTTTTTTAAATTTTTTAAGGAATTCATAGCAGCAATTTTTTCTTTTGTTTTCATTTCGTTACTAAACTTTTCATTTCGTTGTTGTGCATAAAAAAAAATGTATTGAATTTAAAATTGCTAGAAAGGAATAATTTTATTATATGTAAAAACAAGGTGTTTTTTATATGGTACATTTATCCTTTAAAAATACTTTCTTTTGAATACATATGAAGGAAGACCAAGATTTTTAGTTTAAAAAATCTTGAATGATATAAAAACAGAGACACAGTTGCTCAAATTGTTTTTTAAAAATTCAGCAAGGTTTTTCTATGAATAAAGGTCTACAGAAAATACGGCTTACAAAAGAGGTGTTCACAGGGTTCAATAATTCTACATGGACCAAAATTGTTCGAATAAACGACATAGAGTCATTCTAGTGGTTTCTAATAGTTTCGTCAGATGTTGAACTCTTGCTTAGCACATTAAATTCACACCTAAGGGATAATCGCATGAGTTTGCTACCTTAACATATCGAAATATATATCGTTGTAAAAATTTTTTATATAAAATTGTTATTATTTTAAATATGAATTAAATAAAAATGCGTTTAAAAAAGTTCGCATAGTAAAATATTGCGATTATCCGATTTCTTTGTTGAAAAAACGTAGCTTAAAATTGGAACAAATTTAATAAATGCCTTTTTTAACCGACTTCAAAAAGGAGGAGGTTCTCAAGTTGGTTGGTTTCTCTGTTTTTTTTTTGTGAATGTATGTACATCGATTACTCCTAAAGTACTTGCCCGATTGCCGTAATTTTTTGTCAGCATATAGAGATTATCAACGCGGAGGTGCCCGTCTATGAAAGGGGGCGGTATTCGGAAAAGGGGCGTGTCTCTATAAGAAAAACACTGTATCTCAGTAAATATTGACACTAGGGTAATAAAATTCACAGTAACATTACAAGGGCAAGCACAAATATTAAAAATGACGATCACTTAAGTGGGCGTAATTCTAAAAAAAGGTGTGGCAATATTGTAAAAACTCTGTATCTCAAAGAAAATTGACCCTAGAGTACTGAAATTTAATACAAAGGTAGGCACAAGTATTGAAAATTACTATGAAAAAAGTGGGCGTAATTCGACAAAGGGGTGTGGCAATATAAGAGAATTACTGTGTCTCGAATAATATTGACACTAGGATACAGAAATTTATTACAATGGTAGGGAAAATTACTACAAATTTTTGTAAAAAAAAAATGGGCTTTATTCGAGAAGGGGAGTGGCAATATTAAAAAAACACTGTATCTCAATTACTATTGACACTACGATACTAAAATTAAGTACAAAAGTAGGTACAAATATAACAAATAACTGCCAGTAATGTGGGCGGTATTCGATAAAGGGGCGTGTCATTATAAGAAAAACACTGTATCTCTGTAAATATTGACACTAGAGTACTAGAGTCAATAAAATTCACAGCAAAAATCCAAGGGTAGCTACAATTATAAAAAATTACGGTCTGTTAAGTGGGCGTTAGTCGTCAAAAAGGTGTGGCAATATTAGAAAAACTCTGTATCTCGAATAATATTGACACTAGAGTACTAAAGTTAACTACAGGGGTAGGCCAGTTATAAAACAATTAATTTCAATAAAGTGGGCGTTGTTTGATAAAGGGGTGTGGCAATATATGAAACACACTGTGTCTCGAATAATATTGACACTGGAGTACTAATGTTGACTACAGAGGTAGGCACAATTATAAAAAATTTATTTCAATAAAGTGGGCGTTGTTTGATAAAGGGGTGTGGCAATATATAAAAACATTGTATCTCGAATAATATTGACACTAGAGTAATGATATTTAGTACAGAGGTAGGCACACTTATAACAAGTAATTGTCAATGAAGTGGGCGTCATTCGACAAAGGGGTGTGGCAATATTAGAAAACACTAAATCGAATAATGACGCTACTAACTGAAAAAGTACAGACGTAGACACAATTATTGCAAAATACTACCGAGGAATTGGGCGTTATTCGACTAAGGGGTGTGGCAGTGTGTAAAAAACTGTATAAAATTGACTTAAGGGTGATAAAATTCATTGTTAGAATGGGTAGAACAATTGAAAACACTATGACAAAGAGTGTGATATTCTTGACAAAGAGGCGTGTCACTATTACAAACACACTATATTTCAGTCAATATTGACATTGAGTACTGATAAAAATACAAGAGCAGGTACTGATAAAGATACTGACAAAGAAAAGAATAAGAAACGACAGAAAAGCATTTTCCATATTATGAGCATAAATAATTGGTGTTTAATTAATTTAAACACTTTTTTAATATATATCATTTTCTCTAAAAAGAAAGAAATAAAAACTTTTTAACAAAAAAAAAAACCTACTTCAAAATCACTACAAAGTAAAAAATAATTTTAAATTACTTTTACTATTTATTTCTTGGTCAAACTTGATAATTCATTTATATTCATTATTATATTGGAAATCTTATGATATCAATTATTCTGAATATTTTTTATTTATATCATAAATAAATTAATTTTGTATGATAATAAAAGCTTCGAAGTCGGCGATTCCAATATAATAATGAATATAAATGAATTATCAAGTTTGACCTAGAAATAAATAGTAAAAGTAATTTAAAATTATTTTTTACTTTGTAGTGATTTTGAAGTAGGTTTTTTTTTTTGTTAAAAAGTTTTTATTTCAATGTCCGCTTTGCCTTCCCTCAAAAGTTTTTAGTGCCACAAAATCCAGGCCCTGCTGATGAGCTAGAAAATTAAAATGCAAATATTCTGTTGGCGATTAAGTAACAGTTTTTATTTCGTTTGATATGTTAAAGAATTTTTATATGAAGTTTTTGCGCTCTTAATAGAGCATGTATACAAAAGGACGTTGATAGACAGCGCACAGTGTAGCGTTTGGCCTGTTACTCGGGTTCGAGGGCACGGAATGATGAAATGGACTTAGCTATTGAGTTTACACACTATGAAATCTTCTTATATGTAATGTTCACACAGTGTAAAACCAATGTTACAACAATTTTTCGTGTTTCTGTTTTTCGTTAGTTATTTCTTTTATGATCGGCCGACCCTAAAAGACCCTAGTCGGCCTTAGAGCAAGTCTGCTTCTGCGAATACACCATATGTGTGTGAATTCAATAGAAAAAAAAAAAAATCAGAGTTTCAACTAGTTCTGGTTGACAGAAAACTACTTTTTTAATTACTTTTAAATTGGTTGATTTTCCTAAAGAAAACAGAAGAACTTACATTCGAAAGTGAAGACCTGTTATTCAGCAACTTACCTGGTTAAAATTGAAACACGGTTGTTTTATATGCATACATCAAGATACATAGATGCGTAATATATTTTGTAACTGACAACATGTACATTGATTTATAACATGTATGGGTTAAACATTTAAAATATTTGTTAGATTTTTTTTTCTATTTTTTGCAAATGTAAATATATTTGTATATTCTGTAAATATGTTTGTATATTCTGTAAATATATTTGTATATTCTTTAATAATCTGTGTAGTATCTCTTTTACCAATAAATGTAGACATTTTTTGAAACATGTAAGCATGGTTACAGTGTCTCACAGCTTAGTTGATACAGTGTCCTTTTCAAAATCAAGTAATCACAGTTCATACACTACAAAAAATTCAAACAATGTTTTTCATGCCACAGCTTGTTCAATTCAATTCAGTTTAAAAATTTGCATAAATTACACAGTTGAACACACAAAAAATTACATTTTCTGGTAGAATTATCAAAAAAAAAAGTGTATGACCGCCACGCACGGTAGAAGTGAAACTTTAACCCGAAAAAGTAGATTTTTTAAGTGGTTAATTGATTTGTTTTCTGCTTTTGAGGTGTTCGGAAGGTTTAGCTTGCCATGATTTTTCAATGTTTTCCTTAGAATATTCCAGCAGCCATAGGTGTGATGAAAAAAATCCATAAAACTTATGTGTAATTTTTTACCTTAAAATATATGTGTAATTTTTAAAAACTAAAGAGGTTAAAAAGCCAACCTTTTAGTTGAATTTTGAACTTTTAGGATTTTATTACTTTTTCAACTTTTTCGGTTGCAAAACCAGCCTTTTAGTTAAATTATTAAACTATTATTATTATTTAAATGATTATTATTTAAATTTTTCAAATTATTGGATTGAAAAAGTAAACTTTTGGTAAAATTTTCTAATTGTAGAGTTCAACTACTAAGAAAGTCAACCTTCTTATGCAATTTTTCTATTTTCTCAGTTGGAAAAGTCAACCTTTTTTTGTTGAATTTTTCTATTGTTTCAGTTGAAATTTTCAACATCTTGGTAGAATGTTTTCTAATATGTATTTATTTTTAGAAAAAGTGAACTTTAATTTTAAACCTTGTTGGTATACATAGTTTGAAATGACAATACTCGTGTTATTTTTTGTCGGCTCTGTCAGAATTTGTTGATCGAAGACTTCAACTTTTGTTTGTGTTGAACTGTGTTATTTTATTTAATGGTATTACCATTCTATCTTAAATTTTTAGGCCATTATCAGGCAGTACACAAAATATGCTAAATATGCTATAAACTGTATATGTATATTCAAATTTAATTTTTTTTATGTTCATTGATATTTTTGTTATAAATTTGTTTTAACATTTGATTATGATAAAATCTATTAATAAAAATTTCTCTAGACTTTAAGAACTAGATGTTATTATTGAAATATATTTATAAAATGTTATATAGTATAATATAGGAATAACATTAACTCTTTAACGGCAAATCTGATACTTTTCATACTACTGTATTGTAACTGTTGGTACTTTTTATTCAAGAACGATCATTTTTAAAATATTTCTTATTTTAAAAAATTCACGATCTTAATAGATTTTAAAAGTTTACATTTAAGCGAATTTTTGAGTTGAATAAATTCTTTTTTCAAATTTTTGGTAAAAAGAAGCTAAAAATATTTTTAAACATATCTGATGAAATATGTACGTTTTGGCGTTAAAGAGTTAAGCGGGTATCTCTCTTTCCAGTCATGTACATATATTTAGATTAATCAGTTGTTCGGATAAGTTTTATTTTAAGAAACTTAGAATTAAAATCTGGTGAGAACATACATTATTGTTGTTTTTGTTTCTGTTACCGTCGGCATTTATATATATTTACTTATAATGTTGCTATTCTATGGAAATATAGATATGAAATAAAGACATTTTGAAACAGCTAATTTATGTCACATTTATGGAAACGTTGAATCTTTCCTTAAATTTTTTTTCAGAAGACTATTCATATGAAATTGTGGCCAGTAAGATAACAAATTATATTGATGTGAATTATATCTGTGTGTCGAAACTGACCGACTTCAACTTTATTCAAAATTAAAATCGAGTCTAAACATTAATTAGAAAAAAAGTCAGTTATAACTGTAACAGATATAACACTGGATTAACTGAATACACATTGACATTAATTCTATTTTAATCTATTTAGAAGCTAGCTTTACCCTTGTTGAAAAATCATAATGCTACTTTACACTCTGTGTAATTTCTTCGCACAGAGCAGACTTATTGTTAAAAAAAAAATAAAATAATATACAAAAACCCTGTCTGAGAATGTAAGTACAAGCATACAAGCTAAAAGTAGAGCGATGTTTGTACGTATACTGTCGGAAAAGGTCTTAACATACTTTTTGTTTATATTATGATAAAAGCTTATGATTTTCAACAAGCAAGAACAGACTAACTCATTTTTCATTTTTGCCGGCTTTTCATTTTGGATTAATTGTATCCTTACAAAATTTAATAATTAAACTATTTGATATGAGAAATGAAACTACGACGCCTGCTCTGAAACAATGAAATATTTTCAACTTTAAAATAATACCATAAAATTGTCATAATTGAAATTAAGCTTATATAATATGATAACTGTAATTGCATTGATTTGATAATATGACCTATTCGTACTATTTCTATTTCCAACAATTTCCATATGTACATTTTTAAACTCCCTAAAAGCCTGCTTTGAGAGAAAATAAATTGTTGATGCTCGAGTTTTTCACATTTTTAGGCGCATAGTTAAGTTTATTTTTTTTTAATATTTCTCTCAAAAACTCGCTTTTCTAAAATGTTTAGCAAAATTATTTCATTCCTGATGTTATATTAAATTTCTTTGTTTTTTCATTCTATATCAGAATAAAATTCTATTATATACAAAATGTTTAAGCATGAACTTTGCATTGATTTTTGTCAAAGTCTTATAAATTGACACACTTAGATATGGTCGGGATTATATATCGCCATTTTTATTATTGTAATTTTAAAGCGTTATTCATTCTTTTAAGGATTATTTATTGTACATTTGTTGCTTATTTTTATTGTAAACTGTTTTCATTATTCCGCAGAAACTGAATTTGTTGCTTGTTTAAAGAACACTCTTATTTTCTGATCCTTTTTTTTATCTCAAATCCTTAATTACTTCTAAATCTTTAAAAACGACGTTGTCCAAACATTAGATACATCAATTGTAAAAAATTATTTCTTTTTGTTTTATAACAGATTCTCAAAAGGCATAAAAACAAAAAATAAAAACATGACTTATAAAAAATGTTTTTCTATACTTTTTGTAAGAATATAAGAATTGCAAAATCTCAGAGATTACGCCTTTTGGTGGCTCTAGTCATAAGATGTGCTCTCTTAACCTACATACGCTTTTACAGTCTGGCAATAACAGCAATAGGTATGTTCTGTATAGTATCAGCTTAATATTAATTACAGTATTAATTAATATTAATTAATTACATAATTATATATAAATTTATCTTAGTCTCTGTATTAATGTTTATTTAAATAGTTTTAAACATTGCACTTAACAATGAGATCCAATAAATACATAGGTTCAAACATCCATCTCTGTCTGTATTTTAAGTTAACATATATTTTTTTCACATTTATAAGACAATAAATAGTACCCACAGTATGTGGTTTAGCTTAAATCTAAAAAATACAATGCACGGTTGTTTCTTTACATACGTTGATAGCTTAGCCCCACTTTTGGAAGAGTCCTACGCGTTGACAACGGCAGTTGCTGCCCCACAAATTACAACGGCATGAGCTGCTGAAGCAGCAATCGTAAGGACGGTTGTCACATGCTCCATTGCGGCGAATGCAGCCGCGGGGAAAGACATTGATACGAGATGAACGTCTGCTCCCGAATTGGAAAATAATATATTAATTATAAGACAAATGAGTTCAAATACAAAAGAAATAAATTGATATAAGTTTGTTATTGAAATAAAGTTTAAGAAATTATTGAGAAAATAGATATGTGCAATCAGACAAAAAGTATTGTAAGCATGCTAACTTATACAGTTCGTCAGACTACTTTGTCCAATATACAGATTCTGTTGGAAGAGAACAAAAATATTTTTAAATGTGAATTGGTGTTTTACTCGTCAAACTTTACTTCTGTGTAAAACTCCGATTTTTATCAAGAAAATACATCTATACTTTAATATTAAAATTAAACTCAAAAATTCGCTTTTTTGATCTTGTCGATTAGGATCTCCGGAACCACTGTACTGATTTGAATGAAATTTTCACTAATCGAACAATTAATTATTCTAGACTGTCAAAGCAGGGATGGTATTGAACCTTTTGATATTGTGCCTTATTAGAGAGAAAGTTAGTACTTTTTATAACAAAATAGTGCCGAATTTTAATATATCGCGCTCAATTCGTGGTAAACTGCCAAAACTCAAAATTAATCATGTTTAAGATAAGTAAAGAGAAAGAATTGCTAGAGAAGCTCTATTTTAAACTTCAAGATTAATTTATTCGCATTGATATAACGGTTTTGCGTTATAATGAAAACTCTATTATAAAGAGTCTTATATTAAAGCTACACAACTGAAATTCGGTATTTGTGTATTCTATGTCAAAAATGAGGTGTGTTAGAAAACGTCATTCACACTAAAACACTCCCATGCAACCCCAAAATTGAAAACTCTATAAAGAGTTAAGATTTAAGATTTATTAAGATATAAGCTACAAATATAAATATAGATATTTATTCATTTTATATCGAAATTGAGATGAGAAAACACTTCGCTATTCGTTTCACCAGAGACTACATTTTGTGGTGAAAATATGGAATCATGTTTAATATTTCATTGTTGAAATGGATTCCTTTTCTTAAGTCTGTTCAAAAAAGTAATATAAGATTTGTGTACAATTTTTTTTTTTTTTTAACTCTAAAATATCACATTCTGATATCGGCAAATCCAGAAAAAGTAAACCTAAACCTTGAAAAATAAAAGTGCCTTACAGTTCAATAAAATGCATAGAACGTTAAGGATATTGCTTGTGTTTTCCTACGGTAACAGCATTTTGAAAATAAAATACTGTATCCTTAAGTTTTAAGGGGACGTGACGCCTTCAAACAATTTTTTTATTTTAATGTTGTAAAATGCGTATAAGTTTTATAAAAAATATTTATCATTTTTAAAATTTATATTCATTTTAAATTTATATATTTTTCGGAAAAAAATACGCAAAAAATTTTTTTTTGTTATTATTTTAATCACATATTAAACTATGTGGCGCGCGTGATAAAACAAAAACTATGCGACCGATCGTACTGAAATGTACTTTAATAGGTTGTTTTACATTTTTCGATGCATGGAACAGACTACGGAAAGAAAAATAGGTTTTATAGTTTTTGGGTTTTTGTCCGATTTTGTCCAAAAAACTTGATAAGTTTCGAAAAAACGCCGCCATTTTGTTATTTTTCAACCAAAATTGTTTCTTCTAGTTCATTCCATGGCGGTTTTAATGCTGATAAATACCCAGTGAGTCGTAATCACGCCCACCATGGTTTTTTTAGGTTTTTTTTTAAAATAATTCCAATAGCCATACATGTAAATAAAACTAGTAAGTAAGGTATATCTTCGACTTGGCCGAAGTTAAAATACCCCCACGGGCGATTTACAATGGTACAAAATCTTAAATTTCAGCTCTTTTTATATGAGATTTCAAAAAATTTACTATTTTGATGACGTCTAAAATACATTCATATCATATTGTTTTCCTGCCAAGTAAAGACAAGCCTTTTTATAAAGTTTTCAATAAGGGGTTGTATGGGAGTATTTTACTGCCTGCAAATTACAATCTAGCAGTGGCAGCGTCAGCAACAAAAGCAGTGAATTTGGAATTAAACTTTTTGTGGATTAACAATTATTCCTTTTTGGATAAAGAAATTTTAAACTTTTTGCGGATTAAAACTAAATCCTTTTTGGATTGAAAAATTTAAAACTTTTCATTGTATTAAAAAATAATCTTTTTTTGGTCGTGTCCTATATGTAATCCAAAAAAGTTTAAAATTTAGTCCAATATTTTTAACCGTGTGAGTTTCAGTTTTGTTACATTAATATTAGCCTCTTTATAGAGTTTCCATTATTTGTGTTGTATGGGAGGTAGGCGTGCTTTTCATCCGATTTAGCCTATTCTCAAACTTGATCTTAGTTTTTTAAAAAAAAGCTTAAATATCGAATTTCAGCACGATAGCTTCAAAATTACGGCTGCAATCGTGTCCACAGACAGACAGACAGACAGACGGACAGACGGACATGGCTAAATCAACTCAGGTGGTGATGCTGAGCAAGAATATATATACTTCTCTATACCTACCACGCCTCCTTATGGGCGTTACACACGTCGTGACAAAATTAATATACCCCTTACACAGTACCCGTGGGGGTATACAAATCAACAACAAAAAATTTTTTTTGTGAATTTTTAATAAAATATATATATATAATTTTTCAAAATTATATCTTACTTTTTATTCACTTGTAGGCATTATAAAACATTAAAAGACTTTTTTTTAAGGTGTCACGTCCCCTTAACTGATTTTACTGCATGTAGTTTTGATTTGTAGCAAGTTAAAAACTTTTAGGTTTTTTATTTTTTATTTCGTGATTTAAATATCAAAGCGCAGTTGTATTAAATTCATAATTGAAAAATTTTCTATTGAATAATGCATATTAAAATTTAAAAAAAAAATCGTTTTCTATCGAAAAATATAATTAAAAAAAAAGGAATTCAAGAGTGATACGTAAGTGACAATTATTATTGATAAGTTGGCTTATCATGAAAAATAATTGGCTAACACAATTCATGTCTCAGTTGTACTTTTTATATAAGATTCGTGAATGTATTTTCTTATATGAAGTAGACGCAATTATTTTTCATTAAAAATGCATTTAAAGGAGTGAAACCTGAGCGAAATTTAGTTTTTTGTTTGACGAAGAATAACGTTTTACAGCGCGGTTTGCATGGGGTCGTTTTAACAGATTTTTTCAAGGCCATGAAGCTATACTTTAGGGTATAACTACAGCCTTTAATACTCATCGTTCAAAGATAATATATATATACTTAAATATCAGATATATTCTGCGCTGAATGAATATCTAATTTTGGATTTTGTCACTATTATATTAAAGTCACAAAATAGTAAAATATTAGAAGAAAACTGCATATGTTTATATAAGAAAAGCAATCATCAGCTGCTTATGCTGTGCCTGTTGCTTTCTTTGTTTTTGTATAGTTGTTTTTGCTCGTGTTATTTTTATTTTGCACGACTTATTGGTTCGTATTGGTAGCATTGTAAGCATTGGATCGCTTCTCAACGTTGAGAGTGCGCTTTTGGCGAATTGGGTTTATGTATGCTCTACTGTTCTAGTTTACTAAGTGCTCTATTTTGGCACGAAAGGTCATGAACCTCTTTTCAACTCAGTCAATGAACTCTGTCAATGAACTGTCAAATTTAACAAAATGGGTCTGTGATAAAGTTAGATTTAACTCTTATGAAATAAACGAGATGGATCATATTTCGTTTTATGCTTTTAATCAATAGATGGCGTAAAATTTCAATTTTTGTTTTTAATGCAAATTAACTTGGATTCCACATACCACTAGCACTAGCGAGTGAAAACTATATATCGGGCAGAGACGAAAGTGGCACCAATGGAAAATGCATTTGCTGCGTCTTCTTTTCAACTAAGTTAATGAACTCAACCTGTCAAACTTAACGAAATGATCGGGAAAATTTGACATTTTGCCTGTTTCTCATTTTATCATGCTTACTTTTAACGTTTTCTTTCTTTTGGTCTCGATAAGAGTACCTCATCGGTATTAATGGGCAAATCTTTGTACATTGCAAGGGCAGCCAGTCCGTTAAGCCAATCCGCACTTTTAATGAATAATATGAATTTTTGTCCATAGAATCCATGCAGGCGCGGATACAAGGGGGGGTAAAGGGGGTAATTACCCCCCCCAAGAACTTTTAAATACTTTACTTCTTAATACTTTATTTGAAGAAAATAATTGTGCCCACAGCTTAAGGGAACTTTTATGTATATATGAGCCATTCTGAAGGCGTTTTTTGAAAAAATACTACAAAAAGAAGGTCAGAGACATTGTTAAACTCTAGTTTTTTTAATTGATTTCAAAAATATTTAAAGTATATAAAACAAATATTGTTTTTTTTTTTTTTTGTAACGTCATTTGCGTGTAGGTGCCGTTTTTATGAAGCGATGCGAGAAGAGTAGGACCATTTTGCTTGTAAAATAACTAAATCTGTAGTCATCTGCAAAAAAAAATATAATTATATGTAAAGCAAGCACTTACATCAAGGCAGTAACTTCATCTTTTTTTAAAAATGAGCCTGAAAATAAAGTTATAGCACGTTATGTACTCAAATTTACAGCCATTTTTTAAACAATCAACTTTAAAGACGCGATATTTTCTTACAAATAAAAATTTAAAAAAAAAAACTTGAAGTCTGCGTAGTAAGTGTTTGCTTTATAAAAATTATATTTTTGCAAAATATTAACGATTAGTTTAAAATGTCCTTTATATGATATCATTGAGCAAGCAACATTGATTTTGATTTGCAATAAGCGCAATTAAGATTTTGGCAATGCAGACCAGAGTTGCCACTTAAAATATTTTATTCTTCTTAATTTTTACTGAAAACCTGCCAAACTTTTTTGCAACCTATGTGCCAACAAATTTTAGCAAAAAAAAAACAATACGTGCATTGTTACTTTCAGTTTTCACTTTATAAATTTTCAAAACAAAAAGTTCAAACAATTAAAATCTAAAAGTTTGTTTTTACTTCAATTATTTCATCATCAGTTAAATTATTTTTTTGAAATATTTCAGCTATATATTTACTCTTGGTAATAATGACATTTTTGCACTAATTTCTAAAACGTTTGCTATCTTTGCCACTTTTCCTATCAGTGTAGCAACAGCTGAGCAAAGATTTTCTACACTGCGACGATTAAAAACATGGTTACGTTCAACTATTCAACAAGAACGATTGAATGGACTCGCATTATTGCATATACTAAGAGATATTAAAATAAATAACGAAGTTATTGATAATTTTGCGATGATTTTGTTATATAATTTTTTTCTCTATCTAATGACGATCTAATAACATAGAGTAACAAAATTAATCTTTATAAAAGTTGCAGAGATCTCGATAAACAATCCTGAATGCATTTTAGCTGCTGATTTAAAAAATGGACTCCCTTTTTCTCCATCAGCTCGAGTTTTTGAGTTATAGGAAAAAACATAAAAATCAGTTCTTATTCTGATAATTTTCTTATAATCTTTTATATTGATCTACCGATTTGTATTACTATGACTGATTTTTACATTCCATTTTATTAAAATTTACTTCAAAAAGTACGTAAGTAGAAAAGAGTTTTATATAAAAGTTGTGAGCATTTTAATAAAATTGAACGTACAAAACTGTTTGTTTTTTCAAGTTCTTTGAAAATATGCAAGATAATAAAAAAACCAAAATGTTTATTAAAATTCCAAAGATTTTCTACCAAGTAAAAAAAAGTTTTAGTAAATTCGTTGAAAAATATCAAAGATACAAGGGTTTCAAAAGAGCAGCCTACGTAATATTGTGAAATTTTTTTGACTTTAAACGTCGATATCTTCGAATCTGCCAAAGATATTGTTATTGAATGTGCAAAAATGGAAAGGTCTACTAGTCTTCGTTGAAATCAGTATTCATTTTGTATTGTTCATTTATTTTTCAAAGTGTACCATATCATAGTCGTAACGTCAGAACAATAAGTTTCAAATTCCTTTAATTTTTTTTTATTGAAAAGAACTATGTTTTTTCATGAAAATATAATTATGCAATTTTTTTTATAATGGAATAAATGTGAAAAATTTTAATAAGTCAACCTTAATTCTAAAATAATTTAAATTTAGAGTTTTATTTACTTTTCGCTAAGATATTATTCCAGAAAAAGGAAGAAATAAATAAATACGGTAATGTGTGTGTATGTTTCTGGGATAAATGCTTCTTAAACAATTCAAAAATTTCAATTCAAAAAAAGTACAATTTGTCTATTTGTAAAAAGACAAAATTTTCTCAAAACGAAAATGTGTGTCTTTGATAATTTACCCCCCCCCAAGATTTTTTGCAGATCCGCCGCTGAATCCATGGAACCCATAAAAGTGACATTGTATGCGAATGTGTAGCCATTTAACTTGATTTTTGACACTTAAACCAAAAAAGTTAACTTCCGAAAATAACTGTTATTAACCAAAAAATTTATTCCTCAAAAATAAAAGTTATGCAAAAACCAAAAACAGTTCTCTTTAAAAGAACAATTATTGATAACTAAAATACCATTTTCACCGATTTTAATGATTACTAGTAAACCTGTTGCCCGAATTCGGGCAATTCAATAAAAATTAAATGTTAGCAACATTATAGACGTTTAATTTATGATATTCTATTCTATTAATAATGATATAAAATATCATCATCTGAATGCTTAAAACTTATGATCTGACACTAAAATTTTAAATGTAACTGTCAAAATACAAAGACGGACTTACACTTCTATAACTACCGAGATAAACATTATTACTATTCAACAACATCGGTGTTTAACTTTTCAAGCTATAAAACATAACTATTTTAAATAAAAACGAATTATAAAATAGATTTTAGAAAAAAAAAAATACTAAGATATAATTAAAAAATTAATTAAAAATACTAACAGAGTACCTACAAAATCAATTTAAAACATATTCCAATGAAAAAACGCCCAAAAACCCAACAAATTTTTTTTTGAAAACCGTTAAAATTTGACTGAGTTGTTTGCTCGGAAAGTGGAACTTTTGATTTTGGAACTGCATTTTTCGGACAATTGACATTTGAGGAATGCATAAAAGATAATTTTGGTTAAAAATTTTTAGTTTTGAAAAAAATTAAAATTCGATCAATTTATAAGCTCTTCTTAAAGTAAATTTCAAATCGATTAAATAGCGGATCTTTGTAGAAAAATTTTATTTCTGTTTTAAAAGGTGGGGAACCCCCTGAAGTGAAATCACAATTTTTAAAAGTGGTTTGCACAATTTCAGCAAAAACCTGATTAAATGACATCTGAGTCGATAAAATCGGTCTATTGGTCTGGGAGGAGTTGAAGTCAAAAAAAAAAACCTTAGCCTATTAATTATATAGATTTATAACCAATTCCAAAAAAGTTGCATAACTTTTATGTCCCTGTATTTAATAAAAATATCAAACATGAAATTAAGTTTTCTTAATCTTTATTTTAGAGAATGTTTAATTAAGTGTTAACTTAAAACCCTTATTAAATAGCTCTCAGACGTAAAGTTTTAAGAAGCTATCGGTTTACAGTTTATTTTAGTCACAGTTTATTTTTAATCTTTGTTACCAGATTTCTTTCGTTGAAGGCGAGATTAAAAACAAAAAAATATTTTTAACAATGTCAATAAAGTTAAAAAAAACTATTAAGGGGGGACATGACATTGGACCTTTTTTGAAATCGAATCGAAAAATTGAAAATTATCTTTTATAATAATTTTGTATTTTAGTTAATATTCTTAAGATTCTAAGAAAAAAATTTCATGGAAAAATTCCAACGGGTTCAAAAGTTACAGCCGGATTAGTGAGAGCGCATTTTTATTTTTCTTTGTTCACAAACTTTGAACACGTTTATCTCGAAACCATGTTTTTCGTACTGGTTTTTTGACGAAGTTTTTTTTTTGTATTTTTTTAAACTTGATTCGCTATCTATGACACGAGCTGTTTTTAAATTTTTTTTTCGATTTTTTATGAATTTTTAAAATCAATATTTTTTTCGAAAAAAGACACTTTCAAATTTGGAACATCACCAAAAATTTAAAAAAAATTCTAAAAAAAGCTCCTGTCATACGATAACCAATTTTGTTAAGATTTAAAAAAGTCATTTTTTTTTCAGATTGGACAATTTTTGCGACTCCCAGCGCTGCAACCACGAACGAGGCCCTGTTTTTTCTCTGCCGCCAGTTTGGAGCTCTATAAAACCATGTTGGAGTGAAAAGTATATATTTTTTTGAATTTTTTTCTTGTAATTTGTTCAATTCTCTACAATAATAAAAATTTTGGAAAAATGTTTGTTTTTGACTGAGTTATGAATTTCTAGAAAAAGGTCTGTTTTCTCTGCCGCGAATGTTATGTCCCACCTTAAGGAAACAAAAATGTACGATAAGTCAAAAAAAACATGTACAATAATATAAGAGAACAAGTAGCTGGGTCAGAGCTGTAAAAGAATGCATTCAATTTGATTGTTTCTACAAAATCTTGAATCAGTGAATAACGAAATAAGAATGAATGAAAAATTGATCCATGATTAAAATGTTTTGAATTCAAAATCAATTTTTAAAAATTGACTAAATATTCATTTGCATTCATTTTTTATTCATTATTCAGTTTTTATTCATTATTCATCATTTCTGTATAAAGAAAAATGAATTAAAATGAATTGAATGAAGAATGAATTTTTTGAAATTGAATGTGAATTGAAAACTTTATTCATGGATCAATTTTGTTTTCATTAAATGGCATTCTTGTGTCCTTATTCACTTGTACTCAGAATTCTGAATATGAATGCAGATTTTATTGCTCTGAGCTGTGTATTAAAATAAATTAAATCGTTCTATTACCACCTGGAGCGTATACATCTGTCTTAATAAATGCACATAAACATACATTCAAGGAGATTTGCTTACTTTATGTTGAACTTCGGCAATAATCTGGCATTATCGTAAAATATTTCATTTCCATAAGTCAATTCGCCGTCATTCTCGCTGTCATCCGAATGCATCAATGACTTGCCTTGAAATTGGTTTTCGGTGTTCTCTGTAATTTTGATAAAAAAAAAATTTATTAAAATCTTTGTTTTTTATTGCTGGTATTTTAGGTTATATGCTACAACAGGGCCTTAACTAATTCCGTAGATGACGTATGTCATGAGGAAAGAAGTAAGTAACAAAAACATATATTAAAAACCAATATATGTTTTTGAAAGTAATCTTAATATTTAAAAAACAAGCGTCCTGCTCCGTGCTCTATATCGCTCAAAATGTTTTTTAAAACATATTCAGCCTGAACCAGAACCTGTTTCGCTATAACAGTGATTTCTAAATGAAAAATTGTAAGCCTAAAATTATGCTGACAAAATTTATTTGATATTTATCAGTAAGAACGTTGACGACGACAAAAACAAAACAACATTTGAGGTGAATGAAAAGTATCATATCGTCTGCAACTTAATTATTTTGAATACGACCCGTCGTATGACGGGCTTCTATACTACCGATATAATATTTTTGTTTGTTTGTATGTATGTATGTATGTTCAGAATAGACTCCTAAACTGATTTTTATAAAACCTAAATCAAACGATTCCTTAAATTACTGCGCTGAACATAGGCAGGACTTTCTGTGGAACAGACTTTCAACAATGTTTCTCAGCATAGTGGAACGTCCATACCTTCACTTATTAAAATGTGTGAAATGCGATTTTTAACCAACCAAGTAGCAAGCTTGTGATTACAATTTGCGCTTTTGTCACTGAAATTTTCGATTGAATTGCAATCATTATGAATAGGAACATTTTCACTTTGGCTATTCTCATTTAATAATTGCTGAATTTAGATTGGTTTCGATGCCTCTTGACAGGGGCGTACCGAGACCATGTTGGTTCGAGACCATGTTGGTTGGGGGGGTATTATGGTATTTTGGCCGACTGAATGCCCTTAAGTCCCGACTTTTTTACTACAACATAGTTAATTTAAACAAAACTACTCATTCGTTCGATCAGTTTTATGTAGTTATATATATGAACATTGGTACTTTGTCGTAAGCTTTTTTAAGTATTAATTAATTAATTAATTAATAATAATATAATATATATCTTCATGAAAGTCTTTCACCTGAGAGCCGTAAGATTCTTCAAACTGCAATTGCGTTTAAGCGTAGAAGAATGATATTTAATGCATTCACATTGCGCGGTTCGATTTATGTCAGGATGTGCAAAGATGGTGAAAGAATCAAAATCTGTAGTAACGAGGACCTTGAAAGGATTGCTGTTGGAGGCGAGGGTAGAAACTAATGAGTTATTTAATTTATTTAATATATGTATTTTCTTATTTTTATATTATCATTTCCCATCTTTTTCTTCTTCTCAATCTTTTTTATTCTACATTCTTTATGTTAAAATATGTTATTTTCTGTTAACTAAAGCAGCAATTTGTTCATATGGGTATTATTTAAATGAATCCTAGCTTTTCTAGTGGTGTTGATGAAAACTGTAAAATTTTAATTGATATCCTTTGTAAACAATGTGAAGGTCTATCAATTGTCCATTTTAATGCAAGAAGCTTGAACCTGTCTAAACTGGACTTTGCTAAAAATGTTTTTACTAACTCAAATGTAGATGTTATCTGTGTTTCGGAGACGTGGTTTAATCCTGATGTCCCCAATAATTACTTTAATATTGCGAATTATAATCTTTTTCGCAATGATAGAATCAGTAGCAGAGGTGGTGGAGTTGCGATTTATTGTAAAACTTTTCTCAATGCAAAAATCGTTAGTAAATCCTGTCGACCTGGGATTGAATTCTCAAATATTGAAATAAGGGATTACCGTGGCGTTAAAATGCTGATTTCCGTTGTTTATAACCCGCATAGATCTTTTAGCCTTGATTCGTTTTTTGATGACTTGCATCTACGTATAACTGATTTCGACTGTTTTGCAATATGTGGGGACTTTAATGTTAACTTGTTAAACAAAGATAGCGTTGCAGATAATCTCTATGACAAAGTCTGTTCAGCTGGAATGACCATAATAAACTCTTCGATTCCTACTCGTTTTGCGCCTAATGTGACACCTAGTCTGATTGATCTTTTTCTTTTGTCTGATGTCTCCTCACTTTTACTTTTTGACAAAATCTCATTTATCTCTGATCATGATTTATTATTTTGTTCAATAAATTTCAAGCCACTTTGTAGTCCCTCTTCAATGTTTATAACATATCGTGATTATAAGTCCGTTGATTATGCTTGTTTGTATGACTACATGTCTTGTATCTGTTGGAATGATTGTTGGTATGGTCAATCTGTTGATGAAAAGTTAAATGTTCTTGTCTCACATGTTCTCTATGCTTTTAATACGTTTGTTCCTATTCGTGAGTCGGTTGTTGTCAACAAGTCCTGTCCTTGGTTCACATTAAGTGTTAAATTAGCTTTAAATAAAAGGAACAAACTTTATGCGAAGTGGAAGAAGCACCCATCAGATGCAAACTGGAATCTATACAAACTCGCTCGCAATAATGCCGTCTCAATTGTCAGACTGTCTAAAAAGAAATATTTTTCCAGGAAACTGAATAATAATCTACCTTCAAGAACTCTTTGGAGAAATATTCGTAGTTTAGGTGTTAGCACTATAAATGACCAAAAATGTTCACTCGAACCAAATCTACTTAATGATTTCTTTTTATACAAGCCCTGTTATAACATTAACAATCAAAATTTCCTTGATACCTCTAGTGCCACATCCATCTTTGATCAATTCTCGTTCTCAAATATTGATGAAAAAGATGTAATATTATCACTAATGAAAATAAAATCGAATGCAGTGGGTTGTGATGGCATTCCTCTTAAATTTATCAAAATGATTGTACCGTTTATTATCAAGCCACTCACTCACATCATCAACCATTGTTTTACTACCTCCTGCTTTCCAAGTTCTTGGAAGCTTGCTACAGTTATCCCCATTGCCAAAGTTAGTAATGCATCTACTGTGAAAGATTTTAGGCCTATAAGCATTCTTTGCACGTTTTCCAAAATATGTGAATCGTTAATATGTAATCAAATCAGTCAATATTTACATTCTAATAGGCTTTTATCACCCAATCAATCAGGATTTCGTGCTGGACATAGTTGCGCGACAGCTATGCTCAAAATATTGGACGATATTAGAATAAACTATGACTCTAGTAACATTACTCTTCTCTGCCTTCTTGACTTTTCGAAAGCATTCGATAGAGTTAATCATTCCCTCTTAATTCAAAAACTAAAACTTTTTTATGGTTTTAGCAATAGTGCCGCTTCTTTAATTGCCAACTACCTAGATGGAAGAATGCAAAGAGTAAAAGTTGAAAATAAAATATCTGACTATGAGAATATTAGAGCTGGGGTACCGCAAGGTTCAATTCTTGGACCTTTACTTTTTAGTTTATTCATAAATGACATTTTTACTGTATGCAATAATATGGCCATGCATGCATATGCTGATGATATTCAGTTATATTCATCTAACAGAATTGGACTATTAGAAGACTTATGTTATAGACTAAATGAAGATTTAATTGCTATTTCTAGGTGGGCAGCCAATAATGATCTTTGTCTCAATGCTGATAAATCCTACATCCTTCCTGTATTTAGGGAAAAATTTGACTTCACTGAAATTCCAAATATTTACCTTGATGGCAAAAGCTTAGATATAGTTGATAGAGTTAAAAATTTAGGATTTTATGTTAATACCAGACTAACTTGTGCTGATCATATTAATTACACTATACAAAGAATCTATTATACGCTGAGATGCTTGCGTTTATCTAGTAAGTTCACCCCAACGTTAACCAAAAAGAGACTGGTTGTACAATTAATTCTTCCGTTGATAACATATTCCGAGCTTGTGTATAGCAATCTGGATTCCCATTCTGAACACAAAATTCTGGTCGCTTTTAATGATGCAACGAGGTACATTTTCAATTTAAGAAGAAATGATCATACATCTCTGCTGAGTAGAACAATTTAGGGATGCAGCTTGATAGGTTATCTCAACGCTAGGAACTGTATTTTTTTACATAAGCTAATTAACTGTAAGTCTCCACCATACTTATATGAAAAACTGCGTTTCAGTGTCTCTAGCAGAACTAATAACTTAATTATTCCTAGATACTCTTGCTTACATTCTAAACGGTTATTTTTCGTCAACGCCATTAAGCTTTGGAACTCTCTTCCTTTAAATATAAAATCAATTGCCAGCACGAACAAATTTAAGCTTTTAATTATGTCTTATTTCTCGAATTCTTAATCTTCTTCTATCGCTCATACATCTCTCTCTGTCTTTATATGTTTTTATAATTAACTTTAATTTCTGTTCTTGCAAAATCTTATTGTTATAATATTAAGTTTTTAATTTGCTCTTGTAAACATTATTTTAGTTTCAAGTTTTTTTGTATTTTTGTAACTTATTAATTTTTGTTATTTATTTGTATTGTATTTCTATTTTGTTATAGTTTATTATTATTGCATTTTTATGCCTTTTATTTTTCTGTTGTTTATTTATCTTATTTCTTTAATACTTTTATATTTTTTTGTTAAGTGTTGATTATATATGTATAAAAACATGTTGTACGCTAAAAGATATTTATGAATCTTACTGTACTAATTTCGAATATTAATAATAATAATAATAATAATAATAATAATAAAATTAGAACTCAACTTCCTTCTCCCAACCTTCTAAGAGAGAAAATACATTTTTGAGAAAAAACCCACTCTCTGTTCAGAACGCAATTTGGTTAGGATAGAACTTTTAAGTTGTTTGAATTTGAGTTTTTTTCAATAGTAAAAATTTTCTTAAAAAAATTGAGTTTTATGCATTCATCAATTGTTAAATTTGTAAAAATTCCACTCTAATGTCAATATCTTGGTCGAATTTTAACGGTTTTCAATTTTTCTAAATATTTGTGAAAGTTCGTTAAATTTTCCTTCAAATGTGATAAAAATCTCTGTGAAGCTCTAACCAAAAGTATTTTTAATAAATTTTCTTAATATTGTCGTTACTTATTCAGCGTGTATTTCAAAAAATTGCTAAGAAAGAGAAAAAAACTGTCTCAAATTGAATGTTCTAAATTGGGAAGCCAGTATCTCTGCCATCTTTGAATAGATTTTTTTTTTATTTTTTGGTATTTAAGTCTGATCAGTTAACTTAAAAATATTTAAAAAAGTTTTACCTCTCCTTTTTTGTTTATATTTAAATTAAACCTTTTAAAAGAGACCACAAAATTTGATATTTTTTCAAAATATGGGGTAAAAATGATTTTTGTTGTAAAAAGAGAAAAACTCAAATTTGCATTTTTAATTTTCTTTCAAAGTCTATAGCGTATTGAAGGTGAGCTTAATAAACTGTCCATGCCATAAAAAAATCAAGGCATTTTTTTACGGAATTAAATTTTTTAAAGTGTTTTTTCTATTTTTCCAAAATATGTATATATAATTCAAAAATAATTTATTTGAAGGAAATAACTTTATGTCTCCAATCAGTGTTGCCGCGACGGTTCTAAAAAGAGTATCCATAAAATGGTCAGAAATGTATCCAAATGTATCCACTTAAAAAAAAAGTATCCAAGTATCAAATTGCAAAAAACGATATTGTATTCACCTTTAAAACACAAAACAGTAGTTTTTGATTTTTTTGTCAATCAATTTATATAAAAGTATTTAATTAGAAGCGTAATATAATGTATTTACATGCAGAGTTAACTCGGGGCTTACTCGTAGGGTTGAGTTCAGTTTCGTTAAACCCAAGAAAACTCCACGAAACTTGTTAAATTTAGCTGAGTACTATCTGTCAAAATCTAATATGGTATTTTTCATAAAAATATGGCAGCTGCAAGAGTCTGTTGAGCTGCCAACAATTTGCTCTAAATAAACTTGACAAGTAAACTTGACAAATAAACAGGTTTACTAGTAATAGTTAAAATATGACTTTTTTTTCTGGTCAGAAATATAAGTTAAAATTTGACTTAAAAGTTAAAATTTGACTTTTATGTTGGCATCTCAAAAATGTTAAAAGAATACTGTTAATTTTTTAAATACATTTGGCTACTTATCCAAATCATTCACTGAAATGAATCAATTTTACCAGCAAATAAGTGATAAGAATGCAGCCAAGGACGTCGAAAATAATTTTTTCCCATCTAGTTTTCATCTTCAAGTGACTTAGTTCCTGTTAAGAAAGTTGTGTTGCACTGCGAAAAAATTAAAGTAAAATTTTAACTTATATTTCTGAAAGGAAAAATATTAGTCATATTTTAACTTTTATTATTGACTGAAAAAATAAAAGTCAAATTCTAACTTCCCAACCAGCAAGAAACGCTCTAAATTTGGCTTATACAGCGAATTCTCTAAGCTGCTTTGCAGTGTAAGCAGCCCAAAATTTAAGTAATTTTTCGAACTTTGAGGTATCAACAAGAACGTTGCATAGACTGCTAAGCAGCTTTCTAATCGAACTTTGAAAACTTTTTTTAAAAAAAAATATTTTCCTTGTTTTATTTCTAATTTTAATTTTTTTATTTTTTATATTTTTTTATTTTCTTCTTTTTCTACCATTATCGCTTTTGTTCTCAACTTGTACCATCTGATTCGCAGTGAAAAAACTTTTTTATTAAAATGTTGCCTTTGCCAGGGTTCGATCCCGTGTCTCGCCGATTTGAAGTCCGACGCCTTAGCCATTCTGCCATGTAGCTTTATATCGAAACGAAGATTTTTCATTTATACAGCTAATTCTGTCGTAGGTATCCATAAGGTGCAAAATTAGGTTCAATCGAACCATTAAGCAGCTTTAAGTTCAAAATAAATGTAAAGAAGACGCACAAGCGGCACTTCAGAACTCCTTTCGAACTTAATTATCTTAAACCTGCACAGAAGTATAACTTGTAACTTTTGGAACTACAAGATCTTTTGCCTGAAATTGACACCATAAAGCAGCTTTAGGTGTGGCAAGTTCCACAACGTACCTTTAAGCAGCTTTAGGTGTGTCGAGTTCTACAAACCATAGAGCAGCTTCGAAGTGCCATGGAACTTATTTTGCCGCTTAAAACAGCTTTAAAGGGAACTCAAACGCAAATTTCTACTCATTTTGCTGGTTGGGTTATATCTTTGACTGAAAAAAAAAAGTCAAATTTTAACTTATACTTTTAACTGAAAAAATAAAAGTCACATTTAACTTATATATTTGACCAAAAAAAAATCGGTCAAAAAATAACTATTAGTTATGGACTTTTTGGAAAAAAGTCATAACAGTTACGGTCCCTGAAATTAACCTTTTTGTGGGGTTTTGCCCCCTCCTTCCGTCGAAAGTGTTTAGTCAAATTTCCGTGAAACTGTACCTGCCAGGCATGATTAATAAAAAAATTACATCTTCAACGTCTCGATCTGACGTCTGGTTTCTGAGGGAAATGGTCACCCACACTCAGAAAAAAACACATATCTTTCTCCGGTGAAAAATTTCTCTATTTTTTCATTTCTACATTTTTTCAGCTTTGTTTTTAGTAGTAGGAGTGTAACATTTTGCACAAACATGTATTTGGTTACGGTGCATCATATTCAATCAAAAAATCGATTTTTTCTTTTTGGTAACTTAGGCTTTTTTGATTTCATATGACGATATTTTCATATTAAAAAGATTTTTCAATAAAAGTATCCAAATTTCCACTAAGGCTAAAAAATAAGTATCCATCATTTTTTGAAGTAAAAAAGTATCCAAATGGATCCATTTGGATCCAAACGGCAACACTGTCTCCAATCAATAAATATTTATAGCCACGAACTTATCTTATTCTATTAAACGAGCAATATTTGTATATATATTTGCAATTGCGTTCTCGAAAACGGCACTAACGATTTCGATGAAATTTACAATATAGATGAAGAGGGGGCTGAAAAATCGATCCAGCTAGGTCTCATCTCTGGGAAAAGCTGTTTTTCCGAGTTTTCACGCATTTAATAAATAAGTTAATGTTTCTGCCGAATATGCTATGTTAAGTTTGCTTGTGTTGTTATAGCGGTGATAGCTCAGAGAATAGAGCTTCCGTCCAATAATATCAAGGTTGTGAGTCCTTATCCCAACGTGCTCAATAAGGTTTTTGTTTTTATTTTTTAAGCTTCACCAAACAGTGATTTGGTGAATTTGTTATATTTTTCATTTATTTTTTTTTTATAGAAACGTTTTTAGTACAGTTTTGATGTACCAATTTTTAATATAAAAAGCAATCTTACAAAAAGAGTAATTTACACTAAATCTTAAACAAATTTTAAAAAGGAAAATATTTTTGTAAGAGTTTCCTATGCTAGAGTTTCCTACGTTTTGAAAAAAAAAAATCTAATTTGCTCACATCGCAAAAAGTGCACTTTTTTTTGTAATTTTAAGAAACAAATTACGTTTCCACCAAAACAGAATATAATGGACAAATGTTATGCTTTTCGTAATTTCAATTTTTTCTGATATACATTTCACTTAATCGTTCATAACTTCTATACCGTTTGAGATATTGTTATAAAATCTGGAGCAAAAATGTTTTTCTTATTAGGTCAAATAATTATTTTGTATATAATAAAGGAATCTTGGATCATAAAACTGTAAAAAGCTTGAACAAAATTTTTAGTTCCTTCTTTTTTATTTGCAGTAAGTTTAAAAAATTTTAAATTCGAAATAAATTTAGATCAAATTTACGCTAAGAATTTTTTAATCGGTCTTGAAACAAAACAGTTTTAACATTTTTCAATCGGCCGTCTGGGGAGGATGAAGTGACAAATTCACATTTTGTAATTATCTTAAGGTGTGAACAGACCACATAGTACAACAACTTTACGGTTAAAAATCTTAGAGTAATTTTTAAACAATACATTGAACTAATACATATTTTAATCCTTTTTTTTAGAATAGATACGATTAAAAATACAAGACATATTTTTAGTCAAAGCTGTACGTAAATTTAATTAATTGGGAATACAATTTGATGGTAACTTAGGTTAAAAATTGAATACAAAATAACTAAAAGAAAAGTTAAAAAGCTGTATTTTGCTTACATTTTGTTCATGCTATCGCAAGCAACAGGATGTGACAAAAAATAAAAATATTGCACTATGCAATTGTTACATTAAATAATTAATAATATAAGATTATAATAATAAAAAATTAAAAGAAAATATACTTATTAACCAGGCTGAGGATCGAACAAGGCTTCTTTGATTCTTAATGTCATCACCACAACAGCTTATCCGACTGAGCCACGACTCCGCTGTTTTCTCCTCAACCCAATAACAAGCGGTTGCTGTTTTAGATGCAAAGATCATATTAAGTGAATAGAAAATGACATCTATTGGGTAATAGCATACAACGAAAAATAATGCCAATAGTTTTTTTCATAAGTGTTAAATCTAATCGGAACACCCTCTTAACTTAGAACGCCCTCTTAACGTGGAGCAGAGCACCAATGCTGCGAATCAGTTGGTTCAAAACAAAACCAACACAAGCAAAAACAAAAACAAAGAAAGCACCAGACACAACATGCAAGCAGCTAATGATTGATTTTCTTATATAAAAATCTATCTATATAATTAATAGGCTAAGGTTTTTTTGTGACTTCAACTCCTCCCAGACCAATGGACCGATTCTATCGATTTAGATGTCATTAAATCAGGTTTAGGCTGTATATGTGCAAACCACTTTTAAAAATTGTGATTTCACTTCAGGGGGTTCCCAACCTTTTAAAACAGAAATAAAATTTTTGTACAAAAATCCGTTATTTTATCGATTTGAAATTTAGTTTGAGAAGAGCTTATGAATTGATCGAATTTGAATTTTTTTCAAAACTAAAAATTTTTAACCAAAATTATCTTTTATGCATTCCTCAAATGTCAATTGTCCGAAAAATGCAGTTCCAAAATCAAAAATTCCACTTTCCGAGCAAACAAGTCAGTCAAATTTTAACAGTTTTCAAATTTCAAAAATTTTTTTTTTGGGTTTTTTAGTGTTTTTTCATCTAAATGTGTCATAAATCAATGTTCTAAGTGTTCTGTAAGTACCTTTTATTAATTTCTGAAATATATCTTAGTATTATTTCTTAAATCTATTTTTTAATGCTTTTTTTTAACATTAGTTATTTTTTATAGCTGGAAGAGTTAAGCTGCGATGTTTTCGAATAGTAATAATGTTTTTCTCAGTTGTTATATAAGTATGAGTCCGTCTTCGTATTTTGACAGTAACATTAAAAAATTTTGTGTCAGATCAAACGTTTCAAGTCAAACCATTCAGATAATGATCTTTTATATCATTATTGAGACTCAATATATCGTTATTCGTTATAACTTATTGAATAGAATATCATATATTAAGCGTTTATAATGTTTCTAACAATTATCTTTTATTGAATTGCTCGAATTCGGGTAACAGGTTTACTAGTCTAGATTATTCTACTAAGCTTTTGCTATTTTGTGACTTTAATATAAAAGTAACAAAATCCAAAATTAGATATTCGTTTAGCGTAGGATATATCTGATACTTTAGTATAAATATTATGTTTGAACGATGAATATTATAGGCTGTAGGTATGACCTTATAAAAATTTGTTAAAACGACTGCATACAAGACGTAATTCAGACGCGCTGTAAGACGTAATTCTACGTAAAAAAAAACCAAAAATGCATTTTTTGAGATATGAACAGTTTACTTTTTTTTTGAAAAAGTAGGCAACTCTAGCAAAAAAATTCCAAAAGTATTTTATTTTTTATTAATAATCGCTTTTCAATTGCTTTCTAACGATACTTCATTTACAAAAATAGGGGTAACAAATGACAGAGGTATGATTTATTGAAAATGACTCCATTTTCAAGATTTTTACTTTGATCAAAAATTGCTATCTCCATAACTTTAGAAAAAATTCCGACATAAAAAATAACTTATATTCTTTTAAGTGGAAAAGGAGCATGAGGTTAATTTTGGGAAAAAAAAATTTACTTAGGCCGGCATAAGTTCAGCATAAGTAAATTTTTCAAAATAATTAAACCAAATATAAAAAAAATATAAAACCAAAACAAATTTCGTTTAGTTGAAAAACGAAGTTATCATAAAATAAAAATGCATTTAAAGTTAACTGAAAAATATAATCTTATATGTTGTTTCTAAGATAAAGATGGCATTTTCGATACATTAAAAACCGTAAAACATTTGAATATACGGCAGGAATCTGAGCGGAGCTCGGTCGCCCAGGTACTATATATATATATATATATATATACATATAATATAATTATGTATGTACAAATATGGAATAAAAATGTTTTTTTTTTTTTTTTGTTGTAAAGTGAGATAAGTCTCATATATAGTGAAAAAGATTGGAAATTTTTAGGAATCAAATGATGCTTTCAATATTGTTTTTGCTAGGGTTTGATAACGTGCTAAGGGGACTGGAAAAGCTAAATGCTTGGTTGCGTTGATGGATAAATCGTGGGCACGTAGCTAAAATATGTTCGATAGTTAAATTTTCTTCGTAGCTGCAGAATTGGCATAAGTTAGACTCAGTATGCTCGATAAGATACCCATGCGTTAAGGGGGTCTTCTCATTGAGCAACTTTTTTTTCGACTTTTTTTTTTGCATTTATTTATAGCGTATTTATCGAAATACTTCCAAAAAACGCTTGTATGGCCAAATCTGAGACGAAAATATTTTATCATGTCAACTAGACAGATCGATGTCGAGTCTTGGTTTAAGATAGTTTTCTATTGTAAGCTTAGAGTTGTTAATTTCTCGGTACCATATGGATGTATGGTCCCATTGATTGGCTTGTTTATTTAAGAAATGAGATTTAAGATGGAGTTTAATGTCGTTGGTGTTTAAATAAATTAATGAAAAAATTGGTGCTCGGACTGCCGATTTTGCCACTTCATCTGTGAATTCGGCTGGGAATCCATATTAATAAGATTCTAGGCTGTGTTTCTAAAAGAATATTTCTTGTGAGGGTGGGATAATATTGACTATTGTCGATGTTTGATATTGCTTGTATGGATGATAGAGAGTCACTGCATATTGCAAATTTTCCTGTTTTTGCTTGTGCGAACTTTGTTGCTTCGAAAATCGCAATAATTTCCGCAGAAAAAACAGAGCTGTATGATGGAAGAAGTGCTAAGTGAATGATGTTTGAGTCAGATGTGACAGCGAAACTGACACAGTCAGCCTGTTTTGACCCATCAGTGTATACGAAAGTGTAGTCTCTTAGATTTTCTTTAAGTTGTTGAATATTAATTGTGGATGGGCTTAAAAGCCTTGGAAGATAGTTACTATTTGGAGCTTTGATTGGTTTTTACGGAATTATTAGTTCTTTGCAAAGTGAGATTGTTTTATTTATCATTGAATTGGTGTTGAAGTCATTGTTCAAAAAGATGGTATTGTTTGGAATGTTATGAAAATATGGCGTGTCATAGCTAAAAATAAAGATTTTGGATAGATTTGCAGTAAGTAGATCTCTTTGGTTTACAATGTTTTTGATATTCGCTTCAAACAATAAGTTTTTTATCGGTGTGGTGCGATACGCTCCTAAAGAAATTCTGAAAGCTGCATTGCAAATGGTTTGTAATTTATTTAACGTAGATTTCGGAGAGTAAAAACAGAGCATAGTTAATTTTGGATACAATTAATGATTTAGCTACAGATACGATGGAATAGGTGTTTGTATTGAATTTGCTACTTGAGAGGCACTTAATTATATTTAATCCTTTTGAAAGAGAAGGAAGAAGATGTTTGACATGGTCAAGCCATCTATATTTTTCGTTAAAAATTACACCAAGGATTTTAAGTTGAGAGACGGATTCAATAGGAAAGTTATTTGATTGAACATTGCAGACGCAAGCTCTTTTACGGCAAATGCACGATTAGAATTTGTAAAAAGAGGGAAAGTTTAAACCCCCCTAAATAAAATTCCGACGTAAACATTCAGAACACGGATATATATATATTGTTTTTATTTTTTTGTCCTCTCTAACGAAATTCGTTGTCGGAACCATGTAATTTTTTATGTGTTGGACAGTGTAATTTGAGCATTAAATGCATCATGTTGTATATCAAATTAAAGGGCATTAATTTCGTATTCTAGTTTTACCTTAATATCATGTTTTTTAAAATAAACTTTATTTATTTAAATAAAAAATTATATAAAATAACATAAACCGTTATAATTCCAAAAGTAATTGGTTGACAGAAAAGTTTCTTGAACACAAAATAACCGTGATGAAATTTACTTTCAAATAATACCAATATTGATACAATATTTGCTAAAATGAAAGGACACTGCTTTCGGTTTCATCACTATTTTTGTACCTTTTTAAGTGTATGGCTTAAGAAATCCCTCTTGCCAGGTGTCTGGCAGTTGGTTTTTATGTTCATAATGATGGCCTCAACAACATATATAAAATTCAGCTTTGATACTATGACATTAGTAGGTCCCTTTTTTGGAACTTTTCAAAGCTTTAAGCTCTAAAGTTCCCTCGAGCTTGGATTCATAATACCCACTGTTGTATGCAACCACACACGAAATCTTAGCTTTGATAAAATGACGTAAGTCTGGCGGTCGCTAGCTCTTAGTCTACAATCTTTTAAATTCGATTGAGGTCTCTCCGTCTGATGAAGAGTCCGAAGACGAGTCAAGGGATGTAAAAATGCAAAGAGCTTTCAAGGAAATTGAGAATTACTCATCCAAAGCCATTCATTAAGGGATGCTCTTTCCTCATCATTTTCATTTTCTGCAATTCGACTAATTTTAAGTGACCAAAGATGTAATTTGTCATCAGAAAATTTGAACAAAATTTTGTTCTTAAAAATTAATGCCTGTCATTTTAATAATTCTCAATAAAATAAACTTTAAATTTAATATCATCTTTGTTTCATTTCAAATTTTGAAGAGATAAAAAACATAACTATTAAGAATGTCTAACAAGAAGAAAGCTAGTGAAATCAATTTTTAATTTACGATTCCTTAAACGATTTAAATGTCTGAAGAAAACAATAAAAACGAAGAACTAATTTTAATTATTCAGCGAAATAATAAAAATCAAAAATGCAGACCAAAAAAAAAAAAAAAACAAAAAACCAAAAAAAACTTTTCTTGATTTTTATTTTTGTCTCAAATATAAGAAGCAAAAATAATTTTTTTTGTTTGAGTAAAAAAATAATAATCAAAATGATTTTTTTGTTTGAGTAAAGAAATAAAAATCAAAAATGATTTTTTTGTGAGTTTAAAAGATAAAAATCAAAAATGATTTTTTGTTTGAGTAAAAAATAATTAAAATCAAAAATGAGTTTTTTGTTTGAGTAAAAAATAATAAAAATCAAAAATGATTTTTTTGTTTGAGTAAATAAATAAAACTTAAAAATAATTTTTATTTTTGATTTAATAAATAAAATCCAGAAAACGATTTTTATATCTGAGCAAAAAAATAAAAATCATAAAAAAAATCATTATTTCTTAATTTTTTCGATATTGCTCATAATTATTACGGTCCCTTGATTAAAACGTTTCATTTCTGCCCTGCTGTAGCATATGCTATATGAAGCAACAAGTGGCCACATCAAAACCATGTATTTGCTTATTTTTCCTGAGATTATATAAACTATATTTACTCACCCCTTTCCGAATACTTAAAGTCATTTAAGTTTTCATTAGTCGAAACCGTGATGGCCACAGCATCAAGTCCAAATGGGCCAAATGCAGCAATTGACCAAAGCGCAAAGAAATATAATTCAAAATGAAGAAACTTCATGGTTCGGGATTTCAATAAACTTCCAAAATCAACAAGTTACTACACAACACTTCCTTTAGCCAGGACTTTAGTAATTCAAACTACAACACTGAATTACTTTCGGCAGAACTTAATGTAAGAAACCAGAAATGTTGAATGAGGATCCAACAAATTGCTTCTCGGCAACAAGTTGGTTGCCTCAAGTAAATAACCAACTAACACTTTGGGCTCACTAGTCTGGACAACCGAACACAACAGGACTACTGACAGGACTAACGTTTCTCGATGAAATCCGCTGACTATTAAAAATGCTCTCGCTTAAATAGACTTTGACTATCGCACGGCGGTGCGTTGTATTTTTTGTTCCCGAATCCTACGCAACAAAACCAAATGAAAGCGAGCGAAAATAAAGCTAGTAGCATACAACGAAACAAAATGAAATGGAAGAAGACAGATAGTGGTGGCACATAATTTAATTATGCTGCATACATCAACACCCATAACTCCTATTGGGCGGTGCAAGGGGCACGAATTGCTCGTGCAAAGAACAACACTTTGCTAAGCTTAGTGCGTTTCTGGGTTAAATGTGGAAATGGGAGGCAGTCAGTCAATGGGAGTGACGACAAGTGGAATTTATTTGAATTTCTTTAAAATCTGAGCCTGCTCGTTGTTGCTATTGCTGTTGTTATTGTTGTTGGTATGGATGCTGCACACTGCACAGAGATCGTGGCAGCCTTCTGCGTGTTAAAAGCCATCGATATTTTCCTTCGTAAACAATCTCCAAACACTTGAATTTATCCGAAAAGTTCTTGTTATTTTTTGCACCAACAACGCATTTGCATTAAATGCATACATAAATATATAATTATTATTTCAACAAAACTTCGGTAGCAACATTGATTCAAGTATACCATTAATACGCTTAAAATTGTTTACTTTGTTATTTAGTTCGTAAAGCGTTTGTTGATTTAATTTGATGATTTTAGTAAGCCAGTTTCGATCCTTACTCCGTGTTAAAATTTAAGTTCAGTAAATATTTAGAACACCACTGCGACTTACATGTCTTAATTTTTACAATTATATTGACTTTGTTAAAAACTTTGCTTGTATAAAATTTGTTTCTAAATATTTAATTTTTGTCTTATCTAAAAAATTACCTGTTATTTTTTAGTTTCGCGACACAAAACATTTGGATTTTTGTAAATGCTTAACGTACCTATTGTGCGCCGCGGTACTAAATAAACGGTTTTGAGTCTACCTCTGTCCCACGCACGTTTATAAATGCGATTTCGGAGCTGTTACTACAACCGCTAAATCGTCTGCAAATGCGATGATCTGGACACCTGTAGGTGCCTCAAGCCCCTCAAACACCATCCTGGCGTTCCACGCAAAGTGTTTTCGCTACTAATACTTAAGCTTAAAGTTTGTTTACGTAGCGCGTATGTAATGATGGCATGATGGACACTGTGCGTATAGATATCTCGTATCATCCACCCAGTCTGCATTGCGAGCTCACTAGAGGTGTCAAACTATCGATGGTCTCACCGTCGTTAATTTCGATTGTTTTCAAAAAACTATCAATATTCACGATAGTTTTAAAAAAAAAGAAACCGTCGACAGCGCTGGTAACACTATAAAACAGGAAACAATTATAAATAACAAAAACCAACTAAAATAACAGCTTATGTTTTTTAAAACTTAATACTTCCGATATACTTAACTTAGCTTAGATTTTCTCTTTGCCAAAAAAAAATTAAAAACAGACACATTATTTATAAACAAAACAAAAATTATATATTTAAGCCTAAATAAATTAGAGGTGTCAAACTATCGATGATGATTAAAAAGTTCGTTTGATATTTTGCAATAAACATTTTAGAAGAATTAGCATGTTAATTTAATTTTTAATTAAAATGTTAATTTTAAAATATAAAACGAACGTTTTAAGAGCTCATTTTAAAATGTTTATTATAGAAAATTAAACGTTCTCAGAAGTAGCAAGTTTCATGCCTTTAGTGCTACGAAACGTTTTCACAGTTTTCTCTGTGTAGAGCTCACTACTACAGAATGTCAGAACAAGAAACGAGCTTCCTAATGCACTGCAATCCGCTGTTCAGCAGCACGCCTTGTGAAGTAGGAAACCCCTTCGGTTTTTACTTTGAAAAAGAACTGGTTTAGAACCTCTTACGACTTCAATTATGGCGTCTATCCAAACTCTTTGATGGACAATCTTGAGGCAAGGTATCAGCTCACGACCTGAACACCTTCTACCTCGAACCAAACAAAACCATTTAGTTAGTTGATTTAAGCATGTCCCTCTGTCTGTCCATCTGTGAACACGACTACAGCCGTAATTTTGATGCTATCGTTAGGAAATTCAATATTCAAGTTCAACTTCGAGAATGGGTTAAATCGGATTTAAATCACTCTATAGAGAAGTAAATATTCAAGCTACAAAACTTAAATTCGGTATTTTTGTATTCTATGTCAAAACTAAGGTGTGTTAGAAAAATGGGCGTCATCCACTCACTAACACGCCCACCATACAACCCCAAAATTGAAAACTATATAAATAGGTTTCTGTCGAATCTACATAAATAAAATAAGGCATTTATTCACTTTCTATGAAAAAAAGGCGTGTTCAAAAAATGGGCGTCATTTACCATTGAACTCGCCTACCTCCCATACAACACCAAAATTAAAAACTATATTAAAAGGCTTCTGTCAAAGCTACAAAAGTGAAATAAGATGTTTATAAATTTTATATCAACATAAATTTGTGTTGGAAAAATGAGTGCCATCCACCCCAGAACACGCCCACCTCCCATATAACCCCAAAATTTAAAATTCTATAAAAAGGTTTCTATTAAAGCCACATAAAAATAAACTCTATATAAGTAAACTCTATAAATAGGCTAATATTTAAACTACAGAACTGATTTTGGGTCTTTGCGTTTATTATATAACAACTGAGGCGTGTTAGAAAAATTGGTGCAACAACCCTAAAACACGTCCACCTCCCATACAACCCCAAAACTTAAAACTTTATAAAGAGGCTTGCCTTTACTCTGCAGAAAAACAATTTGATATGCATGTGTTTTAAACGTCATCAAAATAGTAAAAGTTTTTTAAATCTCATACAAAATTAATTAATTACAACACAACTAAACACAATTAAACACAACTTTTTCATTTCTCAATAGATTTTCTTCAACAATAGCTTATTTTTTTGGAAAAATAAAGGCTCTTAGTAAAAAATATCAAAAGTAACAAAATATTTTGATTTCTTAACGAAATTTGCAACTATTTTGTCTTTTTTTGGAAATTTTACTGAAAAATAAAAAAAATCCCCGAAATTTGAATTTATTCCGCCAAAACTAAAAGCTCTACCAAAAAATGGTGTTTGCATTGTTTGTAAGAAATTTTATTAGCTTTTATTTGATATATAACTTGTTTGATTACTGTTGTTGGTTCAGGAGATATATGCAATTAAGTGGAACCAACTTTTTTTTTCGTTGAAAACCCTACAGTGGGCAATATCTCGAAAACGGAGTGACAGAAAAAAAAAAAATTTTTTTTCGGAATCAGCGACCGATTTTACATGAGAAAAGAATAGTGGCATTCAAAGTACAAACAACTTTTCGTTATTTTTAAACCAGTGTAATATATACTAGTATCGACTTTGGTTGAAATTCGACCAATTTTTTGTTTGCCTATTTATAATTATATACAAAACTATTAAGGTATATCTTCGACTTGGCCGAAGTTAAAATACCCCCACGGCCGATTCGTAAGTGTAAAACAATATAAAATTGTAGCTTTTTTATGAGATTTTAAAAGTTTTTACTATTTTTATGACGTATATAATACACACATATGAAATTGTTTTCCCTGCAGGTTAAAGAAATGCCTTTTTATAAAGTTTTAAATTTTGGGGTTGCATGGGAGGTTGGCGTGTTTGTGGTTGTTTCAGTTTTTTGCCTGTAGCTTAAAGTGAAGCCTATTTATAGAGTTTTCAATCTAGGGTTGTATGGGAGGTGGGCGTGTTCGTGAATGGATGACGTCGATTTTTCTAACACGCCTTAGTTTTGATATAAAGTGAATAAATACCTAATTTTATTTCATTAGCTTCCACAGAAGCCTTCTTATGTAGTTTTCAATTTTGGAGTTGTATGGGAGGTGGGCGTGTTAGTGGATAGATGACGCCCATTTTTCTTACACACTATAGTTTTGACATAGAATACACAAATACTTAATTCCAGTATTGTTGCTTAAATATTAGCCTCTTTATAGAGTTTTTATTATTGAGGTTGTATGGGAGGTAGGCGTGGTTTTCATCCGATCTAGCCCATTCTAGAACTTGAGCTTCGCTTTTTTAAAAAAAACTTAAATATGAAGTTTCATTAAGATAGCTTGAAAATTACGGCTGTAATCGTGTCGACAGACAGACAGACGGACAGACAGACGGGCATGGCTAAATCAACTCGGTTGTTGATGTTGATCAAGAATATACATATATACTTTTCTATACCTACCACGCTTTCTTGTGGGCGTTACACACGTCGTGACAAAATTAATATACCCCTTAGGCTGCGATTATAGTGATCACGATTCAGACAGGAAGGCAGGCTGAAATCTGTGTGAAAAAACGTGATGCAGATAGCTATCTATCTCGCTTGTTCACATTGCCTGCCTGCCTGCCTGTCTGACTCGGCGTTCACTATAACCGCAACCTTACGCAGTACGCGAGGGGGTATAATAACCGACAACCGCTTAACCAAAATTTTTGCAAAATTTTTGCACTTGCAAATTGTATACTTGTATACGACCAGGTTATAAAATATGATAAATTCTATTTTATGAGGGGAATTTTGCAAAAATATGGGAATAATAGGTAAAAACTTTTACAATATATATAAATATAAATATACTAGTTCTTTCCCGTCAAAAATGACGGGCTCTGTTTTAATAATGAAAAAACGTGAAATATTGATTTCATTTAAGGTGAATTAGAATTCAGCGATGGTCACATTTTCGATTTTAAGTTGTGCAAATAACAATCTTTAGCTTCAAATATTTAAAAAATACCTTGAAGTAAATACGGAAACTATAGTAGGTTCGACGAAATAAGTTTAAAAATTATTTGTAAAACTGAAAATTTAAAAATGAAAAAAAAAAATTTTAAAAGTTTTTGAAGTTTCAATAAATCACAAAACAACACATGCCTAAAAATATGTTATGAAATTTTTCAAAAAAAAAATCAAGCGTTCCGCACTCACATTTTACGGAATTATGTTATAGTAATATTTGTATTGTATATGTATTTGTTATATAAATGCATATTGTATTCCTCCCATACTACCCAAATTTGCAATATAGAATAGCGCTGGTCGCCCAGCTTTGGAATTCGGTATTCGAACTCAATTTGCAAGTGATGTTCCAATGGTAATATTTAATGATCGCTTTAAGAAAGCGTGGGACTTTGCTGGACGTCTGCAGTCCAAATTTTCGCTATACTATACTTTCAAACTAGGAGGCACACATCAGTTAAACTCGCTTCAAGCTAACTTATCATATCCTTCCACTGGAAAAATTATGGTAACTCTAGACTAGAGGGCTTGGCACCACCCAAAGAATTAAAATTTTTTAATATTGAAAGCTTTGGAACTACCTGTCACATATAAATGAAACCCAACACCAATTAGTACTAATTACCAATTGAGCGTGTCTCCCTACTGAAAAATTGGCACGGGCACATGTAGAAAACGCTGTGTGGCTCCGCCTCTACAATCTTAGATAAAGAATATCTATGGAAGTAAAAGTCACAGAACAATGAAACTTACAATATTTTACTGTTTGATGCTGTCCAGCTACTGGGAACCTGAAACGCGCATTGCATAAACGAAGAGTCTAATAAATATTTTAAATATACTTAAGGATGTTTTATTCACTATTATAACTCGAGAATTATCAAAAAGTTTACAATTTTTTATGGAAAACTTGAAAGCTATTAAAAACATTCGGTTTATAGAAGTGAATAAAACGTTCCTTATCCAATAATATTACCGAGTGTTTATATGTTAAACGTAAATATATTCATGAATTATTTTTTTTTTTTTTTATATTCACATTCATGCTGTACTCTTAAGAATGCTAAGATTGCAGCGTTGTTCGATGATAATGACGATATTGAATTTGGCAATGAGACAATGTTGAAGATGATGACTGGTTGCCAGGGGCTTGATTCCGTAATTATGGGAAAAAAGTGTACACAAAATATTCAAATTCAATTTCACATGCAATGTAAACATTTTCATTTCAAGCGATTCTGTTCGCTAAATTGAGCACTGTTTTGCTGAATGTAAATTTATGTTTGCATGCAGGTTAAGTGTGTGGCTTAGCATGCTCGGGGCTCGAGTTCGATCCCCACGCGCGGCGAAAATTGTTTTCATTAAAAAAAAATTTTCTGATCGGTCACCACCTCTGTGCAGGCAATGGCAAACCTCAGAGTGTAAATAATGCCATGTAAAGCTTCCTGAGAACTGTTCTCAGAGAACATGAACTTTAGCTGTTCGGAGTCGGCATAAAACATATAGGTCCAGTTCTCGGTCAATTGTGTGCAAAAATTTAATAACACACACAACACAATTGATCATAAGAAGCTAGGTCCTTTCAAGGGCTGAAATGGCCAATTTGTTTTTTTTTAATGAAGAAAAAGCATGGCTGAATGATTTTGATGGCTTTACTAATGTTAACAAATTAAAAGAAAGTGAATGGAAGAACGAATATGAGACAAACGGTGTGTTAATAAATATATTTAACTCATCAAATTGTACATCTTTGTTTTGTAAGTTTTATTAGGAAGCATTTAATTATTGTGAGGAGGACTCCCTTGGATGTGAGCGATGAACGATTTATTGTTTTTATAGAATACACGTGATTTCGGATAAAATATAGCTCGTGATTTTCAACGGGTGCCTCTGCAAGCTTTACCTCTGTCCCATCGATATATCCAATGCAAAAGGACAGATCTTCAAATGTAGCTCCAACCATTTGACTCCTTTCAGCAGAATTCGGCCAAGAAAAGTGTTTGAAAAGAAGTTTAAGAAAAACACGATAAATCGAACACGAAATTTTGTTATTTTGGAAAGAGTTCCACCATCTCCAATTCCAAAGGTTGTTCCAATTTTTCTTACTGATGCACTTTCACTAGATGAACCTAATCTGTATAGTACAATTGCCAATTGGAGCGCTATTGGAAATTGTTGACTTTCATTTTTCTTATAGAACTCTATATCCTTGGAAATAATCAAAAGCAAATGTTGAAACTGCTTCCTGTCAACTCTTAACATATGCTTGAAACGACTTTCATCCAAAGTTGTTAGAATATGTTCACGCCAATCAATGGATTTTTGTAATCGTTCATTTATTCCACGCTGACATGAAGATGCTACTAACAGCTTCTCAAACATCTCATCTAAGACTTCATCCACTTGCCAGTTTTGATCTCACTTATCATCATATGCTTATAATTGTTCATACCTTCCATCTGCGTTAACCTATCCACAGCGTCTTCAATTATGAAATTAAGAATTTTCTCTTTTTCACTTTTCCTAGGCATATTTTATTAATTTTACGTTTTCTTTTATATAAAAATAATTAAAAAAATTTGTATATGAAAGAAAAAATTAATTTAACTTTTACAAATTAAATTTGACAGGAGAGTAGGTGCATTAAAAAATATTGAAAGCGTGTGTTCACTCGTTGTTCAAAATTGCAGCAATTTAACACTTTAACAAGTCAACGTGTGAATACCACTTATTTATCTTGAAAAAGCCTTACATTATATTTTCATAAATTAATTAAGAAACTCTTTTTGCTCTGTGCTGGCTTTCTTAGCCATAGAACATATTTTTCACAGTGAGTTTAATATTTGCGCTTCAGTGAATAATCTTTATTCAAAGTGTATACTTTTCTGACATTAAAGTTCACTTCACGTGGATACTGAATCGCAAACTACACATAAACACAAAATTTCGTTTTCAATGCGTTTCCCACATTTGCGGAATCTAGGCCCAGATGATGCAATTGCATAGGACACCAAATATATGGTGTGAAGGACGAAGTGATCGAGCATAGTTTAATTAAAAATTTCATGTATGCTTCATACATTTTTATATTGTACCCCGGGTGACTCGTCGGCCGAAATATGACTTTTAACTTGTACCAGTTGACAAAGATATATATGAAAATGCTTTATTTTGCGTTTTTTGTACTTAAAATTCATTAGTTAAAGATTTTACAGAAAATTAATAAACAGAATTGGTTTAAAATATCCTCTTTTTCGTGAAAAAAGTGAAATAGTCACCCGGGTGGTTCGTCGGCCGTACTAGGGTTAATAACCAAACCGTAGCAAACAATTTAAAATTTAAATTTTAAGCCTATGCGGGATTAAGAGTTAGTTTTAGTATTTGATGTGGTTTAAATTTTTAATACAATTTCGGTGTCATTCAGTTGCATAATAGTTAGATAATTTCAGATACAATTGCCAGATATTTGTTGTGGATGCCTTTTATTTCACAGCAGCTGATTGTTGAATTTGTTTTCGTTTCGTTTTATTTTTTTTAACGAATTATTAATAATTACAGTACAATTAATTTGAGTAAATAACATGCACAACAACAGAAAGATGCAGCTTGTTTTCAATTTGCATTGAAAAAGCCAAACAGAAAAACAAAAATAAAAAAAAATAATAAGGAAAAAGGAAAAACAATCAATTTATCATTGCATTTCAGATGTTGACAATTTGTTCAATGCAAAATCATGATGTTTGACAAAATGTACGTGATCAATAAAATAATTAGCTTATAATAGATATTCAGCTGTGCAATGAAATAATTATAACTTTGATATTTATTGATAAATAGTCCACAAATTTTTTAGTATACCCTTAACATGAAAGGTCAGGGTAAAATAACTTTTTGCAAACGCTTGTAACACCTAGAAATAAGCTAGCCCAGTAGAGAAAAGTATATACAGCATTGTGCAAAACCTAAGCGAATCGCCCTTCTCATTTCAATAAAGTGTCGAATTTTCTTAATACGCGGAATTTAATATAAGAAAACCTTTTCTTATACAGCTTACAGGGCCGGATCCGAGCCATAAGGCCTGGACTTACGCCATACATTTATAGAAAAAATACCAATCTTTCCTTACCTATGTGACCTATGAGACTTTCATGTATTTAAAAATAAATTAAAAGTATGATACGTTATATTATACACGGTTAAAAATTTAAGTCTAAATTTTAAACCTTGGTAAATTTTTTAGTTTTCAAATTAGTAAAGTTTCAACTTTAAAGTTAAAATTTTGAACTTTATCTGCACAACTGAAACCACAACTGACATTTTTCAACATTTCAAGTTTACTTCTTGCATTATTTCGGCTCAGTTTTTTTATCTTTTTTAGTTTTTTTAAGTAATTATTTAAGTGAAAGGGACTAAATTTGCATTCCTTATCTTTATTTTTTCAACTATTTATGTCAAATTTTCAACTGAAATAACTTGAAAACTTATTAGAACTTTAGGTAACGAATTTTCAAACTTTTTTAGTGAACTTTTTCAAATATTTTGCCAAAGTTTTTCGTCGTTGAAAAGTTCAACAAGTATTTCAACCTTAGGAACGAATTAATCATCTTTGAAATTTACTTTTTCATCTATTTTTGTCGTGCTTTTCATCTTAATAGGTTGAAAAATGTATTGGAAAAATCAATATATTTTTTTGGCATGAATGCTGAAATCTTCTACTTTTGTTTCTGTTTGCGCAGCCTACTGCAGTGAATTAAAATTATTTGAGCACAATTTTATAAAATAATCAATTATAATTTTGTATCAATAAAAAGAAAATTTTATAAACTAGCGGATGTAACCCGGTGTTACTCGGGGTTGTGCCTCGAAAACAGAAAAAGGACTATTTTCAAAACTGCTTTCATTTTAACATTTTTTAAATTATCAATTAAATTTTAAATTTTTTAAATTATAGTTTTTTGGGGTTTTGCCTACTCCTTCCGTTTAAAGTGTTTAGTCAAATTTCCGTAAAACCGTACCTTCTAGAGATGATTAAAAAAAAAATGACATCTTCAACGTCTCGATCTGACGTCTCGTTTTTGAGGAAAATGGTCATCCAGTTTGAAAAAAGTCATTTCGAAAAAATACGTTAAAGCATGCATTTAATATGCAATTTTTTCCAAAAATATTCCAATTTTAAAATATCCTATTAAAGGGTGATTTTTTAAGAGCTTGATAACTTTTTTTTAAAAAAAAACGCATAAAATTTGCAAAATCTCATCGGTTCTTTATTTGAAACGTTAGATTGGTCCATGACATTTACTTTTTGAAGATAATTTCATTTAAATGTTGACCGCGGCTGCGTCTTAGGTGGTCCATTCGGAAAGTCCAATTTTGGGCAACTTTTTCGAGCATTTCGGCCGGAATAGCCCGAATTTCTTCGGAAATGTTGTCTTCCAAAGCTGGAATAGTTGCTGGCTTATTTCTGTAGACTTTAGACTTGACGTAGCCCCATCTGACAACAACAACACGATTCACAACATTTGACAACATTTCCGAAGAAATTCGGGCTATTCCGGCCGAAATGCTCGAAAAAGTTGCCCAAAATTGGACTTTCCGAATGGACCACCTAAGACGCAGCCGCGGTCAACATTTAAATGAAATTATCTTCAAAAAGCAAATGTCATGGACCAATCTAACGTTTCAAATAAAGAACCGATGAGATTTTGCAAATTTTATGCGTTTTTTTTAAAAAAAAAGCTATCAAGCTCTTAAAAAATCACCCTTTAGCATTGATTCGATTTGTGGATTGTCTTCGTTCAACTTCGGTTTTGGTCGGTTAATTTTTTTTCCATCTTTATATAGCTCGTATTCGTTAAACTTCTTTTTTTTCATTAGTCTTTGGTTCTTGACTTCGTTTGCCTTCGGCTCATTCTTTGTTTTGTGACATGTTTTTGACTTGGTTCAGTTCAACTCTGAACCATCCATATATACCGAACTCATTAATACGATTAATAATATCGATCCTTTACAAATTCGATTCGACTTAAGGTGGAACAAAACATTCGCGGCAGAGAAAACAGACCCTTCTTTAAAAATTCATAACTCAGTCAAAAAGAAATATTTTTCCAAAAAATTTTTATTATTGTAGAGAGTTGAACAAATTATAAGAAAAAAAAAATTAAAAAATATATATTTTTCACTCCAACATGGCTTTTTAGAGCTCCAAACTGGCAGCAGTGGCAAAAATTGTCCGAAATTGGTTATCGTATGACAGGAGCTTTTTTTAGAATATTTTCCAATTTTTGTTGATGTTCCAAATTTGAAAGTGTGTTTTTTCGAAAAAAATATTGACTTTAAAAATTCATAAAAAATCGAAAAAAAATTTAAAAAGAGCTCGTGTCATAGATAGCGAATCAAGTTTAAAAAAAATACAAAAAAAACAAAAAACTTCGTCAAAAAATGAACCCGCTAGTGCCGCAACCAGTACAAAAAACATAGTTACGAGATAAACGCGTTCAGAGTTTGTGAACAAAGAAATATAAAAATGCGCTCTTACTAATCCGGCTGTAAGTTTTGAACCTGTAAAAATTTTTCCATGAAAGAATGGAATTAGAATCTTAAGAATATTTATTAAAATTAGAAATTATAAAAAAATCGATTTAAAAAAATGGCCAATGTCATGTGCCCCCTTAAATGTTAATTTTAAATATATTAAATATTAAAAAGTCTGAAGATTCATTAGTTTTACAATTGTTGATACTTTGTCTGTTTAGTAGTGATGCAAAATAATTCCACGTTCACTCTTACACTAGTGATGACAATATATATCTTTACGCGTGACGTACACGACATCAATTTGCCAATTATAATGTAATCGATTTTAAACAAACGTAACTCTTAATTGGCGAAATGAAGATTGATCTCATTGACGATATCATGACTAAATATATATATATTTTTATCTTTGCAGTGATGAGCCAGAAAAAAGATTATTTACCATAAAGGACTTAATTTATGTAGGTTCACTGCCCCGTTGTTAGAAAACAGAAATGTTGCTATTTTTTTTTGCTAAAATATACCGCTTTGCATGGAATGCCCCCTTTATTGTGTCCTTAATTTTTGGGAAATGTGTCAATTTTTAATGAATTACTTTTGAGTCTCGTTCATACATTTTCGCTTTTGCATAGATCACTGAAAGTCGCATGAAATTACTGAGTTTTTGACTGTACTATGTATTATGTATTTTTTTAAAAATTCCATTGGTGGACTGCACAATGGGGCAAAATAGTTAAAATCGTACAAAAATTTCTAAAAAATTATCTATCGTTGACCAATTAACGAACATAGCTGACCGTTTCTTAATCTTTTTTATCGTTTCACCTTTCAGGTGGTATAGTCGTTTTTTTGAAATTTGACTTGTGGACTGCACAATGGGACAAAATATGTAAAATTTGAAGAACTTAAAAAAATGTCTAAACAATTATCTATCGTTGACCAATTAACGAACATAACTGACCTTTTTTTAATCTTTTTCATACCTTTCAGGTGGTGTATTTCATTTTTTGAAATTCTACTCGTGAGCTACACAATGGCGCAAATAGTGTATGGCCTTGAAATTTTCTTAAAAAATTCATAAAGAATTTTCTATCAATGAACAATTATTGGATATAACTGACCTTTTTAATTTCTTTCAGTTGGTTTATTTAGTTTTTCCACACCTGGCTTGCACAATAGAGCAAATTGTACATGACCTTGAAAATTTCTTAAAAAATTCATAAAAATTATCTATCACTGGCCCTTTTAATGGGACCAACTGACCTCTTTGACCTTTGTCATATCTCTCAGATGGCATCATTAGTTTTTTAAAATTACACCAATTAGGTGCCAGCATTCCGTATCTAGGTGCCCGTCTACAAAAGTGGACGGTATTCGACAAAGGCGCGTGTCGCTATAAAAAAAACACTGTATCTCAGAAAATATTGACACTTGGTAAAATTCACAGTAAAATTACAAGGGCAGGTACAAATATTAAAAATAATGTTCACTTAAGTGAGCGTTATTCGAAAAAAGGGATGTGTCAATTTTAGAAAACCTCTGCTTCTCCAATAAAATTGACACTAGAGTACTGAAGTTTAGTACAGAGGTGGGCACAGTTATTAAAAATTACTATGAAAAATGGGCGTTATTCGAAAAAGAGGTGTAGCAATATGAAAAATAAACTGTATCTCGAATACTATTGACACTAAGGTAATAAAATTGATTGCAATAATGGGTAGAATTATTGCAAAACACTATGAATAAAGTGGGCGGATTTAAAAAGTGGCGTGTCACTATTAGGAAAAAAACACTGTATCTCAGTCAATATTGAAACTAGGGTAATGAAAATGATACAAGAGTCGGCAGAATTATAACAAAACACAATCAAGAAAGTAGGCTAGAAATTTGGTGCAGGGCAAGGTTGAATTATTATAAAGTATGATCAATAAAGTACATAAGTCGTATTTGATTATAAAGAGGCAGAAATTGAAAATAACCAACAAAATAGAAAAAAGTTAAACACAATTTTTAAGAACAAAGTTTCACATTAGAAATTTAACATAAAATAATTCATGCATATATATTAAAAAAAATTCCAAGGATTACAGAATAAGAAACGATAGAAAAAATTCCTTTTCAAAACTAAGAGCTTAAATAATAACTACGTTAACACACGTTTTTCTAAAATTTGTCATATTTGCTAATAAGGAAATAAAAACTTTTTAACAAAAGAAAACCTACTTTCAAAATCGCAAAATAAAAAATTACTTAAATTACTTTTCCTATTAATCTTGGACAAATTTGATAATTTATTTATATTCTTTATGATATTGGAAATCTTATTTTTTTTTATTTTCCCCAAGTTGTTTTATTTTTATCAGAAATATATAAATTATTTTATGATAATAAAGCTAAAAAGTAAAATTATGGTAGTTTTTTCTGCTATTGAAAGTGACATTTCAGGATTTTTAAAACGACTTTTCACGCCAAGTGAAAAATATATCTTCTATTTTGATGTGCTACTCAGTTTAAATTTTTAAGTTCTTAAAAATAGAAAAAAAAGGAAGTATTAAAAAGTTGGTATTAAGACTTATATTTTTAAAACAAAATATTTATACCCCCACGCGTACTGCGTAAGGGGTATATTAATTTTGTCACGACGTATGTAACGCCCATAAGGAGGCGTGGTTGGTATAGAAAAGTATATATATTCTTGCTCAGCATCACTTAAGCTTTTTCTAAAAACTAAAATCAAGTTTGAGAATGGGCTAAATCGAATGAAAACCTCGCCTACCTCCCATACTAATAAGTAGTGACCTGAGCCTGCTTGGACCTCCTCACTTAATCAAATCTAACATGCTTGGTGAACGCTAACTTATCTTTCGGCCGTACCGTGCTGGTTGTATATTTTTTCTTCAACCATGCACGAACGATTTGTATTGTATATATATTAATATAACTGGCCAATGACACCTAGTTGTCTTAGTGCCTGCGTTCGCAACCATTTCTTGATATGGAATGAAATTGGTGTGGTGTATATGACCTAGTTTGTCGTAATACCACCTTGCTTAGCCACGACTCCGTTGGCTATTACAAGACAGAACGATTTATATTATATATATGCATATGCTTATCAGTGTGGCGTACAGACCTTGTTTGTCTTGATACCTCCCACCGTTCTATGCCGACACCAAGCTATTTTAAGTGGGGGCGGATATAACCATGTTTGCCTTCTTACCACAATGTTCTTTGCTGTTTCATATTCTTAAATATCTTATATTTTTATGTACATATTTTAACGTATATTTTAATTTGTTTGTACAATTTTAATTGTGTTTTATTACAATTTATTAATGAAGTTTCTTATATTAATGTTTAAATTTTTTATAATGCTAAAAAGCCTAACAAGGCTTAGCAAATAAAATAAATAAATAAATAAATAAATAAATACAACCCCAATAATGAAAACAGAATAAAGAATCAAATATTTAAGCTACAAAACTGTGGGTAAAAATGTGGGCGCAAGTCTGTGGGCGTGGCACTCCATAATAACTTCTAAGCGCCTGGACCGATTTCAATGAAATTAAGTATGAAGGTTCAACTGCGCCGAAAATAAAACATAGGCTATACAAAGTTTCAAACCTTTCCACAAGAGGGCGCTTTAAACAGTGAATTTTAAGACTCAAAAACTCCTAAACGCCTGGACCGACCTACTCTCTAAGTTTTTTGTTGAATTTTACTACAATTCTTGAAGGCAACAGGTTAGCAGTTATAATTGTAGTGATTTTATACACCCTTGTTTAAAATTAAACAGCTGTTTTGTTATTCAAACTATTTAAAATTCAACATTATATTTATATTACTAAAAAAGAAGAATAAAATTAAACAGCAGATGTTTAATTTTACTACTTATGATATTTCACCATACCTTTTATTTTACTACATCAATATAAGTAATAATAAGTAGAGGTTGTGGAATTTTAGTCGTATAATTAATGTTTAATTTTACTTTAACAGTAATAATGAACTTAATGTTGAATTTTACGATAGTATTAAAGACTGTCAGGTAAAATAAGTCTTGAATTTTAAACAAGGGTGTGCAAATTCACTCCAATTATAACTGCTAACCTGTTGCCTACAAGTATTGTAGTAAAATTCAACAAAAATTTTTCAGAGTGTAGTTAGCTCTGAATGTAATAAAATAATTAATTTTTAATAATATTTTCAACAAACATTCACTGTAATGTGGGGTCAATTGTGTCTTTTTAAAAATTCAAATACTGCCTACTTAGCAACAAACGAACATAAACGTATGGAACCGATGCCACATGTGAGCGCCCCAGCAAAAGTTGTTTTCGTGCTAGGGAACTACTGTTGCTAGCAGAACGTTTTCAAGAGTTATACACCTAACAAGAAATCCCTTGGACAAGAGTGGCCCCACGTAACAGATTGAAGGTTAAGTTAAAAGAAGAGTTAAAAGTGATTTTTTGTAAAATTAACAGCAATAAATGTAATTTTTAATGCATTTTTGAGTCTTTCCTTGGCCCCCATCCCCTACGGCAAATCCTAGATTTTTTATTCATTAATCATTTTTCATTTTTCATTTTTCATACACCCAGAGAAAAAACAACTTAAAACAAAAAATTTCTACTTTGAATCAATAAAAAACACTTTTGAAAAGCAAACAAAGTGGGAAATTATTAAATCAACAACGTGCATTATAAAAACAACTTTAACCAAAGTAGATACGAAATCAAAGTAGATACGTCATTGATTTGAAAGTGCTCATATTCAATTCAAGATTGGCCGACATCAAAACAAAAAACTTATGTTTTTAAATCAAAAATGCGCATTATAATTTCAAAAATTATCCACTTTGATTCAAGCCAAAAAAAATTGAAATAAAAAATGGACGTCTTTGAATCAAAGTGGCGCAACTTCATTTTGAAAATGTCACTTCTTTGATTTGAAAACGGTCAATGTTGATTTAAAGTTGTAACTTATGTCACCACAATGGCACCGTGGATCATTCTTATACCCCCATAATTGAAAATAAAAAAAAAACAAAATATTTTTAATGTTATTTCTTAAAATAACATTTTTGGGCGAATATAAGTTTTTCCATTGTTTAAAGAATATGAATGCATTGGACCAGTGTGAAAATAAGTAATATTAAATAAATGAATTTCATCAATTTCTTTAATTATTTCATATGATTGAAAGTGAGGACAAAATTCGTTCCATGTTATTGGATAGCACAAAATATTTAAATTTTTATATTGATAAACAAAACAAAATATTTTAAATGCTTAAAAGAGCGATGCGTGTGAAGCTACATAGTACTCTTTCTTGTATTATGTACCTTTATATGATACCTTTTTTAATATTATAACTTTATTATGTAATTATTTAATTTTACTAGTTCTTTCCCGTCGAAAATGACGGGTCCGGTTTTAATATAGACAAAACATGATATATTTAGAAATAAGCGATGCTCACATATTCGATTTTAAATTGTGCAAATAACATTTTTCAGTTCCATATTTATAAAATACCTTAAAGTAAAAACGGAATCTATATTAGGTCAGACAAAATAAGTTTATAAATTTTTGTAAAACTGAAAATTTCAAAATTAATAAAATATGAAAAGTTTTTGAAGTTTTAATAAATCTCAAACAGAAATGCCTAAAAATATGCTATGAAATTTTAAAAAAAAATCAAGCTTTCCGCACTCACATTTTACGGAATTATGTTATAGTATACTAGTTCTTTCCCGTCAAAAATTACGGGCCAGGTTCTAATAAAGAAAAAACATAAAATATTGATTTTATTTAATCTGAATTAGAAGTTAACGATGGTCACATATTCAATTTTTAGATCCAAATATTTATAAAATACCTTAAAGTAAAAACGGAAAATATAGTAGGTATGACGAAATAAGTTTGGTTTTTTTTAAAACTGAAAATTTCAAAATAAAAAATATATAAAAAGATTTTGAAGTTTCAATAAATCACAAAACAAAAAAATTCCTAAAAATATGCTATGCAATTTTTCAAAAAAATCAAGCGTTCCGCACTCACATTTTACGGAATTATGTTATAGTAATTATATTATATATCAAAACTTTCAATGAACGAATTTAACTTGTAAAGAGTTTTGTCAAAAAAGATTTAACTGTATCATCAGAAGGAACAATTATAAATGGTGGAATTGTAAGTCCTACAGAATAATACTTGCTCATACGTTCTGCAACTTCAGCTTCGTAATTGTTGAGCGATATAACCGTGCGTTTAGACCGCCTGAACGAACGAAAGAAACCTCGTTCGTTCGCTCGGTGTAAACACTTAGCCCGAACGAACAGCTTTCGCTACAAATTCATCGCAAACGCTGTTCGCCCGGTGTAGACGGTAAATTAGGGCGAACGAACGAGAATTCTTTCGTTCGGACTGTTCGGCCGTCGCTCGATCTTTTTGGGCGAATCCGGTGTTGCGCTGTTCTTAAAAACAAAAAAGTAGCAAAAAGGAGTATCTTCAAAGAAAAAATCACGGAAAGTACAAAAATTCGTAGTAACTTTAATTTCAAAACAACACAAAGCAGTACTGTTCAAGGTTTGTTTATGTTTTTGAACGTGTTCTGCTAATTTTCACTGGAATTTAATTGTTGTAAGTTAAATATTATAATAATAATAATTATATAGTTCTTACATACAATAGCTAATAGTTTAAAATGTTGTTATGGAAAATAAATAAATATTAAAAAAATTATATTAATTTATTTATTATGAATATTAAAAATAAATTAATAAATTGAAATATTAAAATAAAATCGCGATTATGTGTTACTCATTGCTTGCCAGACGAATTTGTTGTTTTACTACTACAAGTTTTACTACTAATATATAAATAAATAGCTATCAACCCTGCATTTATTCATGTTCGCCGAATGCATAATTTTCTGTTTAGACCGCCTGAACATACAAGATGGCGGATAATGTTCGTTCGCGATTGATGTTCGTCCGGTGTAGACAGTACGCCGAACGACGTTTTTATCGCAATAAATTCTTCGCAATGAATTATTCGTTGGTTCAGGCGGTCTAAACGCACGGTAAGACGAAGAACGAAACTATCCTGTGCGTCAAGAATTGTTAGTTTCTTCCTAGATTTTCCTTGCTCATTTTTAAAACGTGTTGAAGGTAGTAAAACTCCTGTGAGCAGTGTTGCGAGTATATGATCTTCAGCTTCTGCAAAAAAATTTAAGCTATTAATAAAAGTTCATATACTATTATGTTTGAACATACCTTTGTTTTTTGTAGTTTTTGCGAGGGATAGTATTTGCTTGCAATAAGGGCTGTGAACGTTATCTTCGAAGTATATTTTTATTTTTTCCTTAAAACTGTCCCACTTTGAATACAACATATGTTCTATATTTGGATAATAATTTAAACATTGTTTATTTTATTACATAATCAAATTTTTTACTTACAAGTTCTGGTGCTCGAGAATCCATATATTTAGGCCAAGCATTTAGAAAATCGTAATTGCTTAGACGTTAAACATCATTTTGTCTTAAGTAATGAGTCTTCTTCCATTTTTCGCAGACTTCCTGCCAATTCAAGTCTATGGATTCATCTATTTCAATCACCTCGTGGTGTTTTCTTTACATTCCGGAGCAGCTGCAGATTTAGCAGACTTCTTCGTCTGTTTGCTTCGTGCGTTGACGTATTTGGAGTACAACTTACCGCTTGGATTCTTTTTTCCCTGACGTGGAATGTAATAATACTCCTGTTGAATTTGAATAATTTAAAGTCTAACACATATTTTTCTTCTTCTTGTTTAAAAATAGAGTCACTTACCTTTGCTATTGTTTCGCTTGGTAAAATCTCGCAAATATCCTTGACTATGCTTAAAAAGTCGTTGGGCTTAAGCGGAATTTCGTTAACAATAATTTCTTCCATTATAATATTTATAATCATTAATATAATGTCATCCCGGTTACTATTTGACAGTTTTTGAAGTTTCTTATATAACTCCAAACAGGATTGTCTTTTAGAGGTGCGGTTTAATATATCTGCTAAGTCCTTAAAGATAAATATATGATGTTTTAAATCAAACCATAAAATTAATACTTGAAATAGAATTATAAATTACTATATTCAAAACACTTTCCACCTATGAATTGAAAGAGGGAGGCGATGAAACATTTGGGGAATTCCTGTTGAGCCTGACATAGTTTCGTCATCGATTGCGAACTGCAATGGAATAAAATTTTTAATTTTAATGGAATAACGTGTGAAATGCAGAAAGAACCTCTTTTTTACGCCACATAAATAATTTTTCTCGTAACTCTACTCGAAGTCCCAAATGTGGGATTGCTTCAACAAGATCTTCCTTTTGTATATATTGCAAACATCTGTATGTCACATTAGCACCTTTGCATCAACGAAGTATCAGACCCCGCCAATAAAAATAAATTAAAAGTTTACTTACTTTATACTCCGAACAATTTTCAGTGGTTTCATATACCACAGGTGTCTTCACAAAAATTTCCTCTATTCCTTCTGAAGTATAAATACACTCATCCCACCTTCATTATCGGTAACAACGTCGACGTTATCCATTATTTTATTTTGTATATTAAATTCCGCGGAATTAAGCACTTTTTGGTTCGCAGACAATTAAAGCATGCGTTGTTTATTCGTGTATTGATAGTGCTGCCTCCTCGATTCAATAACGTTCTACTTTAATGTAAAGTTGCACAACTTTAAATTACAGATGCACAATCTTAAATTAAAAACAAACCACTTCAAATAAAAAATGCACGTTTTTGATTGAATACGCATCACTATTAATTTAAAATTATTTCATTATAAATGCATGTATAACAATGTTCATTATAATTTCATAAATACTGCCATTTTGAATCAAAAATTTTGGTTATTAACTAAAAGTTGTGCGCTTTTAAATTAATAATTTTGTTTATTTGAATTATAAGTGAAGCATTTTTTAATTCAAAGTAGACTTTGTTAAAATAAAGTTGATGAAGAAATCAAAAATGTTCATCTTCAATTCAACATAGAATGTTTTCAAATTAAAAAAAAGACATTTTTGTTTTGAAGACAAATATAAATTTCTACGTTGTTTTTTCTTGATTTAAAGTAGTTTTACTTCATTTCAACGTTGTTAATTCTTAAATTAACGTTGAAATGCTCAAAGTTGAAAAATCATAAATTCAACAAGGGTTCACTTCGATTTTAAGTTGTGATTTTTCTCTTAGTGTATTCATTTTTTATTTATATTCATGTTTTATTCACTATACATTTTTTATTCATTTATTATTATTGAAGTGAAACTTCTTTGGCGACGAGTGAAATTTCAAGGTTTCTTATTCGTGACGCTAGGCTAATGTTTTCAATTCATATGAAAATTAAAAAAAAAATTACTGCCGCTGCCAAGAATTGAACCCCAAACATCGTTGCTTATAAGACGGAATCTATTCCCTTACGCCACGTAGACGTAGGCACATGATAAACAGCCAAACAAAATGTAATTAAAACTGAACACGTAACAATGAAAATAACATCAACTTTAGATTAACATTAATGGTATTCCCTTAACGCCTCGGAAACAGCTTAAACCTCGTAAACTGCTTAATTTTAAGAAAATGGGAAATGATGGAAATATTTTGTATGGTGATTTTTTTACGATGTTTAAGCTACAATTTCAGTGCTTAAACAATGTAAAAAAGTTTGGTTAAACTTTCAGCTGTCAAACTATCAAAAAGTGTGTGGTGTGTTTTATTATTTATTTTGGCGCTTAATTCATCCCAATTGGCAAGCATAGAAGTGGATAGTGGCAGTGCTTGAAAACGGAAAATAAACACTTCGACACATCGTTAGGTGCTCTGTCAGACAGTAAAACTGCTGCAATTGGTATTGGATGAGGCTAAAGATTGCCCGGAAAAGTTTGGAGTAGACAGCTAACTTAGTAAGTAGGCAGTAGGCAGCTAACTCAATTATTCCCATTTCAGAAACCTAGAGCAAACAGATTCTACGAACAAATTTTCGGTCGATTTGTTACGGCATGATGACAAATATGCATGACAAATTTATCAGATGTCTAAAGGTGCGTTCCTTTAACAGAGGCCTTTAACAGAGGAATTTTACGAGTTTACGAAATGGGAAATTTTGATCGTTAAGGGAATACCATTATTAACATTACATTATTAACATAACCGTAACATTAATTTTTATCCTACAAGTATGCACGGAAAAAAAAATAGAAAAATAGCTAAAACAGGAGCAGAACGCGTTCGTGAATATAGAGAGCGAATTAGAGCTCTTAAGAATACAGCCGCAGCTGGGTCTGCAACTAATGATGAAGGTAAGGTGATTTCAACAACGGCTGAGATTCAAAATGCATTTTTACGAAACATCAGTGTATTTTGGTGAATCTACAAAGAACCAATCCCCAAAAAACACACTGATGCATCTCAACAAAATTTTAAAGCCATCCAAGTTGATGCACTCAACAATCAACGTTCGCTGCTTTATGAGGCCCTCTATCAACATAGCAATTATTATGATCAGGAAGCAGGAGGTAATAATGAACAAGATTTGCCTCTGCTTTCGGAGGCTCCTTCAAAGAGTACTATGCAAATGCAATCCAGCATTCAAAAAGTAACAGTGTTGAGAAGACATTCGAAAGCAACTAAAACACCAACTGAACTAAAACAAGTACCGAAAATAACTGTTATTTTACAATTTTCAAATGAAAGAAATTGTCGAAAGACTTTTTCAGAGAAAAAGACTTTATTAAGACTTTATTAAGTCGCTTTTAAATTTGAAACTGATTCTTTAAAAGTTAATTTCTTGCCTAGTATATTTCGAGGAAAATAAAGATTACTTTTGACTTTTATTTTATCGGTCAAAAATAGCAGTTATTTTGTGACTTCAATTTTTTCGGTCAAAAATATCAAGCAATTTGTGTTTTCTTAAAGGCCGCTTGACAGATTGAACTTGACACCATGTGTAAAATGTCTCACCGATGAGATGAAAATAATAATATCAAAATTTTTTTATCGGTAAAATGACTTGAACAAATATAAATTACCTGATATTTTTGACCGAAAAATAAACGGCAGAAAATAACTGTTATTTTTGCCCAAAAAAACTATAAGGCACAAAAAACTGTTATTTGTGTCGGAAAAAATAAAAATTAAGAGATAAAAGTTAATATGTGACACTTTCGACAAAAACCATATTCGGCACGGTCCCTGGATGCAAATATTGAATCAACAAATTATTATTCCATTTCGTATTGATTGAATTTCTTTTCAGATACTTTCGCTCTCTATTTCACACTTAAATCTCTCTTATTTCTTACTGTTAAAGAAGTTTCACTTCTGCCACGTGTACGTTGATACACGCGACTATTTTTTAAGGTATTTTTTAAGTATTTGGAACTAAAAATTGTATTTGCACAACATAAAATCGAAATTTCACCATCGCTGATTTCTAATTCAGTTTAAAGAACATCAATATATCATATATTTTCCTTTATTAAAACCGGGCCGTCATTTTTGACGGGAAAGAACTAGTTATGTTTAAATAATTAACATACTTATTTTATAATAATACAAGAAAACAAAATTTATGTCGAACAAATTGTTGAAGAGAATTAACTTTTCTATTATTTTTTCCATCACTACATTTATAATATAACTAGGCATCATTTAACGTATTAATAAAATTATTAAATAATATTCACATATTTAAATGGGACATTTTTTAAATCCCCTGAGCTCCCTGACAAGTTTCAATGACCCGCCTGTGACCTCAGATAATCCCATACGGTTGAAAATCTAACGTTACCCACTAATATAATTTTTTTCATACAAATCGATTATAATGGAGTAAACTCCAAAAATGAATAATGAATAAAAAATTATAAATGAATAAAAAATGAATAATGAATAAAAAATGAATGTATGAATGCAAAATGAATAACGATTATTTGTGAATTGCATTCCTAGTGAATAGCATTCTTTATGAATTGCATTCATTTGAATAAAAAATAACGAATAATGAATAATAAATCAGTTTTTTTAAATTAAATGTGAATTCAAAATTATATTCATGGCTCAATTTTGCATTCATTGAATGCATTCTTTAACAGCTCTGGTTAAAACTATGTACTATTTATTAACCTTTTTTAAACAACACTTTCATGCTTTATATATGTACATCACCGTAAATCAGTGCAAACAAATTATTGTAGGGGAGGATCCAACGTCTAAATCCCCTTCCTATCTAATTCACTGCTTCGCATGCATTAAAGGACCTTCTTAAATTTTCAATAGGCACATTTTTTAAAAGCAAATGTTATGCGTTATGGCTCAAATGACAATATTTCCATCAACTCTGGCGTAACGCACAAATTAAGCACTAATTAGCGTTGCATCCTGCTTGCTGAGAGTATTCAATTTTTACTCTTTCAAGTTTGTGTTTTTTTTTTTTCATCCAACATTAGCATGTACAGCATCAGTTTGTATGCTTGTAAGTATGTGTTTGATGTCATTACGTTTGAGTGTTTATATGTTCGTGTCCACATTGAAAGTCTTGGCCATTTTCTGCTATTCGTTTTTGCTAGTCAATTCACTGATGGTTGAATTCCGTATAAGTTGAAACCGTTGCTGTGGCTGCTTCCCATGAGGTTAGCCTACACAAATTTTGTCATGCAGATCATGTTGCCGTTAAAAAACAGCATGAAGCTCGAAATAAATCAGTTCATCAATATGTTAGCAGTGCACATCACAAAAACACACACACGCTCACCCATAAGTAGTCATATGCATGCATACTTGTGATAATCATTAATGTGCATTTGTGTTTTTCAAATATGTGGGCGCCATATTAAAAGCTGTTACACTCGCGGGTTTCTTCTTTTAAATGATATTCACACACACACACACATACCACGCAGCAGCATTTTTAGTGTCATACAAACAACTATTGGTGCAGTTTTCAACGGATATTTAAGTTAATTAACTACGTGCGGAAAACAATTATCTCGAATGTCCTTGTTTACAGTTTTTAGTAAACAACTTTGGCATAAACATTATAATATGGCATAAATAATGAAGAGTATTTATTTATATAATAGTTTAAAATATTTAAGTTATAATAAAGTTTGTAAAGTTATTTGCATTTTAAGTTTAAGAACTTTCATTTAACAACTCTTAAAGGAAGATCTATGGTTGAAGTTTTGACGTGAGAATTTTTAACCGACTTCAAAAAGAAAGAAGTTTGCTGGTTTCTGTTTTCTTTTTTTTTTTTTGTAAATGTATGTGCATCGATTACTCCTAAAGTACTTGCCCGATTGCCTTAATTTTTCTTCAACACATACAGACTATTCCGTAGCGGACTAGCAGTATTGGACAAAGGGGCGTGTCACTATAAGAAAACACAGCATATCAGTAAATATTGAAATAAGGGTACTGAAATTTATAGTAATACTGCAAAGTAGGCACAATTTTGAAAAATAACGGTAATTTAAGTGGGCGTTATTCGACAAAGAGGTGTGGCATTACTAGAAAAACACTGTATATCAAATCACATTGACACTAGAGTACTGATATTTGGTACAGAGGTGCCTAGTTATTACAAATTACTGTCAAGAAAGTGGGCGTTTTTTTACGGAAAAGGGTGTAGTATTATTAGAAAAACACTGTATCTCGAATACTGTTGACGCTTGGATACTGAAATTTAGTACATAGGTATGCACAATTCTTACAAATTACTGTCAATAAAGTGGGCGTTATTAAACAAAGGAGTGTGGCAATAGGGTACTGAAATTAAGTGAGCGGAGTCAGAGGCGTGTAACTATTAGAAAAACACTTTATCTCAGTCAATATTTACACTAGGGTACTGAAAAGGGTACAAGAGAAGGTAGAATTAGAACAACACACGATCAAGAAAGAAGGCTAGCTAGATGCTATATGTACAACACTGCATTTTGCATGCGCCCATTTCTAACTTAATAAATCAAAACTTAATTTTTTTTTAATTTCCCAACTCCATAGGGTTTTTTTTCAAAATTGACTTAGTACTGAGCTACATATTATACCCTCCTAAGTCCAACACTTAATCCGATTTATTTTAAGTCCTGAAAGGTTTTCTCTTATAAATATTATATATTATGTTTCATACAGATTTGTTGAAACTAAGTTAAAATAATGCAGCATTAAATTTTTGTAATTTAAAAAGTAATAACTTCAATTTACAAAAAACCTATTATGATGGACTTAGGCGACTTTGAAAAGTATGGACTCATATACTAACCCGACAACAATCAGTTCGCACGGCTGTATTTTTTATTATATAAACAATTTCTACTTTTATTTATAATAAGAAAACAATATTTCTGATACAATGCTTGTAGTATCCTTAAAGCTTGAAATGTAATTTGTTTAGCATTTATAGCAAAAGTAAAAAAAATTACAAAAACAACAATGTTAATAGCAAGATTAACCAACACGCAAGTGTGCAAAAGGTGCAAAAGGATAACGGGACAAATTATTTTTTGTTGATTTTGTATATCAATTGAGAAAGTTTTGAGAAAATTTCGGTCACTTTTTGATTTCATACCAGCAGTTTTTTTGAATGATTTTCTACCATGGCACATGGCAAAGTGGTTTGATAAGAAATCAGAAAGTTAATTGCTAAAAACTTTCTTTTACACTAAAGTAATGGCGATATTGCATATCACCGGGGCTTAGCAAAGTCAACTGCCCAATACGACATCAAAAATGATGTGAATATCGCCTCAATTGAGCCACAGCAGCTCGGACGAGGCAAAGAATCAAAAGTTAATGACCGAGATATACGATCATTGTAGGCCATAATAATAGGAAAAAGACGGACTTCAGTGAGAAACTTAGCGAAAATGTGATCGGAGATGATGGGGAGAAGTGCAAACCATGTTTTTGACATTTATTTTTAGAGTTTTATTTTTTTACTCAGATTTCCTAGTTTTATTTTTTGCCCACAACATAATACTTATTTTTGAGTTTTATTTTTTCGCTCTGAGGTTGAAAAATAAGTCAGTAAAAAAATAAAACTAAAAACATAAGTTAAAATAATATTTAAAATAATATATGAGCGAAAAAATAAAACTCCAAAATAAATGTTATGTACTGAGTTAAAATGAAACTAAAAAAATAAGTTTTATTTTAAAGTGAAAAAATAAAACTAAAGTATAAGTTTAATTTTGTAAGTAAATAAATAAAACTCAAAAAATAAGTTTAATTTTAGAGCGAAAAAATATAATTCAAAAATAAATTTTATAAAAACTCAAAAAAAAAAAAAAATAAAACTCAACAATTAAGTTTTTTTTCAAAGTGAAGCAATAATACTCAAAAATAAGTTTTATTTTCTAATTAATAAAATAAAACGGCAGACATAAGTGAGTGAAATGCATGAGCGAAAAAAATAAAACTAAAAAATAAGCGTTAGTTTTTGATTAAAAAATAAAGCTCACAAAATTAGTGTTATTTATGAGCGAAAAAAAATGAAACAATAACAGTTGTTTTGTGATATTTAATCTTATATTTAAACTTCAAAAAATAAAAATCTTAATATTTTTGAACAGCAAACTAAACAAGGATCAATTTGGTATACGTGACATTCTTCTCTAGTGCCTTTAGCGTGATGATTTTTTCCTTCAAAATAACAGTTATTCTCGGTCCCTGGTTTAAATTAAGTTCTTATTAGTGTTAATTGGTAAAAGCAGTTTAAACAAAAAGTTATAGTTGAAACTGCATTTGTCAAGAAAGAAAAATATGGACAAAAACAAATAAAATCACTAATGCAGCAGGCTTACCAGGCAACACCACCTCGCAGTACGGATGCTGGCGCCATCATCGATATGCAGTGAAAATTGTTGAGTTAGAATTTTATACAGAATCCATTTAGCTTAAACTACATTGTTTTTATAAAAGCAGTTCGGAGTTTAAACATTTTTGTTTTGTCAATTTAATTTAATTTAATTTTTTTATATATTTAAGACTGATATTTCTGGTGCCTAACTCTAAATCAGACAAAGTTAAGAAGCAATGATACAAAGTCCGTTATATTGAAAATATTTTCTTCACAAAAACTTTTTAACAAAAAAAAAAACCTACAAAATAAAAAAATAATTTTTAATTACTTTTCCTATTAATTTTTTGGTCAAATTTGATAATTTATTTATATACATTTTTATATTGAAAATCTGATTATATTAAGTATTCTATATTAGTTTTATAAGATAAGATGTGTTTTGTTTTGTTTTTAAAATAAGTATATTAATTTTTTTATGATAATTAAATCTTTGTAGTCGGCGCTAATCACTATCATAAAATCTATTCAAATCTCTATTTAAAACTTTTTTTATTTGTGAATATCCTGCTTTGGTGACGCTGTATTCATTTTTAATCTTAATTTAAAAGTAATTTTTAAATCTTCGATGAGCTTTGATACATAATTCTTCTCAATCTATTGGTTTGGGTGAACTTGTAAAACTGATATTGAATATGCTATATGTGTGTTGCAGCTGCACAAAAAATCTGATTATATTAGCGCCGATTTCGAAGCTTTTATTATCATTTTATTTATTTATTTATTTTTTTTTATTTATTTATTTAAAGATAAACATCAGTACACTAAGAGCTATGCTCTTTTATAGTACAACATAAAAAAGACTTAAATTAAGCCATAATAATAACAACTCAATGAATTTAAACATTAAAAAAGTAACCTAATTATAATAACAAAAATTACTTATACTAACACTTAAGACATAAAGAAACTGAAATTTTAAATAAAAATAAAAAAGAAAATAAAAAAGATGAAGAAAAGATTTTTCCAATATTGGAGTGGAGAAAAGATATATGTGAAGTAGATTAAAGAGTAGAGAAGAACGATAAAATAGATTGCCTAAAAGGTACTCTCCCACTTATCTCTCTAAGACTTCGTGGCAAAGCATTCCACAACCTAATGGCGTTAATGAAAAACAGATAGGAAGAGTTTAACGAATAATGCCTTGGAACTATCATAACATGACTTCTTCTAGACAGACTAAACTGCAGTTTTTCATATAAGTACCCTGGCGTTTTTTCATGTATTAGCTTATGAAGGTACATACAGTTTCTTGCCTTAAGATAAGCTATTAAGTCACATCCAAGTATTGCATTTCGGAAACTAGACAGACGATCATATTTATGAAGACCATAAACATACCGCGTGGCATAATTAAACGCGATTTGAAGTTTTAACTGGGACGATGAATCAAGTTTACTGTACACTATTTCGGAGAAAGTTATCACAGGTAAAATTAGTTGGGTTACCAACTTGCGTCTTACATCAACTGGAGTCACACTGGCAGACATTCTAAGGTTACGCAAGACATAGTAACCTTTTTTGACTACACTGTTAACATGATCAACACAAGACAGAGAAGAATTCAAATAAAAGCCAAGGTTCACAATTTTAGACACAACGGTGAGTTTATTAGCTCCAATCAACAAGTCGGGGATATCATTTAAACAAGACTTAACCTTACAAACAGGAAGAACATATGATTTGGCAGAGTTTAGTTGTAGGCCATTCCTACTAGCCCACTCATTAACTTTACTAAGGTCTTCATTCAATCTACAACAAAGGTCATCAATCAGGCCAGTTCTTCGAGATAGATAGAGCTGAACATCATCAGCATATGCATGAACAGAAGAATGACTGCAGACAGAAAAAATGTCATTTATAAACATTGAGAACAGAAGGGGACCAAGTATGGAGCCTTGAGGAACACCACTTAAGACCGATTTGTATCCAGACGACCTTTGGGCAACTTTAACTTTTTGAGACCTGTTACTTAAATAGCTAGACATTAAATTGACAGCACTATCACTGAAGCCAAACATAGCCTTAAGCTTACGACACAGATGCTGATGGTTAACTTTATCAAAAGCTTTTGAGAAGTCTAACAAACAAAGTAGCGTCATTGAACCTGCATCAAATTCAGGTCGAATATCATCAATAATCTTAACAACTGCAGACGAACAGCTATGTCCAGTCCGAAAACCAGATTGATACGGTGATAAAAGGTTTTTGTTTACTAAATGGCCGGTTATTTGCTGAGCCATAAGTTTCTCACAGATTTTCGCTAAAGGTGATAATATACTTATTGGTCTAAAATCATTAGGACTAGAAGGATTTTGTTTTTTAGCAACCGGAAGAACGATGGCAATTTTCCACAAGTCAGGAAACGATGACGACATGAAACAAGAATTAATAATATGCGTTAGGGGGCTTATTATATGAGGCAGTAAAATTTTAATAAACTTAATAGGAATGCCATCATCTGCCATGGCATTCGACTTAATTTTAGACACACATTTACCAACTTCGAACTCAACTACTGGGGAAAAACTAAAAGATTGTGGCACGGAATGAGAATGAAGAGGCAGAAAATTACTATTGGAGGGAGAAGCATTATCAACAAAGAAACAATTTAGAAGTTCTGGATCTAGATGGCATTCAGTGTTATTTTTATTACAGACCCCAAGATTTTTGATATTGTTCCAAAGCGTTTTGGTTGGAAGGGAGAGCTTAAGTTTGGATGCGAAAAATCTGCTTTTAGCCTGCCTAGTTAAAAGCACAACTTCATTTCTAGATAATCTGTACCTTTCCCAATTTACTGAGGAAGGGTTTTGTCGCCATATTCTTCGAAATTTGTTTCTTTTCTTTCATAATCATAAAAAAATTTATATATTTATGATGAAAATAAAACAAATTAAGAATAATAAAAACAATAAGATTTTCAATATAATAATGTATATAAATAAATTATCAAATTTCACCAAGAAATTCATTTAAAATTATTTTTAAGTAGGTTTTGTTTTTTGTTAAAAAGTTTTTATTTCTTCCTCTTTAGAGAAAATGATATATTTTGGAGAAAGTGTATAAAGTAATTAAACACAATTATTTATAATCATAATTTAGACAATGCCTTTCTGTCGTTTCTTATTCTGTACTCTTTTTGGTTTTTTTTTTAAATGTTTGCAGGAATTCATTTTATGTTAAATTATTCTTGAGTAAAATTTCAAAAATTAAACTTTGTTCTTAAAAATTTAGGTTCATTAATTTCTGGTTTGTGGGTTACTTTCAAGTTCTCCCACCGGCTTTATTGATCACACTTTATAATAATTCAACCCAGCCAGGTACCAAATTTCAGTTCCCTAGTTGCAGTATGAACCGATATACAATAGATTCCTTAGCCCTTTGATTCCTATTCCTAGTGGTTTCGCAGTGAAACCATACATTTAATAATTTTGGTTAATATTTCTAGTGGTTGGAAGAAAGGGTTAAAGTACCACACGCTATTTATAATTCCTTCCACTTTTTTAATGATTCTACGTACCCACCCTACAAATATAAGTACCCTAGTTTCAACATTAACTGAGATACAGTGTTTTTTGATAGTGACACGCCCGATTGTTGAATCTAGCCTACTTTCTTGATCGTTTTTTGCTATTAAAGCTGTATCTATAATAGCAAAATATAAAAGCATATATATTTTGCTATATCTATCGTTTCCAATACCCCAGTGTGAATATTGACTGAGATGCAGTGTTTTTCTAATAGTGACACGCCTCTTTGTCAATTTTCGCCCACTTTGTCGTAGTGTTTTCAATAATTCTACCCATTCTTACAATGAATTTTATTAGCCTTGTGTCAATATTATACAGTTTTTATCAAACACTGCCACACCCCTCAGTCGAATGCTCAATTCCTCGGTAGTAATTTGTAATAGTATTCGAGATGACGCCCACTTTATTGACATTGTAATTTGTAATAATTGTGCATACCTTTCTACTAAATTCCAGTATCCTAGTTTCAATAGTATTCGATGTACAGTCTTTTTCTAATATTGCCACACCCTTTGTCAAATAACGCCCACTTTATTGACCGTAATTTGTAATAAGTGCTCCTACCTCTGTACTAAATATCAGTACTTAAGTGACAATATTATTCGAGATGCAATGGGTTTCAAATATTGCCACACCCATTTATCAAAAAAAATACCCACTTTATTGAAATTAATTTTTTATAATTTTGTCTACATCTACAATTAATTTGTGTACTCTAGTATTGACACACCTCTTTTAAGCAAAAGTATAAAATCTTTTTAAACCACATTTGGTTACTTTTTATAGCAATATTGTATACAAATATGTGGCACATATGTAAACATACATTCAATATGTTAATTATGTGTTACATTTTAAGTCAAAAATCAGGATTTATATCTAGATTTAAGTAAGTTGTTTTTTTTTATATTTTCAAAAACAAATCAGAAAATATGCATGTTCGATCATGTTGGCAGAGCTTCCAATTCAAGCGCAATATTTTTGTCTTATTATGTGTTTACAAAAAAATATGCAACGTGTTATTTGCGCATATCATGATCACTGACTGAAGAACAAATGCAAACTGATTGTTGGCTAGCATCGCTGAAGTTCGGTAGCTTCACAAAACTCGACTTTTACGTGAAATCCGTGTGGCTCCGTGAGGTTTTTGTGTGTATAACTGGAATATATATATGATATTTATAAATTTATGGTATAAAAATGATACTATTTTGGAGTAAAATAGATGTTTGAGATAAAACTTATAATAAATTTAGAATAAAACGAGTTTGTGCAACAGAAATGTTATAAAAAAGATAAAATTTACCCTCAAACTTTTAACTGTGTAGTACCTGAACTCTATTGTTATTGCATGAAAAAAAAAGGTCCTTCTTCTATCCAGGACTTTGTAGCCTATAAATGTCTGTCCGATGTTGACACTTAGCATACATTATATATTGTATTGTCTCTCATAAATATTTCATGAACATTTTTTTAAAAAACCAAGTTATTTGGAAATATTGTGATTTTATCTCATCTGTCACTTGGTTTAATATGCCAAATATTTAAGATACGTCAAAATAAGTTCATTGGTTTTTGAGCTTACCTCAAAGATATCAACCAGCTTACACAATATCTTACTATTTTCTATAAAAGAATAGAGAAATAATTTCTTCCAACTCTCAAGAAAGAATAACAATCAAACTACAATAATCGCTTACCTTCCAGATGACCGCATTTTCAAATCTATCACACACCAAAGCACCAAGGTTGTACTAGTAAAAATTCTGCGTACTTCGGCACAGTGGCAAAGTAAGCCATAATACAATTAAAGAAATGTTTTTAATACATTTATTCATAACAAATTTTAATAAATACTTTTATAAACTTACACGTAAAAAAAAAAAACTAAATGCACGATGAAAATGACTTGAACATAAAATATTTTTAATACCATTAATATTATAATCAATTAAAGCAACAACAAGACTAAATTGTAAAAATGTTACATTACATCGCAAAGATATTCCGGGGCGGGCTCCATATTGAAGTCCATGGGAATATGATCTTTAAGAGACACAAACGAATTCCTTTAAAGTATTAACCAAAAACTTAACAAGCTTGTAAAATATTAACAAAAAAAAAAAAAAACAAAAACATTTGCAGAAGTCAGCATTTTGCATCAATATAACCAGCTTATATTTTTGAAATGCATTGGTGCATGGATGTCCTAATGATTTTTACTTGACAATAGACTGTAGATAGGGCTTTACAAGTGACGCCGTTCTCTGGAACTCAAGCATATCAATGTCTAGCTCGTTGATACTATCTCTGCCTCTGTATAAGCTTTGCTCTCTTTGCCGCTCTCTATCCCTATCAGCATGATTGTAAAAACGTGCTGTTACTGGGTGACTTAACGTTTCAGGACTGCCAATATCATCTGTAGTTCTACTTAAAACGAAGCGTTCTGTATCTTGAACTGAATGCATGAGTGGCGAGCTTGATGGGCTAGATGCAGCTCCATCCGGATCAGCGCGATAATTAATATTATTGTTGCTATCCTCCTGAATGGTTTTCGTACGAGGAAAATCCGTAGTAACTGCAGGTAGACTATGGTACTGCTCCATGTTCTCCATGTTCGAAACAAGTCGCAGTTGTTGACGTATGCTGGCTTTTTCGAATGCACGTTTCCGCTGAAAGTCCTCTTCAACTCTTATGAATAGAAAAAAAAGAAAAATAATGCAAAGGTTAAAATTAACAAAGTGAAGTTAACAATTAAACAAATCTAAAAGTGAAGGTAAAAGAGCAAAATATTCTCAAACCAAAGCCTATTTGTTCCTTTCCAGTTTTCAATATTAGTTTAAACAAGTAAAGAATGTCTAAAGTCGGTCTAGCCCGACTATGATAACCCTAAACCTACTTTTTCAAAATACAATCATACTATTGGAAATGGGCTTGTCCTTAGGCGGATGTAGCACATATTTCATTTTTGATGAAAAATTTACACATACCAAGTTTTATTCTTGTAGCTCACATATAAATGCTTTTATAGTGTTTTCGCTATTGTGGATTATATGGGAGGTGGGAGTGTTCATGGATGGACTACGGCCACATTTTAACATTTCTTAATTTTGGTATACAAAACACAATTTTATCTCTGTAGGTTAAACATAAGCTTATATATAGAATTTTAAATTTTTGGTTTGTATGGAAGGGCGGCGTGTCCGTGGGCGGACATCCATTTCCATTTTTCCATTTTTCGAAGACATCTTTGTTTTGATATAAAATACATACATACCAAATTATAGCTCTGAATATGAGCTTATTTATCGAGCATTTACTTTTGATTGTATGGGCGGTGGGAGTGCTTGTAGGCGAATGACACCCATTTTTGCAGGTTAAAAATGAGCTTATTTATTGAGTTTTAAATTTTTTGGATTCTATGGGAGGGGGCGTGGCCGTGGGGGATGACATACATTTTTCAAATACATTTTTGTTTTAATATAAAATACAGACGTACCAAATTTTATCTCTGCAGGTTAAACATGAGCTTATTTATTGAGTTTTTAATTTTTGGGTGTATGGGAGGTGGTCGTGTCCGTAAGTGAATGATACCCATTTTTCGAAGATATTTATGTTATGATGTAAGATACATACTTGCCTAATTTTATTGTTGTAGGTTAATTTTTTGCTAATTTATGCAGTTTTTTATTTTTGTGTTGTATGGGAGGTAGGCGTGTCCGTAGGCGGATTCCAAAAATATTCAATAGTGCAGATCCTTGGAGTGACCATATCTGCCGAGTTTCACATAATTATCTCAACTCCTTCTTCTTATCCTGTGTTTACGGACAACACACAGACGGACGGACGGACAGACATGAATAGTTCGACTTACGAGGTGACGCTTATCAAGAATACTTTTCTATACCGGACTCGCTTGGTGCTATGTGTTACAAACGTTTGCACAAAGTTAATATACCCTGACCTTTCAGGTATTGGGTATAAAAACGCTACAAATAGCAAAAATAATAATTTAAGAAAAATCAATAAAATAAATAAAGTTTTTCGGTGTCTTTTGTTTAAATTTTTCAAGCTGTCGGACTGTTGAGTATGAGTTAATTTTTGTGCTAGAAACAATAATTTGAATCAAAATCGTGAAATACTAAAAAACCCTGTAGCTCCTAAGAAGGTGAAAATAGACCCCCCCCCCACCTCCCATACGATTTTTTGCTCAACTCGACATTATTTTTGACCTTTGTTAATAGTTGCACTCAGTTGCGGGACACCCTGTACATTATATACTCAATATACAATATATAAAATTATTGAATGACAGCTATCAATTTCAAAATAATGATTATAGTATGCTGCAAAAACATATATTTCGTTGTCGTGTTCTGCTATTTCAGAATTGTATGCGAATCTAAAACAAAAGCATGTATAGAGTGCTATATCTTGCTTTAATAGCAGGAATAACCATATCACTAAAAATATGAATGTTTGTGAATTCCATAAATGTTTAATTTAATTTTTTCTATGCTTGAAAAAATTAACAAAAAATTAGAAATTCCAGAAATAAAAGAGTACGATCTGCTGTGTCGAACCAAAATCACTTGTGAGGAAACGAGTGAGCATAACATACATCTCGTACTTTAACAATTGTTTCTAAAACTAAATGTCCTCGAATTGGTCATAAGGAAATATTTTCTTACATTGCGTATATTTATGTATACTGGAATATTTAAAACTATTTTCTTATTGCAAGATACTCACATTTCTTCTTTCAAATAAAATTTATTTAAATTCCACTTGTTGATAGAAGAATCCAGTTGAGCTATTTTTCTTCTTTTAATAATAGTAAATTATTTCCTTCCGTGTTCTAAGAATATTTTTATAAATTTTTCTCATATTCAAATCCGGAGATTACGGAAACGTAATCCCGGAATTTTAAGGAATTGAGCTCCCAACTAAAAACTACGATAAAGCACAGAAATAGTGCCTTAACTGTAACAACAACTGTAAAATATATGGCATTATCTGAATAATCTCCAATATAATCTTCATGTTATAAATGTCCGAATCTGACGTCAGTGTGCCTAGAATTTTTTTTATAGTATCGAACCACATTGCCACCCTTTCATGTACACTTTAAAATATTAATAAAGTTCAGTGTTTGAAAGTCTAATCTTAAGTATGAGAACCCGTTTCTGTTTTTCTCCTGCTTGTTACTGATCTGTGTAACTCTGTTATAAATATACACGAAAAATTAGAGACAAAAATTCGCATTTTTATGGGTTAAAAAAAAGTCATTGTACTCTTTTCTGAAACATAAAATTTGTTATTGGAAATATTACCTCTTCATAGCTTCTAGTTCGCTGCGACGTTGCGCTTCCTTTATTTCAGCATCCTTGGAAAGCTTCTCGGCTAATCGCCGCTTCTCAATCAGCCGAACAGTGCTTTGAAAACTAAAGCGTTGTGGTTTCTCAAGTAAACTTACGATAGTTGTACTGATTGTATCACGCTGTATTGAAATGAATTCTTTGTTAATAATTTATTAAAAAATAAGAAGCACATAAATACACTTACACTTTGCTTACTAACTGTTACTGTTGTGGAAGTTGCGGGTGTTAATTCTGCTGGCGGTACATCTTGAAGACTTTCGCGGGTATGCATCTCGCGCTTTTTTCGAATTTTTTCATGACTCTTCTGTTCGATCTTCGGCTTACGACTATTGACAGCGATTTGTTCGTTGCTTTCGTTCGGCAGGTACATGACGTGCTTTCCGGCTGTTAAATGTGATAGCGAAATGGGTTCCATGGATGCCAATGAGTCCCAGCGAGCCTTGTCAGTAGCTTTAACAGAAACCGGCTGAAGATCTTCATTGCCGCCTGTGCCGAAAGCAGTTTGATTGCTAGTGAACCCCAGTTTAGTTTTTCCCAAAACCCAATTATCGCTGCGATAGCTGCTGCTCTGAATACCACTTGTCAGCTCAGTGCCGGTCGCATCTGTGATAACGGCGGCTGTAGTAAGGGGGTGATCCGTTACAGTGCCGCTACTGAATACATGGTCCATTATATTGCTATCGTTGTATTTGGATTGAATGCAACCGCAATTACCACCAGACACTGTTTGCTTTAATTTCTGTAGGCTGCTAAAGCCTGACTTTTGCAACTAAAAAGAAACCGTTAAATATATATATTTTTATAAGTGGGACGTAATTTTAAGCTCTAATTATATACAACGATAGGAATATAATTAATGATATATGTTTGGCTCATGATAGTTCACGCCATTTAAAAAAAAACTGACGACACAAAGTGTAATGAGTTCTATGGGATGAAGGACAAAATGAAGGAGCCATTGTAAGTACCTGACATTTAGAATTCCAGGTTTTGGATTGGAATTTCCAGGTTTAATATACGCACAGGCTGTTGATAAGCTGCTATCACAAAGGACCGCCGAATTATATGAAACAAATAACGAAAATACGCCGCATGTAAAAAGACGCTGCAGTTCGCTGCAACGCGAGCCATGCGCGAAAACTATTTCGAAGAGAAGAAGGAAGGGAGACGCCTTCTCAGACGCAAAAAAAGGAGAAGGAAAAGCGTAAACGTGAGAAAATTGAGGTCTACCAGGGCAAGAAGGATACTCGAAAATTCTACCAACAGCGTCTAACACAAGGTTTCAAGCTCAGAGCATCCACTTGTATAGATGAGAATGGTGATCTGGTTACAGATACGCAGTACGCACTGAGATTATGGAGGCAGCATTATTCAAATCTGCTTGCGGGCGACGATTCCAATAATTTCGCCTTTGGAGAATGTAGTCTGGCGGGGTTAAAGTTGCTACCGAGGTACCAGCCTTATTTCCATCGCATACAAAGTTCTTTCGAGCGTATTGTGTGAAAGATTGAAGCCACATAAAATAACACTGATCGAACCTTATCAGTGTGGCTTTTGTCCTTGCAAGTCCATCATAGATAAGATTTTTCACTACGCTGAATCCTGGAGAAATGAATGCAGCTCCGTCAAGGTAAGAAATGACCAGTTTATCCTGGGACCGGAAAGAAGGCACGTGGGAAAGATCTAGATAAGTGGCAAACTGTCACACATAAGAAAAAGCTTCAAAACGAGGGAACAAAGAAGCGGCAAGTCAAAACCGTGCGAAGAAGACAACAAAGCAAAAAGATGAGAAAAAGAAGAAAACAGAAGACCCTAAAACAAATTCTAAGAAACAACCGTAAAAAACTTACACAGATAAAGCCGAAACAAACGTTCAGTCTATAAGAAAGATTAAGACAGATAAGATAACTTAGCAAAGGTGCAAAGTGCAACCCAGATTTTTTCGAAACACTCAAAACAACTCTGGAAGAATCCGCAGTTGCAACCCATCTAAACTCCACTTCTACCATCGAGATACAAGACCTCGACTTCTTACAACCCGTGAGGAGGTAGTAGATGCAGTGAAAAAACTCACGCAAAATCCCACAGAGGAGATCGGCGTTTGAGTATCAGTACTTAACAGTTGAGAGCAAGTGAGGGCGTTCGTTTCTCTTACTGCTGAAAGCAATGCCAAACTCATGAAAGCTGAAGCTGAACATATAAAAAATGGCTAGATGAGCTGCAGAACAAAAAAGCTAGCAAACGTCAAAAAATGTTTCCGTTGCATTGGCTATGGCCATCAACAACGGGAGTTGATGCTAAGGACCCGATAGAAAGGGAGAAGGTCTTTGCATTCGCTAAGGCGGGATAGGCCATAAAATGAAAGGCTGCTAAAAGACCCCAAGCTGTGTTTTATGTGCAGAAGGGATATATAAGTCCACTAGATATGTTCTAGTGGCACCGTGGCATGCAGTTTAAGTGTGTGGGCTTAGCATGCTCGGAGCCCGAGTTTGATCCCCAATCGCGGCGAAAAGTTTTTTCAATAAAAAAATTTTTCTGATCGGTCACCATCTCTCTGCAGACAATGGCAAACCTCAGAGTAAATAATGCCATGTAAAGCGTCTTGAGAACATGAACTTTAGCCGTTCGGAGTCGGCATAAAACATGTAGGTCCTGTTCTCGGTCAATTGTGTGTAAACATTTAATAACACACACAACACAATTGATCATAAGAAGCTCGGTCAAAGTCTTTTCTAGGGCTGAAATGGCCAATTTGTTTTTGTTTTGTTAGATATGTCCTAGGCTCTAGTTAGTTCACTGTCTGCAGGAAAGCGTCAGCTTGAAGATTTTTCAAGCTAATATATATAGAAGAAAAACTGCCGATGGACTTTTGCCTAAGGTGTTGCTTGAACATTGGGTAGATGCTGCAATCAAAGAAAAAAGAAGCGGAATTTGGGTGGAAGATTGTAACAAGACAGCGGCTATTTGGCTTCCGGCTAAAAGCAAGCTGAAAATCACGGGAAGTGGTTCAGGCAACGGTTTCGTTTGGATTACCCGCAATTTCACCCATATGAGTTGCTGATTGATAACAATCGACAATATAGGCCAAACTCGACTGCATAAAAGACAAAATTATGCAGATCGAAGGAGAGTTCATTGTCGCAGGAGATTTCAATTCTCAGGTGGTATAGTGGGGTATGCCTTCAACGAATCATTGAGGAAGACGAGTTCTAGATATGATTGCCAGGCAAGCTCTCGTAGTTGCAAACACTGGAACCACCACCACTTTGCAAAGACCGAAATGCAATGGCACAATTCCAGCACCGCGCTAGTATCTGAGAAAATGGCCCGCGTGAAGACTTTACAGGCAGTGATCACCAATATACATCATAATGCGTTGAATTATGTAGCTGCTCCGCGCAAAATTTCCCCAGGAAGGACACAAGAAAATGGAATGCTGTTAATAAAATGTAATAAATATATAATATATAAACAAATAAATCTAAACTGTATTTATCATGAAAATTTCTTAATAAAATTGTTCAGAAACTTATTAGTCATAGTGGAGATCATTAGTAAAAATTATTAAAGTAAAAAATGTTCGCTTACATATGAATACAATATTAAGATAAGAATAGGATATAAAACGATATTTCTTAAGTTTTATAGAAGATGTAAAAATCAGAGATTGAGTTTTTTTAAATAATGTATTATTCAAAAATGTGACTTCATCGGACCAGCTTTCTCCTAAATTATTTAACTATTCAATTATTTTAATTATTCAATTATTTAACATCTACAAAGTTATCTTTTTCGCCTGAGCCTTCAATATTAATTTCAACCAAATATTTTGGTATAAATCATTTCATTCACCTTTGCACTTTCTATATCAAATTCTTTTTTGATACAATCCCTGGATGAAATGACAAAATTAAAAATCAAATAAGATCTTCATTTATATCTTCACACCTTGTTTTTATAATGTGGGAAATTCTGGCATTTTTAATAATTTTACGAATTGCTTCCAAAGCAGAAAGGGAACCTACAAAAGGTATTCCAAATTTGAAACTAATTTTAAATATATCATATTTAAAAATATATATCTGAAAAATATATTTTTTAAGAATTATAAACAAAAATAGGTTGACATTTTGCTTGCTTCATTTTTCATCTTTACTTTTAACTTTTTCTGTGTTTTGGTCTGAATAAGAAGTCCATTGGTTAAAATTATAAAAATAAAATTAAATGAGACAGAAGTGAAATGGCAAATTTTAAATAAGTAAAAATCATTACTTTATGTAAATTGAGTAGTTTTTGAACGTGATAGTTTAGTCACCTATATTCCACCATGTCTGATTTTAGTATTCCTGCAAAGCGAAAAAATTATTCGATTTGGTACCCAACGGCGGTTAACGCAGACTTGAAGACCGCATCTTCGTTGAAAAGTCCAGGCATTGGATATCCTGACGATGCTTATAGTTTTTATCTGTTGCCTGCAAGCGCACGACAAAAGAGGCTGGCTATAATACTTAGACTAGGCATAAACCGACTTATGCTTGGTTTTCACTATGTCATTTTTGATTTGAAATGAACGTTTAAAGTGTCAAATATCACATAAATAACAACTTTTATGTTATATTTTGCTTAAAACATATAAAGAGATAAGTTCATCTTATTGACCAAAAATTGGAATTTTTCATAAAACTGACTACAACTGACCTTTGAAAATGACATAGTGAAAACCAGGCTTTACGGTTTTAAACACCAGCTAAGTTAGAGTACTCAGGGAAATATGTGTTAAGATTTAATTAAATTCTGTTCATATCAAACGATTTTACTTTTGAAATAGAGCTTGAAACAATTTTATTTAAGCTAAACACAAATGTTTTTAAAGTTAAATTTATAACAAATTTATAGTTTTTAAAACAATGTTTTAAATATACTTTTAAGTTTAAAAACATAATTTTAAAAACAAATTTGAAACAAAAATTTTATTACATGTTTGTATTTTTTTTGGAGGTTTGGAGGCCTGTAATTTGTATTGCAATATTTTACGAAAGTAAAAAATTCAATTTTTCCCGACGTTTCGTCGCATTTTTAGTGATCTTAGGGGAGGATTTTATTTTTTATTAACAAATTTACATGACATTATTAAAACACTTAATATTTATGAACAAGTATTTTTTAACAAAAATTTTTACCCAAAAAAATGCATTCCATGAAGTTTAAATTTTTCAATATTAACATAATTAATTAGTTTTGATTTTATCTTATTTTCAATTTTTATAAAACCAATACAATGACAATTTTTTTCCAGATAGCTATTATTTTTTTTTTTTTTTTATTTCAAAGGAGTTCATTGTTGAAAAGTAAACACGTTTGTTTTAAATATTCTTTCGTTCAAAAGTTAATGCGTTAAATTTCTATTTTAAAATTTTTTGTTTTATTTTAAAGCATGTTTTTCTTCTCAGTGCAGTAAGTAGAGTAGTTTTTGAAAAGTTTTTTATTCGCTTTTAACTAAACGTTAACACAATAAAATGTGGCGCTCAGTGAAAGCAGGGATGCATACGCTGGAGGGTCAATGCAGGTCAGAAAAGCAGATGCATTGGCATAAGCAGTGCAAAAATGCAAGAATGCGGCAAAGCATTTGTAATATATTGACGATATTGAACAAACTTTTGAAAACGCATTAGATTGAGTGTGCAAAAAAACAACATTATTCTATATTACTACTTAACCCATTTTGGACCACTGTGTCGTTTTCGACACATCTATTATATATAGGTATATGCTTGCTTTTTTATTTTAAATGATAGTTGGGACTTTTTGCTTTACGATTCTGTAAATTACGATCTTTTTTTACATTTTTATCTATATACTAATTTTGAAAATAAAAAGTCTTAATTACAGAGCTTTTTTAAAATGAACGATTTCATTATTAAAATAATATTTTTTTTTTCATATGTCTTGGATTGTATTGTCAAAAAATTAAATAAAAAAAAGAAATTTCCTCTGTTTCGAAAAAACTATTTTACCCCTTCCAATTGTACCGCTTAAAACTGTTGTGTCGAAAACGACACGCTGGTCAGTTAGGTACATACAACTCTCTTCTTTTACAGAGTCTTCTTCTACATGATTTTTAAATTAAACGGTTCTCGGAACAAATACTATTTTTTGTAAACAAATTATTTGTTGTAACGCGATTTCATATCATTATAAATTCATTATATCATATCATAAGAGTTCGCCATTGGAAATCTTTTCTCAATATTTTGATGATGAAGTTATGAAATAGCAACCTGTATGCTCAACAACATAATATTATTTTCAACATTGCGAAGCAGCTTTTCATAGTTTCATTGGTAGTTTCATTGGAATACTGATCATGTCTGGATATCACACAGTTTCTCATCTCAGTATGAACTGGTCTACTCAACCTGATCTTAGAATACCTAAAGTCAAGCAAGCGATGTCTCGAAATACTTTCAAGGCAATATAAGGTACATTCTATTTGATGGACAACAACGGTATTGACACCACTGATCGCTTTGCCAAAGTTTGTACTCTAATTGATCTATTGAATATAAAATATAAGCAGTTCGGGATTTTTACTATTTACCTGTCTGTCGATGACCAGATGATACCATACTTTGGCAGACATAACTGCAAAATGTTCATCAGAGGAAAACCAATTCGCTTTGGTTTCAAAAACTGGTGTTTGTGTTCCGATACAGGCTATTTGTATGAAGCTATGCCGTATGCTGGTATTTCAACACCATACGATAAATAAGTTGGCTTAGGAGCATCTGTGGTATTGAAGTTACTTGAATCTGTTTTAAATCCAGAACACCACGCGGTCTACTTTGACAATTTTTTCTCCTCTTCTTACCTATTTTGCTTGTTGAATGAAAGAAAGTTTCGAGCAGTCGGAACTGTAAGATCTAATCGATTGAGAGGTGCTAGTTTGGACTTGGCTTGTGCTAAAAGACAACAATCTCCTTCGGCTAAGAAGAATAAACAACAACAGCCTAAGCCGAAGCTACTGAAAAAAAATGAATTCGATTCCGTTTTTGATACAACAAACAGTTTTTTGTAGTCGTTGGCATGAAAATAATGAAAATAATGAAGTCACACTAATTTCAAACTTTGTCGCTGCTGAACCGAAGGTTCTAACATCACGGTATTCAAAAGAAGAGAAGAAGAAGGTGTCAGTTCGACAGCTAAACATTGTAAGTGAATACAACAAACACATGGGAGGCGTTGACTTACATTACAATGGTGTTGCCAACTATCGTATTGCTATTCGTGGAAAAAAGTTGTGGTGGCCGCTGTTGACAATTACATCAATTCAACTACTGAAAACGCCTGGAAGATTCATTGTATGGTTGCAAAAGCTGAAGGAAATCGCGTTTTGTCTCAAATTGAATTTAAAAGTGAAATTGCCCGTGGTTTGTTATGATATGAAGATCGTCCAATTGAAGAAATGGAATCGGAGTTTCATATTGAAGAAGCAGCAAGACCCAAAACATTGCCACGTCTAGTTGTTCGGGGACATGTGATTTGTAGACCACCAAATCATCGAAGAAGATGCGGTAAATGCCATTTGGCAACAGTATATCAGTGCAATATTGCACTTCATCCAAAATGTTTCGATGATTATCATCATAAATTATTGTAATGAATTTCATTACACTTTAATTAACTGCTTTTTGTGTAACTGTTTTTTATGCAATTATAATGTATTCAATTAATGAATTTTTTCTATGCATTCTTTAAAAAAACACCAAAGTTCGATAAATTTTCTTAAACACTCTGTTATACACCTAACTGGCCAACGTGTCGTTTTCGACACCGTCCATTACAGGCAGCCCAAGACATCTAGAATTTTTTTTACACCACAATCGTGATCAGTGGATGCTCAATGGTAATCGCTTCAAATTTGGTCCATGGAATCGGGTACCGGTTCAAAATGGCTTAACAGAATTCTACGAATACACTTACGATACTATATACTTTACTATACTACACTTACGATACGAAATTGTTTATTTTTTAATTATATTTTAAAAAATAAATCAAGTTTTTCACATCTCAAAGTTATGGTGAAAAATCTTTTATAAAACCCTTTTAAACTAAAAATTCATAAAGCTTACTTTAAGCTCATGTAGCCAAATTCTTTTAAGTCTAAAATTCTAGAGTCAACTTACTTTATCGTTAAAGGTTGTCGCGGACTTCATATCATTACCCTCTCGGGGTAGTGATAGGCTAAACACATGCACTGAAGCACAGCCGAAGCTGCTTTGTGTTAAATTTGGTTTGGCGCTACTCTCGCCATCAGCACCGAACATGAAGGTATGTTCGTCAACTCCACCTTTCAGTTTGCTCTGCGTGATCGGTAATTCATCAGAACTGCTGTCATCTTCTTCCAGATCCTGTTGTGGTGTCCATGCTGCTAGGTACGTTTTTATTGTTGACTCTTGGTGTTGATCACTGACAACATTTGGTTTTGTCGCCGCGTGCTGTTGCTTTGTATTAAGCAATAAAGAAGTTGCGTTGCATTTAGGCTGTATAGGAGCTTCTTTTTGTGGTAGTTTTTCACTGTTGTCTAATAAAGCGTTGTCAACGTCGCTCCTGACATCAGTTGTATTCGTTACAGGTACTTTCTGAGACATCGCAGCCGCCGCTGCTGATGTCTGTTTCTGCGTTGTTCTCGTTACTTTAGTAGTCCCTCGTTGAAGTTGCATCTGTTGTTGTTTCTCAGTGAGAAAGCGCCAAGCGGCAGCTGGACTAAAACGTGGAATATCCAGTTGACGTTTGGGTAAGGTAGGACGCACATGCACCTGTAGGCCGTTATCATCGCTGTCGTCCATATATATTTTTGAGCCCGTACCGATGTCGTAGACAGGTGTAAGCGAAGAGCTACTAGAAGTATTTGAGTCCTCTTCTTGGCTTCTCTCCGCCGTGTCTAACTCGTTGTTGTCTCTTTCAGACACTTCAGTTTTTACTCTTGGCAAAGTTTTAGTTGTACTAGTGTTTATTGTTTTTTTACCAATGCTATTTGGTGCCGTTTTCCGGTCATTTTGCATATCTTCCACTTTCTTTTTATCAACTTCACTGCCACTGCTCCGCCGTGCCTCCATGCCGAAGTAGAATGTGCGCTTTAGCTGCGGTATTTTCGTTGCTTTGGGAGCGTCTATGCTTACTTTAGGCAGTCGCTGTAGTGTTGTGGCATGTTTAGGAATGTCCTGTTCCTGTATTGCTTGCTCGCGGCCTCGCAAAAGTGTGGCATCGAAACTCTTTTCCCGTCGATATGGCAAAAGGGGCTGTCGTTGCTGCTGTTGCGGTGACCCTGTGTTTCCTCTTTTGATAGATGTGTACAGCACGTTCGAACGCTGTGTTTGTGGTATTTTTTGCTTTTGTGGCTGCGACAAACTTGCACCAAGAACGTTGTGTTTCCCGCGCTGACCTGCCGCGTTGCTTAACTCTGTTTCCGCTTTCGTGCGAAAGAGGCGTGCCTTTGCTTCATGTGCGAGAGCTGCAGAAGCAGCAAGATTTGTTGCTATTTGAGTTTTGTTGCTGCTGTTGTTTTTATCATCTGTTCTATACGCAGGCGCATTACTTAGATGCTTTGGTTTTAGCTCGTTGCTTGTTCCAGCAGTTGAAGGTACAGCAGGTGCTTTGCGTTTCTTGTTGTATTTGTTTACTTTTGTGATTTTATTGGTGTTGCCAACGTTGTCTTGTTTTATAATTTGACTGGAAGAGTTCAGCTTGTAGCTGACGGGTCCATTGTGTTCCAAACGCAAATTTGGCTCGGAAAGCGTTGGAGTGATCTTGGCTGGTTTGTCATTCAGTAAATCAGAGTTTTGCTCCGAGTGATTGTATTTCATGTTTAACTGTGTTTGAACTCGTCTAAAAACTGGAGCAGCAGCCAATGGACTGCCGTTACTCGAACGAAAAATGTTATGCCGGTGAGCTTCACTTCTGTCATATATTAAAGTGTGGGAACGTTGCATTAAGCCGGAAGGTGGCAACGGCAATACTTTTTTTAGATCTGGTGTCAGGTTATGCTGTTCTCGGCGGCCAGTTATCGTGCCACCCGATTGAAGTATGGCGCCATTGGCAGTGGATCGAAGCTGAAGATTCTCGTTTAGCTTTGGCAGAACTTTAACGTGTGGCACTGGGGACTCGGTACTTGAACCATGATGCTTTGGTCTCGGAAATGAATTGGACCAACCGTCATTAATGGTAGAATTATTAGCTTCTCGATTTCGAAGTAGTGTAGGCGATTCGTTTAAGCCCTGGTGATATTTGTGCGTGACCGCAATTTTGCGACCACGATTGCGTGCTGTACGATAATAAGAGTTTAGATCGCTAACGCCTTCTGTATGTAGGTTGTGGATGCTACCAGTGTTGCCCATTTCTAAAAGCAAAACAAAAACAATTTTAATTTAATTGAATGTGAATTAAAGTTTTTTTTTTTTAAATCATGAATTTGAATTATTAGGAAATTTGCCTGATTTTTTTAGAACAAGAAAATATGACGCGCTTAATTCAAAAGACGGAATTATTTATTGTGAATGTTAAAATGGGAAATACAATTTTTTAAAGCAAAACCGATTTACGCCATGTTGTGTAGAACATCGAACGTGCGTTGAAGGGTTGCCAGCGAAAATCAGACGGAAATGTGGTATAGCGAAAAGGGTTGCGGGGAATATAATGTGTAGCATAGACCCGTTGAGTTGGTTTGACATTGTTAATGCTTTGGCATATACCGAGTTTGTGTATTATAAGCGCAAAATATTAGATTTCAGCTTTTTATCTTTGGATAGCTTTTAATGTGATTGAAAATAAGTAAAATATATATATATAAATTCATAAATTACGAAATATTCATCTTATGTAAACGAATTGGTTTTTAAATTTTTTTTTTAATTTTATTACTGTATGGATTTTGTTACACAATTCGGACTTATATTCTGTCAAAAAGGGGAAAGAAAGCTTCATAAAATATTTAATATTTAAAAATAATTTCAAAAGTTGAAATTTTATTGTTAAGAAGCTATGGTCGTCATAAATTCTTAATTTTTAGGATGGTGCAAATACAAAAGAAAAGCCCCGGAAAAACTAAATGGTTTTAAGAAATGAGTTCGTTATAAGAAATATTAAATTTATACCTATCTTTTGTTTGTGCTAAAAGAAAAAATAAAGTTTGTTCTGTCAAGAAAGACATATTTTCAAGAATTATTTTAAAACAAATTGTTATTAAAGATTTATTTTGAAAATAAGTGTATTATAACACAATTTTTGAAAAAATGTTTGTATAAAAATATTTAGAAATAACGGATAAATTGCAGTTCAAGAATATGGTGCCTCGAAAAAATTTTATTTTGCGTTGACAACGATTCCTCAGCACTGGATTATATGATATCAAAAACCCAAATTGTTTTGAAAGTTAATTGGATTTTCTTTCAATTGACGCTAATTTGTTTTTTTTTATCAATTTTGAAATTTTTTGCATCATTTTTTTTAAAATAAAATCGACTTATTTGTTATTGCAAGGTTGAAACAAGTTGAAAAATTTGAAAAAAACTCACCACTTGAAAGTAATTTGTATGTAGAATATGTGTACAAATTGTTAAAATAATCGGTTCAGTATTTTTCCAAAATGGTGGTCACCGACTTTAAGAACTCCATGTTTGTGAAAATCGATTTAAGGGCCCATTAAACTTTTTAACGAAAAAAACCCTACATTAAAAGTTTTATTGTAAGCCTAGTGTTTATTTTAGGTAATATTTGTTTTTGCATTAGAATTAAATAATCTTTTAAGAAAATTCTTTAATGTTTTTGATAAAAAATAAAAATGAATATACCCGGAATAGGTTATTAAGTAAATCACCTAAAATATGCGGTGGACACGATTTTTCGGAGCTGATTCATCCAAATAACACAAATAATAATAATATTGTTGAAAAATACTAATGTTTAGGAAAATGTTGTATCCATGTATTTTAGATTATAAAATTACTATAACATAATTCCGTAAAATGTGAGTGCGGAACGCTTGATTTTTTTTTTTAATTTCATAGCATATTCTTAGGCATTTTTGTTTTGTGATTTATTAAAACTTCAAAAACTTTTTATATATTTTCATTTTGAAATTTTCAGTTTTACAAAAAAATTTTAAACTTATTTCGTCGTACCTACTATAATTTCCGTTTTTACTTTAAAATATTTTATAAATATTTGGAACTTAAAATTGTTATTTGCACAATTTAAGAGCGAATATGTGACCCTCGCTGATATTTAATTCAGCTTAAAATCAATATTTCATGTTTTTCTTTGTTAAAACCGGGCCCGTCATTTTTGACGGGAAAGAACTAGTTCAAAACTATTTCTCTAAAATAAAAAATATTTCTCTAAACGCTTATCCTTTAAAAATACTTTATTTTTTACATACATATGTAGGAAAAGTGGCGTAGCTAGGGTTGGTAACACCCGGGCCGGAAAATAAATTTTGCACCTTTTTAGTAGGTTACACAACGCCTTATTCATCAGCATTACCACCTGAGTTGATTTAGCCATGTCCGTCTGTCTGTTCGTCTGTTTTTTGACACGATCACAGCCGTAATTTTCAAGTTATCGTAATGAAATTCGACATTTGAGCTTAATTCTAAATTGCGGAGATCAACTTTGAAAACAAGCAAAATCGGATGAAAATCACGCCTACCTCCCATACAATCCCAATAAAAATCCCAATTAAACCACGCCTACCTCCCATACAATCCCAATTATCCCAATAAAAATCCCAATAAAACCACGCCTACCTCCCATACAATCCCAATAATGAAAACTCTATAAAGTAACTAATATTTAAGCTAAATAACTGAAATTCGGTGTTTGTTAACTTTATGTCAGAACTCAAGTGTGTTTGAAAAATGGGCGTCATCCACCCACTAACACGCACACTTCCGATACAACCTCAAAAATGAAAACTTTATAAAGATGCTTCCGTCGAAGCCACAGAAATAAAATTAGATATTTATTCAATTTATATCCTAACTAAGGCATGTTAGAAACATGGAGGTCGTCCATCTATTTACACGCCTACCTCCCATACAACCCTAAAATTGAAAACTCTATGAAGAAGCTTCTCTTTAAGCTACAAGCAAAAAATTTGATACGTTTGTATTTTATATCAAAACTAAATCGTGGAAGAAAAGTGGGTGTCATCCGCCTACGAACACGCCAGCCTCACATACACCCCACAATAGTGAAAACTCTATAAAAGGCTAATATTTAAGCTATAAAACTGAAATTCGATATTTGTATATTCTATATTAAAACTGAGGCGATCTCAAGAATCTCTCGAAATCTTACACAAAAAGCGCTACAATTTTAAATTTTCTACTTTTACAATTCGGCAGTGGGGGTATTTTAACTTCGCCCAAGTCGAAGATATAACACTAGTTTTATATAATATTTACTGTTTTGATTAGTTTGTTAAAGTGCAAGTGAGTAGGTATATTTTTGGTAATATATTTGGTATAATTTGGTATAATTTGAAAGATAATTTGGAAACTAACACGAAATTTTGTCTTGGTTAGGTTTCTATTCAGGACAATCATAGAATTGTTTTGAAGGCAGGATTTTCCACAAGCCAGGAATTTGTAAAAATGTTATGTTCACGCGAAGAAAATGTTAACTTGCGATAGTGAATGAATCTCCAAGCATCTATTTTTAATAAAATTTGTCACAATTTTCGTCACAAAACTATGCTCTCCATGATAGCTATCCATGCCATTGAATAAAAGAAGTGAGAATCCGAAATTTTCAGAGCTTTAAAGAATTGTTTCTTAAATCTTCCAAAATTCTACTCCCCCAAATTCCCCCTCAGTGACCCTGAATAACCATCAATTTAAATTGTTTTTTTAAAATCAAAACGTTTTCTATATTTAATTTAAGTGAAAAAGAAAATATTAATATATATTTAAACATTACCTTTCCCATAATTTTTATCAAATTCTTTATCGTAATCTATGTTCATCTACGCATCGACTTTGATAGACAAGACTAAGGTCTATAAGCCTTGACTGCCCTATCCTCTTAAATACATAAAACAATATCACAGTGATACCATTTAAGTATCAGAAATTTTTTTCATATTCATTATCTACATACTTTCCAAAGCAATCTTGCCTTGGCTGGACAAGATCAATAATCATGAATGGTTAGGTGACCATTTCTTAGAATAAAAAGGAGGACATAAGAAAACAGTGTCACGTAAATAAATGACGGATTTTTTTAATCCAAATAAAAATACGCTTATAACGCTAACATCCGTTTTATTTGGAACAAGGGAGCGAGTTTCCCATGGAACAATTTGTTTGAAGATGTTTAGAGACAAAAAACTTTCGAATGAATTCACCGATCTTAAAATTTATTTTTCTGAACTTTTCTACGTTTTCTAACTAAGGTTAATTCGCTAGAAAGAATTTTCAAATTCCATTGAGTTCAAAAGTAAATTGAAAATAATATTTCCATGAGTTTTGTTGTTGATTTTCGCTGAAATAGTTTTCTTCTAACATGCTTCTGTATGTATCAGACAATGAAAAAAACAAAACGACATGAAATAACATCAAAAATCTTGTGGCGAATGTTTTTCGCTGCAACAGCTATTTATTAACCCTCTGCATGAGTACGTTTGAAATGCGTTTCAAGTCACTCGCTTGTGGTGCAAGCCTTTGCTATATTATGTTCTCATCAATGAAATGGAATAAAAGCATAACACTGCAGAGAGCACTCGTCGCTTGAGTAGAACAAGAACAAACAAAAACCGAATCATTGTTATGCACGATTCGACGAGTGAATTCGTGCATAGGTTTACTATTTATCAATAAATAGTACAAAAGAAGACATCCCTATTTTATTTATGAAAGAAGAAAGTTAGAAAATAACACACAAATACATGAACATCTACTGTTTATGTTTGCATATGACGGTGAACAATGTCAAATAAAAACAAGTAAAGAAAGTCTAAAGTCGGTCTAGGCCGACTATGAAATACCCTAAACGCACTTTTTAAAAAAAAAAAAAAAATTAATTGTAAATGGGCGTGTCCGTGGGCGGATGAAGTCCATTTTTCCAAACCATCTTTGTCTTGTCATAAAAGACATACGTGCTCTGAGCCAAATTTTAGCTCTGTAGGTTAAACACATGCTTATTTATTGCGTTTTCAATTTTTGGGTTGTATGGGAGGTAGGCGTGTCCGTGAGCGGATGATGTCCATTTTTCAAAACCGTCTTTGTTTTGTTAAAAAAAACATATGTGCCAAATGTTATCTCTGTAGGTTAAATACAGGCTTATTTATTGCATTTTCAATTTTTGGGTTGTATGGGAGGTGGGCGTGTCCGTAAGCGGATGACGTCCATTTTTCAAAGACATCTTTGTGTTAATATAAAACACACACATACCAAATTTTGTTGTTGTAGACTTATTATGAGCTGAGTTATGCAGTTTTAAATTTTCGCGTTGTATGGGAGGTAGGCGTGTCCGTGAGCGGATGATGTCCATTTTTCAAAACCGTCTTTGTTTTGTTAAAAAAAACATATGTGCCAAATGTTATCTCTGTAGGTTAAATACAGGCTTATTTATTGCATTTTCAATTTTTGGGTTGTATGGGAGGTGGGCGTGTCCGTAAGCGGATGACGTCCATTTTTCAAAGACATCTTTGTGTTAATATAAAACACATACATACCAAATTTTATTGTTGTAGGCTAATTATGAGCTGAGTTATGCAGTTTTCAATTTTCGCGTTGTACGGGAGGTAGGCGTGTCCGTGGGCGCATTCCAAAAATATTCAATAGTGCAGATCCTTGGGTATATGTGACCATGTGTACCAAGTTTCATCCAATTATCTCAACTCCTTCTTCTTATCCTGTGTATACGGACAACACACAGACGGACGGACGGACGGACGGACGGACATAGATAGCTCGACTCACGTGGTGACGCTGATCAAGAATATATATACTTTTCTATACCGGACTCGCTTCGTTCTATGCGTTACAAACGTTTGCACAAAGTTAATATACCCTGACCTTTCAGGTTTAGGGTATAATAAGTTTGCAGTTATTATTCTTATTTTAGGCTTATTTTCTTTCTTAAACAATATTTATTATTGTTTGTCAGACATTTGTAGTTTCATAAATTTCAGCTCAGCGCTGCTAATGTTGTGCTGCGAAAGAAATTTGCAGCGCATGCAAATAAATTGTTGTTCTTTACTGTTACAACTATAAAACATTTATCAATCTTAAGCGGGTAAGAAACAGTGAGCGCGTAATTGTCTCAGAGTATTTTAAGTGAAAAAGAGTGTTATTTTGTTGAGAGATAATAGATAATTAATTTCTTAAATGATATTTCTAAATGATTCTTAAAGATATTTAAAAGCAGATTTATTTCGTTTGCAATCGAAAGAGAAACGCATTTTTTTATCACAACTACAAAAATCAACGAACGTTCATTTTAAACCTTCATTAAAAATTAGCGTTTGAAGAGAACGTCCGTTCAGAAAAAACTTTTGTGTGCAGTGCTCGATTATCAGTATCAGCATCGTCAAGTGATTTTTTTTGTTGTTGTGCATGCGTTATCGGTTCGGTTTGCGTTGTTGTTGTTCTACAAGTTTTCGTTTTTGCGTTATCGTGGAGAAATGAAAACAATAAGAAATTAGAAAGAAAAGTAAGGAAATCGGTCTGAAAAAAACATTAAGATAATTAAGTGCCGGTCGTGAACAAAATTCCTGAATTTTTAATTCAACGATCATTTTGAATAAGTGATTACAAACGAACGTTCGTTGTTTTTTTTATTGTGTGAAAAAATCGAAATATTCTAATTGGATTTTTATTGCCTTTAAGTGTTTTTTAAACAACATCTTTGGATTTGAGTGTTCACTTAATTTACTTTGATAACATCTTTCTAAAGCTTTGAGCAGTTCAAAAGTTAAATAAATTAAAGGATTATTTTTTTAAATTAAGTTAAAAAAATTATAGTAGAGTTAGTCTGTCAACCAATGTAAAAACATGAAATTATGAAATTGTTAAATATTAGTATTTTTGTTTTAAATTATCATATTACTTCACCAAAAAAATATACGGCCATTCCAAGCCTAATAAGGTACATGGTAAGTATTGTCTATAGTTTCCTTTTCTACTTATAAGAATATAAGTAATTTGTTTTTTTCATCGCCATTTTTTTAAAAATTATGGAAACACCAATTGTTGATAAAAGTAACATTCTTAGAAATGAAGTCATTTAAAATAAGTCATATCGCCGGCATTTGTTACCCTTTCGTTGTAAATGAAGTATCATCAGAAAGCTATTGAAAATTGATTTTGAAAAAAACTTTAATATTTTTTGGTATTTTTATGCAACCAAATATGGTATAGTTGGCACTTTTTGAAAAAAACTTTAATTTGCTTATATCTCAAAAAGTGCATTTTTTTCTTTGTTTTTGTAATTTTAAACCGATTGTCAAAAAAATCAACGGTACTTCCGAGAACACAAACTTAAAAACAAAATAAACTTTTCACAAACAAAGAATTTTTATAGCCAAACGACACGTTCTTTCCCAATCTCTTTTTCTGACACACATTTAACTTTATCTTTTAAAACTTCTATACCGTTTGAGATTTTTATACAAAATCTTGAACAAAACTGTTTGCTTTTTTAGAGCTAATAATTTTTTTATGTATAGTAAAAAACTGGAACAAATTAAAAAAATTTGAATTTCTTCGTTTAAGATAATCGGAAGAGATAATATCTTTTGTATAGTTTTAAGTAAAAGATTTAAATTCGCTCTATCTTCTCTACACTAAATGAGAGAGTAACAAAAACTTGCAGCACTCGCTTTGACTTGAAAAACTTTATTTTAACTTTCTTGCTGAATGTTCTTGAGCGGAATTGCCAGAATGGAGTTCCTTAAGTTGAAATAGGCATATTTAATTTTTTTAAAACTTCAAAAGAAAGAAGCATTGTGTCTGGCAATATTCCATTGTTATGTTGGTCAACTGAATGTTCTGAATGTTTTTGATGTCAGTGAATCGTTGAACGGAACATTCCCGAATAGAGAGCAAAAGAGCGCTCACAAAAAACATGCTGAAGGCAGTGATGCCAACTACACGGAAATTACGGATTTCTACGGATATTTAAGCCTTGCACAGATAAACGGACAACAGCGACAAAATAAGGTAATCTACGGAATTTTAAGAATTTAACACGGATTTTCGAGAATTTTCAAGGATTTTTATATGTTTTTATTTTTATTTATGTTTTTATATTTTTGTATGTTTATTAATTTAATGCAAAATTAATTTGATAGGTAAAAAAATTTGCGTATCACTCAAAAATATGTTTAATTAATTTGTTACACCGATTTAATTTTAAGGACCCATTAAAGTTTTTTGGCGACCAAAAATAAATTTTATTGTTTTACATTTTTCGAATGTATTTTGTAAAAATAGTCTCAGAAAGCTTTAGTCAATTGAATAAAAATTGTTGGAATTATAAGCACAAACGTCCGAAGAGGAATCAATAAATGTACTACTTCTTAAACTTTAAACGCGTTTTTCTCGCTGTTTGAAACCGGTGGACAGCATTACTCGAAAACTATGATAAGGATCGCTACCAAATTTATTTAATTTATAAAGGAAATACCATTGCTACTTTTAATCTTTCGATTTTTAATTTAGGAAATTTAGGAAATTTAAAATAAATTTATATTTTAGTCAAAACATCGATTTTTTTACTACAATTTTTGTAAAAATTGGCATTTTTCTAAAAACTTCGATGAGCAGCTTAAAAAGTTTTAGAAGAACATAAATTATAGTTTTTTTTTTTGTTTTTTGGATGAAGAAGCTCTGAAAAACGTGTCCACCGCATATTTCAGGTGCTTTAAAAAAATTACGGATTCTGGGTATATTAATTTATATTTTTTTATTAAACAACTTAAAAAATGTTTTTCAAACCTTAAGTAATTATTATGCAAATTCAAAAATAACCTAAAATAAACAGGCACTTTGCAATAAAATTTTTAATGCAATGTTGTTTTCGTTAAAAAAAACGTTAATGGGCCGTTAACCCTCCGCCGTCTTCGTTGGACTATATCAATCACAGTGACTTTTGTGAAAAGCTGTGTCTCGGAAAAGGGAAGGGGAAGCGAGCAGCTATTCCTAGTTAAAAAAAAATTTGTCATGTTACTATATGGAAGTTTCCCCAAAGGCCGTTAGTAGACGTCGCGTTGTCTGTCAGTAAAGTGCTGTCAAAGTTGGCCTGTGAACGAAAAAGTCCAACGACGTCGGATTTTTTGTTAAAAACTCAATTTTTCAATTCAAAATTTCAAAAATTTAGTATGCAATTATTTTTATCAAGAGATTTAGGCTCACTGTCAAAAACTTCGTTTTTGTAAAGAGAAAATAAGTAGTTTGGTTATTATTTCGCTTCTTGATACTTTCAATTTTATCAAATTTTCATATTATAAAATAATTCCACTTTTTGGAACGCAATCAAATCTGGGCAAATAAGTAGTTTGGTTATTATTTCGCTTCTTGATACTTTCAATTTTATCAAATTTTCATATTATAAAATAATTCCACTTTTTGGAACGCAATCAAATCTGGGCAAATTTTTTCAAAAGCCAAATAAATGAGTAAATTTCTTAAATATTTCTTTTTAATATCTATTTGGTTTCGAGATATGAATTTTTTAAGTTTTTGTCCCAAAATGTTCGCTTTTCAGTGTACTAATATTGCTAGCGAGTCTCTGTTTAAATATTTTTAAACAAAACCTTTAGAAATATTTTGTTGAATAGTTTCACTAAATCCATAAAATGTTTTCCCCCCATTTAATATGTTTTTACTTTTATAAAAAAAATCGTTTGTTCCTTCAATTTCATATTGAAAGTTATACAAGTTTTTAAGTTACTTGGGTTCTTAAGTTTTTAGACAATATTTTTTATGTTATGTTATTAACTATTTTCTTTAAGTTATGTTTTACATTATTTTTTACATTTAATAAGTTCAATGCAAATTTTTTTAAATTTAAAAAAAATAGAAACAATATTTAAAAACGACTTATTGTGAAATTGATCAGCGTTTGGATTTAAAATTGAAAAAAAAAACTATACAAATTTGCTTACACGGATTAACATGGATTTTTTATGTCGCATTTGCGGATTTTTACTCTCTTCGGGTTGGCATCACTGGCTGAAGGTGATCAGTGAATCCACCTTTACGCGTTTTATCTTCTTTTCGCTATTAAATTTAAAACTTTTACGATAATTGAACTAACAATGAGTAAACGGGAAAAAGAAGAAGGTCACAGTTCTCGCGTAAAAAAGACATATTTGAAACAAATATTTTAGGGCGGCATCTTGAAAGTTTGCCTCGGGCGGCATAAAAGCTTTGCTCGCATATAACCACATATACTATTTCTTTTATTCCTTATTTTTGTTATCTAAATAACCAGATGAGCCACAGCAACGCGTGGTCGGTTATAGCTAGTATATTATATAGATAGATGAGTTTTTGTAGATTGCCCTACAAACATCATCATAAAAGCTTTGTATTAAAAAAAATATAAATAAATAAAAAAATACCAAATCTGTGAATTGCCAACAGTGTATACAACTTAATTGGTGGTATTCAACTTAATTAAAAAAAAATAACCAACGTATTTATTACATACATATATCTGTTGAAGGTTTTTGTAAATAATTTTTTCCCACCCTTATTTAAAATTTTTTGTATAATATCTATTTTCTATAAGTCTAAGCATTTATTACATATATTAAAACCACATGGCAAACAGTATTTCCTTTATTTATGCAGTTTGTGTCTGCTTTCCCCACATTATTTCTTCTTGTTTTCATCGATAATATGTTCAAAGTAACAAAGCTTCAATTCAAACGAAGATGCAAAATAATAATGTGCAAAATTGGATTTTCATCGAGGAAATAATTGCAGCTTAAGAGAATATCAGTACAAAACAAAATAAAAATTGGGTTTAATTTCACTTCAGCACCGTTTGTTTCAAAGCTCTGCATAAAGCATTTAGCTCTCTTAGTATTCCACTTGCGCTTAAATGGCATTCTCATTCCATACATACATATGACTTTATGATTTATTCGCTTATTTTAATTTATTTTAATTGTTTCTAAAACTCAAGTGAATTCCATATATAATACGATAAAAATAAATTTTTTTGAAATAGTGCTCTTTATATAATAAAAAAGTTTTTGTAAATGTCAAAATTTTTAACTAAAAAATCAAATATTTAACTTTGAACCTGAATCGCACAGACTAAACATGGAAAAAAATAAAAAAATACCCCACTAAAAAGTTTGTTTAATTTTATATCAGACAGTTTTTTCTTTTTGCTCTGCGTTAAGTGGATTGTACTCCACAGCATAAAAACAGGAACAAAGTCGTAAAAAAACAAAATCCGAAATTACAAAAAAACTGAGAACAACTTCAAAAAAATCAAAATGCAGTTTCATAACGTGGGAAGAACGCTTAAATAGTATTAGCTAATAAAGTTCGTGTGGCAGAACCACTGTTGTCCAGTGTTATTCAAGGTGTTAATTTTTTAAACAAAGTATACAATGTGGGTACCAACATTTTTGGTTTTTTAGAATTATATTTTTGCAATAAAATTTAACGGTAAATTTTAAAATTGTATAGGGCTGCGGTACAAAAGTGGTTTTATATGAACCTTTTCCCACAAAACACCTTAAATTTGTCAAAATCTCCGTTATAACTATTGTTAATGTTTTTTTATGACAATTATAAATAACATTCCTGAACTTTTTTCCGAAACTTATACATTTATTTTTTTTTTTACAAATAATCTGAAAAATCTACCCTCAAGTCAAAATAATAAGTTTGTAAGTGAAAAGCTTTTTCAATGTCTTTTGTATTGGCTTTATTTAAATTTTAAAAAAATACTTTATTGAATTTGAAGTCAGAATGTGTGTTGCAATATGATTTTCAGTCACTCAAAGTATACAATTTTTTGTTTCTTCTATAAGCTTATAAATGATCAATTTTTCCCAAATACCAGTACTAGTTACATCAAGTTTTTTACAATTTTTATATCAAAATTTTCAAAAATGACGTTTCTTAAATGTGCCATTAGTAGTTTTGTGCCAAAGTACAAAAATATTGCACAAAAAATAAAATATTTTTAAATATTCATTTCAAACAAGTGTTCCGCCTTTTTTAAATTTTGTGATTTAAACAAAATTTTATTTTCAATTGTTTTTTTTTAATTTTTAAAAAATTGTGTAGTTTTGACTTAAATTTTAAGTTTTCAATGAAATTTGCATTTTAATAGTATTCAAATTTTTAAAAAGTGGTGTTTTGTGGGAAAAGGTAAATATAACCACTATTGTATGACAGCCCTATAAAATATTAACATTTAAGCATAGTAAGTACTCTGTTCTAGCGGCGTAGCAAGGGGGAGGGGGGTGGTCCGCCCCGGGTGCACGCCAAAATGGGGTGCAAAATTTGTCAAAAGAGCTTTTTACTACATAGGTTTTGATTTTTTTAATACAAAGAACACACCTCAATGACTTCGGTTTTATATTTGAATATCAAGAGGGTGCAAAAGTGCATCACCAGGACTTCGTTTTTATTGAAACAAACTTTAACTTTATATTAAATTTTCTTCAATATTACCCTCACACTAAAACCCAAGTCAATTTCATATGTAATTTTTCATTTTTAAATTTTCATGATTTTAAGATGGAGTACAAAAGGAGAAATGTAAAAACATTGTTTTTATATTCCATTAAGTTTAATAAAAAAGCACTTTTTTACTTCTTATATTCAGTTTAAGAAGTGTTCAAACTTGTAGCATAGACATTTCTAAAACCATTAAGTTTCGAAAACCTTCATGATTTACAGAGTATGATGAATGGAGGCGTCAGTTGTTTTGTAAGCAATACATTTCTCCATAACTTTTCAGAAAAACATGTTCATGTCATAAATGTCAAAAATAAAAACATATTTTATGATTTTGTGATTACTAAGTTCTGAGACTATATATTATGAACAAACCTCATTTACAGCTTTTAACCTGCTAGAACATAGTTTTGAATAGTAATATGTTTTGGGTATCCTGTTACATAAAACAACTAGTTTAAAAATTATTAATAAAATTTTTAATTGCTTAAAAAATTTTTAAAAATTAAATTGATTTAAATTCATTACATTTTTTATTTAATTAAAATAAATGGCCTTCTATGACAATTTATGGAGTTCTGACTTTTTTTTATTTTATTTTGAAGATGTCTATTAAAAACACTAATGGTTTTCTGACTCCTTCATTTTACTAAAATAATTATTATTATGTTCAAATCAACCAACAGAAACTATCAAAAATACACTTTTTAAGAGAAGATAATATGCACAGTTCCTTAAAAATTATTCTAATTATTGAAATTTAATTTTGTTTTCAATCACCGAATTTCAAGAATCAACAGATTTCATGAAATTGCCAGCTCTTTTTGAGCCATTCATGACTCTTGACCTTGTCCAACCTGGGCAAGTATGCTTTGGGAATTATGTAGATAATGAGAATGAAACAAATTTCTGATATCAATTATTATCACTATAATATTGTGATACTGAGATATTTATGGTGGTATTTATGGTGATATTTATAAAGCAGTCAAATGTCACAGACCTCAATCTTGTCTATAAAAGTCCAACCGGAGATTAATCTAAATACTATAAAGAAATTGATGAAAATTATGAAAAATGTTTAAATGAATTTTTATATTTTATTTTAACTTTTCATTTAAATTTTATGCAGAAAACGGGGGTTGATTTCGAAAAAATATGTATATTAATATTATGCAGGGTCACTTGGGAAAATTTGTCAACGTTTTGCTTCCAGATCCAATTTTTTTCTTCAATTATGCAAAATTTATCGTAAATTTTTCAAAGTTTTCTATAACTAACTTAAGTTTTTATAACTTCATCATGTCAATTCTTCAATTATGTAAAACTGATATTGTGTGGTTTACTGATATTAAATTTTTCTCTCACAAATAAATAACCTACAAACAAAGTTTTTTTATCTAAATTTTGATTTAAAAATTTGGACACGCATATTTTCCCGCAGAAAAACGTTAGAAAACTTCAAAACCACTTTCAGATGTAAAATTTAATGGTGAATATAACTGCTATTATTATTTTCCTATAAACAGATTTTTTTTAATAATTGCATATTGAGCACACTTGAAACCAGTGTGCGTTTGAAGTAAAAAAGAACTCATGCAAAAACAATCGTGTGCTACAAAAACATTCGCACAGAAAAAATTGGTATCCATGCAATACATTGCTAACTACACTCCACTCTAACATTCTTAGCGTTAATTGGTTTTGATGGCACCGAATGCGAAGCGTGCCGCAGCTTATTGCATTTCAAAACAGCTTTGTCAAAAGTTGCCAAAGCTTAAAATATTGGAAAGCCATGTGACGAATGCACGCTCTATTCAGTGCTGCAATCAAAAAATTTTTTGAATTTTGTGTATGGGATGATTCTCTGTCAGATAATTCACTGTTTTTTTGTTTAGTGCATAGTTCCTAGCGAAAAAGCTAGATAGTTCATTTTATTGCTATTTTTTGTTGAAAGTTTTGCTCTACGTCTGAAGGAGAATTATTGATTCCTTAATTTTCACATATCAAGTTTCAATAACAAGTTTGATGGTTCGTTTTGCTTAAGGATGTGCAAATGAGAATAATACTATCACTAAATTTGACAGTAGTTCTCTTCTTCAAATTTTTCACCCCATTTTGGCGTGCACCTGGGGCGGATCGCCACCCCCCCCCCCCCCCTCACCCCCCTATTATAAGAACTATTTGCATTTTAATGGGATTTTAATGGATTTGAATAGATAGTCCGGTTCAATTTTGAGCCGGTTATTATAAAACCTATAAGAAAATTTGAAGTTAAAGTTCTAGTATATTCCGATCTTTATATTAGAATTTACTTTTTTCCCCACAAAACACTTTCGATACTTTGCTTATTGTTTTTTTTTATTTGTTTTAAGCTCTTGTTAGGTTATTCAATTTTTGTGTAGAAGTTTGCCACGTAAAGTCAAGTTTAAGAATGAGTGTATTTAACTTGGAAAAAGCAGATTTTTGTTCTAAATTCATTGTTTACGTTCGTACGTATGGAAACAGCATCAGTTCTTCTCATTCATCAATTATTGCACTTTTTGTTGAAATGTTTGTTTTGTGCTTGCAGTGAAATGCCAACCCTTGCATTGCTTTAGGGAGCGCAATAAGCTTCGTCATTTCCATTTTCACTGCAAACAAGCAATGATGGGATTAGGATGAAACAGTAGAGTGCAGGTATTTTTTTGTGCCGGACAGGTTAGCTCCTTCCTTAATTCCTTTCTGTTTATGCGTCAGTGCATTTCTGATGGTAATAGTATTAAATCCACTTTTGCGCTTGAAGTGTGTTATTCTTTTTATTAATTGAAGGTTTTCTGTTTTGAACACATAAAACAAACAGGAACAAAGTGGGCTAATAAATAACTTTCCCTGCCATTTAAATCGAATGGTTTCCTTTTTTACGTCTTGTAATTTCTGTCTGGTTAGTTTAATTGGCAAGATTTCTGTGGAAAATTGTTAAGAATGTTTCAGTCCCTATCTTTAACTTTATTAGCTTTGTAAACATATCACATACCAAAAACTAGGTCTTGGCTTTAGGTCAAAATTCCAAAATATTTTTCTTTTCTCTAACTTTTCATAGTTTTTAGACTACAAGTCGCCAAACCGGCACACAGATATTAATATAAACACGCAAAAAAAAAATTATCTATGACTCTTTTAGGGTACAAATAACATAGAAATTTAATTTGTTCGGATTTATTCATAGTCTTTTCATAATTAATCGTATAAACCTGCTTTATTTTGTTGTTTATGTTATTATGTAAACCTGATTTCGTTATTCTAAGTTAGTTTTATGAACAGAAAGGACAATATAAACTAAGTGTTGGGTTCTTCATTATCGAAATATAGCAAAAAATTTTTTCTGAATTTTTTTCTCATTTTAACATGTTTTTTTTAAGTTTCAAGCTACCAAAACTTTCTTTTTTATATGTTATTTTCGCTCAAAATCTTTCCGTGGTATTTCAGTAACTTTTCGTAATTTTCGACAATTAAATTGTAATACAAATGAATGCATTTTTTTCCAAAAAAGCGATCTTCTAAAGGAGCGACAATCAATCATTCGAAAACAGTGGGTATTTAATGATAATATATAAAAAAAATTCGAATTAAAAAACCACTTAATTAAGTGAAAAACTATAATATACTAACTTGTTTTTAAATACTTTTATATTTTTTTAACAAAATCCCCAAAAGGGAAAATCGCGCACAAGGGGTCGTAGACCTGCACGACGCTCATTGTTTTAGGTTCGTTTCGATTTCTCAGTAGCAGGACAGCACAAAACAGTAACTCCAGTAACTCTTCTTAAACTATTCAATATCAGAAATTCAGCGCATACTGCGAAGGGAGATATTAATTTTGTCACGACGCATAAAGCACTTTTTCTACCAGATATGTGACGGAAAATAAGCTTTATACTAAAAAAAGTTGTAGGAATTCAACAATATTTTTTTTTATTTTATTTAAAATTTTCCAAACCTTAGGTGTGTACTTGAGTTTTTCCTTACTTTTTTTCATTCAAAAAATCTATGGTTAAGAAATTGGAACTGTTTGCAGCATTTTTCAACAAATGAAAAAATTACTCTTTTTTAACTTTCGGAAGAAAATATTATTCTAGGGGAAGAGTGGCATGAAAGAGCCAGGTTTTGAAAGAGCCATCTTGATTTACGCGGTACTTTTCATACGAATGCTTCTTAAATTATAATTTTTAAGAAGCACTACTCATTTGCTTCTGCACAACATTTGACAGTTCACTGATAATAAACGACGATGGTGTATCGTATTTTGGATTTCTTCATCATAAAGTAAGTTTTTCAGAACATTTTATTTGTTTTGTGACGTCTTCACCTTTAAAACTAACAGTAATATTATTATACTATAATTTTATGGATATATTAGGCCTACCAATGACATATTTATTTTGCCGGAAAAATCTTGATTTCATACTAATTTTTGAGGTTATGTTTCTTTGGACAATATGTTTTGAAAGAGCTGGGTTGCGGTGGTATGAAGAAGCGTAAAGAAAGTTTAAATTATGTTTGTCAAAAATGTTTTTAAGTGTTTTAAACCTCTTATTTTGTTTTTGGAATAGGTCTAATTATTATAGATTTTCTTCAAAGCGATTTGATTTTTTTGCTAAAAATATTTTTAAGTTTTTTAACTATTTTTTGTTTTTAGTTTTGAATTTTTTTATTTATTTAATTTGTTTTTGTAAAAACAATACTTTTTATAATAACAATTAATATTTTTAATAAAATATTCGTTATTTTTCGTGTTAAGTCTTGTAATAAGAAGATGGCTCTTTCAAAACTTTGATTGGCTTTTTCAATGCCCATGTGTTATGAAAGAGCCGAATTTCATGTTTTTTTATAAATGGCTACAGGTCCAAGAATATTGTTGATTTTGGAAAATATTTCATGGTATTACGTTCATAAATGAATGAGAAAATACTTTTGATACAAGAATTATAATTTTATTAATTATTTTTATATATTTTGTAACTTTTTTAAAACTGGCTCTTTCATGCCACTCTTCCCCTATTGTTTTTATCTAATTATAATATATTGCCTTCTTTAAATAGTTTATAATAAATTAAAAGTTAAAAACTTTTTTGCAACTTATTTTGAAATTTCGGTAAGCTTTTAAAATTTGGAATCCATTGGGTTCGGTAATGGTATGCACCACAGTGACCAGTAATGTTTCCTCTTTTAGTATCAAAACGATTTTTGTCCGCTGTGGTCCGACCTTGGGTCGAAAACATGAGTTTTCGGTATGTTATAATAAATTTATAATTAAATGTTTAACGTCAAAAGAAATAATGCCTGGCAACACTTTACAAAGGTCTTTCCCCTATTAGTTGTATTCTTAAGCGTTTCAAAATAAGCATTTTGTGTATTGTTATCACCGTCCAATATTTAATCAGCCTCAAAATCAGCTGCCTTGCCTATAGCCACTAAATATATGTATGTTGTTATAGTGTTCTTGTTTTTTTTTTATTTTCTTTAGTCCAGATTGTTGTCCTTTTTTTCATTTAAGTAAACAAATAAATAAACACACTAATGAAAATTTGGTAAACTCGCATTAAAACTTGTTAGTTTTGTTTTAATATACTTGTTTTTAAACTAATAGTTTCTTAGGGTTTTGCCTCTCTCCATTCGACGAAAGTGTTTAGTCAAATTTCCGTAAAACAGTACCTGCCGGACATGAGTACAAAAAAATGACATCTTCCACTTATTGGTCCACTTATTGATCACATAGTTTGAAAATAGACATTTCGAGAAAAATGCGTTTAAATTTTTTCTTAACATGAATTTGATATGCATTTTTATCTCAGAAAAAAATTCGAATTTGAAAAAGTCCCTTTGAGATCGATTCGCTTTATGGTTTGTCTTCGTTCAACTTCGGTTTTGGTCGGTACTGTTCGATTGATTTTTGTTAACTTTTATATAGCTTTTGCTGGTATTCGTTAAACTTCGTTTTTCGTTAGTCTTTGGTTCTTCCCAATCAGCCAAACAAGCTTTAAACAAGCTTACACACGTAAGCCTCAAGCTTGGATAACGCTTTCATTTACTATTGTAGAACGCTTACATGTAATTGTAGGATAAACGAAAGTGAACCCTTGGAATAATATTCCTTACTTCAAGCTTAATCCAAGTGTTGTTTTTGCAATTGGATGTAAGTGTTTTAATAAGCTTTTTCCAAGTGTGCTACATTCAACAAATCAATTAGCACTCGCGAAAAATTTTTATTCCGTGGCTCAGTTGGTAAGCCTCTTGTTTATTTGATTTGTGATTTGGACATCCAAGGTTCAATTCCCAACCGGAACATTTTTATTTTTATTTATTTTTTATTTTCGTTTGTTAAAATTGAAGCATATATTTATATGAAAAATTGCATGCCTTCAAAAATTTTTGTGTTTGCTACACCAGGGATCGAACGCGCGAACCACCGCATATGAGTCGGACACTCTAACAGCTTGCCGTAAGCCTTATGGCTGCTGAGCGAACAAAATGAAAATAAAATACATTTATGTATGTATTTATGAGAGCATCAAAACTTTGAACAGTTGTAAAACTATTTCCGTTTTTAGCGTTTTCTAAGTATGATTGCAAAACACTTACTTAATGCAAGCCTTTTCAAGTATTATTGTACATCACTTGCTTTTTGAGTTTTACGCAATAGTTATACAAAGCAACTTGGAAATTTATTACCCGGGCAAGTGTTTTTCAAGCGTGCTTGGATAAGGCTTGCTTTTTGTATTGCATGTAAGCTTAATCCAAGCACTATTCCTCAATGGTTGATTGGGTTGACTTCGTTTGCCATCGGCTCATTCTTTGATTTTTGTCGAAATAACATCTAAAAGCATTTAATCTATTTCAGTAACAGATAACAGATGCTGACGGAAGTTTACTAAAATGCTAAAGGGTGATTTTTTAAGAGCTTGATAACTTTTTTTTTAAAAAAAACGCATAAAATTTGCAAAATCTCATCGGTTCTTTATTTGAAACGTTAGATTGGTCCATGACATTTACTTTTTGAAGATAATTTCATTTAAATGTTGACCGCGGCTGCGTCTTAGGTGGTCCATTCGGAAAGTCCAATTTTGGGCAACTTTTTCGAGCATTTCGGCCGGAATAGCCCGAATTTCTTCGGAAATGTTGTCAAATGTTGTGAATCGTGTTGTTGTTGTCAGATGGGGCTACGTCAAGTCTAAAGTCTACAGAAATAAGCCAGCAACTATTCCAGCTTTGGAAGACAACATTTCCGAAGAAATTCGGGCTATTCCGGCCCGAAATGCTCGAAAAAGTTGCCCAAAATTGGACTTTCCGAATGGACCACCTAAGACGCAGCCGCGGTCAACATTTAAATGAAATTATCTTCAAAAAGTAAATGTCATGGACCAATCTAACGTTTCAAATAAAGAACCGATGAGATTTTGCAAATTTTATGCGTTTTTTTTAAAAAAAAAGTTATCAAGCTCTTAAAAAATCACCCTTTAATAGCCTCAATTCTGTTGCAAGGTCAGGTTACTTCACATACCAAATGGTCTGAAAAATGCACTATTTAAAGCGCCCTCTTGCGGAAGTCTTTGGGTTTCGTATAAACTATTTTTATCTTGGTGGTGACCGTGGCATGCAGGTTAAGTGTGTAGCTTAGCATGCTCGGAGCCCGTAAACGTTTTTTTTTTTCAATAAAAAAATTGTTCTAATCGGTCACCACGTCTCTGCAGACCATGACAAACCTCAAAGAGTAAATAATGCCATTTAAAACATCTCGAGAACATGAGTTTTAGCCGTTTGGAGTCGGCATAAAACATGTAGGTCCAGTTCTCTGTCAATTGTGTGGAAACATTTAATAACACACACATGTTACTTGATCATGAGAAGCTCGGTCAAAGTCCTTTCAAGTGCTGAAATGGACAATTTGTTTTTTTTATATTTTTTCTTGGGTGCAGTTGAGCCTTCCTATCTTATTCCTATTAAATAAAATTATATACAATAAAATTATATAACAATAAATTAAATAACATAAAACTAAATTTAATAATATTAAAATAAATTAAATTAAATTAAATCAAAATAAATCAAATTAAATCAACTTAAATCAAATTAAATCAAATTAAAACAAATTAAATCAAATTAAATGAAATTAAATCAAATAAAAATATTTAAAATAACATGAAATTAAATTAAATTAAATTAAAATATATTACAATAAATTAAATAACATAAAATTAAATTCAATAATATTATAATAAATGAAATTAAATTAAATTAAATCAAATTAAATTAAATTAAACTACACTAAATTAAATAAGGTTAAATTATATTAAATTAAATTAAATTAAATAAAATTATATTATATTACAATAAATTGAATAACATAAAATTAAATTTAATAATATTATAATAAATTAAATAAAACTAAAAAAACTTAAATTAAAAAAAATTAAATTAAATTAATTTAAATCAAATTAAATTAAATTAAATAAAATTTATTTAAATTAAATTAAATTAAATTAAATTAAATTAAATTAAATTTAATTAAATTAAATTAAATTTAATTAAATTAAATTAAATTAAACTAAATTAAATTAAATTAAATTAAATTAAATTAAATAAATTAAATTAAATTATATTAAATTAAATTAAATTAAATTAAATTAAATTAAATTAAATTAAATTTAATTAAATTAAATTAAATTAAATTAAATTAAATTAAATTAAATTAAATTAAATTAAATTAAATTAAATTAAATTAAATTAAATTAAATTAAATTAAATTAAATTAAATTAAATTAAATTAAATTAAATTAAATTAAATTAAATTAAATTAAATTAAATTAAATTAAATTAAATTTTATTAAAATAATTTTATTTAATATAATAATTGTAAATTTTTCCCACATTAATCTGTTTTGGTAAGTTAACAGAACAGGTACAAGAAACCAGAATGAAAGATTATAAGAATTACAAGCATAGCCATACGAGAAAATCGAGTAGTGTTCACATAAAATACGGATTTAATGATGATCCTTATGATAATATAGGAATAGGATAACGTCATTACGATATAAGGAGGTGAAAATAAATGTGTCATTGAAAATGAAGACAACGAGTTATTAATTGTTAACTAAAACTAAAAGCAATCAATAGTTTTGTTACTATTTTTGAATAAATGTTGAGTCTCTTCATTTCTTCCCTGTCAACTCATATCGGCACGTTTTAAATATTCTATCTTACTAAAATCTACTTAAATTGATTATTAAAAGTCAAACAAAGAGAGAAAAATACGTTTAACTGCCATTATTAGTATCACCCAGTAAGAACTATCCTACGATTTTTATACCCTATACCTGAAAGGTGAGGGTATATTAACTTTGTGGAAACGTTTGTAACGCATAGAACGAAGCGAGTCCGGTATAGAAAAGTATATATATTCTTGATCAGCGTCACCACGTGAATCGAGCTATCCATGTCCGTCCGTCCGTCCGTCCGTCTGTCCGTCTGTGTGTTGTCCGTATACACATTATAAGAAGAAGGAGTCGAGATAATTGGATGAAACTTGGTACACATGGTCACATGGACCCAAGGATCTGCACTAATGAATATTTTTGGAAACCGCTCACGGACACGCCAAATATTGAAAACTGTATAAATTATCTCATAATTAACCTAAAACAATAAAATTTTGTGTGTATGTGTTTTATATCAACACAAAGATGTCTTCGAAAAATGGGTATCATCCGCCCACGGACACGCCCACCTTCCATACAACCCAAAAATTGAAAACGCAATTAATAAGCCTCTGTTTAACCTACAGAGACAAAATTTGGCACATATGGTTTTTATAACAAACTAAAGATAGTTTTGAAAAATGGACGTCGTCCGCCTACGGACACGCCTACCTCCTATGCAAAGCAAAAATTGAAAACTGCATAAATAAGCTAATGATTAACCTACAACAATAAGATTTGGTTTGTATGTGTTTTATATCAACACAAAGATGTCTTCGAAAAATGGGTGTCATCCATTAACGGACACGCCCACCTCTCATACAACCCAAAAATTGAAAACGCAATAAATAAGCCTCTGTTAAACCTACAGAGATAAAATTTGGCAGGTACGGTATTTATGACAAACCAAAGATGGTTTTGAAAAATTAACGTCGTTCGCCCACGGACACGCCTACCTCCCATACAACCCAAAAAGTTTAAAACTGAATAAATAAGGTTATGTTTGTCATAAAAAGATAAAAGTTTGGATGTATGTATTTTATACCAAAACTTAGGTGTGTTCAAAAATTGGGAGTAATCCTTCCATAAACACCACCCACCTCCCATAGCGAAAGCACAATAAAAGCATAACTGTGAGTTACAGGAATAAAACTTGGTATGTGTAAAGATTTCATCAACATTTAAATGCATATAAAATATATGCTCCATCCGCCCACGGACACGCCCATTTACAATTTTTGTTTGGAAAATTAGGTTAAGGGTATTTCATAGTCGGCCTAGACCGATTTTAGACTTTCTTTACTTGTTTTATTTTATAAAAATCTATCTTCAAAAATCCTCTTTATCAGCGCTGGCAAAAGTACTACTTAGTAGTACTGTACTTTTATTCAGTATTGAGTACTACTATACTCCCCAAATACAAAAAGGACTACTTTTTCTGAAAAGCTGAAAACCTATATAATCACCATTACTCCAAAAAAATAATTTTCTCTGTACGCTTCCTTTTTTTCGTTCACTTTGTTCGTTAAATTTTCTTGTTCACCTTGTCTCTCATTATGCCGCACAGTGTAACGAGGCGGCCAAATGGAAACAATTTCTTGAATTTTGAAAAATATGTAAGCGTATTTAAAGTTAAGAACATTAATTTTGTCAATCTAAAAGCATTCGGCGATAACTTTCTCCATGGAAGGAACGCTCATAATATGTTTCCTTAAAAATTTAACAAAATTTCAGTTCTTGACGTTTAGTGCTGAATAAATTTTATGCAAAACCTTCAAGGGGATATATATCGTTAGATTAAGTGAAAAAAATTATAAACGATTAATTAAAAAATTTTCTTATACCAAAACAAAGTCCAAGAAACCCGGCTACCGTCTTACAATCTGTATGAGAGAAACTATATGTGAACGACGAAATTTAAAAAAACTCTTTATATATATACATAGATTGATATTAAAGCTTATTTTATTTATGGATCATTCAAGTAAATTTATAATTAAATATTTTAAGAACATGAACTTACTCTGAACTGAGTGCAACTGCAGAACGGATATTTTCAGAGTTAAATTTAATACAAGACAAAAAAAAAAATTAAACAAAATTAATATAACAGACTTCTGTTAAAGTAAAACAGATATATTTGTGTTATATATGTCTTTATATATCTTAAATGCATTTGAAACTGTAATTTTTTAAATTTATTTAGTATTTCTATAAATATATTTTCATAAATTTTTTGGAATGTTATTTATTTATTTGTTTTTATTTCCAAAACAGGAGCTCCACAACAAGTTCAGGTCACGTCCATTCAGACAAATGTTCTGCTTTATGTATATCCATAACCAGGTGAAAAATATGTGTCATTGAAAGAGCATGAGCAGAATCACTGTCGGTACTGCAAATAATCTATTATTTTATGTTCCATTGATTACATTGATTCATTTAAAGAAACAACATTTGAAACAGAATTAAAGTCTCCGCATTTTTGAGCGCTGTGCACACTGGAACAGTATGACTTTTTCAAAATATTAATATTGGAATGCATTAACATTACAGAAAGTTGTAAGATAAAGGTTACAATGGAGTAAATAAAGTAAAAGCTTTTAAATGTCGGCGCAGTATCACGAAAATGCTCTCACGATTTTCTGCACGACCACACTCGTAGTTATACTTTATTATTCTTTATTATATTCTTCTTCCAATATTCTTAATTTGAAATAGTCATACTGTTTGATAATGATTTTACAATAAACTGCTAAAACGTTCGTTTGATATTTTAAAATTAACATTTTAGAGAGAGAGGTTTTGATGCCATCGATTGCCTACATGCAGGCGCCGATTTACATTAGGGGCTGCAGCCCCCGGCCCCGAGCTGGTAGGGGCCCCGCAGTTACTTATACATGAAGTGCTTATTGTAAAAACATTATATGCCATATAAACAATATTTCGAAGTAATCGATCTTAAAATTTTAAAAATATGTATATTTGTAAGAAATCATGATTATGCATAAAATTTTGATTAAGTATAGGGCCAGAATTCATCTGGTCGCAATATTTTTAGTGGACGTTGATAATGCATCAAGAGATGACAACGTTTCAGTGCAACTAACTAATATTTGCAAAAAGTGGATACGGATTTGATAGCTGCTTTCTTCACTTATCGAACTCGTAACAGATTTGCGAAGTCAGTTTTCAGGGTTTGAGAATAGTGCTAAAAACCTGAGTCGATTTGTTTGCCAAGACTATTTGAGAAAAATAGCTAGAAAAAACAGCAACACATAACCCGAAACAATCAATTTGACTGGTGCTGATAGATTCAAAATTAAAACTTTTGCTTTAGTTGATAAGCTACACTTAGAAAAAAGTTTATCAGAATATTATGAAAAAGGCAACATATTTAGAGGAAAATGGTATAGACTTTGCTCCACAGAATGTTTTTCTCTAAATGTGATCCCTCAAATTCCCTATATATGATAAAAAGCTTCCATGAAAATGAGTAATATGTAAAATATAACGGTTTTAGAGAACAAGACTTTTTTATTTTTGAGAAAAAATACTTCACAAAGTGAATTTTTTACCAAATATAGGTAACTTTTTCATTTTCAATAAATTTTTCTCTATAAATGAGAATTTTTTTTGTGCGAGAAAAATACTTACCATTATTAGAGACATGAAATATTTCCTTTTCCCACAAGTGAAGAAATATTTCTCCGTAAATGTGAAAATTTATTCTAATTGAAGAAAATTTTATTTAAAAAAGAAAAATTGCTATTAACACATAGAAAAATTTTTTATAGGATAAAGTTCTTTTTTTCTGAGTGTAGCAATGGAATATAGAAAAAGAATTTAAGGATATGGACACATAAAACTATTTGGATTCTTGTGAAAATTAATGTATATTGCTAACGAAAAATTAGGAGTGAGAGCAAAACTCCTTATTGAAGTATAACCTAATGATATTCAAATGGAATTCTGTGAGTTAAATAACTGAATTTCGCTAAGGAAACTTCCACCTGAAGGATTTCTCTGAGAGATGTTTTTTTTATAGATATCAAACTATTAAAAACAGAAAGAATATGTTCTCAGGCATGATCGACAGTCTTTCAAATGTTTATATAGCCTTGTGAATTGTGAATTGTGCCATAGTACCGATGGCAAATTGAAGCTGAAAGGTAATTTTTAGTATTTAAAAGAATAAAAAATGTTCAGCAATCTTTTATATTCCATGAAAGTTAAATCGAGAAAAAAAAAATGTTGAATAAAAATTCAAGTTATTGTTTCACTTTAAGAAATGTGTAAAAATTAATATATTGATTATTAAAAGATCCGAGCTAAATGCACTGACCTTGAGTAGGCCCTGTGTCGATTTTAGCCCCAGGCCCCGCCATGTTTTAATCCGGCGCTGCCTATATGTAGTTAATGAAAAATTCGATCACATTTTACGTAGCTCAAGATTATTTCGAGGGTTTTTTTTTCTGATCAATGAGTCAATAAAACAATTAGAAATAGAATTTAAATTATTAAATTAATGCTTTTGATCCTTGCAAGGTCAGGATGCGAACCTACGTCCTCTGCATACCAGTCTAGCACACTTTCGCTGAGCTATTAACTACTATTACTACTATTACTACTTTAACTGTAGCAAAACATATTTAAAACTACCATAAAAGGTGTCAGAAAATCTTGGTATAAACATGCATTTTTTTATAAAATTCTTGTAAAAACGTTTCAGTCAAGTTAATATGTTAAAACGTTCATTGCTGTTTCTAAAATATTTTGTATTACTTTTGTATTTTAAAATATGAGTTTTTATTTTTGTTTGGCTTTAAATGTTTTTAAAATAAAATGTTTTTAAAATAAACATTTTACTAAACTTTTTTAAAATGTGCCTTTAACTTTTTTTTTGTTTTCTCATTTTGTAGAAACAACAGAACATAACCTGCTTAATTCCTACATAAATAACTATATAAAATATGTAAGAAGGGCAGCAATCAACGGGTGAAAGCTAGTTCAATAATTTTTGGTATAGCTGTTCCAAAAAAAAAAAAAAAAAAATTTTAATTAAGGCAGATCTGTATTCATTAATAAACTAACGTTATGGGTTCATCACACTGTTAGCTGCCTTGATACGATACAGCAGTTAATTTCCTATAAGAGGCCCAAGTTATTTGATAGTAAATGTTCAAATTAAAATAAATTAAAGTTTATACCTAATAATTAATAATGATTGCTCCGTCCTCGTTGTCTTGGTTAGCTGCAAATTTTGCATTGATATCTGTTCTAGGTATCAACTTTGAAGTAGTTCTAGGTTAGCGGTAAAGTTTGTATTATTTTTATTTCAAATTTATTTGAGTAACAATATCTATGTGTGTGTCTTATAGATTGCTATTTATGTATGTATGTTTGTTTACACTTTTGCTTTGGTTGTTTTTGTTGTTGTTTTTTTTTTTTTATTATTTTTTATAGGCAGGTTGTTTTAGGCACACAACACCCTTCAGAAGTAGCTTGTTTTTCACAAGACTTTTTGAGAAAAATTGTCGGTATGGAGCAATAGCAGCATTAGACGCAACAACAGCGACCGCCAACACAATTAAAATTGTTGTTGCTTCATGAAAACTTGCTGCTGTTGGAATTAATTTTTTTTTATTTGTTGTTTTCTTGCTCTCAAAACATCTTATATTGTTATAGATATACATATATTATACATATTTATTATTACTGCTGTGATGTTGCCGTTGCTTTGTTGTTTTTATTTTTGTTATTGTTGTTGCGTTGATGTTATTGTTGGAATTTAGTTAACTTGGCATGCAATCATGTGCAACTTTCTTTTTTCAAGACATTTTTTTTTTTATTATTATAATATCTTAAAAGATGTTGCTGATGTTTTCACTAGCACCAGCTCAACAACAGCAATATTTTTCACATATTTACATTAATTTTTAATTGAACTGTTTTTTAAGAGGAAAAACAATATCCATGAATTTTAATATTTTTGAGACACTTCTTAACTAGTTCGATTTTAAAAAAAATATTTTTGTTTCTTCTGGCAGGCACGACTGCGCACATTACAACGACTTTTACTTCGCATTCGCACCGTGGCTTGTTTGTTTGTTGTTATTTTATTACGTTTTCTTACGGTGCTGCTACTCTTGGGCACTACTTCTAGGCCATTCACTCACTCTATTGTCAGCTCGGTGGTTCAACTTGTACTGGCAACTTGAACGACTTTCGTGAATCGTATTCGTCGGCTGATGTGTATATTTTTTCTTTTGTTTAATTTTTTTTTTCTTTTCTGAGTGCTATACGCAGCCGCAAGCAGTTTGTTGCATGAAGAAATCTTACCACGCTGATTGTGCGCATGGCTAAGTTTAAATAAATAAATGTAAATATATTAGATAAAAACTTGATACATCTGTTTACAGAAAAGCAGTATAAAAGTTCATTTAAATTTGTTTATTAAATTCAATAATATTTTGTTTGGTATAAATTATTTTAATTAACAATATTTGGCTTAGTGGAAAATTGTAGTCATAACTACTAAATGAGTTGATAATAAAACAAGAAAAGAAACTCTAAAGTCGGTCTAGCCCGACTATGGCATACCCTATACCTCTTTTTTTAAAATTACATATGGGCATCTCCCAAAAAAGGTCCACCAAAAGTGAAGAAAAACATTAAAATAAAGCACTCTAACAGCTTTTAACTTTATTTTTTTTTTATTTTTATAAGTATTTCTGCTATGTAACTTGAATTCAACTTATTATGATGTATTTTTATTAAAATTTACAATGAACATCTTTACTGTATTTTACTACTGTGGAAAAATTTGTCGCGTCCATGATGTCGCGTCCGTTTTCGTGCTATATCTATTCAAAAAAAAAAAAAGAGAGAATTCTTATATTTCATACGTCTACGAAGTTAGCCTTTGACCTCCATTAACATGTATATTATATATAAAAAAAAGTTCTCAAAATTAGCTAAATTTTGTATATTTCTATACGAGCTTAAAACAACCACTGTTTTTTGTCGCGTCCGTTCCATTGAATGATTGCTTATTACTTTGTACTAATTTGTACTAAATCTCGCCAATATTTTTATAAAATGTAGCACTCTTTCGTCGCGTTACAACACTTAAATACATATCGGCTCATTTTGTTTCTTTCTTATTTTTCGAGCAATTAAAACCGTGCGAATGTCGCGTCCGTGCCACTGGGAGATGCCCATATGCATATTAGGCAGGGTCGATACTTTAACCGATGTTGCCTGGGCGATTTTCGGTTCTGGCATGAAAAGTTATTAAACAAAAAAACAAAGGGGACTGGGGGTACACTTTACCCTATCTCACCCTCAATTTTGTGAATTTTTTCTATAGGAATTCTTCAACATTTTTTTTTAAAAACCTGCACAGCTAAGGCAAAACTAATGCCAGATATGAAATCCTTATACCAAAAAACCAATTCAACCAAAAAACGGTCTTACATGTAAACGTTGTCATATAAAAATTTACCGTAACAAATTCTTAAAGAAAAAATTTCACTAAATTCATAGTATATTCGTGTCGTTGGTGCGTATGTAATTGGGACCATCACGGCTGAATCACTGCAGCTTTCCGCCTCATATTCACAAACCGAACCGAAAATCGCCCTGGCAACATCAGATTTTTTTGCCTCCATATATATCGACCTATGTAGCTAAAATATTCTAGCTTTAGTGAAACATGACCATTTAGTGGTGACCGTGGCATGCAGGTTAAGTGTGTGGCTTAGCATGCTTGGAGTCCGGGTTCGATCCCCAGCCGCGGCGAAAAGTTTTTTTCAATAAAAAAATTTTTCTGATCGGTCAAAACCTCTCTGCAAAAAATGGAAAACCTCAGAGAGTAAATAATGCCATGTAAAGCTTCTTGAGAACATAAACTTTAGCCGTTTGGAGTCGGCATAAAACATGTAGGTCCAGTTCTCGGTCAATTGTGTGCAAACATTTAATAACACACACAACACAATTGATCATAAGGAGCTCGGTCAAAGTCCTTTCAAGGGCTGAAATGGCCAATTTGGTTTTTTTTTTTTTGTTTTTAGTGAAACATTATGAGTTTTCAATAAAGTGGGTTCTATGTGAAGTGGGCGTGCCCGTTGTCAGATATCGCCCACTTTTTCCCACGATTTAGTTTTGATATAAAATAAAAACATATCAAAATTATGGCCTGTAGCTTAAAGAGAAGCCTATTTATAGAGTATTCAATTTTGGGGTTGTATGAGAGGTGGGCGTGTTTGTGAATGGATGACACTCATTTTTGTTACACGTCTTAGTTTTGATATAAAATTAATTAAGACCTAATTTTATTTTTGTACCTTCGACAGAAGCCTCTTTATTAGTGTCCGATCGAAACCAAAATTTTGGCCGAAACCGAATTTCAGCCATTTTTGTAATATTCAGCCGAAACCGAAACTGAAACATGAAAAATTTTTTAAAAAATATTTAATTTTTTTTTTGTAAATTGTTCATTAAAAGCTTATTATAAAAACATAACAATTCAAACAGATTATAATAACGTATATGTACGATAAATATTCTTTGAAAAAGTTCAACTTTAAAATAATAAATAAAGAGATAATTGTTAATGCCACATTTAAAGTTAAATAACTTAATATTATAATCTAAAAAAAGAGCTTGCCTGTATTTTCAAAAAAAAAAAAAAGAAACAGTTTCGATAGTATCGTAAGTGTAGACGTAGAATTCCGTTTAAGTTGTAACCTCTTCTACTTTGTCTCTTTGGTCCGATTGTTTTCTTCATTTTGCACGTATTTTTATTAATCTTCCAAAAATTAATAAATAAATGAATAACACTCAATTATGGACTACTTATCGAGGCCAAAACAAAAAAAAAGTTAAAAAGTAAGTATGATTAAATGAGCAAGCAAAAAGAAACAAGCAAAATTTCAAATTTTTTCGATAATTTCGTTAAGTATGAGAGGTTGAGTTCAGTGACTTCAACATAGGTTGAGTTGAAAAGAAGGCGAAGCAAATGTACTTTACATTTGTACCACTTTCGTCTCTGCCCGATGTATAGTTTGCGAGCTACAGTCAGTTTAACTACTTATTTCAAATTAAAATTAAGACCCCGATTTTTAAAAAATCGTTTGGTTACTATATTTCACGCTGAGCACATGTCCTTTCCTCTCGTCTCTGTCTGATATTTAGTTTGCGAGCTACACTTTCATCTCTGTTCGATGTATAGTTTGCGAACTACACTCGCTAGTGCTAGGGGGATGTGGAATCCAAATTCAATTAAAAACAAAAATTAAAATTTTACGCCATCTATTGGGTAAAAGCATAAAAAGAAATATGATCCAACACGTTTTTTCATAAGAGTTAAATCTAACCGGATCACAGACCCATTTCGTTAAATTTGACAGATTGAGTTCATGACAGATTGACTGAGTTGAAAAGAGGTTCATGACCTCTGGTTTCAAAATAGTATACTAGAACAGTAGTGCATACATAAACCCAATGCGAACTAATCCTCACAATGCTGCCAAAGCGAACCAATCAGTTCGTGCAAAACCAAAGCATACAAGAATAAACAACGAAAGAAAAACAAAGAAAGCAGCAGGCTTATAAGCAGCTGATGATTGATTTTCTTATATAAAAACATGAATTTTTCGTCTTATATTTTACTATTTTGTGACTTTAATATAATACTGACAAAATCCAAAATTAGATATTCATTCAGCGCAGGATATATCTGATATTTTAGTATATATATTATCTATGAACGAAGAGTATTAAAGGCTGTAGGTATACCCTAAAGTATTCGCCAAAAAGTTGCCTAATGACCTTGAAAAAATCTGTCAAAACGACCCCATACAAACCGCGCTGTAAGACGTAATTCTACGTCAAAATATATATATCGTTTTGTGCTGGGCCCAACTCATACGGTCAATCAAATGACTGCGAATTTAAGGTTTTTTTTCTACTTAACACCATTAAAAATTTTGATGAAAGCGATGGAAATAAATGAACCGAATATTCGTTTTAGGCCATATTGATGCCGAATAGCCGAAACTGATTAAAAGGGCCGAAACCAAAACCGAATATTTAGTCGGACACTATTTAAAATTAACTGTTTAATTGGTTTAAATAATTCTGAAAGCGCAATTTTGTACAATTCTCAGTGTACAGTGGTTCTGGCCATTTTAACCAAGTGACAAGGCAAATAAAGTGACAAGCAGAAATTATCTAGAGACTAGACAGTTTTGTATGAAATATTTAATAAATTAATAAATCACTCTTGTAGTAGCTTTTCCAAAAGGTTTTGTATTTTATCTTCTCTTTTCAATTTTTCACGGTATCTTCTTTCTCTTGCGTCCCATTTTCTTGCTGCGATTTCAGCCAACGTTTCCTGTACAGATTTATTCTTCTTCTTTATATCCTCTTGACTTGAATGACTTTGTCTTTTTATTGTGATGTGTTGGCTACTGATTTGTATTGCCGATTCAATAGAGTCATCCAACTTACAAATTTTGTCTAACCCTTCTTCAAATTGAAGCTTCTGCCAAAGAGAATATATTATTATTATTCTTATATTATATAATAATTTATTCTCTTTGCTTCTGCCGCTTAGCTTCAGAACTGGACCTGCAGCAACCTGCATCTTGAGAGAGAAATAAAATAAAAATTACATAAAAAATAAATTATTTTCTCAAGAAATAAATGTGAAGTGGTGAAGTGAAATTTTGGCTAACAAATTATTTTTTGACGCCCACTGTTTTTTTTAATTTTGATTGGTTGATTTTGAAAAATAAAATTCAGTACTTCCGCAGCGCAGTTGCGATGATTAACAAAATTCAGGAATATACATTAATTTTTTTCAAATATTTTTCTGCTCAGAGAATATTCAATTTTATTTTTAATGTCGACCAATCAGAATGAAGAACACTCTCCAAATTATTTTCTTACTCTCAAACATGCGCGAAAATGTTCTTCTCTTTTGAAACAGGCTATATCATTTATGTTTCATATATTTTATTTATCAAAAACGATTTGGATTTATTTTTTGGTTTTTTCATGAATTGGGCAAGAGTTGGAAAGAGATCTAAATAATATCAAGGAACCAAGCGATGGTGTAAAGGCATCGTTGATACCCTTTATTTCTCAAAGAATAAAAGAAAATAATTAATAAAATAAAAAATTCTAATGTTGTCCCGCATTTTTCAGCCAAGTCCCGCATTTTTGATGGCTCCGTCCCGATTTTGTACTTTTCAGAGTTGGCAACCCTAGTCCTATGTCTGGTAAGTAGGAAGCATACCAGGCGCGGATACAAGTTGGGGTAAAGGGGATAATTACCCCCCCAAGAACTTTTAAATACTTTACTTTTTAATACTTTATTTGGAGAAAATAATTGTGCTCACAGCTTAAGGGTTCTGAAGACGTTTTCTGAAAGAATACTACAAAAAAATTAATAAAAAAACTTGAAGTCACTACCTCAGCGTAAGTGTTTGCTTTATAATAATTAAATTTTTTTTGCAAAATATTAACGATTAGTTTAAAAATGCCCTTTATATAAAATCATTGAAAAAGCAACATTGATTTTGATTTGTAATGAGCGGAATTAAGATTTTGGCAATGCAGACCAGAGTTGCCACTTAAAATATTTTATTCTTCTAAATTTTTCCTGAAAACCTTCCAACCTTTTTTGCAACCTGTGTGCCAACAAATTTAACCATAATAAATACAATACGTGCATTGTTACCTTCAGTTTTCACTTTATAAATTTAAAAAAAAAAAGTTCAAACAATGTAAAATCCAATAGTCTGTTTTTACTTCAATGATTTCATCATCAGTTAAAATATTTTTCAGAAATATTTCAGCTAAAGTTCCTTTGAAAATGTTATAAACATCTGTAATACTTTTAGTCATATTTGATATTTATATAACAGGGTTGTTTTAAAGTGAATAAATGTTAGGTTAAAGTTGCTTAAATTGTATCAACTGCGCAAATAATTTTTTGCATACGTCGATATCTTCGAAACTGTCGAATATATTAATATTGAATGTGCAAAAGTTGAAAGGTCTGGTATATCTTCGTTGAAATCAATCATAGTAATACAAATCGGTAGATCAATATAATAGATTTAAAAAAATTCATTTCAAATTCAAGATAATTTTGTATTGAAACAATGAGTTTCAAATTCCTTTTATTATTTTTTATTGAAAATAACTATGTTTTTTCATTGAACATACTTGAAAATATAATTATGCGATTTTTTTATGATGGAATAAATATGAAAAATTTGAATAAATCAACCTTAAATCTAAAATAAGTTAAATTTAGAGTTTTTATTTACTTTTCGCTAAGATATTATTTCAGAAAAAGGGTGAAATAATTTTATACGGAAATGTGCGTGTATGTGTCTGGAAAAAAATGCTTATTAAACAATTCAATAATTTCAATTCAAAAAAGTACAATTTGTCTATATGTAAAACGACAAAATTTTCTCAAGTCGAAAATGTGTGTCTTAGATAATTTATCTCCCCCAAGATTTTTTCCAGATCCGCCCCTGAAGCATACTTGTCGAGGAGCAGAGCAGTCTGGTTTCTGCTTCGGTCCATACTAAAACAAAAATATGAAAAAGCTTTGAATGATGTTTTTTTATTTGAATTATATTAACAAGCAACAATTTTGCTCGAAGAAGGGCTTTCTTCTTTAGTTTCTTACATGTTTTTTTGCAAATAAAAATAGATGTTTTTTATTTTGCGCGCGCCACAATATAGCCAAAAACGCAGAGTTGCATATTTATGATTGATCTTTTCTCACAATAAAGGCAGCACTCTGACAAGGTATGCTATGAGTAAAAGTGTAAATATAAAATATAAATTGAGTAAGTTGGCGCAAAAATAACAGATCGTAAATATAACAGACCTGTGTAATCAAACTTTGAACAAGCCATATATTTTCAGGTAAATTTTAATCGAACAATTCATTCGTTTCTTCGAGTTTTTATTTGATGGTGCAAAGCTTTCAATTAGCTAAGCAACCGTTGGTTTAGATATTGGGATATTATTAAGCATAATGTTTCATCTTCATACCTTTGGCAACTGCTGGTTTAGATATTTGGTATCAAAGCTTTTAATTTAAAGTTTAACAAAAACAAAGCTCCAATGACTTAGTGGGGGCACCTTTTGCTTATGAGCTTATTAGTAAAGGTACATGTGGCGCTCTCGAAAGTTGCTATAATAATCAAAGCTGTTTTTATTAAGCTTAGCGCTCTTCCAATAATAGTATACAGAGAAAACTGTGAAAATGTTTCGTAGCACGAAAAGCAGGCAGCGTGCTACTTTTTAAAACGTTTAACCCAGATTTTGCTCCTCTAACGTTTCATTTTCATTTCAAAAACGGTCATTTTAAAATGAGCTTCTAAAACGTTCGTTTCATTTTCTAAAATAAACATTTTTAAATTAGCTTTTAAAACGTTCGTTTGATTTTTAAAAATTAAGATTTTGAAGAATTACATGCAATTTTTTAAATTCATTTTAAAATATCAAACGAACATTTAGTTTCTCATGTTGAAATGTTTATGATAGATAATCAAACGAACGTTTTCGAAGCTCATTTTAAAATGTCCGTTTTTAAAATGAAAATAAACGTTAGAGGCGCACAGTTTTCTCAGTGAATGTTTACAGCAAATTTTTGTGTTTGATTGCGAAGGTTTTACTTTACAAGTTTACACTGAACGAAAAGCACGTGTTTGTTCATTGTTACAATCACAGCATACGGTCAGTCGCCGTGCGAACTTCATGTTGTAAGGTTGAGGTTGTTTCTGAGTTGACTTAATGACCACGTCAAGCTATATTTTGACAAGTTTCGTTTTAAAATGAAACGAAAATTCTACGAATTCATTGAATCCGTATTATTAACCCTTTGACACGGGAATGAGATCTAGCGGAAAGAAAAATATGGGAATGGCTTTATTTTGCTAAAAATGCCTGTCTTAACTGGAATATTTTTGTTTTTAATATAGATAATAATGAATACAAAAACTTACTTTTTTCAAAAAAACAAACCATATCTGTAATATACTTTTTTTAATTTTATAAAAACGCGGTTTGCTATAATTTCGCTTACGTTGTTGACGCCTCTCAAGAATGCATGAAACTGATCATTTGTTGACAGAAAAACATTAAAAAATATGCATAAGTTGATTGGCAATGGCATAAATAACGGGATAAAATTTAAATAAGACGATTTTATGCATGGTGAGTTAGCAATAGTTTTACAAATCGATGTACAATATAGTGTACACCACTCGCCAAAGGGTTAAAAGCGATTCGAGCTTTTGAGAGGAATTTCATATTAAAAATAATCAGGTTCGGATCACAAAAGCAATCCGCTTCGGATGAAAAATAAAAAAAAAAACAATTTGGCCATATCAGCCCTTGAAAGGACTTCAACCGAGCTTCTTATGATCAATTGAGTTGTGTGTGTTATTCAATTTTTGCACACAATTGAGCGAGAACTGGACCTTGTCTTATGCCGACTCCGAACGGCTAAAGTTCATGTTCTCAAAAAGCTTTACGTGGCATTATTTACTCTCTGAGATTTGCCATTGTCTGCAGAGAGGTGGTGACCAATCAGAAAAATTTTTTTATTTAAAAAATTTTCCCGCGACTCGGTATCGAACTCGGGCTCCGAGCATGCTAAGCCAAAATGGCTGCTGTTTCACATTGCATACAAAAATTGGTGTTACAATCTATATAATTAATAGGCTAAGGTTGTTTTGTGACTTTAACACTTACCTGATCAATGGACCGATTTTATCGATTCAGATGTCATTAAATAAGGTTGAGGGTGTACATGTGCAAACCAATTTTAAAAATTGTGATTTCGCTTCAGGGGACTCCCAACCTTTAATAACAGTTAAACAATTTTTGTACAAAAATCCGCTATTTAATCGATTTGAAAATTGGTATGAATTGTTCAAATTTTAATTCTTCTCACAACAAAAAATTCTTAACCAAAATTATCTTTTATGCATTCCTCAATTGTCAATTGTGTGAAAAATTTAGTTCCAAATTCAAAAATTTCTCTTTCCGAGCAAACGACTCTGTCGAATTTTAATGGTTTTAAAAAAAAAACGATTATTTTTGTGTTTTTTTGGCGTTTTCGTATAGAAATGTGTTATAAACCGATGTCGTAGGTGTTCTCTAAGTATTTTTTATGAATTTCTTAATTATGTCTTAGTATTATTTTTTGACTTGAGTCTATTTTTCATTTCTTTTTTATTAATAAGTTATGTTTTACAGTTTGAAAAGTTAAGCTGCGATTTTTTCGAATAGTAATAATGTTTGTCTCAGTTGAAATATAAGTGTGCGTCCGTCTTCGTATTTTTACAGTTGCATTTAAAATGTTAGAGTCAGATCTTAACGTTTTTTCAGTTTATGAATGTTATTGAGGAAAAAATCTTCTTGAATAGAATATCATGTATATAACGCCTATGAAGTTTCTAAAATTTAATTTTGATTGAATTACTCGAATTCGGGCAACAGGTTTACTAACAAGTAGTTAATACAATGGGTAACAATTTTAGTTAACTTTTCTTTAGTTAAGGTAGTTATTTTTACTGATATGGAGTAAGGGTAATTTTTGTAAGTTTATATATTCTGCTCGATTTAGACAAGTGTTAAATAAAAGTTCATAATCACGCGTCCTATATCAAACACACTGTCAACATTTGTTTTTGGATTGAACTGATGAATTTGTCTTGAAATATCCTCATCTTCAAAAGTACTATCAAATCGAGGCATTTTGAATTAATGACTCTCCGTGTATCTTGTATTAATAATGATAAATAAAACCACTTTTTAAAGTCTTATATTGTTAGGCACACTTTTTGGAAAAGTGAATTTTTTCTTATCAAATATAATGAAAAGTTATCAAAATTTTATTTGAAAAGTTTTTAATAACTTTTTGGTGCATCAGAAATATGTTTTTTCTCTTTAATTTTGAACAATTTATAACTATTCAAAATAAAACTTATCACCTTTCATTTTTCCAATTTAGTGCAACAAAAATTTTCAAATTGAGTTCTTTTCACATTTCAAAATTCCAAAAATAAATTATAAAATTTGTGTTTCGTGAAACAAAAAAATTATCAAATCATACGATAAGTTGCAAAGTGAAAAGTGATAAGCTGTTGGTGCAATAGGACTCTGGTTATGACTTTCTATAAACGATTTTTTTTTAAGCAATATTGAATGCAATTTTAAAAAATGTGCATATTTTTTTATTTTTCGATGTGTTTCAGCAAATTTCTTAGATTTGAATTAAAAATTTGCAACAAGTCCAAAATTAAATAATCCCACATTTGTTATAAAAGTGTTTTTTACAAAAGGGGATTCGAATAATAATAAACGACTTTGTACTTGTAAGACTTTAATTATTTAAAAGTTTAAAAAATAATTGTTTTGCAAAATTTTGACTTTTAGTCAAAAATTACCTCTGCCCAAAAATAAAAGATTACACCAGTAAGATATATTTTCGACTTGTCCGAAGTTAAAATACCCCCACGACCGACTCGCAATGGTAAAAAAATCTTAAATTGTAGTGCTTTTTGTATGAGATGTTAAAAGATTTTACTATTTGGATGACGTCTAAAATGCATGCATATCAAATTTTTTTTCCTGCAGCTTATAGATAAGCCTCTTTATAAATTTTCAATTTTGGGGTTGTATGGGAGGTTGGCGTGTTCGTGATGGGTTGACGCCAATTTTACTAACACTCCTTTGTTTTGATAGAAAATAAAGTAAAAACGAATTTAAGTTGTGTAGCTTAAATATTGGCCTATTTAAAGAGTTTTTACTATTATGGGTTCTATGGAAGATGGGCGTGTTAATGGATGGATGACGCCCATTTTCTTACACTTCTCAGTTTTGACGTAGAATGTACCAAATTTCAATATTTAAGTTTTAAAGCTTGATAAATATTGACTCTCGCATGTTGTTTATTTTTCTGTTTTTTTAATTTTATATATGTATCAGAAATTTAAAACAATTATACACACCCCTTACTTTTATTTGTAATAATCAAAAATAGAAAACTAGTTTTGAAAATACAAGATGTCAAAATTGTGTCTGAAAATTATGGCACGTCATTGGCAGAGGGTTTAATGTTGTATTTATCGTCGAACATGTTGCAAGCTAAAGCAGCTTTGCACTCACTGAGTGGAACTCAGTAGCAATATTTATTAACCTTATATAGTGATGTTACACGTACAGTAATTATTATACAGTAATTTTGTAACATAAAAATACAATAATTTTGTGTTTGTACCGTAAAATAAAGATTTTGCAGTAATTTTGTAAGAAAATTACAATTAAAATTTTATTTAGATTTTATTATGTTGATTAACTTCAGCAGAATTTTTTTTAGTTTTGTCTACCTCGCCTTTGAAATGAAAAGAGGAGATAATTCCTGTATATTTTCGTACCTAAGCAAACTTTTACATATTAATATTTTCAGTTAATATCTTAAATTAAATCCAAATACGAAATAGACTTAGCACGGAAACACTAGAATACCAAAGAATTGCATACCAAGGAACAACAACATGTACGATTGCCATTATCTCAAATAGCCTGTGAAAATAGTCGTCAAATCGCACTGGTCAACTGTTTTAGAAAAAACGCCGTTAATTGAAGTATTTTTAAGAGATTTTGTCCTTTCCAAGACGTAATACATACTTTAATATATATATTTTTTTTCAATATATTGAGTACTTATAAAATTATAATTAAGTACATTCACCTTCATTTAATGTGAAAACATATGCCAAACGTAAATTTTTAAAAAAATCTAAGTGTGTGTTAATGAAAGAAGGCCTTTTTGATATACACTACTAGCGGATATAACTCGGTGCTACTCAGGGTTGTGCCTCGAGCACTGAACGATTTTTAAAACTGTTCTCATTTTAACATTTTTTAAATAATCAATTAAATTTTAAAATTTTTTTAATTTTAGTTTTTTGGGGTTTAAATTTTAGTAGAGGGCAATCCTTCCGTCGAAAGTGTTTAGTCAAATTTTCGTTTAACTGTTCCTGTCAGAGATGATTAAAAAAAAATGACATCTTCAACGTCTCGATCTGACGTCTGGTTTCTGAGGAAATGGACACCACACTTAGAAAAAAAACACATATCTTCCTCAGGTGAAAAAATTTCTCTATTTTCGATAATAGCAATTTTCTCTTTTCATATAAAATTTTCATCAATTAGAACAAATTTTCACATTTTCTTCACTTCTAAAAACAAATTTTATCTCAAAAATAAATAGTCTTTTTCTTTAAAATCGAATTATTTTTATATATTTCTCTTTTTCATATTAACCTGTTCGGTTAATTTTTTTTCATCTTTATATAGCTTCTGCTGGTATTCGTTAAACTTCTTTTTTTTTTGTTCGTCTTTGGTTCTTGACTTCCTTTGCCTTCGGCTCATTTCTTGATTTTTGTCGAAAGAACTTTTAAAAGCATAGGACCTATTTCAGTAACAGATACAAATGCCTACCAAGTTTCATCAAAATCGGTTCATCCGTTTTGACTTGAATGATCCGAACATAGTTGATTGAATAAAGCGCCCTCTCACGGAAGTTTTCTGAAATTTAAATAGCCTCAATTCTGTTGCAGAGTCAAGTTATTTTATGTACCAAATTTAACAATGCATTGCTTAAAGCGCCCTCTTTCGGAAGTTTTTGGAATTTTTTATTCTTTATGTTTTATCTTGGCTGCAGTTTAACGTTCATACCAAATTTCATTGAAATCGGTGCAGGCGTTTAGAAGTTATTATAGAGTGCCACGCCCACATAATTCCACGTTTAAAGTTTTTCTTAGCATATATTTAATATTCTATTTTATCTCAATAAAATTCCAATTTGACCGTGGTGGTGACCGTGGCATGCAGGTTAAGTGTGTGGCTTAGCATGCTTGGAGCCCGGGTTCGATCCCCAGCCGCGGCGAAAAGTTTTATTCAATAAAAAATTTTTCTGATCGGTCACCATCTCTCTGCTGGCAATGGCAAACCTCAGAGAGTAAATAATGCCATGTAAAGCTTCTTGAGAACATGAACTTTAGCCGTTCGGAGTCGGCATAAAACATGTAGGTCCAGTTCTCGGTCAATTGTGTGCGAACATTTAATAACACACACGACACAATTGATCATTAGAAGCTCGGTCAAAGTCCTTTCAAGGGCTGAAATGGCCAATTTGTTTTTTTTTTTTTTTTTAAATTCCAATTTTAAAAAATCCTATAAGCGTCAATTCGATTTATGGGTTGTCTTCCTTCAATTTCGGTTTTGGTCGATACTGTTCGGTTAATTTTTTTTCATCTTTATATAGCTTCTGCTCATATTCGTTGAACTTTTTTTTTCGTTTGTCTTTGGATCTTGACTTGTTTGCTTCGGCTAATTCCTTGATTTTTGTCGAAAACCTTGATTGCACGTTTGATCAGCTCTAGTGCAAAAAAATTCGTATTTTCAATTTCAAATTTGAACTTGTCTGGTTTTGAAAGCTAAAAATGAATCAAAATTTAGATTCCGCCGTTGGAGGTCTTAAAAATTAGAGGAACTCGTTAAAATGATTTCTGCATACTTTTTTTCAAATCGGAGGAAAACCGCCATATCAATCTTGATTCTCCTGGAGGTCCTTTTTAGTAAAAAAAAATGTTTTTTTGCTTTTAACTTTTTATTTTTTACAGAACGCATACCCAAATCTGCTAAAATGGTAAATTTATTACTCATACCAACGTTTTGACACAAAAAAAAAAATTTTTTTTTAAAATTTGAATGAAAACTACACAAATTAAAACTTGCTTGGACTTAGCTGGTTTTTATTGAAAATTTACAGTGGACATGTCTGCTTTTGACTGAAAATGAGATTTTTTAATACATTTTTCGCTAGGATTTTAACATTTTTATCAAAGAGGATTTTATGGATCGATATATTGTAACATAAGCTTTACCATGGTATTTCTTACTTGTTTTTTGTTTTCCTGTGACTTATCTGGATTTGAATGTAAACTCTTCAGTTATACGCTTCAGTATATATACGTCGTTCATTAAATACCATTATTATACATACATTTGTTATCCTATTAATATAATAATGTTAATACTAATATTATCCTATTTACCATTATTTCATTTCCTTTCAAAGTATTTGTCTCATTATCATCAACAATTCCGAAAAGTGGCATCCCTAAAGTATATTTTTGACATTAGCACTCGGTATGGAAAATTTCTTAATGTATATTGGTTGTGACCATTGTTGAATAACAAGGTTGCTGCAAGACTGACTGTGCTCTCTTTCGCATATCCGAAAGTGTCAAAATCAACTGGCTGTCGAAAAAAAGAACAACAACAACAACAGCTGAAGCAATTCGCTTTGACATTTGCGGCAGTCGCGCTCTCCATGTTGCGGCTACCTTATTCAGTGTATCCTGGTTGTGACATCAAACCAAGCCATCGAACTAAATAAAGCTTTGAATTTACTTTGGCGCAAGAGCTTTCAGTTGTAGCTCAAAGTTGCTATGCTTGATGCTAAAAGCTTTCGCTCACCTTCGTTTCCTATCAAGCAATAACTGTTTTACATTAATAGACCGCACTTTGTGCAGCATTGATTGTGCAACTGTAGGTCGCGGAATTCGTTTTATACGTGCGTTCAACCTTTTGTGCAAGTCGGTTATGTGTAAAACGGTTATTCGATTTGTAAACAATCAAGTGTCACGTGTTATGCGTAAATAAATACTTGGAAGTTATAATGTTTGATAATATGTTATTGTTTTGGCGGTTGACAGTGATCTTGTGCAATTAAAGTGTAGATTTAAATACAATTTTTTGACTTCTGCATATGAAGGTAAATAACTAAGTAAACAATTTATAGCAACTGCAACACTGTTCTACTAACAAATTTTCTGCTAATCTTAGCAGAGCGTTTGTTGTTTGTGTTTTGTCGGCATATCTAGACAGTACAAAATTGCTAAACTGTTTTATTAAAGTGCTTATAACGGAATTTTGTTCAAAACCACAATTTATCGTTAATGGTAATATATTGGTAGTATTACAATAAATCACTTTAAAGTAAGAGATCAAGCTGCTTTTTTTAATTTTGAACTATTAAGTACCGCCTGATCGACCATGATTGTACTTTTGATTAGAATTTAGTCGAAAGAGTTTTCTAAATATATAGGTAATAATTTTTTTAAAATCATATAATTTCAGATTAATATTTTTACCTTTATGACAATTAAAGTAACAAAGTTAAGTTCTTTACAAAACAAATGAACATCAGACTAGACAGCTGTTGGTCGCTATACTATCTCATGAGTAGGTTTCAGCAATTCACTAACGTTGAAAAACTAATAAACTCAACTTTAGCAAAACCAAAGCAGAACTATGTATATTTTCTTTTCACTTTATCTGAGCAGTTTTCTTCTCTTGTCGTAAAAATTGGAAAAGGTGGCTACATGAATTCTTTAAATACTTGTTCTTGTTTCACGATTTTCAAAATAGTGTAAAAGTATTATTTGATTTAAGAAGTTCTTAATGTTATTTTTAATACTACTGTATATTAATACAGTTTTATTTTCAAGTTTTTAAGCTGCTGAAATGAATACGTTATGGGAACTTTTAATTTAATTTTTGCGAATAATTTGGTTGCTTTTTACGACAGGATTATTAGTGTTACAAATGTCATGAATAATTTAGTATACCTTGTGCAGATTCATAACAAAGTTCATAATTTATATGAGTTTATTTTATAGTTCATTATATAAAAGCTATGATAAAGTTAATATTATTTAACATACTTAAATATGAAGAAGAAATAAAAAATAAATATGTTTTGAATTGTGTGTTTTGCTAAGACGGGACAACTTTCATTGCTGTCATACATTCATCTCCATAGGGCGCACTTCATGAACTCATTGAGATCAATTTTATAATTAGGTTTTATTCATAAAAATGTTCAAGCCACCGTAATGAAATTTATATCTCAATTTCTTTCTAAAAGCATAGATCAAGTTCGAAAATGGACTCATCAAAATTAAATAATTATTTATTATTTCGTCAAATCGAATAAAAACTCTTACATACTACTTAAATAACTTAATTATACACATTTAAGTTTTCGCGATTACATCCAAAAAAATGTTTTGTCTGAGCAGAAGACAAAAACAATATGAATACAAAACCGATAACACCTATCAGGTAATGTGGAGCTGTCTTAGAACTAGAGTAAGATTTTTCTTAAAACAATAGCGTGACATTTGAATTCATAAATCAATACGTGGTAAAATGGAGTTAACCTCTCTGATGCAACGGGAAAAAGGTTAATTTTGGGCTTAATTAGATATATGAAGATTTACACACAAGTGAAATCGTTCACGAAAAGGACGCTCACGAGAGGAAAAATGTTGTTTTAAGAAAAACGCGTTTAAACTGACTCAAAACGCGCGCACGCTTTACATCGTTTTATACTATTGTTCTTGCTATTCTTTATAAACTATTTTAAGAGATGATTTTTGAAGGTTGAAAAAAAAAATTTTACATTTTTTTATTTTGAAATGAAACCTTAAGACTCTAACGAATATTACAGGAAAACTCTTACAACGACATTCAATTGAATCGATGTTTATATAAACACCTAGTAAAGTTTCTTTGGATTCTTTCAACTCTTGTAGAGTGAACTCCATAAGAAGAATTCCAAATTTTACAGTCATATTCTCAATGTTACCAAGGAAATTTATATCGTTTTTAGATTGTAGCAATCAGAAAAATCGTTGAAATTTCTTTTTAAACAACCTAGCATGGAAAAAGTTTTCAGCAAAATTCAGGCGCCTATAAATCAGAATACCAAGATCTTTTTTGAAGGTGACTAGTTCTAGCGGAGACGATTTGATCTAGTATGTTCCGGTTATAGGTGTACTCGTCCTTAACATAAAAAAGCACTGACATTAAGAATTGTATAACAGAAAGTTATTTAGTTCACAACAGTCAGTCACGGCATTCACATCTTCCTGTAAGAGTTCGCAATCATCCGAAAATTTAATGGATAAATATAATTTCAGATCATTTATGAATAGCAAGCATAAAATTGGCCTCAAGTGACTTCCCACAGGTACTCCTGAGCTGACTTTAATGTGATCAGATTTGGGAGGTATTAATTTTTATTATTTGGTATCGATTTGTTAAATAAGCATTGATGTAACTGAGAAGGTTAAATTGAAAACTAAGACCCTGTAGTTCTTTAATTAATGTTGTGTGGTTTACTTTATGAAATGTCTTTCCAAAATCCGTTACGATTTTCGAAATATTTTTATTGCGCAATTGCAGGAAATTGCTAGATTTGCTATGGTTGCTATGGTTGATTTTCCGGCTCTAAAATCATGCTGCTTATCAGCTTACACATGTGTATGTAAGTTGAATTGAAATACTTAGGTATCGAAGAAAATTTTGCGTATAGGTCAATAATTAGAGATGTTCTGCTTAGAGCCCGACTTAAGTACAGTACAACTTCTACAGTCCGAACATGCGCCAATTCGGACACTCCAATTATTCGGACACAGCCATATTTCGGACAGTTCCAAATTTTTACCTCTACAATCCGGACAAATTTTTTTCTTATGCAAACAGGCAGTTATTTTACGGTTTTTTGACTTAGCACACTTATTAATGTATGTCTGTATTGAAGTTATCAAGTAGGCTGTGCAATTGTTGCACATATTTATTAGTCTTGTCGTTACATCAGCGAAGTTAACTTCTGTTTCCTAGTAAGCGAAAATTGGTATATTTATTTCATTTTACTTCTAATATAATATAATAATACAAGCTCCACTCTGAGTTTCATTATTCTTTGACCATTATTTTCAAAGCTATTAAATAAAAAATTTTCTTGTATGGGTGGAGCCATCCGTTTTAACTTGCGAGTATATTGGAGTAGTAGGATATAACCAAATGGTCACTCCAAACCGAGTTTATTTGATCTGTGACTGTTAACTCCAAAGCGATTCAATTTAAGAAATATGTCTTATATCGGTGGAGCCACAGCCCCTGTACAATGCCCATTCTAGTCTTCCAGTAGCAGGACACCACCAAATAGTAACTTCATTCTGAGTTAAAATGTTATGTGAATTTTACTTCCATAGCTATTCTGTATCGAAAATTCGAGTTGTATGAGCGTACCCAAGCCCTGTTTTCCAATGCCCGTGTCTTTTTTATAATTGAAAGACCTGACCAATGAGTTATTTCAAACTGTGCTTTACTGTTATACGACATCAAGTTCCAAATCTATTCGATGTCAAAAAGTTTAATTGAGTTGGCGGTGCCATGCCCCCCTTTTTTAAAGATTGCTCAAATTTGACAGTCGAAGGGGGCGTGTCAACAGTAAGTTCGTACCTATTTTCATTTATGTGCGATTTTTGAACGAAAGTAAAACCGAAAATTTGTTTTCTTGAAAAACTGCCAAGCCCCTCGTGGGTAGGAAGATCAAAAATACTTTATAACCTATTCTCATACCTACTTAATATACAAAAAAAATTTCATTAAAATCGGTCCAGCCGTTTCGGAGGAGTTCATACACTAACACCGTGATTTTTATATATTAGATTATTACTTCTAAAAGAAAAATGTGATATATTGCAAAGTCTGGATGAGGGTAAAACTATTAGGCAGGTTGCCGAAAAAAATTAAAATTCTCAAGTCAATGATTTTTGTTATAAGAAAGAACAAAAAGAAGTTAAACTAATTAGTTTCAAAAATGTTTTATGGACCAGTTAACATTTAAATCAAAGTACATAAGTAATATTTGAAACCATTTTCAAAATATAAATGTTTGTTTTGTATAAATTTGTAAACAAATTTTTTTTTAATAAATATATGTTAAACGAATTGATAACTTAATTTTATTTCATGAATATTGCTTCAAAAATGTTTACTTCTATAGTCCGGACAACCTCAATAATCCGAACGACCCTAAAACTATATATGTCCGGATTATCGAAGTTGTACTGTATAGAAACAATATGGGACATTTTTCAACCATCAAGGAAAATACTAATGATAAATCTAATGATTTTCTAAAAATTTTAAAAAGCGCGTTTGCTCTAAATTTAAGTTCATTAAAATAAATCTTCGAAATTAACTAGCCGTTATACTTAATTAAAAAAACATGAGATTTAAACTTTGATATGGCGCTTATTTAGCATTTTACTAATAATTTTCAAAAAAGTACGTTTTTGGCTAAAAAGGTACGTTTTCATCATTTATAAAGGTACACTTTAAAAATCTCTTATAGCATCACTGATCCACATCCATTGTAGAATGCCGGTTTCAGTAGCAGGACACCATCAAACAGCAACTTCATTCTGAGTTGAAATGTTCTGTGAGTTTTACTTCCATATCTATTCTGCATAGAAAATTCTACTTTTATGGGTGAAGCCACTTCCCGTTTCCAATGCCCGTGTCTGCTTTATTTATTGAAAGACCTGGCCCATCAGATACTTCATACTAAGTTTCAAAGATATACGACATTTAGTTCCAAATCTATGCAATTTAAAAAAATTTAATTTTATAGGCGTTACTATGCAAAGTAACGATCCTTTCCAAAGATCATTCAAATTTGACAGTCGAAGCCAAGACTCAATAGTAAGTTCGTACCGATTTTCATTGATGTTTGATTTATAGACGAAAGTAAAGCTGAAAATTTGTGTTCTTAACAAATTTCCACACCCCTCGCGGGTAGGAGGATGAAAAATACTTTACAACCTATTCTCATACCTACTAAATTTACAAACAAATTTCATTAAAATCGGTTCAGCCGTTTCGGAGAAGTTCAAACACTAACACCGTGACACAAGATTTTTCATCAAAGCTGTACTATGCTTTGCTGCGGAAAATCTATTACTATATTCCGCAACATGCATCTAGCAACATTATTTTCACCGCAATTTAATTGAACCGACCATTTATTTTGCCGTGAAAAGTGACTGTTGTCATTAAATTTAAGAAAAAAGTGCAAGCAAATTAACAAAGTTTATTGAAATTATATTTTTTGTACTATTTCTAAACTTTTGCAATTAATAATTGCAGTTGTTGGAAATTGTAAATACGGATGCATCTTTCCCCGGTGTTGGCGGTTGCAAGACTTCGCAGCTTGCAGGCTGCCATACACCAACGACTTGTCCTACTCTACAACTAAGCACATCATTCATATACATACTCGTATAAATATTTATTTTGTATTTATATAATCATAAATAGTTAAAATTAGAGAATGCAAATGATTTTCTGTTTTATTTTAATAAAATCTAGCTGTTTATTTACTTCTTGTTGAAATCAGCTTGTTGAATCAGCTGTTCGTTCGCAACAAAACTTCTGTCAAAATTTTCACGCAACAAATAAATGGATGTTGCCAGCGAAATTTCACGCGAACGAGCATAGTACTAGGCTTTAGATTAAAAAGAAGATTTGAATTAATCGGGCGAATTTTTTTTCGAATTAGAGTGTAAGCAGTTTCAAAAAATGTCATAAGAGACAAAGATGACATTAGATGTCAAAGAGAGGTATTCCCATGCACAGAGCGTTAACTACTCATAAAATCTTAAATATCTCTTAAACGGCTTTAAATATTACTCTGAATTTTTTACACATTCGGAATATGTTTTCCAAAACAATAAAAGCACAAAAAAATATTCGAAAATTTAAATAAAAAAACTCAAAACTGGCCTTACTTTGCAGGAAATCATTTTGAAACGTATTTAAGACGTCATTAATTCAGTAAGTTACAATTTAGCATTTTTTAAACTTAAGAATCGGCCGTGGGGGTATTTTAACTGCCTCCAAGTTGAAGATATAAGACGTGGTACAGCAAAAATTGCAAAAAGTAAAACTCATTTTTTTATTATTTAATCTTACAATAAAAAAATTTTATTCATTTGTAAAATATTTGAGGTATTATAAAAATGAAGGTAAAGTAATTTCATTTATTTACTGCTTGGCGTTGGAAAATTCGAAGCTTGGATTTAATGGGTCACATCAAACTCTGCACAGTTTTATTGGTGACCATATTTGTCACCTGCAGGTATTTTTTTCTGAAGTCGTTGATGTTTTTGGCTGAGCGAATATATTTCCTTAACTTAGTTTTGATTATAGCCCAATATCTTTCAATAGGTCTTAATTCTGGGCATTTGGGTGAACTTAAATCTTTCTCAACAAAATGTATGTTTTTGCTCTGGTACCAATTCCTCACCGAAGATGAATAATGGCATGTTGCCAGATCGCGCCAAAATATTGTCGGAGAAGTGTGACTTCTAATTAAAGGCCAAAGTCTTTTCTTCAAAGATTCTTCTATATATATATCTGAATTTAAAGTGCCGGTCGCAATATATGGCGTGCTTCGTTTACCGCATTGGCAAATGGCCTGCCACACCATGAATTTTTGGGGGAATTTTTCTCGTTGAATAGTTTTAAATTTTTCAGGAACCTTACCTCTATCAATTGCAGAAAAGTATTGCCTCCCAGGAAGCGAACGAAAATCTTTTTTTATATACACAGGTTTCATCATCCATGATAATGCATGTGTTCTCATTGGTCACAAGATGATTATATAATTTTCGGCTTCGCTTAATTGCAACAGTTTGTTGTTTTTGTTCCCTTCGGGGTACAAAATATTTTTTATATGACTTTATATTACATCTTTGCTTAATTCTTAATATTCTAACGTGGTTGGTATTACAGTTTTTTGCCATATCACAGGTTGGGATTTTGTTTCAAACTTCTTATGACCTTCTTCTCCAATTCCTTGTCCCTTCCAGTACTTTTTTTACCCGTACCTTTCTTTCTCGAGACGGATTTGAGTTCTTAGAATCGAATAACTGTTCTTCGAGCGGTCCCGTAACCGCATTTAGTAAGCTTAGCAATTTTTTTTGTAGGAAGCGTTTTTATTATTTAAGTAAATGTGCACAACCCTTTAGCGGACTTTTTCTTGTAAAGACGAAATCTTCGGGTCGGAGAGTTCAACAAAACTGATACATGGATTGAATAAATAAGACATATTGACAAACTGAATAACATAAAATACGTAACATTGGAATTCAATTTTTAATGTACCATGTCTTACCCTACTAGTATGTTTTAACTTAGGCCTGGCAACGCTATTGTGCGAGACGAAAACTGACAGACAGTCATATGTGCGGAATAGCTGGCCTCAGTGCGCACTGCTGCTATTAACGCAGGCGCATTACTTGACATCGAACATGTTCGAAACAAGCGTGTGCGCTGAGTTTTGTGGTAAAAAGTACTCAGCGAAGAAAGCGCCTAAAAGCTTACTATGGCAAATGCAAAACTTTCGTAGCACTCGCGTCAGGATTCTGCATGGCATCTCTGACGACCGAAAATTCGGAGAAACCCGCACTTAGTTCCTCGCATCGTGCTAGCGAAACTAAATCGATTGTGCGGAATTTCGGCTATGTTAATAACCAGTTGTTTGTTATACGAAATAAGTGTCACAAAAGTGCAATAAAATAATTAAAATATAAAAGGAAAACATAAACGAATTCATAATTTATGCAAGTGATTTAGTGTTTGTTTCTGTAAAAAATCTTAAAAACATAAGGTTTATAAAGAAATAATAATATAATATGAAGAAAATAAAAACTCATAAATTTAAGCTATATTACTTATACAAGAATATTTCAACATAGTTGGGAAGAGTAAAAAACTTATACTAATGCATATTGCTGGCCGTTGCAAGGCCGGCTACAAAAAGTGAAAAGGAAAAAAAAAAGTTCGATTATGAGTACAAAAATAAAAGCATAAAAACTAAATCATAACTTCAAATAAACAACGCAATCCGAGAGATCATTTTAGTCAACACATTTCTAGTGTTTGGCAACTTTGAGCATAAATAACGTGCCCGGAACGCGTCAAGAATGTCGGTCTACAACGTTCGAGCAGGATAGTTGTAACATATGAACATCAACAACAACGAATTCGCGCGTAACATAACAACAATAACAATAAAACCAACAACAGCAACATCACCACCACCACCACCACCAACACCATCAAGAACATATTTTCATTTACAAGTATATACATATATATGCACATGTATATCATCAGCCGTGCACGCAACTATTTAAATTTCAGCGCCTAAAAGTATGTTACATTAATTAATAAATCCCAGTACAAAAAGTGTGAGTTTTCCGTTATGTCAAACAAATTTTTTAATCTTTTAGCACACATACAACAAAAAACTAAAAAAAAATAAGCTCCTGTCTCTGACGTAAAGCCCCTGTACTTGTGTTCGAAGGAAGTGCGCCAGAATGTTTGCAATAATAAAAGCAGAGAAGTGTCTTTGTATGTATTTGTATGGTTATGTTTGTAGGTCCCAACGGCCAATGGACGTTTCGGTAAGCGCACAACGCGTATCGGTTTGCTTTTCAGCCATTTGCCGAAATGTTGTTTTTACACGTTATGTTGTTGTTATTGTTGTATCTGCAGACAGACGGTATAAAAATTCAGTAAAATTATAGTTTTGCCCACTCAACAAACACATAGAAGGCACTATACTTTTATGCTTGAAAATAAACTAAAGTAAATTTATCTCCACACTCTATCCCATATTTATGTGCCAACTAATGCGTCTAGCGTTAAAAGGACTCTGACTATTTTACTGCCTTCAAGGGAATTAATCTGCTTGAGGGTCAAATAAGCATAAGTTATCCCAAACCCAAAATGGTAAATGTTCCACCATGACTCTTCGAACATTGTAGTAAAATTTTGAAATTGTATTCCATATGTATATGAGAAAAATATTTTAAGCAAAATAGAAAAATGTATAGAACTTTGATGTAGATTGAAGTCTCTTATGAGAAATTTAAAGCTGTTAATTATTAAAAATACATTTACCGCTAAAGCCGATATACAGTGAGGCATTAAATAAGTTTTATCTTCGTCTGAGTTTTTTTTTAACAGCTATCAGCCAACGTAGAGAAATTTCGCGAGTCATTTTACTAATGTTGCGGTTTGAACTTATTTGACAATTTTTCTTTTTCGAAACTGTTTGTAGAGTTACTTTCACAGCTGCTCAATTTGGTAATATTTTAAAATAGAAATTGTGAATTCAAATTCAAAAGTTTGCCCTTAATATATGTGCCCTTAATAAATTTCGGATATTTAAACATTTAAAAAACAAAAAAGAAATCAAATAAATTTTAACCAACCTTTGTTAGCTTCTAAGTTAAAACTCTTTTCTCTAAGAAAGGATTTAATGGCATTTAAAGTTATTTGTTTTGTGCATAAAACAGAGCTGTTTGGGTTTCTGCATTGACAACTCTCGCTGATAGCAAATAAAATTTGTGTCAAAAAGCAATAAAAACTTAAGTGTGATTTCAATGCTTCGAAAAGTCATGCTTCAAAGTTTTTAATCCCCGTTAGTTTATAAGTTATATGAAAGGCTCTTCGGTTTTTGTGTCAGAACTATGGGTAGAATCACGCTAGAAGCTCGAGATTTTTTATGAATCTGCAGCTATACCGCTTCATCATTAAATGAATTCTACTTTATGTCAGCTTCAGTTACTGTTTAACATATGAGAACAGAAATAAATGATTTTAGTCTGTAATTGTGTTAGTATCGGAATCATTTTTTTTTATTTTATGATTAAATTTCTTGAAGCAAGAATCTTTTTGAAGTCATGACTTTTTATATCAATTGATGAATTTATATATTTTTTAACCCTTTAGATTCAATCAATGTGATTGACAACCCGGTGCGGCTATTTTGGGGGCTCTTCGATAATGCATTTATGTGCAGGGGCGTACCGAGACCATGTTAATTGGGGGTATTATGGTAATTTGGCCGACTGAATACCCATAAGTCGCGACTTTTTTAATACAACATAGTTAAATTAACCAAAACTACTCATACGTTCGATGAATTTTATATAGTAGTATATGTGAACATCATAGTAATAAGAACTCAACCTCCTTTTCCCAACCTTCTAAGAGAGAAATAAACTTTTTGAGAAAAAACTCACTCTTTGATCAAAATGCAATTTGGTTAGTATAGAGCTTTTAAGTTGGTTGAATTTGAGTTTTTTTCAAAAGCAAAAATTTTCTCTAACCAAAACTATTTTTTAATCAATTTTCTTAATATTGTCGTAAGTTATTTAGAGTGTATTTTCAACAAAAATTTTTTTTAGAAAAAACTTTTCGCCGCGGCTGGGGATCGAACCCGGGCTCCGAGCATGCTAAGCCACACACTTAACCTGCATGCCACGGTCACCACGACCACAACATTTAATTTTTTCTTAAAATATAAGGTAAAATGATTTTTTTTTGTAAAAGGAGAAAAACTCAAATTTGCATTTTTAATTTTCTTTCAAAGTCTAAAGAGCATTAAAGGTGAATGTAATAAACTGTCCGTGCCATAAAAAAATCAAGACATGATTTTTTGACGAAATTCGTTTTTTAAATGATTTTTTCTGTTTTTTTTCTGAATTAATAAAATTCTTAAATAATTTATTTGAAGGAAATAACTTTATATCTCAAATCAATTAATAGTTATAGCAATCGCACTAATTCTGCATATGTGCGAAAAAATAAAGAGCTCTATTAATTCTGTAACTCTTTCTCTGTATATATTTAAATTAATAATAATGCAAATTTATCATTTCCTGCAAATGTAACTTTTGAGGGATTAAGGGATATTTTTATTGCTTTCTGAAACATTAGCTGCACCCGTCAGAGATTCTTCGCCTTGGAATAAATAATAGAATCTATATAATTAATAGGCTAAGGTTTTTTTTGTGACTTCAACTCCTCCCAGACCAATGGACCGATTTTATTGATTCAGATGTCATTAAATCAGGTTTAGGCTGTAGATGTGCAAACCACTTTTAAAAATAAGATTTCGCTTCAGGGGGTTCCCAACCTTTTAAAACAGAAATAAAAATTTTGTACAAAAATCCGCTATTCAATCAATTTGAAATTTTGTTTGAGAAGAGCCTATGAATTGATCGAATTTGAATTTTTTTCAAAACTAAAAATTTTTAACCAAAATTATCTTTTATGCATTCCTCAAATGTCAATTGTTCGAAAAATGCAGTTCCAAAATAAAAAAATACACTTTCCGAGCAAACAACTCAGTCAGATTTTAACGGTTTTCAAAAAAAAAATTTATTTTTGGTTTTTTGGCGTTTTTTCATCAATATGTGTAATAAATTGATGTTGTAGGTGTTCTGTAAGTGTTTATTTTATTAATTTCTTAATTATATCTCGGTATTATTTTGTGTTTTTTTTAATCTATTTTTTACTTCGTTTTTATTAAAGTTAGTTATGTTTTATAGCTTAAAAAGTTAAGCTCCGATGTTTTCGATTGTAATAATGTTTGTCTCAGTAGTAATATTAGTGTAAGTCCGTCTTCGTATTTTGACAGTTACATTTAAAAAGTTAGTGTCAGATCATTCGTTTTAAGTCAAAGCATTCAGATAATGATCTTTTATATAATTATTGAGACTGAATATATCGTTTTTGAGGAGAAAAGCTGCTTGAATAGAATATCATATATTAAACGTCTATAATGTTTCTAACATTTAATTTTTATTGAATTGCTTGAATTCGGGCAACAGGTTTACTAGTACTTCTTAAACAGCTTTCAATTAAAGTGAGTCCACCAAACAATTTTTTAGTAAAAATTTTATTGATTCTAGTATTCACTTTTGGGTCAAGTAAGTTGAAGATAGACTTGGATTAAAGAGTTCATGCAAAGGCTTTATTGCTTCTAAGAAACTGCTTCAATTGTCTGGATTCGTTCACAAACAGCCAATGAAGGAACCGTCTTTTTTATCTATGCATTCAGAAATTATGTATCGGCCTAATTCTAATACGACGTAGTTCAACATTTTGAAAATAATGGTTTTTAGCAATTTGGATAGATTCAACAAAACTATGCCTGTATTTAGTTTTTAACGTTTGTATGAAAAAAATGGCTATATAACGGTTAAAATAATACATATAATACGAGTATGAACTTCAGACATTTTATGAACAGTTTTTTTCGCCTCCTAAATATTCGATAATTTTGAATTACGTCTTATTAGAATTGTGCCGACGATATGTATTTCCGAGCAAAATATTAAAATTAAATGACTGAAGTTGGTTTGAGGCACGACTATATGTCGTAAACAAACCTACCAAGGAACGACTTAAAGCCGTTAAAAAAGATTTGGCCGACTGAATTGATCTTAGAGAATTTTTCAAGGTGCTACGAAATAAGTTTAAAAAATTTTTATTAAACTGAAAATTTCATAATGAAAAACATATAAAAAGTTTTTGAAGTTTCAATATATCACAAACAAAAATGCCTAAAAATAAAATTTTTCAAAAAATTCAAGCGTTCTGCACTCATATTTTACGGAATTATGTTATAGTAATAATAATAATAGTAATTATAATAATATAATTATTTATATAATTATAGAAATTATATATATTCAAGGATTGTGTACAAAAAATTGTCTTAGCTAAAAATTTTATGTCGAAAATAATTAAAAGAAATCTTCTCCTTTCAAATTTTAGTTTTGATTGTTAAATCTTTTTCGCGGTTATGACACGATATTATGTCCTTAATCTTTCAGTTTCAGATTTTCTTCTAATGTAGTAATCCATTTATTAGTTTTTTAAAGAGAAAAGTGTTCAAGCGTAGTTTCTTGGCGAAACTTCAGGAGGAATTGAAATTTTGTAATGATGGCAGTCAATCAAGCATTTCTATTAGAGTGGGGCGCATTACATGGATGAAAAAATGAATATAAAAAGACAGCCCCTAGAATGAAAGCTTATGACGAAAGTATTTCAGCACTATAAATGTTTTTTTTGTTTTTGTAACGAAAAACAGCCAAAATTGTATTTTAGTTATAAAAGTACTTAGTATTTTTAGTATATTAGTTATAATATTTTTATTTATAACTAAACACATTTACATTAACTCCGATCATGGAGTGCAGCTCATCGTTGGATAGGTCTGAAAGAATACGAATACGTGTCCTTTGGTGTCATTGGCGTCAGATGTCGTCTACATGTAGATATATTGCAATTTTTTTTTTTCAATTTAAATCGATTTTAAAATTGCAAAATATCTACTTGCTGCAGTATGCATTGCTTTCACTGAATTTATAACGGCAATAAATTAGTGAAAATATTTCAAGCTTACACGCTTTGAAGTCTCAGAACTTATATATATAAATCTTCTGATGGTTGCTTCAAAATAAAAAATGCGCATAAAATGTATTAATTAAAATATCTTAAGATATATTGTAGTTAGAAATATGTAGTATGATATTCAAGCACCGAAGGACTTTTGTTTCATTGAAAAGTCCCTCTTTTGCTCTCCTCTTAAAATAAGGGTATCTATTTTCGAATGGGGAAAAATGAGAATACGTCAAATACCGGGATAACCCATGATCATGATTCAAAAATACAGGTAGCATTTACAGCAGCCAATACACTGCAACATGCGTCCACCGACAAAACGCAAACTAGTCGTCAGAGAGAATTACCGCAGTGTTCTCGACGACTTGATTATAATGAATGCAACAGCAACAATCTATATTTCTGTATTTCTGATGAATTTTATTTAATTTATTAACTTACTTTCAAACTGAATTAAACAAAGCAATAACCACAAGACTCACACAACGGAAAACGCAAAGCTAGCTTGAATATAATTAAAACATAAACGTAAGCAAACTTCAGAGTCTCTTTTGTCGTGTGTCAAATTACAAATAGCTTGAAGCAGGGACCGAAAATAATGATTATTTTTCAAATTTTAATGAAAAAAATCAGTATGTTCCAAGCGCCGGAAAAAACTTTTGAGTATACCGAAATGCTGGAATTTGTGTTGACTCTTAGAATAAATAATGATTTTTATTTTTTAAGCGTTAAGCTTAAAAATTAAAAATAATTATTATAAAATGATTTTTATTTTTTTGCTCAGGAATAAAAATTATTTTTGATTTTTATTTTTTTTTGCTCAGAAATAAAAATTATTTTTGATTTTTATTTATTTTGCTCAGAAATAAAAATTATTTTTGAATTTTATTTTTTTTGCTCAGATATAAAAATTATTTTTGAATGAAATTTTTTTGCTCAGAAATAAAAATTATTTTTGATTTTTATTTTTTTTGGCTCAGAAATAAAAAATATTTTTGATTTTTATTTAATTTGTTCAAAAATAAAAATTATTTTTGATTTTTATTTATTTTGTACAAAACAAATTTGTTTGTTGAGTTTTAGTTTTTAGCTCATAATTAAAACTGATTATTTTAAAGGAATAAAACTTGGGCATGTGTAAATTTTTCATAAAAATTTAAACCTATACAAAATATGGGCTTATCCGCGCACGGACAATTCCTTTTCCAATGCTATTATTTTTTATGAAAAAGTAGGTCAAGGGTATGTCAGAGTCAAGCTAGACCGACTTTAAACTTTCTTTATTTTTGTTACATGTTCTAAAAACAAATTATGTTTGTTTTAAACTGAAGCGCAAGCTGGCCTTGACGATGTAGATATTGAAAGCTTCGCTATTCCGCTATTTAGTGTGAACAGAATTTGTGAACAGAAAAATGAATGCCTGTCATTTTAAAAATTCTCAATAAAATTAATATCAAATTTAATCTCATCTTAGTTTCTTTTCAAATTTTGAAGCGATAAAAAACATAACTATTAAAAATGTCTAACAAGAAGAAAGCTCTTGAAATCGATTTTTAATTTAGGAGCAAAATAACAAAAATTCTTAAGCGATTTAAATGTCTGAACAAAAAAATAAAAAACGAAACACTAATTTTAATTATTTAGCGAAATAATCAAAAAAATTCTTTCTATTTCTGACAAAAAAAAAAAAAAAATCAAAAAAACCCATACAAATCATTTTTCGATTTTTATTTTTTGTCTCAAAAATAAATATTAAAAATGATTTTTTTTGTTTGAGGAAAAAAAATAAAAATCAAAAATAATTTCTTTGTTTGAGTAAAAAAAAATAAAAATCAAAAATGATTTTTTTGTTTGAGTAAAAAAAATAAAAATCAAAAATGATTTTTTTGTTTGAGTAAAAAAATAAAAATCAAAAATGATTTTTATACTTGAGTATAAAAATAAAACTTAAAAATAATTTTTATTTTTGATTTAAAAAATAAAAATCAGAAAACGATTTTTATATCTGAGCAAAAAATATAAATCATAAAATAATCATTATTTCCTAATTTTTTGCGATATTGCTCATAATAATTACGGTCCCTGGATTGAAGTCTGCGGCTGCAACAATAGTGTTCGCATCTTCTCTTTGTTGTGCTGCATCCAAAAATTATATTTATATAAAAAAACACGCGTTCTATATTTTGACGTTTGTCGTTTGTTGCGTGTTGAAGTCAATATGTATCGGGTTTTTCTATTGAGAGCAAACTTGCTGCTGTAAAAAGTATGGAATATGCGTTGGCCTCATTCAGCTGTGTCAACTGTTGTTATCGCTACGGAAGTGTAAAAAAAAATTGTCAAATTAATGAAATGTAAAATTATGTGAAAACTTTACCGACAAATAAAAAATTTTCTATTTTGAAATGCATTTTCATGCGCAAATTAATTTTCATGTGTATTAAGTTTTACCTTAACAGTTTTCAACTGTTGAGCACGCTGAATGTAACCAATTAAATTTAATTATATGCAATGGCGGATTGTGAGCGCTCTCTTCTTTGTTATATTTTTTGACAGATGATTGTCTCCAACAGAAACGTCAATACTACTTTGTAATTATTATACCTAATATTTTTTAATCATGATTCATGAATAACACGCAGCTAATTGTGAATGTTCAATCAATCAATCCTTTAGTTAATATATAATTAATATGTTTTTTTCGGGTTAATTTTTTCACACGTCTTACTGACATTTTTTATATGATAGAAATGATTTTATATATACAAATTTTTGTACTGTGAAAAAATGTTCTTTCCCTCCATTCGCCAAGTCGAAATGAGCTTCCTACACCTTTGCTTCTATTTTTTTGCATCTTAAAACCTTTTAATTTATGCAATATAATTTTTGCAATACAATTTATTCAACACTGTATAATTCCAATAATATCGAAACAAAATGTAAATAATATGATATAAGAACAATTTTGAATTTATGTATTTCTTGCCGTTATTGTCAAAGTTGTCTTAATTCAGTTTTGCATAAAATGATTTGGAATTAAATACAACATAATTTTAGGTGCTTCAATTGAGCATTTCTTTACGTATCATTAAATGGACAAAATTTCTGAGCAATAACATAAACTGTGCTGCATATTGGTGGCCAGATTTCGGAAACACTCAAAACAAATGCTTACCGCAAGAGCAGCAGCAACATCAATGAAGCTTTTACTTTGCTTGTCGCCAATATTTTGCCGCAACTAGTTGTTGACCTAACTTTTTATAGGATGTATGTGTACAATACCTACATTTTCGCTTTTTTTGATCCTATATATCGATAATCCAATGTTCTTCCTCTTTGTTTGTACTACAGTTTCTTCTATTTAAGCCGCTTTACTGCACAAAACTTTTTGCTGTCTTGATAACTTTATCGTCAGTTGGGATATTATTTTATTCTAGATTGCTAAACATAATAGTTATCTCCAAAACTAAACTAATTTTATTTGAGCCAAATGAAAAGAATATTTTACAAAGTGAATTTTTATAAGAGGATCCTTAAATAAAAAAAATTAACTCTCAAAATGTCTAAATGTTATTATTATTACTATTACATAATTGAGTAAAATTTAAGTGCAGAACACTTGATTTTTTTTTTAATTTCATAGCATAATTTTAGGCAATTTTTGGGTTTGTGATTTATTAAAACTTCATATTTTTTTTTTTTAATTTTTTGTGAAATTTTCAGTTTTACAAAAAATTTGTCAACTTATTTCGTCATACCTACTATAATTTTCGGTTTTACTTCAAGGTATTTTATAAATATTTGGAACTAAAATTTGTTATTTGCACAACTTTAAATAGAATATGTGACCATCGCTGATTTCTAATTCAGCCTAAAAAATATCAATATTTCATGTTTTTTTTCTGTATTAAAACCGGTCCCATCAGTTTGACGGGAAAGAACTAGTCTTATCATAGTTTTGAGAAAATATTTCTTAACTGGGACTTAAAACGAAGGAAACAAAAATTAACAAATGCAAATGCTTAGCTTATGGCATGATTAATATCAATTTTGTAGATCCTTTGAAAAAATGATTTAATTCCATTGCAGTGCTTTCGTGTTACCGTGATCTATTTAAACCAAGAGAGTTCACGTTTGGGAATTGTTCATATTTTCAATTGCCAAAATGTATAAAAAAATGCGTAACCATTTTTATTTCTTTTCATCATAACTTCGGCATAATTATCCAATATGTTTAGATTAAACCTTACTTTGAAGAAACCAAAAAAAGATTTATTTAAAAAATTCAATCCAAAAATAATAAAATAAAATCTTATTAAAAAAAAGTAAGAAACATATTGAAAATGACTGTTCAGGTTATGGGGCTTACAAACTTTGTTCACGCTAAGCAGTGTTCATGTAATGCAGAGTTAACCTTTAAGGTAAAGATATTGGAAACTTCAGCTATAGCCCAGTCGGCAATGGCAGCACTTCGAAGCGCTACAAGCAGGCCCTCATATAGATTTCAAAGTGCTTCCACACTCATATTCAAGTATACTTTTTTTTTATATGAAATGGGAAAATTTTGCAGGCCTTCCGCTGCGATAGCCCAAAAGAGGCCTGATAGAAGCACTTCTTAAGAATGGCTGAAAGAAGGGGTCAACAAAAAGTATTGAAAAAAATTTTTTTTTTTTTCTTTTAAATCTTTATCTCTTTTTTATAAATTCTATGATTTTATCTTCTCTCCTATGTTTTTTTGTGTCAGATTAAATTCAATCTGTAAACTTTGATACAGCAGTAAAAAGGGCCATTATTATGTCATATTTTTAAACTGATGAACTGACTGAGGCCTGCGAAATTTTCCTATTTCATATAAAAAAGAAAGTATACTTGGATATGAGTGTGGAAGCACTTCGAAATCCATATGAAGGCCTGCTAGTAGCGCTTTGAAGTGCTGCCATTGCCGACTGGGAGCTTTCTGTCGAAATGAAGACAATACTTACGTAAATTCTGTTAATAAGTTAGTTAAAGGGAATGAATCTTCTCTATGTTGTTGCCTGAGCCTTCTGTATAGGTATTACCACGGGAAGTGTTCAAGAGAAATACGTGGGCTGACGCCATTAGATCTTTTTTTTCCTAGATCCACTAGGTCAGCTCTCCAAGCTCATCCCCACACCATTGCCGTTGTGTACATTAGAGCTTCGAATTTCAGGGATAATTTGTTCTTTGTTCGCACTGTAAGATTGGTGGAAATCTCCTTGCGTCAGTGTTTCACGACGGTTTTGAGCTGCTCAAATTTAAAATAAATATTCATTGTCATTTTTCCACCTTTCCACCCTCTTTCTAAACAATCACCTCTCTTAGCAATTACCACAATGCTTGCGCATTTATAGGGGACATCCCCTGAGCGTTGGTTTGGTCTAAAAAAAAAAATGGTTAGTTTAGAGAAGTATTCTAGATACTAACCCCTGTAGATATATTCACTGAAAATGCGCCCTGACTACATTTAACGAACTCAATTAGTTTTTTGACGTAGAATTGCGTAATTTAATGAATTTTTTTAAGACAAAGAAACTGTTTTGAGCAATACTTTCGGGTATACCTAATGTGATCAACCGTACTCCTTTCGGAAGTTTTTTAATTCTTTCTTGCTCGCTGTACTTTTTTTAGAGAAGACGCATAAATGTACTTTTTTTTGACATAAACAGTGTCAGAACCGACCTATAGTTCTACAAAAACATACTTGTTTTTCAATTTCAAGTTATATATGAAATAAAAAGTTTGCATTTTTCTATCATAAAAAAAGAACGTTTGAAAATTTGGAGAAAATAAAATAAAATAAGATAAAACAAAATAAAATAAACTGGAATTCACACTATTGATGAGCATTTTGACCAGTCAGCGGAAAGCTTATTCAAATTGGAGAGTGACACTTGGGGAAATTTTCTTATAATTTTGTAAATCATTTTCGTCCAGGGTTGCCAACTCATTTTTTGGTTTTCCCCGCAGAAGTTCTCAAAATTCATCGATTTATCATAAAATTCCCTTCTAACAAAAAATTTAATTAATTAATTTTGAAGATACATACGTACAGCCAGAAAAATACTCAAGGACCGAGTTACTGAAGTTATGATATTGAAATGTGAAGACTTGTTTTTCAAAAATTATGTCATTAATTTATTATGTATTTATTAAAATTTAACAAAACAACTGTATTAAAAAATTTTAAAAATTCGGAGGTCTTCCAGAAAAACCTGGTTCTTCGAATGGAGCCGTCAATTGTGTCAATAAAAATAATATCAACATTAATAATATTAATATGTGTCTAATGAATTTATATAAAGCAACAAAATTTTAACTTTTATGTTTAAAAATTTACTAAGTATGAAATTATGTCAAATTTTGATTGTATCAGAAAATTTCAATAAAAATCAAATTCCCCGCAAATAACAGATAAAGTACTTAATTCCTGCAAATAATCATTAAAGCTTAGATGAGTTATAAAATTCCCCGAAAATATGAGCCCATTCCCGATCAACTTGAAATTTCCCGCAAATCAGGGAATTCCCCACCAGTTTGCATGCCTGGTTTGGACATATCATAGCTCGAACGAAAGATATAAAGATACTTCGATAGAATGTGGAAATTTTGAAATTTTGAATTTCGGTATTCAGGAATTTTTCTATGGGTATGGTCAGCCTATCCAAAGTGAAAGTAAATTTAAAGTATAAATAATAAATAATAACTTTACATTTACATATGAGGAGGTCTATAAAAAAACGCAATAATTACACTTTTTAAGTTTTTTGATTTTTTTAATGAATCCAATTCAACATATTAAAATCTATGTTTTAATAACATGGCTTTAATAACATTTCGTCGTTTATTAAAAAAAGTGTTATGGTGTAATTATTACGTTTTGTTATGAACCTCTTCATATAAGCTTTGATTGAAAATGCGCACGCACGCATAGTTTAAATTTTGGATTTACAAATTAAACTCATGCTATATTTCGTTTAAAAGGATTCTCAAGTTAAAAGTTGAGTAAGAAGTTTTTAGTTTGTAATAAATTTTGTAAAATATTTTAAAGATGGCAACAACTCTTTGCCGAAAGTTTTCGGCGCTATTTTCGCATCAAAATCGTGCGGAAAACTGGGAACTTTGCCGAATATCAGATTACATACAAAATTTGACAGTTGATATACAGTATATACTGTACACTACACCATCTTACGCTACAGTGATGGTATTCCTAACGTAAGTCCTAATTAATTTTAGAAATTCGATTACATTGAGTGAGAGAAAAAGTTATCTTTTTTTGTAACGAATGCTTATTGTGGTATGAAGTGGCAACCTTATAGATTAATTTGTGTGGCGATATGTTTTTATAGCAAAAATATAATCATGTCTATATTTAACCTGAACTGAGTCAGATGTAAATCAATTTTTGAGGGGAGAGAACAAGTTATTTTATTATATTATTACAGGATTCAATATTAATAAAAACAATATACAACAAAAAAATGTGCACCAGGGATGGCATTCTTGGCACAATTGTGCTTTTTCGGCACTTTCGTGATTAGACAGCACTTCACGCATGTTCTTTTTCATTTCACAAAGAAACAATTTTACAATTTTAGTATCCCAAAATTGAAATGCGATGACCCTTCCGACAGGTTTTATAATCCATTGAAAAAAATATTGATTTGAATTCAGTCATTTATATCATTTAAGGTGTAGTCGATAGATTTATGGAGCATTGGGCTGCGCTTGAGTATTATTTTGGACCCACGAATTTAAAAGCGAACTATGGGAATGAAAATATATTTTCGATAAATGAAAACAACCGCGACCCGTTGATAAAAATGTATGTATGTTATATTTAAAATATTGTCAACGACTTGAATATTCAAATGTAGTCAGAAGAAACCAGAGTTTACATATTTTGATCTAGATCTTAATATTTATTTACACAGTAAAAAATATGAGGATAAATTTTATACTATTTGGTATAAATATAAATCAATTCCAAATATGTTATAAAATTTATACCATAACATCGTATAAACCAAATTTATACAAGTTTGGTATAGATTTTATCCGAAAAGTGTATCAAATGTGTTTACACCAGGTTGGTATACATTTTTATAAGCAAAAGTATATAATCTTTTTAAACCACATTTGGTTACTTTTTATAGCAATATTGTATAAAAATATGAGGTACATATGTAAACATACATTAAATATGTTAATATTTAAAGTCATACATCAGGAATAATATTTAGATTTCAATTGATATATTTCATAATATATTTTTGTTTTATATTTTCAAAGCAATTCGACAGGAAAAATGAAGAGTAAAAAATTGTACTCAGAAATTGGCATGTTTAATCATGTTGGCAGAGCTTCCCATTCAAGCGCAATATTTGTGTCTTAATCTGTGTGTGTACAAAAAAATATTCAACGGAACTATTTGTGCATAACATGATAACTGACTGAAAAACAAACGCAAACTGATTGTCTGCTAACATCGCTGAAGTTCGGTAGCTTCGAAAACTCGACTTGTACGTGAAAGCCGAGTGGCTCCGTGAGGTTGTCGTGTGTGTAACTGGAATATATATATGAATTTTATAAATTTATGGTATAAAATTTATACTATTTTGGAGTAAAATAGCTGTTTGAATGGAAATGCAAGTTTTATAATATTGCGTGGGATAAAACTTATAATAAATTTGGAATAAAACGAGTTTATACAAAAGAAATGTTATAAAAAAGATAAAATTTATCCTCAAACTTTTTACTGTGTAGACAACTTTACCGAAATTTTATAACAAAATAAAAAATATTGATTAATTAAAGTTCGTTGAATTTAAACAATCACATTCCGGTGGAGTATGTTTATAGTGGAATTTCAGTCGAAATATTTTACAAATAAAAAACATATCAGAATTTGAAATTTTAGAGAAAAGAGGAAATTATACGAAAATATTATATTACTTTTTGTACAGACTTAAGAAAAAGAATTGATTTTAATAATGAAATATTAAACATGATTCCATATTTTTCTGCACAACATGTCGTTTCTGGTGAAATGAATACCATTTTTTCATTACTTTTATATTTATTTTCACACAGTAAAACATATTTATAACATATTTGGTATGGATTTATATTTATACCAAATAGTATAAAATTTATACCATAAAATCTTATAAACTAAATTTATACAAAGTTGAAATAGATTTTATCCGAAAAGTGTATAAAATGTTTTTACACCAGGTGTAAAAATGTAAAGGTATACATTTTTATAAGCAAAAGAATAATATCTTTCAAAACCACAATTGGTTACTTTTTATAACAGTATTGTATAAAAAATATATGTCACATATGTAAACATACATTTAATTTATTAATATGTGTTACATTGAAATTGAAAAAGATTTCAATTGTTAGATTTCATGTTATATTTGTTTTTTATATTTTCGAAAACATTCTGACAAGAAAAATAAATAGTAAAAAATTGTACTCAGAAATTTGCATGTTTGATCATGTTGGCAGATCTTCCAATTTTCAAGCGCAATATTCTTGTCTTAATATGTGTGTACAAAAAATATTCAACGGAACTATTTGCGCATAACATGATTACTGACTGAAGAACAAACGCAAACTGACTGTCTGCTAGCATCGCTGAAGTTCGGTAGCTTCGAAATCTCGACTTGAACGTGAAAGCCGAGTGACTCCGTGAGTTTGTCGTGTGAATAACTGGAATATATATATGACGTTTATAAATTTTTGGTATAAAAATTATACTATTTTGGAGTAAAATAGATGTTTGGGATAAAACTTATAATAAATTTAGAATAAAACGAGTTTGTACTACAGAAATGTTATAAAAAAGATAAAATTTACCCTCAAACTTTTTACTGTGCAGAAAAAAAAAATGTCTAAAGGTAAAATAGTAAATAATGAATATAGAGTGTTATCTGAATATCCTACAATTTCAACTATGGAAAACTTCTCAATTTAGCAATTTTTATTTTTGATTTAATTTATTAATAATTTATTGTAAGAAGCTGTTGAGTTTGTTTTTAAAAATATGTGAGTTTGATATAAAACTAGTGAGATATATCTTCGACTTGGCCAATGTTTATATATAAATACCAGACTCATTTCCTATAAGACCCTTCACAGCTAAAAATTTGAAATTTTTGTGGATACCGTATTTTACTTTTTAAATTACTCTATCTTTCATAAAGAAAGTGCATTAAAAGTGTTCGCAAAACCGTTATATCAATGTGAATAAGTTTATTTTGAAGTATACAATAGAGCTTCTCTAACGATTCTTTCTCCATCATGACCTTAATCATGATCAAATTTGAGTTTTGACAGTTTTCCACGAAAAGAACGCAATATATTAAAATTCGGCACTATTTTGTTCCAAAAAGCACTATAATTCTCTCTAATAAGGCACAATCGCAAAAGGTCCAATTCCATTCCCGATGCGTACTGAAAAATACAGCGTAAATTTTGTATGTTCCTGAAGTAAGTATTTTTTTTTTTACAAATGAATAAAAACGCTTTTCACTACACAATCAAATTTGAACACATGACTACTTAGAACATCTAATCATTTCCCATTCCACTCGACATCCCAAACCAACCGACACTTTCCTCCTTGATTTAAGCTACGTTATTCTTTGTTGTGCCTCTTTTATTTTATGACTTGAAGAGTTAAGTTATTTATTATATCTCTGACCTCTGCTTACTTAAACAAAAGCATGGTCCACTTAAAGAGGCCGTATTTTGGACGAATTTTGATATTGTTTGCACGTCTGTAAGTTATGTTTGTGTGTTTATTTTTGACATTTCTTACCGCACTCTGAAAGCCTAGAGCCCAACTTCAATCCCTCATAAGCGCAAAAAGTATACAAACATTTTTTTGTACTGAGTAGCCAGAGTATTCTTTATACGCACAGACGCTTAAAAAATAAATCAATCTCACCAATATTTACTTAATTTGAAATATTCCTTTACAGCGAGAGCAACAATAAAAAGGGAATAAAAAAAAAAAAAATAACAACAAATACAATTTTTATAACAGCAACAACAAAATGAAAAATAAAAACAGCAGCTGACATTATATGCATGATGACGCTGGAATGTAGAAAAAGAGGATAACAAACGCCCAAGAATTGTAACCACAACAACAACAAAAAAAAAAAAACAACACCAACAACAACGACGACAATAACAAAAACACCAACAACAAGTACAACTCAAACAATAATAGCAACAACAGTAACAGTAACAGCAACAACAACAACAACGACAAATTCTATAGCAGCACATCCAATTGTTACAAATTTCACAACACAACAAAATAACAACAACTACAACAACAAAAGTTTTGTCGTTGTTATTGTTGCTTTTCTTTTTTTTTTTTTAAATGAAATGAATTTGACATAAATACATTTAAACATACATACTCTGCCTTCAAATACATACCTACATTTAATATACATACAACATACAGCAAGATTTTTATTAACAAAGCATACACCTAGGCGCAATTTATTTAATACTATATAAATATTCAATTCAATTAACATAGTTACAGGAGCATATGCATGTTAATATGTATTTATGCGAGTATATATACAAACATATATATATATATATAAATACATGTATATAACGTATGTGAGTACATATTTAGATCATAATATTATCGTAATATTTTATTCATTTGTATGCAATTATTTAATCAATTTAATAATTTTAATCAATTTAAACCACTGGACTAACTGCACTAAACATTGTAACTTGGAAACCAATTGAGATAGAGCATTGAAATTTGACACACAGTGCAGTTTGGGATAAATAACGACTTAAGGCTCAACCATAATAGGCTCGAGCTGGCTGCAGCCACTCTCAAATTTTCTACGAATGCATAGAAATTGTACGTAGCAGCCATAATAGCTCCAGCCAGCTTTTTCGTCAAGTTTCGTTAACTTGAGCTGGCTGCAGAGAGAGCGATTCAAAGCGCATGTTGCTTGAGTTTATGTCAAACTACAATGAATAGCATTTTGTTTGTGAATATTTCGTAACAAAAATGGGAAAACATTAGAAATATCAAGAAAAATGAGGCAGGTCTGTTAAATAATAGAGAAATGTTATTGATATAAGTCCGAGCTAGCTCAAGTCGTTATGGTTAAATTAACGATTTGACAGTTCTCAAGTTGGCTTTTCGTAAAGTTTTGATGTTAGCTGCAGCCAGCTCGAGCCTATTATGGTTGAGCCTTTAAGCATCTTTATGCATAACGAACGATATGAGTATTTGACGTAGAATTCCCCTCTCAATAAATCAATGATATCCAGTGTTGCCAGAAAGTTTTGAGGAAGGAAGCAAGGTGGTCTTCAAAAAATGGCTAGATGGCTTAAGAAAAAAGGCTAACAAAAGGCTAGATTTGCTTACGTTTTCTTTTTATTAAACATGATTCTGCTGATATATATTTAGTACATACATTTGTATATATTTATACACTTTACTCTATAAAAAGGAATAACACCAAAAATGTAATTTATTTCAAATTGATTTAAGGCCCCATTTAAGTTGTTTTAGCTACAAAAAATAAATATTAAATTTTTTTTTTTTTATATTTTTCGAATGTATAATATTGTAAAAATATTCTCAGGGAGACTGAAGTCAATTGAATAAAAATTGTTGTATTTAACCTTCGCCGTACCAGAGATTTTTATACACGTCGTTTACCAATACCCACCCGGGTGACCGAGGTGATTTAGTATAGGCATATATCAAAAAATAATTCTAAATTTCACCTTGCTATGCTAATGCTCGAGAAATATTAAAATTTAGCGTTAAAATATTTACGTAGACCAGTGGCTCAGCAGGAATTTGATTAGGGGGATAGATCCCACTTGAACATTAGGGTAATGGGGGAACTATTGAAAAAATTACCATGAGCTACGTAGAGATTTAAGGTTAAAATTTGATAAAAAATTATAACGGGAAGAGTTACAATATGACCCCCCTATTATTAAACTTTGTCTACATCCCTGTCAGTTTTATCGAATAATAATATTTGCGTTTGTCATGCTACAAAATTAAGCGGAATTATTTACTGTAAATAAAAAAAGCACTCAAAACTACTGTAGTTACTGTATTTGCAATATTTTTCTGCTTGTCAATTGCTGTGATTAATCGATTACAGAGGTTGTACCAAATTACCCCAATACATGCCATCCAAACATTCCAAGTACGTCATTAAAATCTGGTGGGATTGCGATTCTGCGACATATTACCCACAACGTGGGCAAATATACACAGGAAAAGTTATTAACATCAGGGACGTAAACCCAGGTGAGTGGATTGTAAAAGATTTGGTCAGTGCCTACAAAAAGTCAGGAAGAAACGTAACCATGGACAACTTCTTCATAACACTGCAATTGGCCAAGGAGCTGGCAAATTGGAGCATGTCAATTGTTGGCACCTTGAAGAAAAATAAAAGCTATGTGCCCAATGAGTTAAGGCCATCACAAGAAGTGACATCAAGCTTATTCGGCTTCTCTGAAAATATAACAATTTGCTCTTATGTGCCTGCCAAAAATAAGTCCGTGGTTTTGTTGTCTACAGTACACAAAGATAGTGCGGTATCTGGGCCATAAAAGAAACCTGAAATAATTATGCATTACAACAAAACGAAGGCGGTGTAGACGCGATGGACAAAATGCTATCAGAATACACCACCAAAAGAGCAATACTGCTCTTGCCTCCGGCGATATTCTTTAACATTTTGGACACGGCAGACTTTGCCGCTTTTCTATTATATAAGGAAAACAACATCGATGATTCTATGAAGCGATTTGAACGAAGATATTGTCTTGAATGTCTTGGCGAAGATCTCTGCAATCCTCTTATTTTGGAGAGGTTGAAGAACAATAATATTATTGGAAGGTTTCCAATAAGAACGGCTATTGAATGTATTTTAGGTATTCATTTTTATAAGATTCTGTTGGTGAAGAACTAATTGAACGTTTTTTTAAGGAAAGCCTGTTACCGATGTATGCGACAACGACCAGTTTGAGGAAAACACAATTTCAGACCTAGATGCAACTGGTGGCGAAATGAACAAAACAAGTGCCATATTTGCTATACAGACATAAAGAAAATAAACACGCCAAACTTGTGTCAGTTGCAAAAAACCCATTTGTGTCACCCAAACAAGTGCCATCTCGGTCAATCCACAACAACTAATTACTTTAGAAATTGATGAAAATATAAATATATGCACATAAATCATACAAATATGGACTAAAATAAATTCTTATACAGTAAAACTTACCTTTTCTATCCGTTTTCAAAGCAAAGCAACTAGAAAACTAATATATTTTAATGGGGTCACCCAGGTGGGTATTGGTAAAGCACGTATATAAAAAGACAATTTAAAAAAAAAGACATGAAGAAGCATGAACAAATATTTTTTTTTATATTATTCTAAATAAATCGAGAATTTGTTCAGTGACTCCAAAGCGTATTTAGATTGGATTGAAACCGGGGGAGATATTTAGAAATAAAATACAAAAAGGTCACCCGGGTGGGTATTGGTAAGGCGAAGGTTAAAGGGTGTTTTTTATGAAGTTTTTTTTCAATATGTATTACTCTATTGACAGTTGTTTTGACAGTTCAAAGTGACGTCTTTACTCAGTAATGTTTGGCAAATCATCATGAATAGGTTAACTCCAGAACAACGCTTCCACATCGTGGAACTTTATTTTCAAAAACAGTGTTCAATTAAAAATGTTTATAGAGCACTTCGTGAATTTTATGGTGCACATAATCGTCCGTCTGGGACCACCATAAAGAACGTAATTACCAAATTTCGGTCTACATTCACACGTCGTTCAAGAATTACCAATGCATCCCGATAAATGTACTGTTTGGTGCGGCCTATGGGCTGGTGGAATCATCGGTTCTTATTTCTTTAAAAATGAGGAAGGACGACGCGTTACCGTGAATGGAAATCGATACTGAACCATGATGAATGAATTTTTGTTGCCAAATCTTCAAAATATGGATGTGGACGAAATGTGCCACTTGTCATACTGCGGGCGAATCAATCGACTTATTGAAAGAACATTTCAACGACAACATTATTTCGGGAAATGGACTGGTGAATTAGCCTCCGCGTTCGTGTGATTTGACGCCACTTGATTATTTTTTGTAGGGATACGTGAAATCATTGGTTTATGTGGATAAACCAGCAACGATTGACGCTTTGGAAACCAATATTCAACGTTTTATTGCTGAAATACGCCCTCAAATGCTTGAAAAGTTGGTCGAAAATTGAACCTCCAAAATGACCTTTGTGCAAAATAGTTGTGGTGGCGATATGCCCAAAATTATATTTAAATGTTAAATGCCAAAAAATTATCTACCAAATAAAATTTTTGGCTATTTCATAATTTTGCATGTGTTTTATTTAAATTTCAAATCAGCAAACTCTTAAAAAAACACCCTTTATAAGCGCAAATGTCCACAGATAACTTAAAACGCGTTTTCCTCGAAATGTACAGTTTGAAACCGGTGGACAGCAGTACTTGAAAACTATTTCAAATATGGGGCTGACATACAAATTTTATGATTTTTGTATATATTTTATATGAAAATTTTATTAAAAAAAAAAAAAAAAAATTTATTAATATTAATTTATTGGAATACAAAAATAAGCTTGAAATTAATTTTCTTTTTATTTTTTATATATTTTATTTTTTTTTGTATTTCTTTAATTTAATGTTTGAAATTCTACATAATTATAAATAGGCAAGCAGAATATTTGTCGATTTTTTTGTTTAAATAAAAAAGTTCATATAAAAAATATATGAAAATCATAAATTTATATGGGAGCCCCCATATCGAGGGGTCGGAGGAGATGAGTTCCAAGGCAAAAAATGTTCCTCTTGAAATAGTAATGGGGGTCGGTCATACTGATTTCATTAATAGTAGGGGTTTAGGGTTCTGCCTCCCCTGTAGCTCAAAAACCTAGGGTGACTCGAAAGTTCTGACTTCAGATTCGGATTCAACGAACCCAAAACCTCAGAAAACCGGTGTGAAACCTATGGGGTGAAACCTCAATTATATAGTGTTGTCGTTATTTCTTCTTTAGAATAACTGGATTTTCCTTTCTCTATAACAGAAAAAATTTTGGGTTTAACTATACCACTTTAAAACTATAATAAGATCAATACAAGGCTCACACTATCAAAATTGGAAACGTCAGAAAAAATTCATGTGGTAACTCGTCTTTAAGCAATATATTAAAAAATGCTAGAAAAAGCTAGAACAAAACAGAAAAAGGCTAAAAAAGGCTAGAGGCAAGATATTAATTCTAGAGGCTAGATCTAGCCCCAAAAAGGCTAGACTGGCAACACTGATGATATCGCGTGTCGTATGGCATGTGGCAAAGTCTTGTTGAAAGTCTAAGGTTGCGGTTATAGTGAACGCCGAGTCAGACAGACAGGCAGGCAGGCAACGTGAACAAACGAAACAGATAGCATTTGCATCTCGTTTTTTCACACAGATTTCAGCCTGCCTGTCTGCCTGCCTGTCTAAATCGCGTTCACTATAACCGCGGCCTAACAAGGAAAGGTCCCCAGGTGTCACCCTCCGATTTGAATGAGCTTTGGATATGTGAAAGAGAACAAAATTCTAAGGTTGACGTATTTTTTATATCTGCTGAATTCAAGGTTAATACTTTCAAAATGGCGGTAAGAAATGTGCAAGAAATAAGTTTTTTCGCTATTACTTAAATACTACGTATTGAAACATATACAAATTCGGCATCAAATGAAAGGTTTTAAAATTTCACGTCGCTTGCTTGGTATACAACATTAAATTATATCATTGAATTCAGCATATATAAAAAAACTTTATAATTTTGTGCTCTATCACATATCCAAAGCTCATTCAAATCGGAGAGTGGCACCTAGGACCTTTCCTTGTAAGTCCAATTCTTCCATTTCCATCGTGTAAAATATTCGTAAAATGTTGCAGGTGATCGAATAACACATGTCCAATTGTTGAGAACGGCGACGAATTGACATACAGGGTTGCCAGATACTCTTCGCTTAAAAACGTCAACAAGCTTTTCAAAAACCGTCATTTGGGTGTAAAAATCGTCATTTTCCCGTCCCAAAAATCGTAATTTAAGTCCTAAAGTCGTCATAAAGTACAGAAGATTTAAATTTTACTTAAAGCAAAACAAGTAATGAAAACTTTTTATTTATAAAAAATCAGTACATTAAAATTAGGAGATCAAATTCAATTTCGGTGTCGTCATACGACGCGAGAACCAGAAGGTTCCATCTGGCTTTCTTTTCACGTTTGCGTTTTTTTATTGGAATTTATTCTTTGTGATGGTTTCTATCTATTACAGAAACCCGTTTTTAATTTTTACTTACAGTTTTTGAAATAATAACAGAGATATTTAGTTCTATCCGCAAAAAAGTGGATGCACTTAGAAGCTTCTATCTGCAACATATTTCAGTGCTTTCACAAAAATAGAATAAATTGAGGTAGTTTTTCTAAAAATTTTAAAATGTTAAAAACCAACTTGAATTGATGAATTCGAAATAAAATTGGAAATATTAAAGAAGTGCCATTATTCAAAACAATTCATTTGTTGGGACTATAACCTTAAAATATTCTACACCTGGCCATTCAGGAAGTAGACAACATCCATTCAAATATTGAAAAAAAAAAACCAAAATTGACTGAAGTTTGGTTACCTGTGTTTTTGTTACGAAATTTAATTAGCCAACAACAAACATTCTTACCATATCATAGAGATGAGCTCCACGGACTTATCTGGTTTTCAATCGCCAGCAAAAACTTTAAATTACAGTTATGTATGTTCCATTTACCAAAGTTTCGCAGCTTACTTTTTCGAAGTAGGTTACAAGTTCAGCCACGGTTCCAAAGAATGGAAAAATGCTTCGATACTAAAAAAAAAATCCACTTACCACACTTCGAATCCAACACTTCCGGCTGTTAATAAAGGAAAAACTAAGTCAACCTTATCCAATGACAAAGAAAATTACTTGAAAAGTATGATTAAGTGGATGCCTTCCATAGATATAGATTTTAAGAAAACAATTTTTCATGAGATGATCTCATTTGAAAATATAAAATTTAATTTTTGAGTTCCAGAAGGTTCTATGTGCAGGTTCACATTAAAAAGTATTAATTTTTTTTTATGTTATCTTAACTTTTTTTCACATTTACTTTTAATGTTGCAGTAAAGAAATTAATTATTCTTATATATCTTATGCTTATTTTAAAATTTTGTAATCGTTTAACAAAAATTTTGCAAATGATTAATTTTTGAAAATGTGTTAATTTTGAGTTCCAAAAAGTTCTATCTAAAATTTTAAATTAAAAAAATTTATTTTTTATGTTGTTTTGTAAGTTTTTATGAAACAAATTTTGTATTCTAATAAAGAAATTAATTGTTTTTATTTACCTGTGTTTTATTTTTCATATTTATTATTTAAACAGTATAAATTTGGCTCCGAACTTTAAAAGTGCTCTCCTGTACATTTTTGAAAAAGCCAGATAGAACCCTCTGGTTCTCACGTTGCGATGTATTTAGTACAGGATTGGCTTAAATTTAGTCCAAGATTTTTAACTGTGTACTCAACAAGGTTTTCCCACAACGAATAACGATTAATTTTCCGTACAACCAAATATCTTAATGGTTTTCTTCGATTGGAACCATTTATCCTGTTAAAGGCAAAATAATACACTGTTGACGGCACATACTTCATAGTCTGAGTGCCAGCGACCGCCAAACTTACAAACGTTATTTTATCAAAGCTAAGATTTTGTGTGTGGTTGCATACAACAGTGGGTAACAATAGGTCTCTTCCCGTAGTTTTTGGACTAAAAGTGGTAAAACTGTCAAAAGTCTGAGAATGAAAAAAAATTTTTCGAAAATAGAGAAAAACACAAAAAAGTACGGGAACGCTTCTCGGACTAAAATTATAAAAACTATCAAATAAGATTGTTTGTCCAGCGTTGGCTTGATGTGGAACATTGGAATTGCAAATTGGAAATCCCTGATTTTTAATGATATTGAAATTAATTCTCAGGTTTAGCTTTTTTATTAATTTTTACAAATTTTTCCATGTTTCTAGTTTCCATTTTAATAATTTCAAAGAAGTTTTGATGTATCGCAATTTCTTTGCTTACTTGTAAACAGCTGATTTTAAGCTGTTTGACACTTTTACCCGAAGAAATTTCTCGGACTAAAACTTGCAACTTTTGACAAGGAGGGGAAATGTTGTACTCTCTCGATTGCACTCTCTTTTACCATTTTTTTGTGTACGGGAACGCTTTTCGGACTAAAACTGGTAAAAACTGGTAAATTGGACTAAAACTTTAGAGTACGGGAACAGACCTAATGTTGGAATGTTATGAATTCAAGGTCGAGGGAACTTTAGACGCTAATGGTTTTAAAAAGTACGAAAAAAAGAATCCTACTTAAAACAAAGTATCGAAGCTAAATTTTATAAATGTGATTGAGGCCATCATTAAGGGGCCCATCCACGAACAAACATATCCCATTTGTACGCATACCCGGTTTTTGGCTTGCCAAACACAGAATTGTTGTAGTACCTCAACATTTTATCAATGATGAGCTGGATTTGTTAAACTTGTGTTTACTTTTTGCTTCCCTTCGATAGCAAAACCTAATATTTCCAATTTTATTCCTTAAGTTCGGGAGTGTTTAATTCGAGTCAACAGTTTGTACGTTTCTAACAAAGCGTTCCACGCATGGCTCTTTTTGTATTTATTATTAACAAGGAAGATCTTTAAAAATCTTAATAAAACTTCTCCAAAAAGAACCCTCAAAGCTTCTTTACCCATAAAATTTGCCACATTATATGATTAAAAAAAAAAAAACAAATTGGCTATTTCAGCCCTTGAAAGGACTTTGACCGAGCTACTAAGGATCGATTGTGTTGTGTGTGTTATTAAATGTTTGCACACAATTGACCGAGAACTGGACCTACATGTTTAATGCCGACTCCGAACGGCTAAAGTTCATGTTCTCAAGAAGCTTTACATGGCATTATTTACTCTCTGAGGTTTGCCATTGTCCGCAGAGAGGTGGTGACCGATCAGAAAAAATTTTTTATTGAAAAAACTTTTCGCCACGGCTAGGGATCGAACCCGGGCTTTCGAGCATGCTAAGCCACACACTTAACCTGCATGCCACGGTCACCACATTTATATGATTATTGACAATTAAAATAAATGAAATTGCCAATTTGCGCTCAAAAACTCGAAAATTTGACACTAAAGACCAGTGCTGTCACTTTACCACAACTGTGAAAGATCTACCACTTTTTTCGACTTTTATGACATCTACCACTTTTACCACCCACTATTTACCTTTTCTTAAAATCTACCACTATTTTATTTCTGTAACAATTCCTATCATCAATATATTTGTAAGTAATAATTGCTGTTATTTTTTTCTTAAATTTATTTTTTATCATATTTTTCGGAGACTGGAAATGGAATTTTTTATATAAGTGATTGGATTTGAATAGTATTGCATTAGAAAGAATGATAAAATTCATGCAAAAAAAGTTCGTTTTTCAGTTCTTTTTCCCAATTTTTTTATTTTCGCAGGTGACGAAAACGTTACCAAAGTTACAGTTCTAAAAAGCACCTAAGCTAACAATCATTTAGTGTACATTAGACTGGGTCAGAATTGTATGAAAAATACTAAAGTATTTGGAATTCTCGTGCGCCCCGGAATTATAAGCAATGGTTGCAAATAAAATAATTTGAGCTACTAAAAGTTCAAGAATTGTCGAAACCGGCCCGGTTCTGATCAAAAAACCGGTTTTTGTACCTTTTTCCAACCAAACTGATGACTTCAATTGCATATTTTGAAAGAACTGGCAATTCGAAAGTGATCTGATCTCTAGCAAGGATGAAACAATATTTTTTATTTTGTTACTTTCAAAAATCACTTTATAAAACAAAAAGTAACTTTCCAAAAATGCTCAAAATTTCATGTTTTTTCTACTGTCTTTTCAAAATGGTCTGCAATAGTTCATAAAAAAATTTTGAAAAAATCATCAGGATCACTGAAAGGAGTAAGCACGAAAAAATAATGCGAAAAAAATTTAAAATTTCGGATTTTGAGTGAGTTTGGTGGCACCGGACTTAATTATTCGGTGATTTCAAGTTCAGAATCAGTTTTGTCTTTAAATTTTTCATCAAAGTAGATGGATTTTGTTAATCTGGCGCAAATTTCAAAGACATAATTTTTGTTTTCAAAAATATCTTCTAATTAATCGCCAAAAAACCGGTTTTTTAAGCACAACCTGGCCGGTTTCGACAATTCTTGAACTTTTAATAGCTCAAATTATTTCATACGGAACCATATTTTATAATTCCGGGGAGCACGCAAAATCCCAAATATTTTAGCATTTGACTCAGTCTAGTTTACATGAAAACTGTACTTGAAAATTGTTTATTTTCTGGTTCGCGAGCAGCTCGTAACTTGGCTTAGTCGCGTTTCAGCTTGTACCTTGAAGCTCATGATTGGCGTTTCGGAAATTGAAAAAACCGGCTTGTGCCACGAGAGTCTGAAAATGTATACAAATAAGCTCAAGTTTCGATACAAAAGCGAGATTTTTACGTTTAACAATCTTTATGATCAGGTGTTCACAATTGAAAATTGATGTTATGCTATTTTTCGAAAATAATTTGAGAATAATTGTTTATTTTTTTTTTGTCAATAAAATTTAATGAATGTCAAAATAAAGCTAAACCATAATTTTTATGAGATTACGGCAAGTAAGCACCATTTTTTGAGTAAAAGAAAAAATCTACCACTAATTTTTTTAATCTACCACTCTTTTCAGACACAATCTACCACTTTTTATAATTTGCATGTGACAGCACTATTAAGGACGCAATAACTGAGAAACCTGTTGTAAAACCTGAAGCTCCTCCCAAAAAAATAAAAAAAATTTGATTTTCTTGCAGCCAACTCACGAACATTCAAATGTGTCTGCCAATAAGGCTACAAACGAAAAAACATTTCAGGTTCGCGAACATGTGCGCCTGTGTATGGGCCCCATTATAAACACAAAACCAACTGCCAGATACCTGACTCGTTTTAAAATGTTTATTATAGAAAACGAGAGGAAATTGTAAGAAGCTCATTATAAAATGTCCGTTTTTTAAAATTAAATGGCCGTTAAAAAGTAAGTGGTGCACAATATGGGTTAAACGTTTTCAAAAGTAACAAATTTTGAAAATGTAGTTTTCTCAGTGTAAAAGCTTCAAAAATTAGTGATGAATCCAAAAGCAGTGTCCTTTCAATTCAGAAAATATAATATCAATATTAGGATCATTTGAATCTTCATCATGGTTCTTTTATGTTATACAAACTTCTTTGTTTGTTTCTAACGATTTTATGAATTTTTAAAGTAATTTTTGACTTGCAATTTAACGTGAAAAAAACTATTTTTTTCAAAATATTTCTTTTGATAGCGCAAAAAGTAGTAGTAAAATAAAAATTTGTTGAACAAACAAATAGGCGTGCTTGTAGAAAGCGAATAAGTAGTGTCTATGATATATTTTAATTTATGCGATTATGATTGAAAAAAGAGAGAAAAACTTAAAAAAACACATGGATATAAATATTTTTCTTTGAGATTTTCGTGTTAAAAAAGCCCAAATCTATAAGAGAAATAAAGTGGGATACTGTGCTTAAATTTTTTTTTAATTTTGACGCATATTGGTGCTCACAAGGAAAATAATGAAACTGCCAAATATAAACAATGTCGGGCTATCTTAAGGGGACGTGACGCCTTCAAAAATTTTTTTGTTTTAATGTTTTAAAATGCGTATAAGTTGAATAAAAAATAAGAAATCATTTTGAAAAACTACAAATATTTCACAAATTTTTTTTTTTTTATTATTTTAATCACATACAGTGAGTGACTCTTAATAACGATCACGATTTTCTTTTAAAGTAATTTTAAGGTCAATAAAATAAAACATACAAAACCCAATAATAATATAAGTTAATTTTTTAAAAACGAAACTTAATATATCGATGGTTAAGCTCACTAAAGTGATAAGTGAAAAATTTCAAATGTTCAGGAACGTCGATTTTGTTTTTCAATTTCAATACAATTCAATTTAACTGTGTACTGACACGTTTTCACAGGCTATGCATTTTCAATAAATTTACACAAGGTAGATATTATATTGATGGATTGAAAAATTGCAGTAAAGCTATTTTCGTCAAAAGGTCACTTATTACTTTAGTGCGCTTAACCATTGATATATTCTTTTAACAAATTATTAAAAATATCTTTACAATAATAAAACCAAATTCATTAACTTACATCATAATTCATAAAATTTTAAATTATTGAATTAAAACTCCCAACAAGATAGTTATTTTTTTATTTTAAAACTAGTTCTTTCCCGTCAAAAATGACGGGCCCGGTTTTACTAAAGAACAAACATGAACTATCGATATTCTTTAATATGAATAAGAAATCAGCGATGGTCACATATTCGAATTTAAATTGTGCAAATAACAGTTTTTAGTTCTGAATATTTATAAAATACCTTAAAATAAAAACGGAAACCTAAGTAGGAGCGATGAAATAAGTTTCAAAATATGTAAAACTGAAGCTTTCAAAATGAAAAAAAATATATAAAAAATATTTGAAGTTTCAATAAATCACAAAACAAAAAATGCCTAAAAATATGTTATGAAATTTTTCAAAAAAATCAAGCGTTCCGCACTCACATGTTACGGAATTATGTTATAGTATTTGTTATCTTATAAAGTAAATAAAAAAAAAGACAAACAAAAACAAATATTCAGTGAAACGTTTGATTTGCCAACATTTTATTAAATTCAGGCAATTTTTTACTTGCTTGTTATTAAAATAAAGCTTTTTTTTTAAGGTTATCCATAATTGTACTCAAACTTTTGTAGATTTTGTTAAATTACAAACACAAAAAACACGCACATATCACAAAACTTATTTTTTAATTTAAATGTTTTATTTAATGTCTTATAGGTAATATTTATAATTTGAATAATAAGAGCAAAAATATATTCTAAATAAAATATTAATGCAAAAATCTTAAATTTGCTGTTTTGCATTTTTTGTGTTCTTTGTTTAGTTTGAAGATTCAAAATTTTTAGCTTTGGCGTAATTTAACGGTTTCTTCTACAAACAGTGAAATGCAGAAATATTGAATTAACTTACTTTTTTCAATCTGCTCAATATATATGTATATTGTAGTAAATAGTATAGAGGTTTTTCACACGACAAATTATTAACAAATACAGTCCTGATAAAAATTAAAATAAGTAGATCCGAAAGTAATGCTTATTCGGCACACAAATATATATATATGTTCATGCTTAAACGATAGATTTTTAAACTTACTTAACGAAAATGTTTGCTTATTATAACGATAGTAGGTACGACGAAATATGTTTAAAAATTTTAACATATCAGTTCAGTTTTTAACATATATTTCAGTAAAACTGAAACATCAAAATGAAAAAAAAAAACAAATAAAAAAAGCTTTTGAAGTTTCAATAAATCACAAAACAAAAATGCCTGAAAATATGCTATGAAATTTTTCAAAAATTAAAAAAATCAAGAAATGTCGAATTTCATGACGAAAACTTCATAATATTTGAAAAATCGATATTTAAGCTTATATCCTAAAAATAAAGATCATGTTCGAAAATCCCATACAAATTGACGTTTTCAAAAAGGAAAATTTCTTAAAAATCTATTAAAAAAATCAATCCAATGACTTGAGAATTATGCCATGAGCTTTAATTTAAACTATTAACACTTTGTTAAAAACTCAGTAAAATCTAATGAAACCTTTCCATACTTCCTATACAAAGTGTATTTAAAAAACGGCGCATGATTGCGAACGCGACACTTTTTGAAAATCAATATTAAATATTTAGTACGATTTTTACCTGCATTAACTTTTTCTTTATAGTGAGGCGACCAAATTTGATTTAAGTTACAATTTTCAGACACTTGCTTAGAACGATCGCGAAATTCTGATAACAAATGATGATTTAGGTACAAGAACGCGACATTCGAATAGTAATTAAAGTAATTTAAAAAATGTACCGATAATCGAGCTTTGTTTGGTAACTTTTTATTTTTCATTGTTTATTCTTAGTTTATAGATGGATTTTATAAGAAGAGTGTAAACATACCGTTAATAAATAAACGAAAAATACTAAAGAGAAAGAGCCCTTAAAAGCAGCTAAAAGCAATAAAAACATACTTCTCAGAAGTCAGGCTAATTTTCTCAGAATAAAAATTGAAATAAATTGTAAATGTAGTAAATTCTAAAAATTAAGGAATTATTTCCTAAATAATAATAAAAAAAATTATTTGTTTATTTAACATTTTTTGTTTCGGTCCCGGTAGACCATTCTGTGGAAATGCCCATGTTTAATTTTTCAAAATGATATCTTATTTTTTATTCAACTTATAGGCATTTTAAAACATTAAAATAAACTGTTTTTGAAGGCGTCACGTCTCCTTAAAAACAAAAAGAGGATCAACAAAAAGCCCTAACCCACTTAACCCTCGAGGACTATCGTCTATTTCACTAACGTCAGTACTATCGTTGGGTGTAATCCATCCATACTCAGTTATTATCTGCGTTTCTCATCTGTCAAATGAAACTATAAAAAAAAATAATTTTTAAGAATGAATACCCAATTACTGAAAAACAACAATATTTTATATGTAGTTAATTTTATTTTTTTTATACAATGGTTAACTTAGGAACATAGCAATTAGAGAAAAAAAATAAAAAATACATTCTGCAAAATCAGTTGTAACTTCTTTAGTTTTCACGCCATGGACTGATCTGGAAAGCTGAAAATATATAAAAAAAAGGGTTATTTAATAATTTTGTTCGGAACAAAGTAAAATTTTTGTTCAAAAGTGAGCTAAATACTTACAAATTTTAGTTACTCATTACAGCTAAGTTGATTCATAGCAGTACATACAGAGAGGGTAGGTGTTACTTTTGCAAATATAAATGATTTCTTTTGATTTTATATTAGCAATCATCTAAAATATTTCATTACTGATTACTATCGTGGGTGAAAAACACCCACAATTTTGAAACGCCGTTACTATCGAGGGTGTAAACCACCCCAGCCTTTTAATAAACTGGCTTTATGAAAATATCACCTTAGTTTAAACAAGTAAATAATGCTTCTTAACATCATTAAACATTCAAATAAGGATTACATTATAATTTAGTGATGATTTTCATGAAAAATTATATACTTCTCGAAGAAATTCAGCTTAATGGGTGGACTCCACCCAGGCGATAGTCCTCGAGGATTAAAATAGCGCAACATTTCTTTGAAACGCCAAACCGAGGATTTACATGACGACCAATGAACAACAACAGCAACTTTCAACAGAAACAGACCAAGTCTAATGAGTACTTTGTGGCAAAAAACAAAAAGCAAGTATGTTTAAAAAAAAATTGGTTATTCTCTGTTAGACTAGTTATTTATAACTAGAATCCTGGGACTTATAAATTATAAATACCGAAATTTAACAGCGTTCTGCTTTAAAATATTAGTCTGATTTTGATAAATTTGAATCAATTCAGAAGAAAAAATTTAATCACTTGTTAGTAAACAAATTTTTTTGACATTAGATAGCTTTTTGGCATTTGTCTGAGACGGCAACTGTTTTGGTCCAGGCAATAAAGGTTTATAACAGAACTATTATATTACTTATTACTTATATAAATGAGTTTAACACCCTGCACAATAAAAAAAAAATGGATATTTTACTGTAAAAATTATTTAATAGTTTTTCAAACTGTTTTTTTGTTTAATGATTTTTTTATTTCTGATTTTTGACGTTATTCAACTGTAACTAAATATCTTTTTGCACATAAAAGAAAAAAGTTTTTCTCATATATTTTGCATCATAAACATACAAACATACATACATGTTGTTTGTTGGTATTGCTGTTTACGTGCCTGCCGGGTATAGTGGACCGTAAAACTTTTAATAGCAACAATAACAACAACAACGGCAGCAACATTTTCTCTTGTAAAAACTTTGACTTCGTTTGCTTTGTATCTGAACACTTTTGCTAATTCTATTCCTTATATGTTTTGAATTTCTAATTCAACCTTTATATCATTAAGTTTGAGTTGTCTTTTTTGAAGTTCTTTCATAGTCTTAGGCCGATGATGATGAGAAAAAGTGTCAAGCGAAGATTGTTTGTCTTTAAATGTAAGCAAATCTTCTTTCTGAAGGGTTTTCCTCTTCTAGTTCGTTAAGTTACAGCAACAACTGAAGAACAAAAACGTTTGAATAATTTGAAGCCGTCTCATTAACAGCAATTTGCAATGTTTATGCATAACATAAAGTATTATAAAGTATTGTAATAATTATATGTATATTTGTTACATTGTATATCGTTCAAAATTGACAGTGTTGAAATGAAAATGTTAAATAAAAGAAATAGAAACAAAAAACATTTTCAAAAAATTGTCTATGTACTCATATGTATGTTGTCAGTGTTGGTTGGTGTGAGTAACCAATTGAATTGAATAGAAACTTTTTCAAGAGCTTAAAAGCACATGCATACTTCTTAACAGGAATTTGTACTATTTTGTCCGTCTGTTCCATTTAAATCACATGTTGCCATAATTGCTCTACCTTCCGAATGCAGACACTTTTCTACAAAGAAGATATATTGCCTACCTACCGCTCCAGTTATTTTGAAATCGTTTCGCACTTATTGTCAATCTATATAAATTTCTACAAATGTTTGAAACAAGCATAGAACAGGCATAGACGACAGGGCGACAGCTGAGGAAAAGTGATAATAAATAAGCATGTAGAATAGCAGAAAAACGTAAACAATTTCATAAGCAGTTGATTGTTCCTTAAAAAGTAATACAACCGAGCTGTATATCCGTGTCTACAGATTTATTACGTTTTTTAAGCTATGTAAATAAGAGCTTTGGAGCCTTAGTGAGAATACTAAGATGGCAATCTATGGGCTTTTTCAAACTTTTTGTGCTTTTAGAAATTGGGTTAGAGAACTGAATAAATAGGCTTTTTATACATAAAGTTTTTGCTATTAATTTAAGTCTGAGAGTTTTGAAAACGATAAGAAAAGGTTTTTCATTTTTCCCTTAGAAAGTAAATAAAAAGCTATAAGTTGATTTTCATATAGAAGGAAAAGACAGTCTGAGGTTATACGTACTGGATGTTATGGAAAGAATTTATGTTTGCCTAGTTATTTTTTTATATCTTGCATAAGATATTTTTTTTTCCATATTGCAAAGCTTTCATAAAATGGGTGTTAAGTATTTCAAGACATTTGCTAAAAATACGGGTACTTACCAGTGTTGCCGGAGTAAATTTATTTTTATATCCAAAACAGAAAATAAAAATAGCCAAAATGAAAAAAAAAATAGCCAAAAGTTTAATTAATTGTATAAGAAAAAAGAAACAAAACTAACATTCATGCCTTTTTTAACTAACTAGTTTTTTGTACAATATAGTACCGTTTTTTACTGGAAACAGATTTACAAACATGTTTGTTCTTAAATATATTATAAAAAATTATGTGTTAAAAATATAAGAGCATATTTTAAACACATTTAGAGCAAATATCCTTTTAAAAGACGGACCTTTAATATAGAAGGACCTTAGCTCATTAATGTTTTACTTGATTAGAGTAAAAAACTTAATAAAAATAAGGTTTGCATTTTCGGAAGTAAAAACAGTATTACATATTTTTTTTTTTAGCTTCGAACCAAGGATTTCAGGTGTTAAACGTATTCAGTCAAGTCTGCCTTGGTTCAGAAATGGGAGATAGATAAGTAGGTGAGAAAGTGAAATCAAGTGAAACAAGTGGAGAATGTTTTATATGTGGCGTAATGCTACATCAACTTACTTTTCCATGCTGACTTGCTTAATTTTACTTTTGAAAACAAACCACAATTACTTTCAATGATGAAAGTTATATACATTGTTGCATACTCTTATGTGACACATGATTCGAGATGTTGCATGTCAAATTATTGGATATTTTTGCGCTCGGTTGCACGATTAGCATCACTGGCAAGTCGTCTTCAAATGAAGAGAGAATTCACCCTCACGTTCAAATTTTAAATCATTTCCCTGCAAACATTTGGAAGAAGATTGGCAGAGAAGTGGATTTTGCGATGCACCAGTGATTCGCCCAAGTGTTTTTGGTTTTCAAAATGTTCCTTCGCTCATTTCGGCGATTGTTGGAAGATGGATTTTTGAAAAATATTCAAAATCAATAATGGGAATATGACACAAGGCTCTGAAAAATCGTTAAAATTAATCAAAAAGTTGAAATAGTATAGTTTCAAAGCAACGTCGCATTATATCGAAACGAAAACAAAACCAACTCACAAAAACATTCATTGAATTCGGACAGAACAACGATGCTTCAGAGCAAATTGCTGAGGACTCTTAAATGGACTTCGTTTGCCACCCTTTTCGGCGAATTTCTTATAACTCCTCTCGGTGAATCGGCCTAAGCAGCTTACAGTCGGTGATACTCTTATGATGCGATTCTCCGAGCCGGGTAAAAAACTAGCCAAATGAAAAATAAAATCGCCAAATAGCCGAAACTGATCACGAGCAAACAAAATAGCCACTTTTGGCTATAAATAGCCAAAACGGCAACACTGGTACTTACTTCCTATCACTCTCAATACACGCAACCAAGTACAAGTGAGGGCGAGTGAAAACAAAAGAAAATCATACATTTACAAGTACTTAAAGCAGGAATGTATTTGTTTTCGAAGTAACTTGTACATATATTTTGTATTATTCTCAGACGGATTTTTTGCACACAAAGCAAAGAAAGTTAAACAGATGCACATCAAGTACAGGATTTTGTTTTCAAAATGACTCAAAAAACAAGTAAAAAAGTCTAAAGTCGGTCTAGCCCGACTATGAAATACCCTTAACCTATTTTTTCAAAATACAATAATAGTATTGAAAATGGGCATGTCCGTGAGTGGATGAAGCCCATATTTTATATGCATTTCAGTTTTGATGAAAAATTTACAAACATTTATAAAAATTTTAAATTTTATTCCTGTAGCTCACATGTTAAAGCCTTTAAAGTATTTTCGCTATTATGGGTTGTACGGCAGGTGGGCGTGTTCGTGGACGGATTATGCCCAATTTTAATGCATCTAAGTTTTTATATAGAATATCTTGTAGGTTACACATAAGCTTATTTATTGAGATTTAAATTTTTGGGTTGTATTGGGAGTGGGTATGTCCGTGGGATAATGACTTCCATTTTTCAAAACCATCTTTGTTTTTTTATTAAATAAAACCTACCTAATTTTATCGCTGTACGTTCAATATAGTCTTATTCATTCCTTTTTCAATTTTTGGATTGTATTGGGAGTGGGCGTGTCCGTGGGCTAATGACTTCCATTTTTCAAAATCATCTTCGGTTTGTTAGAAAAAATATGCGTACTTAATTTAATCTCTGTACGTTAAACATGAGCGTATTTATTCAGTTTTTAATTTTTGGTTATATTGAAGGTGGGCGTGTCCGGGGGGGGGGGAAGAAACCCATTTTTCGAAGACATCTTTGTTTTGATATAAAAAACATACATACCTAAGTTTATTGTTGTAGATTTGTTATGAGCTCATTTATGCAGTTTTCAATTCTTGCGTTGTATGGGAGGTAGGCGTGTCCGTGGGCGGACATGTGACCATGTGTATCGAGTTTCATTCAATTATCTCAACTTCTTCTTCTTATCCTGTGTATACGGACAACACACAGACGGACGGACATAGATAGCTCGACTCACGAGGTGACCCTGATCAAGAATATATATACTTTTCTATACCGGAGTCGCTTCATTCTATGCGTTTCAACATTTGCACAAAGTTAATATACCCTGACCTTTCAGGTTTAGGGTATAAATATATGGGATGTGATTGACATATATAAAGTTTTCTAATATTTTTAACCGACTTCAAAATGGAGGATATAGCGTGCAGCTATAAGAAAAACACTGTATCTCAGTAAATATTGCCACTAGAGAAGCAAAATTCGCAGGAAATTGGATATGCAGGCACATATATTAAAAACTACAATCACTTAAGTGGGCGTTATTCCAAAAAAGGGTGTGGCAATATTTGAAAAACTCTGTTTCTCGAATAAAATTGCCACTAGAGTACTAAAATTTAGTACAGAGGTAGGCACCAATATAACAAATTACTGCCAATAATGTGTGAGGTATGCGATAAAGGGGCATGTCACTGTAAGAAAAAAACTGTATCTCAGTAAATATTGACACTAAGGTACTGACACTTACAGCAAAAATGCAAGGGTAGGTACAATAATCAAAATTACGGCCAATAAAGTGGGCGTTATTCGACAAAGAGGTGTAGCAATATTGGGAAAACACTGTATCTCGAATAATATTGACGCTAGAGTACTGATGTTTAGTACAGAGGAAGACGCACTTATTACAAATTACTGACAATAAAGTGGGCTTCATATAGGGTGTGGAAATATTAGAAAACACTTTATCGAATACTATTTACACTAGGGTACTGAAATGAAGTACAGAGGTAGGCACAATTATTACAAATGAAAACCGAGGAAGTGGACGTTATTAGACTAAGGGCTGTGCCAGTGTTTGAAAAAATTGTATAATATTGACACAAGGGTGATAAAATTCATTGTAAGAATGGGTAGAATTATTGAAAGCATTATAAAATGAGCGAAATTCAACAACGAGGCGTGTCACTATTAGAAAAAACACTATATCTCAGTCAATATTGAAAAATAAAAAAAAAATATTAGATTCAACAAAGTTAATATTGAAACTTACTATATTTGGTAGGTGGATAGGTAGAATATTTAAAAAGGTGGGAGAGATTATAAATAGCGTGAGGCACTTTAAGGAAAGTACTGTATATCGGTTAATACTGATACTAGGGAACTGAAATTTGGTGCAGGGCAAGGTTGAATTATTGTAAAGTATGATCAATAATTTAATAAAAACTTTAATAAAAATTGTAAAGAGGCAGAAATTGAAAATAAGCAACAAACCATGAAATAGTGAAATATTTGAAATTATTCTTAATAATTCTTGCAAATAAAAAAAATAAAAAATTCAAAAGAGTAAAGAATTAGAAACGTTAGAAACATTTTTAAAATTATGAGCTTAAATTGCAACTAACCTTTTCTAAAATTTATCATATTCTCCAAAAAGAAAGAAATAAAAACTTTTTGAAAAAAAAACCTACTTCAAAATCACTACAAAGTAAAAAATAACTTTAAATTACTTTTCCTTTTAATCGTGGTAAAATCTGATAATTTTTTTATATTCATTATTATAGTAGAAATTTATTATTATAACTTTTCTGTTTTATTTTTATCATAAATATATTATTTTTTTAATGATATTAAAACTTGTAGTCGGCGCTACATGACTATATAATTTTATATTTTTAAGGTTATATGCTATATATTAGCCTCTTTATAGAGTTTTAACCATATTTCTAACGCGATTTTGTTCTGGTGTAGAATACAATTTTTGAAATTTTTTCCTGTTGCTTAAAGATTATGAGGTTGTATGGGAGGTAGGCGTGTTCGAAGGCTGATGACACTCATTTTATGATTTTGATGACGTCGTACACGCCTTAGTTTTTTTTTATATGATTTTTATAGATTGAATATTTGCCTCTTCATAGAGTTATCAATTTTGGGGTTTTATGTTAAGAAGGCGTGGTTACCATCCGAATTGCCCCATTCTTGAACTTGATCTTTGCTATTTAGAAAGAATATCGAAATAAAATCTAATCTTAATATCTAATTCAATATCGAATTTCATTACAATAGGTTGAAACTTACGGTTATAATCGTGTCGACAGACAGACAGACGGACATGGCTAAATGACCTTAGGTGGTTATGCTTATCAAGAATATATACATATACTTTTCTATACCTACCACAACTACTTATGGGCGTTACACACGTCGTGAAAAAATATATATACCCCTTACGCAGTGCATGTGTGAGTGCATGTGTGGGTATAAATATAATGGGATGTCGTGTACAGAATTTTTTTCTGATTATGGCTCATATTAGTCTTATCATTTCACGGAGAGAATTGTGTGCAGAAATTATGCGCTATGGGCACAACTTATGCAAAAATTGTTCACGAAAAATGACCAAGAACAGTTGTTCATAATCTATGCACACTTGTTCATAACTTAAGTTCAGCACTATGAGCATGTTTTATGAACAACTGGGCATAGATTATGAACAACATTTTCATAGATTCTGAACAACTGAGAAAAGGCTATGAACAACTGTGAATAGGTTGTGAACAACTGGGCAAAGATTGTGAACAACATTTTCATAGATTCTGAACAACTTGGAAAAGACTATGAACAACTGTGCATAGGTTATGAACAACTGGGCATAGCTTTTGAACAACATTTTCATAGATTCTGAACAACTGGGAAAAGACTATGAACAACTGGACATATTATATGAACCACTGGACATAGTTTATGAACAACTATGCATAGGTTATGAACAACTATGCATACGTTATGAACAACTGGGCATAGGTTATGAACAACTGTGCATAGGTTATGAACAACATTTTCATAGATTGTGAACAAATATTTACATCTCCTGCTTATATTAAAGAAACAAAATTTCATTTTATTTTCAAATGTCAAAATGAATTTCAAAATTCCAAGCGTCGACTGTGCTAACCTTCCACGTCTGTTTCTCAATTGTTTTTCTTGCCACAGGCTTAAAAATTGCTGCCACCACCTTCGAGACTTTAATTAATTCTAAATCTGGAAGAAAATTCAAAAATAATAATTAAATTAGTTCTTTATTTCATAAGTTTAAATTGTTTTTACCTTTGTTTGTTGGAAGATGATTTATAATTTTTTAGCAGCTGGAAATTTAACAATATTTTTGCATACTGCTATAATGTTATCCTTCAGTGAATTCCAGTTGTTAAGAAATAAGTTGGACTTTTCCGGGTACAAATTATGGAAGTCAATATCGATCTAAATATAAAAATATAAAGTTTTTATTTATATATTATATAAATTTAAATTTTCTACCAAACGATATCCGTTACTATGCGCATATAATGGGCAGTCGGAAAGTATAAATTGTAGCGGATGGATATTAATGTCCTGGCGCCGAAGAGCAAAGCTGGAGTTCCAGTTCAATTCCACCGTCTCCCAAGGCGAATTTCTTGTTTTTAGCCAAATTTTATCTTCTGAATCGATTCCTGATACCGAAATAGCACTTTCTTCTCGACTTTCCAATTCGGATTTGTTATTTGTTCTAACGCGGAGATATTTTTTAAAAAAACCGAATTTTCTGAGTGTTAAATATATGATAATAACTCAATACTTACCTCTGGTTTTCTTAATTTACACAATCATATATTTCTAAATAATATTAAATGATATATAACACACTACTGTCGCTTCTAAACACAACCAGCACTCTTTACACAAAGAACACAAGTGAAACTAACTTGCAATTACTGCATACTCATTATCCATATGTGTACGCATTGTTCATAATCTATGCAAAAATGGGCACAACTTATGCCCATCTACAACAAGATACACACATATCAAAATGTTGGGCAAAATCTATGCACAAGTAGGCATAACTCATGAACAATAAGTGTTAATAGTCGTTCATGCACAATGTTCATATATTATGATCAATTGAGTTTCATTTTCAAATAATTAAGCTATGAACAATGTTCACAAACTGTGCCCATTTTTTGTGTATAACTTATGCACAATTTTAATAGATTGTGCAGAATTTATGGTTATTAGGCATAATTTATGCGCAAAGCTGCATATTCAAAAATGTACCTTAACATTTTATAGTTATGAACAGCTTGTGCATTAATAATGCACAACAGTTTTCTCCGTGTTGATTTGTCTTTTGTTAAGACAAAAAACAGTTACCAGATACAGATTATCGCTTCAATGTAATGACACTTTGAAATCAAGCCAACTCCAGAACGCCGAATACTCTTTCCCCAATCCAATACGCATGATCTAAGATTCTATCAAGCTTAATTGGTATCCAAATTGATTTTTGATAAATTTTACATATTCGAAGGTCACCTCTAGCATTAGAAAAAAACTATTTGTCGGAGTTTTATAGCTCATGAATAGTAAGAATGGATTTTTAACTTGGTTTTTTAACTTGTGTTTGTGTAATAACTTCCATTTAAAGGAGTGTACCTTTTCATATAATATTATTAAAATAATATTCTTCCAAGAAAAATGCCTCGGAGAACGTTAAAAACAGAACGGGAGGTAAACAATTTGACAAAGGAACAAAACACTATGAAATCCGAATTTTTTGGCATGAATTCATCTCTATTGACCTTAATTGGCAATACAAGATGGTCAAAATGTAGATATAATGAATAACAAGAACTTTTAACTAGAATTTTTGATCTTATAAATTCTCCTTCTCCTCAATCTTTTATCAATATTATCTAGCTGTTTATAATGCAGTCGACATGGCCTTAATTTACACGGCATCACAGTTTTTACTTTATAAGCAACTCTCTTTTCGATGTTTGAAGCAAAGCACAATAGACTGTAACTGTAATAGACTGATGTAACACCTGCAAACTTTGGTGAAAGTGTTAATTTTTATAAAAGAAAAATAAATAAAACAGAAGCATGTAAGAATTTTTTCATGTAATATCTTTATAGAGGCAGGTAAATGTATTTGAAAGGAAGGCGGCATATATATTTAAGTGATTTTATAAATCTCAATGTTCTTCATTTTCATTTTTCTACTATGTTTACATTTTTAATTATTAACAAACTGATATGATGCTGTAAGTTTTCTTTGTTTCGTTTGAAAATTATATATATAACATATACCATGTTAAGGCAAGGAAACCCGACCAAGCTAAACAAAGCCACCCGAACCGGTAGAATCAGCGCAGCATCCAACCACGTATCATTTTACGCACATGGGCGCACGTCAGCTTATTATCCGTATCATCCTCATCGTCATCATCATTTTCGTCAACAGCATCGTCGTAATGTATGTTTTTATTGTCGTTTCTTTGCCAATGTGCGGTTGAAATTTAATTAAAACATTTAATTTTTATTTTCTCATCAGCGTGGTGGAGGAATTAAAATGCATTTAATTATTTATCAACGTGCGGATTGTTTTAATTGTTTGTATTTTCTTTTGGCAGCACTGGTTATAAATTGTAAGCTGAAACAAAAAGATGAAGAAAAAAGATAACAAAAGAAATCAATGCTTTAACAAACTTATACGCGTAAATAGAATATAATATGTAATGTTGAAGTTTTTCTCATGGGAGTTAAAAAGTTGTTTTAACATAATCACCCATATATTTAATAATTTTTGTCTCTTTATTATTAGTTGAGTTGAGGCTGTTCTTTAATATTTTACAAAAGTATCAAGATTTCAGTTTTTGGGATAGTATTTTCCAGTATTTTTCAATTTAAATCACTTCGATTTCTGCTAATCTCATTTTTTAATGTAATATATTTTTGATTTTTATAAAACTTGAAGATAAACATTTAACAGAACAATTGTATTTTTTGTAAATTAAAACTGCATGACTGGAATTTTAATTCTTATTAAAAGGATAAATAATTAAAAAAAACTATTTTTAAAATATTGTTTTTTAAAAGTTTCTTGGAAATACTGTGAACTTAAATTTGTATGTACTCAAAACAAGACCAAGGGTTAAATTGGGGTACTTTTTACTTTGGTATTTTCGGTTCATACGCACAGTTATTTTTTTAATATTTTGTTTGAAGTATTTGACAGTTACCATCACGAAGTTTGGCATTTCTTTAATAACATGGAGAAAAGCAACAAGTGTTTTTGCGAGCGTTACTGTTATTTTCTAGTATTGATACATAAGAATATTCTGGTCGACTACTTAATAAGAGATATTTGAAAGTATGTTTTTAAAAAGATAAGAAGAATTATTTATATATTTGAAAAAATAATGGAACTTTAAAAAACTAAATAAAAATCAAAAACAAAAAACTAAAAACAAGTTGGCGAGAGCACACGGAGAACATGTGAAATTTTTGAAAGTGGCATTTTTGACAAATGTCAGTTGATCGCGCACAACTTAACAATATTTTTAAAATTAAAATTTTCAATATATTTTTATAAGATTTGCTTCACTCTATTCTTCTCTGGTTACTCTATTATTCTTCTGATGACCGTGGCATGCAGGTTAAGTGTGTGGCTTAGCATGCTCGGAGCCCGGGTTCGATCCCCAGCCGCGGCGAAAAGTTTTATTCAATAAAAAATTTTTCTGATCGGTCACCACCTCTCTGTAGACAATGGCAAATCTCAGAGAGTAAATAATGCCATGTAAAGCTTCTTGAGAACATGAACTTTAGCTGTTCGGAGTCGGCATAAAACATGTAGGTCCAGTTCTCGGTCAATTGTGTGCAAACATTTAATAACACACACAACACAATTGATCATAAGAAGTCCAGTTCTCGGTCAATTGTGTTGAAACATTTAATAACACACACAACACAATTGATCATAAGAAGCTCGGTCAAAGTCCTTTCAAGGGCTGAAATGGCCAATTTGTTTGTTTTTTTTTTATTTTTCTCTGACAAACATTTTCTTATATATAAAAATCTCGTGTCACTCCTGCGAAACGGCTGCACCGATTTTAATGAAGTTTTTGTTATATATTTGGTAGGTATGAGAATAGGTCGTAAAGTATTTTTCATCTTCTTACCCGCAAGGGGCGTGGCACTTTTTCAAAAACAAAAATTTTTGATTTTACTTTCGTCTATGAATTGTACATCAACTAAATTTGGTACAAACTTACTATTGAAACGTGCACTTCGATTGTCAAATTTAAGCGATCTTTGGAAAAGGAGGGCATGGCTCTGCCCATACAATTAAATTTTTTGATATCGAAAAGATTTGGAACTTAATGTCGTACAACAATGAAACTCAGTTTGACGTAACTGATTGGCCAGGTTTAATTATAAGACAGGCATGGGCATTGTATAACGGGGCGTGGCTCTGCCCATGTAATGAAAATGTTCGATACAGAATAGCTATGCAAGTAAAAGTCACAGAACATTTTAACTCAGAATGGAGTTACTTTTTTATGGTGTTCTGCTACTGGAAAACTTTAACTGGCATTGTACAAGGTGTGGGGCTCCGCCCATAAAAGACACATTTTCTTAAATTGAATCGCTTTGGATACAATAGTTACAGATCGAAGAAACTTGGTTTGGAGCAACTATTTGGTGATATCAACTACTCGAAATTACTCGCAAACTAAAACGGGTATTGGGCAAGGAGTGTGGCCTATAAAAGACATTTTTTTTATATATTGAATAGCTTTAGAAATAATGGTCAAAGAATATTGAAACTCAGAGTGGACTTACTGTTTGTTGCTGGTATTATATTGGCAAACTGAAACAGGCATTGGGCAAGGACGGCAGCAACGCGTCGGGTACTATCTAGGTAAACGGAATTCTACATCTACACTAACGATACTATCCAAACTGTTTCTTGTTTATTTAAACATCTCTGATTTGAATTTTTATTCATTTACATTTAATACTTTTATTTTTAGATTTCATATTTTAAATTTGTTTTTCCAAAATGTTTTCGTAAATTTATACTTTATTATTATTTCTTATATATACTAAAGGGTGATTTTCTAAGAGCCTTCGGATTTGATGTACAAAAAAAAAAACACATAAAATCTAGAGAAATGTATGAAATCTTTATTTGAGTCAATATAACGATCTATATAATTCAATGTTTAAAGATTATTTCAAGTAAATGTTGACCACGGCTACGCCTTAAATGGTTCATTTTGGCATTCTCACTGGGTCCAATTTTGGCATATTCTCTCCAACAAATCGGCCGGTATCTCTCGAATAAATTCTTCAATATTGGCTTCCAGGGCGTCAATCGTTGCGGGCTTGTCCCTATAGACATAAGCCTTAACATGGCCCCACAAAAAATAATCTAAAGACGTTAAATTGCATGATCTAGGCGGCCAATTGAACGTTCCCGAAAGTGAAATATACTGTTCACCGAACTCGCTTCTTAATTGGGCCATTGTTTCGCGTGCTGTGTGACGTGTGGCACCGTCTTGTTGAAATCACATGTCAGGCAAGCCCAGCTCTTCCATTTTGGGCAAAAAAAAATTTGTAATCATCGCTTGGTAGCGCTTGCCATTCACAGTAACATTCCTGCCTCCAATGATGCCACTGGCCCATTATACACACCAAACATAGAATTTTTCGGCATGTATTGGCAGTTCTTGTAATGCTTCTGGCTGCTCTTCACACCACATACTACAATTGTGCTTGTTCACGTATCCATTCAACCAGAAATGAGCTTCGTCTCTGAACACAAATTTACCGATAAAAAAGTCGATCTTTATCCAACTTTGCCAGCGCCCATTCACGAAAAGTTAACCGTTGTGGTAGGTCGTGTGGCTTCAATTCTTGCACCAGCTGTATTTTAAAAGGTTTAACACCCAAATCCTTCCGCAAAATTCCGGAGTAACAGAGGCCCAATTGCTGCGAACGGCACCGAATCGACAATTCACGGTCAGCAACAACACTGGCGGATACAGCTCCGATAGGTTCCTCTGTCCGCACTTTTCGTATACGTGATGGTTGTTTAATATGCAGTTATGTCAATTTGGTGCGAAATTTTGTCACAACATTTTGAATAGCCGCCTCAGAAGGTCGCTCAACTTAACATAAAATGCAAGAAGTGTACGATACACTTTTTTAACCGATCATCCATTTTGATAGTAAAATTCAATAACCTGCAAACGTTGTTCGTTTGTAAGTCGATTCATGATGAAATTATAGACCAAACTATGCTGCCGAAAACTGTGTTGCCAAAAGGAGAGTTGCTAAAAAAATCACCCTTTATATATATAGCAAATTAACTAAAAAAGTACAATTTATAACAATTGTGAAAATGCACATTTTTTATAGAAATAAAGTAATTTTTAAGACGCTCAAAATTATATAAATTATACAAAATTATAACCAGACCTTATCACCGAAAATCTACTTAAATACATTGACCTGGGAGTTTGATGAAATATTGAATAAAATTTATATGCCACCAAAAACCTTATATCATATTTCAGAATGGGTCATATCATAAGAGAAAACAGGGAATACCGCAAACGTGTTACATGCAATAACAATAGAGTTCAGCTACTAAAGCTTTTTCGCACATTCTTTGCATGAATCTATTTGAAGCCACAATCCAAATCTCATTGAAATATTTCAATGTTATGAATTCCAGTGGCTCCAAACAAATTAATGTGGGAAAAATTCACCCACCACAGAATGGATTGGGCTCAGGGACAACACAGGACGTAACTACTAACCATGCATTCATAGTTTTAATTACAGAATAGTTTAAATCTACTTTTGAGTTGACCTTTTGACAAGTTAACCTCAAACAGGCTTCAGTTGTTAACAAAGCTACTCATCCGGTTTAAAAGAGCCGTTTACATATAGTTCGTTCTACTAAAAGGTAAATAAATTAATCCCAAGACACACACGGGTAAAAACGTACCCATTTTCAACTTTAAACTGCTGTAGCTTTTCAACCCGTCTTTATAGCATATTGAAACTTTGGATATAGGAAGTAGACGTTACTATGTGGCATATGAACCTTAGTTTACTTACATTCGACACAACAATGTTTGAGGAGCTATAAGCCTCCAAAGTTGACACCTACAACTTAACACACCCGGAATACGTTTGTACCCGCGTGGTTTTTATGCTGAAATTAAGTGGTTTATTGTGAAATAAAAGTAAATATTTATATTCATACTAGGTCGTAGCAAACGCTTAGCAAGTACCTAAGCTGGCCACATAAATAGGTACGTTGAAGATACAAATTAGTTGGGTCGCTCGCTTTAAAAAATTTTTTCTTAAATCTGTAAAAAAATAGATATTATCTCTTTCGATTATCTTAAACGAAAAAATTAAATTTTTAAATTTATTCGAGTTTTCTTTCCATTTTTATGTTCCAAAGTCACGTCTGAGGTCATTAATATATATATAAAACAAACATTACTATATATAAAACTCTAAAACGGCAAACAAATTTGTTCAAGATTTTGTAAAAATATCTCAAACGGTATAAGATGAAGATGAACGATAAAGTCAAATTTGTGTCAGAAAAAGAGATTGCGAAAAAACGTGCCATTTAGCCATCGAAATTCTTTGTAAGTGAAAAGTTTATTTTGTTTTTAAAATAACAAAAAAAAAAAAAAAACTAAAATTCACTTTTTGAGATACAACCATATTAAAGTTTTTCAGAAAGTTGGCAACTCTAGCATAAAAATTCCAAAAATATTTCATTTTTTAAAATCGCTTTTCTATAGTTTTCTAATGATAGGAATGTTACGATTTACAAAAATAAGGTAACATAAGATGGAGATATGATTAATTAGAAATGACTAAATTCTTCAGATTGTTGCTTTTATAAAAAAAATTGGTATCTCCATAATATTTTACAAAACTATGCCGATAAAAAAACAAATAACTGAACCTACTAAGAGCATGTGATAAATTTTTGGAAAAAAATTTGCCATATATTTTTTTGGTGCAATGAATATGATAATTCAAAACGAAAATAATAATATTTAACAATTTCATAATTTCTCGTTTTCACATAAGTTGACAGACTAACACTTCTATAATTTTTTTCTTACTAAATCTAAAAAATAATTATTTAATTTATTTACTTTTCAACACCGAAAGCTTTAGAAAGATGCTAAAAAGAAATATTTAAGTGAACACTCAAATCCAAAGATGTTGTGTAAAAACAATTAAAGGCAATAAAAATCCAATTGGATTATTTCGGTTTTTTCACACAATAAAAAAAAACAGCGAACGTTCGTTTTTAATCACTTATTCAAAATGAGCGTTTGAATTAAAAATTCAGGAACTTTGTTCACGACCGGCACTTAATTATCTGAATGTTTCTTGCAGATTGATTTCCTTACTTTTCTTTCTTATTTCTTATTGTTTTCATTTCTCCACGATAACTCAAAACCGAAAACATGTAGAACAGCAACAACGCAAACCGAACCGATGACGCACGCACAACAAAAAAAATCACTGACGCTGCTAGTAATTTTTTTCTGAACGGACATACTATTTAAACCTTAATTTTTAATGAACAGTTGAAACGAACGTTCGTTGATTTTTGAAGTTGTGTGTAAAATTTCTTGAGAAAATACGCAACAGACAAATTTTCCGTGATAAAAAAATGCTATTATCTTTCGATCAGACATGCACAACGAAATCAACAGAATTTTTTGTTTCGTTGAGGCAGAAAAATAAATTATCAAAATTATTTCGTTTTTTAAATAACGATAAAAACTTATCAAATCAAATTTCGTTTCGTTGAAAAACGCTCGCTCCAATAAACCAAGGTCCTTCGGCGTCAAAGGCACGCACTTACTCTTAGCGTCTGGGCCGTCACGTTTTTATATTAAACTGTTTATACACATCTCCCTTTATATATCTCTGCCCAAATTTTTGACCTATTTTGCCATCACCACACACACTAAGGTCCTCAGATTCATCAAAGAGCTTAAATGTTTAAGGAAAATTCTCTGCCATGCAAGAATTTTAAAAGTTATACTAGCTGGTACCCGGCGCGTTGCTGCCGTCCTTGTCCAATGCCTGTTCCAGATTGTCAATAGACAAACTCCACTCTAAGTTTCAATATTCTTTGACCATTATTTCCAAAGCTATTTAATAAAAAAATTTTCTTTTATGGGTGGAGCCACCAGTTTTAGTTTGCGAGTATATTCGAATAGTAGGATATCACCAAATGGTTACTCCAAACCCAGTTTATTTGATCTGTGACCGTTATTTCCAAAGCGACTGAATTTAAAAAATGTGTCTTATATGGGTGGAGCCACACCCCCTGTACAATGCCTATTCTAGTCTTCCAGTAGCAGAACACCACCAAATAGTAACTTCATTCTAAGCTAAAATGTTATGTGAATTTTACTTCCATAGCTATTCTGTATCAAAAATTCGAGTTGTATGAGCGTAGCCACGCCCCGTTTTCCAATGCCCGTGTCTTTTTTATAATTGAAAGACCTGACCAATCAGTTATTTCAAGCTGTGCTTTACTGTTATACGACAGCAAGTTCCAAATCTATTCGATATTAAAAAGTTTAATTGTGTAGGCGGTGCCATGCCCCCCTTTTCAAAGATCGCTAAAATTTGACAGTCGAAGGGCGCGTGTCAACAGTAAGTTCGTACCGATTTTCATTTATGTGCGATTTTTGAACGAAAGTAAAACCGAAAATTTGTTTTCTGAAAAACTGCCACGCCCCTCATGGGTAGGAAGATAAAAAATACTTTATAACCTATTCTCATACCTACTTAATATAAAAAACAAATTTCATTAAAATCGGTCCAGCAGTTTCGGAGGAGTTCATACACTAACACCGTGACACGAGATTTTTATATATTAGATTATTGAATTTTGGTAATTTTATACTAAGCCGGATCGATTTTGTATGGAGAAAAAAAGAGTCATCCGGACACCGACTCAAAAGTTAGCGGGACTCTTAAAAACTATTTCTGCACCATTTTTTTTTGTATTTTGATCAGAGAAGTCCCCATGGAGCGGTTTTGGTTCTCCTGAACCCTTTTGTTGGCCAAAAAAATCAAGTTTTAAAGTAAATTTATACTTAATTTCAGTAAATTTATACTGAAGAATTCAATAACTGATATGAAAATATCTGAACTTTATTATCATTTCACTATTTAATATAATTTGCTTCCAAATACAAATAATATGGAAATATTAAAACGTTTTTTACTATTGCAATTTTTTTTAAATTTTAACAGGGGTATTATTGATAAAGAGAAAATGTCCTCGGACCACTGTGGCCTGTTAGTTAATAATAAAAGCAGGTAAGCGTTTCAATATTGACGAAAATTTCAAATTTATTGCTGTTCATAAAAGGCAAAAAATTTAGGAATATTTGTATTAAGTTGACAAATAATCTTTACAATATGATAAAAAAACTCAAAAAAGTGTTGCCTATTTAATGAACTTTTCGATTTATCGATCAACCCTGACATTATATCTTTTGTTAAATTGGAGCATCACTGTATTTGAAAAGTGGAGTTTGTTTTGGTAAATATTTTTTATTTTGAACAGGGTGTTAATGTTGCTTTATTTGACACTGCTTACAAAAAATCTGGCTAAGAAATTAGCGCTGAAATTAAATTTAAATCAAAGAAATTTTCTTCAATACATTTGCCTTTTAATATGACAAAAAATTTACATGCATATCGCTGAATTAAATATGCTGCCTTTTTTGAACATTAACATTCCCTCTTATTAAATATTTAGCAATGTCTTAATTCTTCTTCATTGAGTATTTTCATTAATCTTTTAATGGTGACTCAAAAAGGTTTCAGTGACCTATACGAATTTTTTTAAAATTTATTTTTTTTATTTCCTTTAATACAGCAACCGAAACGAACTGAATTAATTTCGGTGCTGATTATTTTGATGACAAATTTTGACATAATTTACATACTCAGGCATACAGATAAATATGCATGTGAAGATGAAATTGACTTGATATGTTATCGTACATAAAAAGCTTTTAGCGTCAAATTAATTTATTGCAGTTATTCTCTCATGTGAAGGCTACATTACAAAACAGGCAGCAAACTCGGTGAAATCGGTCGTCAGTGTTGAATTTTCGTTTTCAAATATAGCGCTTCCATACAATCACATAAAATAGTTAGCGCCAATTTGATGTTTACCGTTATGAGTGTAGAAACTGCACGGTATATTGTAGATTCTATCTAAAGCATGTATCCGCTGTTTTGGAGATTTAATGTTTCGAAAAAATTGGGCCTTATCATACATAACTGTCATTAAAAGCCGCTTTAAATTGTCCTACTGTGTGTTGAGATAGAAAGTAACTATAACCGAAGTTCATCACACAGTCATTTTAAATTTTTGTTAAAGAAACTCATATTCAGGGGCGTACCGAGCCCATCTTGGTTGGGAGGTCATTATGGTATGTTGGCCGACTGAATACCCTTAAGCCACGACTTTTTAAATACAACATAGTTAAATTAACCAAAATTACTCATTCTTTCGATTAATTTTGTATAGTAGTATATGTGAACATTGTACTTTGTCGTGCTTTTTTTTAGTATTAGTAAGAACTCAACCTACTTCTCCCAACTTTCTGAGAGAGAAATTAACTTTTTAAGAAAAAACTCACTCTGTGATAAAAATGGAATTTGGCTAGGATAGAGCTGTTAAGTTGGTTGAATTTCAGTTTTTTTCAATAGGAAAATTTTTTTAAGCTGGTATGACACTTTTTGCATTTTTAAGATATAAAAATACAAATAGAGCAACACACAAAACGAAGCTATATAATTTTCAGTTGGTGTGAGGAGTACGCTACAAGTCCAAAAAAATGCAGAACAGTCATTTTCAATGGCCGAAAAATGTAAAAAAGATTTGCTTTTTCAGCCGCTAGCAGCTTAAAATCTGACAGAGGCACATTAAATTGTGACATTTCACAATATACTTTTTTTATTGTTTATTTATAATGAATATACAAAACCAAATACACACAAATTAACACAAGAACTGTAAAAAAGTTTGGCTTTTAATATATTAATAATTTTTTTCCATTTTTATGTAAAGAATTCATAATTTTTTGACAAAATTCAAAATATCAAGTAAATGCCAAATTAAACGGCCTGCTTTAATTATATTTTTTTTTAAGTATATTCTTCCCATTTACCCGCTGCTTTTTTTTAAGATCTTAAAAATATGCGAAAAAAAAAAACAAGTATCACACCAGCTTTATTCACATTTGTAAAAATTCTACTCTCCATGTCTACTCTTGGTCGAATTTTAACGTTTTTTCAATTTTTCTAACTATTTCTAAAAGTCGCGTAAATAAATGGCTTTTCAGCTGAAAAGCTGCATAATATTCAGCTTTTCGCCATAGAAGAACTGTCAAATAAAGAGCTGCTTTTCGTTGGCTTTTCAGCCAAAACGCCTTCGTGTGAACATATTATTATATTGCCATAAACTTCACTATATATACATTAAGGGTATTCATGCAAATGGGCAATGCCCTTATTAATGATATAAACCGTATAAGTTTATTAGCCTTATAAATGAAATGTATGGAGAACCGTTTATACAAACCAGATATATCACAAACCAGCAATCAGCTGTTTATATGTATGCTGAAAGTTGACTGTTAACAAGTTAACAGCTGACATATCTCTCCAAATGCACAATCGACTGATAAAAATAACTAATTGCCCAAAATACAAGCTTGCCGCTTTGCATGAATACCCTTATTATGTATTATGAAACACTGCTCAATGTAATAATGAATATAATAATATTTTGGTTCAGACTTTAAGAAACAATTTGTTTCATTTAATTAAAAAATAAACTTCGGATGCTTTAACAACATTAACTATTAAATATGTAGCGTAAATTTCGTAGCAGTAGTAGTTTTCAATCTTAGGTAACATAAATAATTTTTCCTGAATTTTACCTTAATGTAAATTTGTAGTCCAAAAATAGTCTTAAACTTAAACTTTTTTGGATTAAAAACAAATTAAACTTAAGTATGGAATAAAAAATAGTACTTTTTGGATTAAAAATTCCTTTAAACCAAAGTTTGGATTAAAAACTAGTCCAAAATTTTTAACCGTGCAGATAGTTTTAAGTGCAGTAGGGATAGAATACCAATTTCAAAATTTTTCAGTCAAACACTGTATATAACCGAAGAATGCCATAAAAAAGCTCAAATTGAAAAGTATAAAAACCAACAGATGAAAGAAACTCGGTCAGATGTTACGGTTTTGGTACACCAGGTGTTTATCCATATAATTGTCCAAACTGCTATAAATTGACTTCTGTCGATGACCAAAAGCAGTTAAACTTAAAGTTATTGCAAACCTTAATGTTCAGGAATAATATTCCAACGGTTGCTTTAAATATTAACGGCCTTATAGGCGAAGCATAAAAATATCAAAATATTTAAAAGAAAAAGGCATAAAGTTCAAAGAGTTATTTGCAGAATTAGTTCTGGCAGATGATATACCAAATACCAAAAAGTTTACTCAACAGAAGCGGAAATTTTCATTGGAAACAGATTAAAAATTAAAAAAGATTCAATTGATTTGCCTTCCCGCAGCAGAGAATAACCGCACGTTGCTTGGTATTGATTTTATGGAACATGCAGGTATGGTGCTCGATTTGGCCCAACGTTTTTGGTTTTATAAAGATGAACCCAAAAATATTTTTTAATTCAAAATTATAACATCCGAACCAATTATAAGTCCTGAAGATACAACATATCATTTTTCAAAAGTTGAATCGACAAAATATAATGAACCTAGCAGTTTAAATTTGAATGCATTTGAAATGCTACTACTTCCAGATAAGGTCAAAAATCTTAAAAGTAAGGACACTGATAATGTTTATAAATTATTATTTAGTAAAAGGCACACAAAAAGAGATATAACGAAACCTTTTCCGTTTGAAAACAATAACATAATCACAGGCGCAAAAGAATCAATTTCATGCCCTCAACATAAATTAGGACTAGCAAAAAGGCAAACGTATAGAACTCAAGAAACTGATATGTCAGACAATAAAATAAATGGAGAAAATAAGTTATTAAGTAATCCTTCAATTGAAATGGATTCGAAAAAAATCAACACAGCCAGGATTGACAGTATTTTTCATCCAAATCCCAGTACAAGCGAAAACTATTTTGGGAAAATAAAAGATCTACCTCCAGTACTGAACGAAATGAAAAGTTCATGTGAAATTTGTCAAAAAAGAAATATATTTAAACCATTTGGACACTCAAACGAATACAACTTCAATGAATCGCAGGTTAACTATTTAAAAGTATCAATGAAGAAAAATGTTAAATGGAAATGGCAATTAGAAGAAGAAACGATACTTCAAAGCATTTAGGGGCTGTTCAAATGCAGAGGGAAAAATACATATATCACTGAATTTTTAAAACAGTTTGCAGAAAATTATCAAAAGATGTAATTAATTTATCACAGCAACTCGTTATCTCGGACTTTTAAATTTGCTGCTACATCATCGGAACGATTTTCTGTAGCAGAGGGGGAGTTTGTAACGAATGTTTTATTCTTATAATCTTTGTAATTTATTAATGTTATTAATATGTATATGAATATTTTGCTTAAAATACTCTTTTAAAATATAATTTGTATTCATTGATGTATATTTAAGATATTTCAAAACATATATTTAAAATAAAATTTTCATGCCGATACTATTTTCAAAAGGAGAAGACGTATTTTTTAATTTTATAAAAAAAAACATGACAGCAACTGTCGTCCCTCGTTACATCCCCAAAATATATGAAATAAATATAAATTAATAGTCACTACAGCAATTCAGTTATGCACTTTGAGAATCAATATGCGCCTTTTACAAATGAATATTTTGTAATTTGAAATAATGAAATTTACAAAATGCAAAAAAAAATTTATTAAAATTTGTATACAAAAGAAATAAGAACAAAATTAAAAAGTCATATATATATATATATATAGTGAAAAACAAATCCATTTTAACCACTTTTACTGTACAATAAGTTTTATATGCGTCTTTTACAGAATGAACCCTACGGACAAAAGAACCGGTTCAGAACCAATCACGAGATAGGTTCCAAAGTGATGGTAACCGGTCCCAATTCTGCTACCAACATATGAAACCAACCGGTCCCTTTTACATGGCGTTGTCATTGACAGGGGTTAATTGACAACGGCTAGATCCAACGGCTAGAATTGGTTCTAGCACCAATTCTAGAACCGGTTCAAAAATATATCAGCAGGTGACAATTGACACCTCATAGATACCTTAAGACCTAATCAGTAGCCGGTCTATTTATAGAACACGGTACACTTATGCGCACGTTGCTAATTAAATTGTATCATTGTTTTGGAAATTTATGTTTAGCCGAGCTTGCTAGTGTTCACGGTTAGTACTCTACTGACCTGGGTCCAATCCCAGACAAAACCACAAAATTTTTTTTTTTTATTTAAAATATTTTTTTTTTTAATAAAAAATTAACTTTTCAATTTTTTTCAAGGTGTTCAGCAAATTTATTTTGAAGGTTATTTTTGATTACGCAGTTAATGAAACGGAATAAGAATTTAAATTATAAAATTAAAATTGTTGATATACATGTAGTATACTTACATAGCCATGGTTCGAACCCACGTCCACCGCGTGACAGTCTAGCGCACTTCCACTGAGCTATTGATAATGATAAGACAAATATAGCAAAACGCAATTAAAAACTATCGGTTTCGTTCTGAGTTATATCGAACCTGTCCTGTGATAGATTAAATAAGAACTGTCACTTTAGGGCAATTGACCCTGCTTTCGCCATAGGGAATAATTTGTAAAAGACGCAGCTACACGGAAAAAATTAAAAAAAAATTAAAAAAAAAAAAAAACAAAATTTAAAAAATTCATTTTAAAACAAAAGAAAAACAAACACAATAAAAAAATGTATTCATTACCTTCTAAAAAAAGGAAATGAAATCACTTAAAAACAAAAATGAAATAACCCCAAAAAAAAAATAAAATAATCCCCAAATTCTTCGAATGATATAATTCCCTAAAATAAACCAAAATGATATAAGCCAAAATGATAAATGATATAAATGATTTGGAATTTATTTCATTGGGCGCAAAAATAAAATAAATAAATTTTTTTTTTTTTGGTTATTTCAATTGGGGGCTATTTCGTGAAGCCGTTTTTTCATTGCGTTCAAAGTGTTTTTTATCGTGTTTTGTTTTTTGAGGATATATGGTTGCTGAAGAATTAATAGGTAGTCAGCGAGCATATTAATAGCAAAACAGCTGTTGTGAAATTGTTTGATGATTGCTACTTTTTATCATATTGTGAATAATCAGCACTTGTTTTGGTATGTTGCTAGCTGTTTATCAAGGCTTGCCATGCGAGACTGATTGGTCCATTAACCATGGTTTCTGAATTTACAAATATAGTCTTTGGCAATTGACCTACTACTATGCACGTCAGCTGAAGTTTGTACGTGTTCATAATTTATCTGGAGTTATGAAATCTGTCTCTCTTCTGACAATATTGAGCACGTTCCCATCCTTTTTTTAAGTTTTTCCTGTTTTCAAGTTGAATAAAAAACTGTAGCATATTTTAAGGAAGTAAGTTATTTGCTCATAATTTTCAAGTGCTCGCGAACTTATTATTGCACTAACTGTTATTTTCAGAATAATTAGCAAAGTAAAGTTTGCACTTTTTATGTTAAAAAATTCTATTGATTTATTCTACAGTAAATACTCTTCAGAATTTTGAATTGAATTTTGAAATTTCAAAGTAAACTCGCTGATGACTAAATGGGATTCAATTGTTCCATGTACTTAGCGCAAATGCAATCAATAGGGCACAATTAAGGTCAGTTGCTAAAATATTGGTGAATACAGAGACATACATGTTTAAAGTAATGTTAGCAGTTCATTTGGTGTTTTGCTGTAGCCGCAAGTTAGTCCAAAACAGCGAAATCAACAATGAGGAACAAGACAGCAACAAAAACAACAACAACAACAACAACAACAACAATAACAACAAATTAATATGTAAATTTGAACAAAATACGCGCAAAAGGAAACGGTCTTGCCTGAGCATGTATGTGTATGTAAGTGAGTGTGTTTGAAAGTGTGTACAACAATTTATGTTCCCTTTTTTTGCTGCGGCTGTGAGTGTGTTTGTTTCATATGTATGTGCGTGCACATCCGTTTGCGTGCTTTGGGCAGCATTAATGCTTCGGCATGCGTCTACATATGAACGTGTCCTCCGTTTTGTACTGCATGTTTCTTCCCCATCCATCCTCAAACACGTCCTCCAACTGTGTGCTCGTCACCGTGTCCATTGCTGTCCTTGATGCGAACTTGTCAGTTTAGAAAATAAACAATGTAGACAAGAACAGAATAGAGTACGAGTGCAACAGTAACAAATGGCATACCAAGCATCCGGCATACAGTGGGCTGAAAATTATCGAAATTTTAGATCTATTCAGAGAAATTGTGTATCATGCAAGAAAAGTATTACATGAGACAGGCTTTAAAAAGGGTATAGAAATGGCTTCATGGGATTTTTTTTCTATGAAATATGCTAGGTTACATAACATTGAAACAGCGAAGTTTTTTTATTAATTTATTTTTAATTTTTCTTATCCATTCATGTTGCTGCTAGGTGTACAAATCTGATGCTCGTCTGTGGATGGTTGTGATGAAGCATTAATAAATCAACTTATATATTTCTGTTTTTTTAATTAAGATATCTAAAGTATATTTTTACTTCACTCATAAAGTTTACTTTTACTGGCTTTTACTCTTGCCAGTTAAAACTTCAAACTTACTTATTGATAACTCTTCTTGAGCAAAGAATAAATTTGTTTAAATTATGCTGTTGTTTTTTTTTTTGAGAATTTTTTATATATTTTTATATAGCTTACTACATTTTTAAACATATGTAAAATTTTTCTATATTGAAAAGTAGAAGTTCCTTTTTATAAAAGAAATTGGGCATTTCAGTCCTTGTTAGAACTTTGACCGAGATTAGTACGATATATTTAGATGAAGTATCTTAAAAAATATTAAAACGTTGTTGCATAAAAACATGTAGCCATATAACCATATCCTTCAGATAGCTTCGCAATGGTGTAGTTTGAATACGACGATCTTCCTCTGATCGATTGCGAACTACTTTAGAATGTATAAAACATCTTAACTTATACCGCGTTTTACTCGTTACTCGGTTAGCACGTTTTCGATCTTATGCTGTTTTTGGTTTAAAAATAAAAAACAAAATTTTCAACTATAAAGATAAACGAAATATTTGATTCTTACTAATAATCATTTTTCTGTATTTTTCTATGAAATGTGTAGATGAGAGGTCGCTAAGTTTCACAGCTCTAGCTTTTTTGGTCATAACTTATCTCCAAATAAACATTTATAGTGTTATAGCACCGTTCGAAAGAGAATGTCAATAGCTACAACTTTGCTAAAGAAACTGATTGGATTACTTTCAAAATAAGAAACTGAAATTGGGAAAGAATCACAGAAAAAAAAAAAAACTTAAAACTCCAAGTAAAAATGTCTGATGGTCAAGGTTTATTTTTTAAAATTTATTTTAACATTATATTTTATTGTTTAAATAATGGATTTTCCATTAATTGATCGCTCATCGCATTGAGCAACATCTCAAAATCATTCAATCCGCTGAAAATAAAAAACAAATAATATAAAAATCAACTAAAATACTGTGAAAGTACTTTAAAATGGATCCAGTGTCAATTTTAAAGCTCAAAAATCATACCGAATTGTTTCGGAAAACGAACAAAAGGTGTTCAACTTGAGACCTAAAATGTTCAACTTATGATTTCCACGCCATATTGAAATCAATGAAGAATAAATTTAACGTTGCAGTCGATTAGAACCATGTTTTTTCACCCATACAACTCACTTTCACAACTTTTCACCCATACAAATAAAATTTGTGATATCTGGACCTAAATGTCCCATAACAATGAAACTTGGTATGGAGGTTCTAATAGAACAGGTCATTCTACTCGAAAACTGACACAGGCATTAGAAAACGGGGCGGGCATACGCCCATACAAGCCACATTTTCATTACAGAAAATAGAAAAAAAACTCAAATGCAATCCAGGTTGGAACTATATAATTATTATTATTACTAGTTCTTTCCCGTCAAAAATGACGGGACCAGTTTTAATAAAGAAAACAACATGCAATATTGATTTTCTTTAAGCTGAATTAGAAATTAACGATGGTTACATATTCGTTTTCAAAATTGTGCAAATAAAGTTTGGTAGATTGACAAATGTCATACATTAGGGGTATTCACACTGCCTTGGGTTGCTGGGTAGATTGGTAAATGCCAAGGCATATTTATCCAGGTAGTATAAAACGCAACTGCGCTGCCGACTTTTGGGAGTCTAATGTCAAAATCAAATAATGCCCACTCTTATTAACGAGTTGGGGGATTTTTTTGTTTTTCAGAGAAAAACTTTACGCTAGCCTTTTCTAATTTTCGTATGTGTAAGTTTACAGTTTATTAATTTTTTAATTATTGAATTTTGTGCTTGATGTTTTAATTGTATTTTGCAGATTTTGTGAAGAACAATTTTAAACTTTTGATATTAGGTGTAAGTTAATTTTAATTAAAAAATCCCCTTTTGTTTTGTTTTTGGTGCAGAAGCAACATTGCTCATTGTCATTTCTGATTTTGACATTATACTCCCATTCAGTTTTTTCTTATTATAGTACCTGGATTAATATGCCTTGGTAAATGCCATACATTTTGATTTTGTAAAAGTGCCATTCTACACAAGTACTCATCTACCAATCTACTCTAGCTGACACCCTGACTTGTTTGGGTAGATTGATTGAGTACTATTTTCGTGGGTTACCACCTTTTCCAAAAAACTATAAGTGAATAAAATAGACAAATGTATTAAAATGAGTTATTTTAAAATTTTTGAGATAAAACTTAAAAATTAAAAATTACTCCTCTTTAAAATAACTTTTTTACGCACGTACAATAGCCTTAATTTTGCGCTCATAAAATGACATGACTAATATGGTGGCAGATCTTTTCTAGCTGTCATTCAACTCTCATCAGCTGTTACAAAGTACTCAATTGCAGTTAAGGGTGCTCGCAGTAATCAAAAGTACTCAATCTACCCGTACCGAACTACCCAAGTCAGTGTGAATACCCCTATTATATATCCTGCAACCCCTTTCTCTATACCACATTCGCGTCATTAGCGCAACCAAAGGGGGGTTTCAGGGTTTAAGCCCCCCCAAATTATTATAGTACCAAGCAAAATAGAATTAAATCAAAGTGGTTCATATGAACAGCAAAACACACATCTTGTCAAATGAGTAAAAACCCCAAATGTATATTTCAAATCGATTCTGTTTGATGTACAATCTACTAAATTTTCATGTTTGTTTCCTTCAGACTGATTCTGACTTCTTGAGGGGTTCTTGACAATATTTAGATTTGAGTTGTCTCTTTAACTTTTAGATTGGAACCTACTAAAAGAGTTGAAATATTTGGATGAAAATTAATTTATTAAAGTAATACAAAATAAGGAAGACTGAATTTGAAGAAGAGCGATTGAGTCCCTCGCCACTGATGTGAGCAGAGAAATTTCCTCTAAAATTGTTATTTTTCGTTTTTTTTTTTTATAATTATTGTTTAAACATAAACTTAAACAAACTCTGCAGGAATTAAGTTTATAGTGAAGTCATGTGATTCAATAAAAAAATTATTCCGATTGATTTCTGCAACTGAGCAAAAATTTAAAATGCATAATTTTCCATCGCATTTTCCCGAATCTGTTTCATAAATATTTCTTTAAATTGTCAAATATTATTCGATTTTCAGAAATATGGGCTTATTAGAAAAAAAGATGTTGGTTTGATTTTGCTTCTGTTCATCCGTTTATCAGAGATATAATAAAGTAATACCAATGAGCATGAATTAGGAAATGCTGACTTAAATCGACATAATATCTTTTTTTAACGAAAGCCTTTACGACAGTCTTCCAAGAAGACATCATTCATTAAAATCGAATAATATTTGTGCAATTTTGAAGGATTTTCATGAAACTGATTTTGAAAATCCAATGGAAGATTATGATTAAAAAAAATATTTTTCACATATAACATACAGAAAGAGTTAGTATGTTAGTGTTAAATATGACGATACCAAAAGTCGATTTTAAAAGAAATTTCATTGGTTATTTTGATGGCGAGAGACTAAAACGATTTTTTCATATTTCGGCTCTTAGTTTTTCATCCCAAGGAGTCAGCAATTTTGTGTTTTATATTTACGGAAATGAGCTCCATTAGTACTCATCAAAGGACGAAGTTCAAGGCTAACGCCAATTGGTTTTTTTAACAACGAAGTGAAGTGTTCAGTCGTTGTGGGAAGAAAAAAATTGGATTTTCGCCGAGAAAAATTAAAAATATTAAGGTGCTTCATGTCACTTCGTAGGTGCTTCGTAAGCTCGTATTTCGTAAGAACTTACAAAACGTCAAAATTATTTCTATGCACATTGAGATACGAATATTTTTCAACTTTACGCAACAAATTTGATGCTTATGTTGTAAAAAAGTTTTCGTAAAATTGATTTATTTGTCAAAAAAATAAATGTTTACATTTAAAATTTTTCGTTTTTTGGAAATTTAAAGAATTCTTGTGTTTTTTTTTTAAATTTATTGAATATAATCAGCATCCTTTCATCACCTCAAGTTTTGAAGCATCCTTTAAAGGACTTCCAGAAGAAGTCGATATGTCTGCGTTGCCCTGAAGTCAGCTCATCGTATCTATTGTCGGTGTAAAGGGAGAGACCTAGCGGCAGCAACATATGTTGACTCTTTCTGCCGTTGATTGTCATCGGGTGCTCTTCAAGTATGCGTTGGCTTTAGCAATAGCTGCATAGGTGGCCTCGATGAAATTACCGAACGTATCGGCGGAACCGACGTATAACAAGCCTCAATACCAGACAATGTCAACAGCTTCTTAGGTACTGGAGATGACACAATGCCGGTACCACGAGGTGCGGATATAAGATACATTTATCAATATAATGGCACACGAATAACGGTGGAAACTTCCTTGCACTTAATAACCAAGCCATATGATCATTGTTAACGCTGATGGTAACCAAAGCTTTAAAAAAAGTACGTTGACCAGTAAGTGTCTTTCTTTACAGGCATAATCTTTGAAACCTTATTCTACTGGGCAGAGCCCAAAAAGAGCAGAGAGTAAAACAGGATTTCTTCAAGAGATGTTATCATGCCTGGTGTACTAAATGGCCTAATTTACACACTGGAACCCATTATTTAACCATTTCTTGCCACCACTTCCAATACTGCGGCCACGTCGGCGACGACAAACACCACGTCCTCTACCATGGCCAAATCCTCGATAGAATCCACTACGGGCTGCAGTTATACAGATGACTGAAAAACAGGATGGTGTTAAAAAAACGAATACATTCAAAGCATCAGCGTGTTCCTCTTTGAAGTGGTGCTAAGTAAATTCACCAAAATTGGGCATCTAAATCGTGCTTTAAAAGAAACTATTCAACAAAGAAAACACCACCAATGTTAAGAAAAAACACACTGATGCTTTGCATATACTCGTTTTGAAATTCATCTTCTGGCATTCTTCTTTTTTCGAGAAGCGTTACTACCAAGCAAAGAGGCTTGTTTTCATTTTTCACCTTGTTCTAACCGAGACACATATCTCTATGCTCTCGCAATTTACTTCAGACTAAATTTCGGTTCATCCAAATTTTCCGCTTACTAGCTTTTGTGAGAGTGTATGAAGGAGTCAAAACAAATCTCAGTTCCATGCTGACTTTCTCAACTGTTTTCACTGTAGAGGCCATCGCAATGTTAGATTCCTCACCTTTTTTAATTCGTGTCTTCGACAATTCCACCCCGTTATAGGAACGAAGAGCTGCATCAGGTTAAGCTGCTGTCCCAAAGCAGCAGCAGCTCTTATGTTACCATTGTTTTCAAGATGAAGTTGCCAGAACTCCCGAAGTGCTTGCTTGCAAGGTTAAATTCTTCAGTAAAGATTAACTTATCATTTACAGAAAGCTCATCATCCAAAACTGGTAGAATTTTCCTCCAAAACCCAGGTCAAATGACAAAATAAGTTTTGTGACTACAAATCTGAAATTTTATTTGGATGTCATTTGCTTCGCCGATGGCTATATACCTACTCTGACCCATACAACTGCTGGTTAAGCACCACTTGGCACTACACAAATTGCACACTAAACATAAGTCCGGAAGTGTACGAATCTTTATAGAAATGTATAAATCAAATAACAGAATTTCAAGTTTGTAACTATTATTACCATAAATAATAACCACTCTAAAATATAGATAAGAGAAGAAATATAAGAAATATATATAAGATAAAAGACGGGACATTTAATTTCGTTTTCAAAATTATATTTTTTTTTGACGCACAAATGTTCCTTATATTTAATTTGGAAATAAGAACTGAAATTAGCACTTTGTGCTTCATCGCTTCTTGAGCGCTCAAGCATGCGGAATGGAATCAATTGAAGTTTAAAAAAATAGATACGAAAGTTCTAAAAGTTCGTTCATGTCAACTTCAAATACGAAGAATACGATTTACGATATACGAAAACTTACGAAGTGACATGAATCACCTTATTGTAGCTCAAGCCTTAAAACTTTCGTATAACTGACTAAAACTTTCGTTTAACACTCTTAGAACAAGAAAAAAAATCCATAAACGGCTGTAAAACTGGCGATTTCAAAACATTTTGGCCGATTCTAAAGATCCCAAACAACGCAGAAGCAAGTTCATTTTAAAATGACCGCTACCACTGCTGTACAGCTTCTGTACGACCAAAATGTCCTGACAGTGCCTGTTGTACATCCGTTATACAACTTTTTTTTTTTTTTGTTGCTCGGCCGTTGTACGATTTGAACTAAAAAATTTTAACTTTTACTCGGCGAGAGATCAAATTTTGAGAAAGAAACTCGATTCTAATATATACATTTTTTATATATTATTGTCTTGCAAGGAAGGCTTTGGAAACAATTAAAATGTGCATTATTTCGATAAGTATTCGTATCCAAATAATAAAAGCATTTTTGGACAAAAAGATTCCGATATTCAATCTTAATTGCAAGACTTGCATATTTTTGTGGAAAAAATAAACAATTATAGCAATTTTTGAAATATTTTTTTATATTAATACAATTACTATAACATAATTCCGTAAAATGTGAGTGCGGAACGCTTGATTTTTTGAAAAATTTCATAGCATATTTTCAGGCATTTTTTGTTTGTAATTTATTGAAACTTCAAAAAATTTTTATAATTTTTTCATTTTGAAATTTTCTGTTTTACAAGAAATTCCGTTTTTACTTCAAGATATTTTATAAATATTTGGAACTCAAAATTGTTTTTTGCACAATTTAAGATCGAATATGTGACCATCGCTGATTTCTGTGACCAACGCTGATTTCTAATTCAGCTTAAAGAAAATCAATACTTCATGTTTTTTCTGTATTGAAACCGAGCCCGTCATTTTTGACGGGAAAGAACTAGTACTATTTATAAAAAACTTAACTTAAATTTTAAATATGACTGTTTTTTTGTGGGTTGGGTCGGTTTGAAAATTAATTTTGTTTTTTCCTTATGACATTGTACAATATGTCCAGAATATTCTCCCTAAACCTTGAGTCCAAACTTATTTTTGCAAATTAGCTGTCATGTTTTCCCTGTCATATTTGGAACCCTTCTTCAAGATACATTATCTAGTGGTTCAAATATTTAATTCTTATATTAACAAAAATTAGTCATCATATTCTTTGGTTGAGCCTTCGAAACCCACCTAGTCCATTAAGGTACTATTACAGTGTGTAAAAAATAAAAAATTATTTATTTTTTTTTAGAATCTGGCTCCTTAAGGTGATAAGAATACGTATACCTAATTTTAGAAAAAAATATCAAATGAAAAAAAAGATATAATATACATTACATTCGTATGTCACGCATTTATTCATATATTATCGTTCATAGAAGAAAATCTAATCGCGTTTTTCTCGAAACAAGTTTTTTCGAATTGGTTTCTAAGATATCTCGAGTTTTGCTTAATCGATTTCGATGAATCTTGATTCATTGTGATCTTCATAGACTCTGTTAAGCACTCTACCTATAAAAAGCCGAAAAACTATTATACATTGTTTTTTACGGCTAAGAATCTCTGCCAAAAAGAGGGGTTTTTTGTAAATTTGTTTTTCAAAGCATGCCATTTTTTTTGTTTTGTTTTTTTTTTTTATTTGCGTAGGTAAAGTGCATTCTATTAACTGAAGAATGCACTTTGATTTTTTACTTTCCGACGCCTTGAAAATGCTGTAGACGAGAAACCAACTTACAACCTTTTTTTAAACACGCCAACTTCAACGACCTCTAGAAAAGAAACAACAAATACAAAAACAAAAAAAAACATTTTTTTTATAAATTCTACTTTAACTGTACATAATTTTAATAAATTTGACTTAAATAATTTATTAATACTATGTAAAAAACATTAATAAAAAAGGTGTTGTTTTTAATAGCTTCACACTGTAATAGTACCTTAACTTAACCCATTAACACCCAAGAGTTGAAACTCATTGCTGTGATTTGAAACCCTTTGTAAAATTGATTTTATATATAAGTCCAAAATTTGATAAAACCCTCCCCCCCAAAAAAAATTCTGGTTGCGCCCCTGATTCGCGTCATATGTTCGCCGGCAACCCTTCATCGCACGTTCGATGTTCTACACAACATGGTATGAAAATATTTCCTTCTTTTGCTTTATGCGCGTCCTATGTAAGTCTTATAAAATATTTAATCTTTATATTTATTTTGTTTTTAATGAGAGATATAGATATTTGCTCTTATATGTTTAAGATGAATTGATTTTTGTATAATACTTTGGTATCTATGGAAAGAGAGGTTTAAGTCCCAAAGACAACCCCCTTTTGCTTATTTGCTTAAACAGTAAAATATATATTATGCAGTTGATTAGGAAGCAATACAAAAAGTAATTCGCCGAGGATCCTCGTAAACATTATCTCATCCATTTCGATCTCGGCACAGGTTCTGGCACTCATATAAAAGTAAATCTTCACAATAACCGTTCAAAATGTTTCGTTAGAAAATTAAAGATATAAGTTACATTTTAGGTCACCAACTAATCGGTTTTTCTGTTTTTTTTTTGTTTGTGAAAACTAATGTGAAACCTGGTCATTTTAACATATTCACAATTCTTAGTCGCTCACCGGCGTATCTACCTAGCGCCATTCGGTTATTTGCCATTTGCTGACCTCTATAGTAGCCTTGGTATTCAGTAGCTCTGTGGGGAAACAATATGAGTTTGTGTGTCAAGCAAATTCGCCCCGATTAAATATGCAGCCCCAAACATACAAACACAGGCACACATTCTATCATAAGACAATAAAAATAAACAAATTTTGAGCGACCAACAAAAACTAGTACAAGCAAAAAACAAAAAAAAATACATAGCAAAATAATAACAAACAAATCAAAACTGCAAAAAAATAATGAGCATGGCGAAAGGATACAGGCATGCCGTCGTACAGTGATTCTGAAACTTTTAAGTTACAAAGGACCAAATTTAATGGATCCTCAACTCGAAACTTTGAAAAAATGTGAAGTAGAACTCCTTTAAGTTTCAGATTTTTAAGATATTTACAGGCAGCGTTGCCAGATTTCGGTAAGGACCATTCCCATTTTGTCCATGCATTTCAAGAAGTTTTTCCCGTTTTTACTTTTTCATTTTCCCATTTTTTTCCTCTCATTTGAAGGTATATAAAAGGCAATTATATTAAAACTTTTTATTTTCTGAATGTTTTATTTATTTATTTCATATTACTTAAGTGCAACTAAAAATATTCCTTGCCTATTTCTTCCTATAGTGATTTTTCATAAATATATTAGCATATGGAATATGTTTTTTTACTTGTGCGTTTTCCTTATTTTGCCATAGAAACTAAATAAACAAAAATTGTATTTCAGCAAACATTTGACGAAAATCCTAAAAAATACATGCAAATTTTCTGGCTCCTTCACATAATTCTGAAATGTTATTAAAACTTGGAACTTGGAAGTTTATTTATTGAAAAAAATTATTTTTCATCTGTAAACGCGCGTCCAACCAAATTTTTCCCGTTTTTACTACTTTTTTTTCCCCGTTAAGGTCAGAAATTCCCGAAAAACCAGTAAATACCAGCGTTTGTAAAAAAACACGATTTTTATATAACTAGAGTGCACACACAGTCTACAAGTAGGCTATTCGGACTATCTTGGTTAAGAACCATTTATTTATAAGTAAATATATTTTTGTAAAACACTTTCGATTCGCTCTTCAAGTTTCACACTTTTTCATCTAGTCATTAGGATAAGAACTAAAATTCATCGTTATTAAAATGATTAAACTAGGTGGTTTTGATTAAAATATGTTTTTATGAATAAATTTGGAAAGATTTTCCCACTTCCAGTAGTGTGTGGAACTTTCAATTATAGAAATATCTTAAAAAATACGGTTGGGTAGTGAATCATAGAAAAACAAAAAAAAAAAAAACAAATTGGCCATTTCAGACCTTGAAAGGACTTTCACGGAGCTTCTTATGATCAATTGTGTTGTGTGTGTTATTAAATGTTTGCACACAATTGATCGAGAACTGGACCTAAATGTTTTATGCCGACTCCGAACGGCTCATGTTCTCAAGAAGCTTTACATGGCATTATTTACTCTCTGAGGTTTGCCATTGTCTGCAGAGAGGTGGTGAGCGATCAGAAACATTTTTTATTGAAACAAACTTTTCGCCGCGGCTGGGGATCGAACCCGGGCTCCGAGCATGCTAAGCCAAACACTTAACCTGAATGCCACGGTCACCACATCATTATATACAATAATGATTAATCATTAGATATATTAAGATACTTTATTTGTTTATATTTTATTTCTGGAGCTTAAACACAACTCTATATATTTGATTTTAATTTTATGGTTGTATGGAAAGTGGGCGTGTTTATAAGCGGATCACGCCTATTTTGTGCACGTCTTAAGTTTGATACAAAAGACTACAAATTAAATTTTATATCTGTAGCTTCATTACAACGCTCTATAAAGTGATTTCAATTTTGCGGTCGTATTGGAGGTAGGCGTGTCCATGAGCGGATTTAAAACATATACAATAGTGCAGATCCTTGGGCTTATCTGATTATATCTACTTACCATGTTTCATGCAATTATCTCCACTCCTACTTCTTATGCTGTGATTACGGAAAATACATAGACGGACGGTCTGCAGACAGACGGACAGAGATAAAGCTACTCACGAGGTGACGCTGATCAAGAATAATTATACTTTTGCACATATGCTCGTTTAAATGCTTAGTTTAAATTTGGGGTTGTATGGGAGATGGGCGTGTTCTTAGGTGCTTGACGCCAATTTTTCTAGCACCCCTCAGTTTTGATATAAAATAAAATACCCACAAATACCCAATTTCAGTTCAGTATGGGAGTTGGGTATGTTCGTAATTTTGATATAAAATACAAATGTATAAAATTTGTTCCTGTGGCTTAAAGATAAGCCTTTTTATTAAGTTTTAAATTTTGGGATTATATGGGAGGTGGGCGAGGGTTACGCAGTACGCCTGAGGCTATACAAATTGTCTTACATTAGAGAATTTGTTATTCTCAAGTTGAGTATCAACCTTTCTTATCATTTGAGAGAAAGTATTTTCTCAAAAGCTGTTCTTCAACTTGAGCTGAGTTGAGAGAAATTTGAGAAATAATTTGGAATTTTGATATAAAGTGGAGAACAACACATTTTTCAACTTGATAACTAAGAAAATCATCATATAAACAGTGCCTTTTAAGTTGAGAACACTTTAATCCGCCTCATGAAATGTTGTTGAGAATTAACGTCGGAGATATAAGAAAGCCATTCGACCCCAAATGAACCTCAAATTGATGTCAAACAAAAATGTTTATTGGGATGGTTCTTCCAGAATAGTGGTAAAGGCTTTCTAAGAAAAGGGCATATTTTTATAAAATAAAATGTTCGTTTAAAAAACTTGTATTTTAATTTTGTTAAACTTTTCTCAAAACCCTTATATAATCAGTTTTAATATCATCATATTACTTTAACATAATTCCGTAAAATGTGAGTGCGGAACGCTTGATTTTTTTTTTAAATTTCATAGCATATTTTTAGAAATTTTTTGTTTTTCGATTATTGAAACTTCAAAAACTTTTAATATTTTTTATTTTGAAATTTTCAGATTTACAAAAATTTTTAAACGTATTTCTTCGTACCTACTATTGTTTCCGTTTTTACTTTAAGGTATTTTATAAATATTTGGAACAAAAATTGTTAATTTAAAATCGAATCGACCAACGCTGATTCAGCTTAAAGAAAATCAATATTTCAAGTATTCTTTATTAAAAACGGGCCCGTCATTTTTGACGGGAAAGAACTAGTAATAAAATAAATAGGACTTCTTGCATACGAATACCCCTCACTTGTTTAGAGTAAGATGATGTTTGACGCGTATCAAATATTCGGTTTTAAATCATGCTAGTTCAAATCTTCGGTTCTTAACATTTATAAAATACCTTAAAGTAAACAGAAAAATCATAGTATACGCGGAGGAAAATGTTCAATATTATTTTTTTTAGAAAAACTGAAAATTTCAAAATGACAAAAATATATAAACAAATTTTGAAGTTTTCGGTTTCATTAAATATTACAAAATGACTATATATAAAAGCCTAGAAATATGCTATAAAATTGTTCAAACTATTCGAGTGTTCCGCACTCACATTTCTACGTAATTATATTATAACTAGTTCTTTCCCGTCAAAAATGACGGGTCCGGTTCCAATACAGAAAAAACATGAAGTATTGATTTTCTTTAAGTTGAATTAGAAATCAGGGATGGTCATAGAAATCAGCGATGGTCACATATTCGATTTTAAATTGTGCAAAGAACAATTTTGAGTTCCAATTATTTATTAAATACCTTGAAGTAAAAACGGAATTTCTTGTAAAACAGAAAATTTCAAAATGAAAAAATTATAAAAAGTTTTTGAAGTTTCAATAAATCAAAAAACTAAAAATGCCTAAAAATATGCTATGCAATTTAAAAAAAAAAAATCAAGCGTTCCGCACTCACATTTTACAGAATTATGTTATAGTAATAATTTTCAGTTATTTTATATTAATACTATATTATATTAATACTATTAATACTAATATTAATACTAATATTGTTGATTGTTGCGACAGAAAGTTTCTCATATTTGTGCAGATGGCATATGAGCATGGCATTGTGAGCCACAAAACGTTCGGGAACCACTGCGCTGCGCACTGTTTGGCATAGTAAGGCAAGTATCACAGTTTAAAAATGATAGAACCTCAGAAATCAACTTTACTGTCAAGACCAGCATAGTTTCTTGTTTCAGGCGTTTAACGCCTGAATATGTAGGTATATGTGGTTAAGAAGAAAAAAAAATAGATTGGCGGAAAATAAAAACAAAAACAACTTGTGGACGCAACGGACTCCAAAAAAGTTTCTTTTCGAAGTTTTTTTAGTTTGCTTGCGCTTAAGCTTATTTTTTTTTTTTTTTTTTTTTTTTTGCTATAGAACTGTTTTTATATTAAGTATATAAAGTATATAGTATATATAAATATTAAGTAAAGTTAAAGAAATAAGCGCAAATATACATGATGTTACCCTCTCCGATGGCTTTTCTTATTAAATCTTTCTTCTGTTGTTGTTGTTTTTGTTACTGCTTTTGCTGTTTTTCTTGTTATTGCTGCTGCATAAACCTTATAAAAGTTAACGTTTATAAAACTTAACGAAAGTAGAATTTAGAAGGCAGCACAAACAGCAAATACATCGAAATGCAGAGATGAGCTAAATAACATTGTCAGCCCGTCAAGGAGTTATAGCGCAAGCTTGAGCTAAAATTGAACACTTGACGCAAAGCAACCCTCTCAAGAAAGGCTAGAATAATTCGGAGCTTTTATTTACTTTCTGGAGCACTTTATGATATTTTTTTTTCTTTCAATGAAAAAAGTATTATGAATTTGTAAACGTATTTTTTCCCAATCCAAATTGTTTGGAATGCAGCTTTTTGAGTTGAATCTAACAGCTTTTTTGAACATAGCATTGAAGAATTCTTCTTACTATGCTAATTCTGCAAAACATACTTATAGTGATCAACAAAAGTGTTCATAAAAACAAATACATTCATATTTATGCTTAAACAATATGTTTGATAGAAAGGACATAACAATTTATACTTAAAGATTGTGAAAACTTTAAGCTGTCATAACTATATTTAAAAAAACAACTAAACAATTAAATATTTTTTTTAAAGTGGAATTACATTTGTGTGCCAACTTTTTTATGAACACTTTTGTGACTGTTTTGCATTTGTAAATTTTCATGAAGATTTTATTATATTATTATACTTTATGTGACTTTTGACTTTGAGCACCAGCTGAATTATTATATGTATACTATTAATAAAGTTTTTGAAATATCGAATACTTATATTTTGACTTTTTCCTTGTAGCGACCTTCCAAAGCTCATCGACGTTATTCAACAACGGAATTCTCAATATAATTTTGACGTAGAATTACGTTTTACAGCGCGGTTTGTATGTGGTCAGATTTTTTCCAGACCATGCAACTTTTTTGACGAATACTTTAGGGTATACCTACAGCCTTTGATACTCATCGTTCAAAGATAATATATATACTAAAATATAAGATATATCCTGCGCTGAATGAAAATATAGTTTGGGAGTTTGTCACTAGTATACTAAAGTCACAAAATAGTAAAATATAAGATAAAAAATGTATGTGTCTATATCAGCGATGCACAGCGTTGGCAGAGCTTCCAACACAAACGCAACATTTTTGTCTAAGTATGTGTGTACAAGACAGAAATTCAACATTACAATTTGCGCATAAGATGCTTACTCCGTGAAGATCAAACGCAAACTGATTCAATGCTATCGTCGAAGAAGTTCGGCAGCTTCGCACATACGACTTGTCTGTGAAAGCCGAGGGCTCCCCGAAGCTCTTATGTGCACCTCTGGTCTATATTAAGAAAATCAATCATCAGCTGCTTATGCTGTGCCTGCTGCTTTGTTTGTTTTTGTTACGTTTTTTTTGCTTGTGTTGTTTTTATTTTCCACGAACTGATTGGTTCGTATTCGCTTCTCAACGTTGAGAGTGCGCTTTTGGCGAATTGGGTTTATGTATGCTCTACTGTTCTAGTTAACTAAGTGCTCTATTTTGACACGAGAGTTCATGAACCGCTTTTCAACTCAGTCAATGAACTCAAACTGTCAAATTGAACGATATGGGTCTGTGATCCGGTTAGATTTAACTCTTATGAAAAAAATGAGTTGGATCTTATTTTGTTTTATGCTTTAACCCAATAGATGGCGAAAAATTTTAATTTTTGTTTTTAATGCAAATTAATTTGAATCCCACATCTCACTAGCACTAGCGAGTGTAGCTCGCAAACTATATATCGGCAAATATATCAGACAGAGACGAAAGTGGCACTAACTTGAGAACCTCCCTCTTTTTGAAGTCGGTTAATAAAACGGCTAATACTTATGCTACAAAAAATATATTCAGCATATGTGTAGTTTATATCAAAACTAAAGAAAAAGGTTGTGTTATAAAAATTGGCGTCATGCACCGATGAGCACACCCACCTCCCATATAACCTACAAAAGTGAAACTATATAAGGAAGCTAATAATATTATCTTAATATTCTTAAGATTCCAAGAAAAAAATTTTATGGAAAAATTCCTACGGGTTCAAAAGTTACAGCCGGATTAGCGCATTTTTATTTTTCCTTGCATTCTTCTTTGTTTACAAACTTTGAACGCGTTTATCTCGAAACCATGTTTTTCGTACTGGTTGCGGCACTAGCGGGTTAATTTTTTTACGAAACTTTTATTTCTTTAGTTTTTTAAACTTGATTCGCTATCGTATGACACGAGCTTTTTTAACTTTTTTTTCGATTTTTTATGAATTTTTAAAGTCAATATTTTTTTTCGAAAAAACACACTTTCAAATTTAGAACATCATCAAAAATTGAAAAAAAATTTCAAATAAAGCTCCTGTCATACGATAACCAATTTTGTTAAGATTCAAAAAAGTCATTTTTTTCCAACTCGGACAATTTTTGCGACTCCCAGCGCTGCAACCACGAGGCACCGTTTTTTTCTCTGCCGCCACTTTGGAGCTCTATAAAACCATGTTGGAGTGAAAAATATATTTTTTTTTTATTTTTTGTTGTCTTGTAATTTGTTCAATTCTCTACAATAATAAAAGAAATTTTGGAAAAAATATTTGTTTTGGACGGAATTATGAATTTTTAAAAAAAGGTCTGTTTTCTCTGTCGCGAATTGAATTTTTAAAAAAGGTCCGTTTTCTCTGCCGCGAATGTTATGTCCCTCCTTAAAAAGCTTTATATGAACCTTCTATAAGATTTAGAAACTAAATTTAATTTATTTGTATTGCGAGTCAGATTTTTCAACATCAGCAGTTTCCACTTTTTCGAAAATGCCCTCAAAATATTCTTGATTCTTTATTACACTCGTACCGGTAGTATTTAATCGATCTCTTATACGTTTCTCCAACCACTTTACTATGACATTTTTTGGACATCATTTTTCTAGAACTTGTAAATTTAAATTGATGTAGAGCAGTGATGATATGAGATCATTAGAGAGAGTACTTTTTTATAAAGGCAAATAGTACTTTTTTATTGTTTAGGGTACTTTTTATTAAGTAATCTGTATATAAATACATATATTAAAACTAATACTTTTTTAATTTTTATTATATTCTAATATATAAAAATCTCGTGTCACGGTGTTAGTGTTTGAACTTCTCCGAAACGGCTGAACCGATTTTAATGAAATTTTTTTTGTATATTTGGCAGGTATGAGAATAGGTCGTAAAGTATTTTTTACGCTTCTACTCACGAGAGGCTTGACACTTTTACAAGAACACAAATTTTCGGCTTTACATTCGTCTATGAAACACACATCAATGAAACTCGGTAAAAACTTACTATTGAGTCTTGGACTTCGACTGTCAAATTTGAGCGATCTTTGGAAAGGCATGTGGTATGGTATCGCACATAAAATTCAATTTTTTTAAATTGCATAGATTAGGAACTAAATTTCGTTTAACATTGAATCTTAGTATGAAGTATGAAGACACAGCCATTGAAAAACGGGAAGTGGATTCACCCATACAATCAAAATTTTCGATACAGAATAGCTATGGAAGTAAAACTCACAGAACATTTCAACTCAGAATGGAGTTAATATTTGGCGGTGCCCTGCTACTGGAACGGGCATTGTACAATGGGTGTGGATTCGCCTTTATAAGACACATTTTTTTAAATTGGATCGCTTTGGAAATAATAGTCACGTAATAAAGAAACTCGGTTTGGAATTACTGTTTGGTGATATCCTACTACTCGGAAATACTCGCAAGCTAAAACGGGTATTGAACAAGGGGTTTGGCTGCGCCCATAAAAAAAAAAAATTTATAATTAAAAGCTTTGAAAATAATGGTCACAGAATATTGAAACTCAGAGTGGTAAAACTATTTGCTGATGGCCTTCTATTGGCAACTTCTTTTTTTAGCTTACATATTTTTGTTGCACGCATTATTTGTCAGCTGTCAAGTACTGTCAGAGAATTAGTCAGCTTACCAAACGATACGTTTTAGTATTTAAATGTGTTCGACAGAGGGAGCACTTCTCTCGTCAACGAGAATCATCTGCGATTTACCAGTGATAACCTTGTCAACATTTTTTAGAGAAAATTCAATAACACTTCATGAATAACGAAAATAATGTTAAAGCTGCCTTAAAATTATGTTAACGATACTCATCAAAGGTAAATTGTATGTGATTGAGATCTCCAACTTATGCATGTTGGAGAGATAATGCTTGTTTAAAAGATAATATTCTGTACTTTACGATAAAAATATGTACAAAGCACTAAATGGATGCCTAAGGCATTAAGCGAACAGTACGAAAATTCTGGAGAGTCGATCTGATGCCAAATGTCACGTTTTTTTCGAGTAGATTGAATTAAAATTCGTTCGAAAATTTCCTGTTCGGCAACTGTTATAACTATTATAAAATAATTGAAATTGACAGCTTAATGAACTCAAACTTTAGACAAAATCTTAAAGATAAGTCATTGTTCTTTTTTATACTTTTCTTGTGTTTAAATCTCAATAAGAAATGTTATGAACTTAAGTACATATTATTTAATTATGCGTCTTGTGTTATGACGTAGTCGAAACTGCTGCGTCTTTTTGTTTAAAATTTGCTATAAGTTTTCAATACAGTCCAACAACTTAACGACAGTTTATGATAAAAGCCATATAATAGCGACGACGACGTCTTCTACATTGACATTGCTTCAATCATTAGCTTGAAGTGCTTCCAGAGTGCTTTAATATGATTTCTAACGTTTTATTATTGTGTATTAATGGATCTTGCTACACTTTTTTACTGCATTCGCTGCACTTCCGCTTCCGCTGGAGAAAAAAAAAATATATAAAAAATAGTAGAAATCATTTCCACTTGATACGCCTTTCAAATCAGGACTTGTCGTTGGCACATTGCACATCAAATGACACACACCCATACTTACATAAACACACACACATATCTACAGATGTACGCACAAACACGAATACTGGCATTTTGTTTACGTTTGAGTAAGTTGTGATAATGAACACATTAGCAGCGTCTTTTCAAAGCGATTTTTTCCCCCTTAGCAGGTTTCCGTCTACAACAGGAAAATTATTTGCAGTTGCCTTCAATTTTGTGGTGTTTTTTATTTTCTCTATAAAATAAGCGTTACGCTGCGTCTTGTGTCAGACTTGTGGGTGAAAATGAGCTGGCTGAATGTTTCGCATAATAAAACAACAAATAATAAATGATGATGGCTGAATATCGATATTTTTTGAAATTGTACGGCTTTTCGTCAGTTTTTGATAAATTTCACAATTGATCCATTAGAATGACAAAGATTGAAATGTTGTTGTATTTTTCCGATTTGTTTTTGACAGCACCAGCTTATATTTTGCATTGCAATAAAAACAGTTTATCAGTATCAGGCCTGTAGCTAGGATATTTCTTGCGGGGCTTACTTAACAAAATTTATAAGTACTAATGTACATAAAGTGCAAAACAATTACAGTTTCCAAGCGAAATAGAGCCCTTTTGAAATTATTTTTAATATCGACTTTATTTTTTCCAATAAGATTACCAAAAAAAAAAGGCACCTTCTGTCGCACGCTCCGACAGAACTCGAAAACTATGTGACCAAAGAAATTTTCAACGAGTCCCTTGTAACTTGGTGACTTTAACGGCAAGGGAAAACATCTTTGATCCAACAGTCGGAAAGTTCAGCCTCCACGACAACACATACGATAACTGAATGAGGTTGGTTGACTTCACCACAGCTAAAAACATGGTTGTTAGTAGCACTAGATTCAAGCATCATACCTGGCCACCTAGTTGTTCCCTGATAAAAAACGGAAAGTCGAAGCCTTTGCTACTCGACTCTCACTCCTGCATCAAGAAAGCCTCCTTCGATCAACGATATATACGCGCAATGGACGCACATATCCCACTCTATGCGTAAGACTATAGAAGAGGTGATAGGCTATCACCGCCCTCGCCAAGATCAGTGGCACAACCAGGAGTATCGTGACGCCACTATTAAGAAGAATGCCGCCTACAATGCTACTCTTCAGTTGGTCGTAACACGTGTTGTTATGGTGCGATACCGAGAGAAGAAGAGGAAAGAAGACGCCTTTTTAGGCAAAAAAAAAAACGAGAGGCAGAAATGCGTGAGTGCAAGAAAATTGAGATGCATGGCGACAAGTATAGACTCGAAAATATAAGACGCCTGGCCGAAGAAAATGGGAACCTAGATATCTAACAGATATCTAGAGTACACAAGGGATGCCCAAAATACATCGATGCATCGAATAACTCCGATGTTTTTTCACAAAACTCCTTTTATTATTTTTTTTATTTTATTTTTTCGATGCATCGATGTATTTTTTCAATGTATTGAAAATTTGTTCGCATTCGGCCACATACAATATGCTATTATAAAGTGTAGTATACTCGAGGTGTGTAATGTGCGCATTAAAAAAAGGAACATATTTTGTAACCTTCAAACGTTTCTCATTTTTCTTTTTTTCTCATATTTTTTTTTGTTCTCAAGTTTCTTTGCTCTTTAATTTCTTGTTAGCTTGCTAAAAAGTTCTCTGGAAACCTACTGAAACTAGACATATTCTATATGATGAAGTAGCAATTTATTTAATAGGTCCCGTAGGGCGCTTAAACGAAAATTCTATGAAGATATGGAAGGACTTGAATTCTCAGTTCCCAGTTTTGTATAAATTGGCATTCAAATATTTGTCAGTTATAGCAACTTCATTCCCCTCTGACAAACTTTTTTCCAACAGACTTGTTGACTTTAAATCAACAAAGGAACAGACTAAAGGGAAAACGCCTTCATAAATTGTAGTTTTTGCAAAGCCTTGAACGTTGCCACTGGAATCTTTCACTCCAAAGATATAAATTTTTATTTATATTCATGAAATTCTTTATAAATAAATCAAACACAAAAACTTTCGATTCCTATTTTTCTATTTCGATTCCTAGAAAAAGAGTAGAAACATCGATTTTTTTGTCAATGCATCGATGTTTTAAGGTGATGTTTTCATGCCATGTGATACATCGAAATGATGCATCGTATCGAAAAAAACATCGATGTAATTTTTCATGGGGATCCCTAGAGTACACTGATGTTGTGCGAACATCGCTAAGAAATCAAGCTTCAAGCAAATCAATTCAAGTTTGATTGAAACAAAATATGCTTGAAAAAGCATTGAGGACGATTTTGAGTTGTTTAAAGCAGACTTGCTTGAAACAAGAATTTATTTCTTGAAAAAGACAAACATGTATTGATTTATTCAAAGAATTTTTTGTTTAGCTATAGCTCTATCTGGTTGTAGTGAAGCTATAGCTATAGCTCTATCTTGTTGTAGCTATAGCTCTATCTTTTGTTGTGAATTGATTTATAACAAAAAGTCGATACCGAAAAATTTTGACTTGTGACTGTTTTGTATTTAATGTGCGATATATTTATGCTACGACAAATCTTGGTAAAGATCCTAGAAAAAAAAGCGACACACACTATCTTTTTGCCGATTTCAAAGGCGTCTCAACCCACCGTTAGTGTGGTGGAAAAAAGTCACGCCATTATTGTGGTGGGGTATGACTACGGGGACCATTCGTTCCGTATTGTCCGGGACAGTGTCGTGTTTTAGCAAAATGTCCCAGTGAACTATTTTTTTAATACGGGACGTGGGAGAGTCCCGTATTTACAATTTTGTCCCTAAAAAGTTGCGTTGTATTGTTTTAAGAGCTTGTATAAAATTTTTGCAATATTGTTACTGCTACCTTTACACAAAAAATTAAGAGATGCTCATAAAAAAATAACAATATAAACATATCTACAGATACATTTTTTCAAATATTTAGCTAGCAATACCTTAATAAAGTAACATTTTAAAAAAAATCGATTACGGGGCGAATGAGAAGTTTTTCTCTTAAGGGGGTCCTCTGGGAATCCGAAATTTCGATTTTTTATTTTTCATATTTCTATTGCTCAGATACTGAAAAACATTTTCCCAAAAGGATTTTTCAAAAATTCGAAATAGTTTAGGAGATACAGGCATTTTTGTGTAGGTATGTTTTCGTCAAAATAACGCATCAGCAAAGTTGTTTATTTGCCTGCAGTCATTAGTCGAAAATTCTGTGGAATTCTTCCAAAATATGTATTGATATTACAAAATATACACACACAGTATGTATACATGCAGTATGTATACATGCATGTTTTGATTTAGGGTTTGAAATGATTTTGAGCCCAGGTGTTCACATGAAAGAAGCAAACGAACGAGATTCAGTTTATTTTCGAACGCTGAAAGCTACGCGTGCGCGATAACTGCTGTTGTAAAATAAAAGAAAAATCGTTTTGTGTTTTTTTTTTTGCTATGGATAAAAAAAGCCACCCAAACGCGCCGCGTAAGTACGCGTATCGAACAAAAAAGAGGCATTTCCGTGGAAACCAGCACTCCCAAGTAGAGGCCACCGACTTTGCCAGCACATCGGCCAAAAAATTGAAGAAAACGCAAGACAATGAACCGATGCACTGGAGGTGAAACGCAAAATTGTAACGAATCGTTCAACTCGCTTTTGTGGACCTTTGCGCCGAAACATATCCACTGTGGTGCTACCACAGTCGAAATCGCAAATTTTCTGGCAACCTGCATTTTCAACGAAGGCTTCACAAGTATTTTAAAAATAATGTCAACAATGGGTATTGTCATCGGCCCACAAGCCGAGATGTATGCTGAATCTCGCGACGGAAAACGACTTCAACGCTCAGAGCTAAAAACGCACGCATCATCGAAAGAGGGTCGCACAGCCCGCAGAGCCCAAAAAGCCATGGAAAACTCGTTTTATGAGATGGAGGAAGGCACACTTTATGGGGCTGGAATTTCCGATTAATATTCGTAAGAATTGTATTAAAAAAAAAGTCATTTGTGTGCCTCAAAATTGAAGTCAAAACTTTAAACGCGTTTTTCTCGAAACCATGTTTTTCAAAACTTTGCGCACGATAACTCAAACAGTTTTTGACCGATTTTGATATATGAGGCATGAAACGACGCAGAATTTACGCCGCTATAGCCCCTACCTCAAACTTGCCGAAAAAATAATGTTTACTATTTTTTTTCTACACTAGACTACAAAAAAAAGGTCGAAATTCGATTTTTCATTTTCAAAGTGGCGGCTCCCCCCCTAAAAAAATTTCGATTTTTGTTTCCGAGGTAGGGGCTATAGGGACATTCATTCTAAGTAACTGAATATTTTTTTTTTTTTTTCAGACGATGTTTACTCTTGGAATCGTGCGCAATTTGGACCCACCTTTTTTCCGGAGAACCTCGTTACCAGGCCGAGAACTTTCTGAACGGTCCATAAATTCACTTTTTCAAAATTTTGTATTTTTTTCAATAAATTAAGCTACCCAAATAAAAAAACGGAACTAAAATATCTTTACTCGTTCTCTTTCCACAATATTTTGTAAAAAAGCTAAAATTTGGCATAGATTACCAGAGGACCCCCTTAATGTGTTAATGAATTGTACAATTTTTAAAATTTCGCTGTTAAGCCAAACTCTGATGATTGTATCCATATCTTATACATTAATACGTGAACATTAAAGTTTGCAGTACGCTTTTTTGGTATTAATTAAAACTCAAAATAAATGGAACTTATATCATTCGAAAGGTTATGTTGCCCAGATATGCAGAATGTATACATAAATGATATATCTGATAGAGGGGGTTCCCAACCTTCTAAGAGAGAAATTAAATTTTTGAGAAAAAACCCGCTCTTTGATTGATATGAAATTTGGTTGGAGAAGAGTTCTTGAGTTTATTGAATTTGAGTTTTTTTCAAAAATAACAATTTCTTAAAAAAATTTAGTTTTATGCATTCGTCAATTGTAAAATTTGAAAAAAATGTGTTTTGAATTAAAAAATTTGACTTTCCATGTGAATATTTTGGTCGGATTTGAACGGTTTTTCAATTTTTCTAATTTTTTCTAAAAGTTTGTTAAATTTTCTTTCAAATGTGATAAAAATTACAGCAAAGTTCTAACCAAAAGTATTTTAATGAATTTTCTTAATATTGTCGTTAGTTATTTAGAGTGTGTTTCAACCAAACGCCAAGAGCGAGAAAAAAACTGTCTCAAATTGAATGTTCTAAATTGGGAAGCCAATATCTCCGTCATCTGTGAATAGATTTTATTTATTTCTTTTTTGTATTTAAGTCTTATCAGATAACTTAAAAAAACCTTTGAAAATAATACCGTCTTTTGTTTGCTTATATATAAATTATTCCTTTTAAAAAAAGACCATAAAATTTGATTTATTCTTAAAATATGGGGTAAAAATAATTTTTGTTGTAAAAAAGCAAAAACTCAAAATTGCATTTTTGATTTTCTTTCAAATTTATTTCTTTCAAATTTTGTACCGAATTTTAGGTGAATTTATTTTGTCTTGACACTAAATTAATAAACTGTCCGTGCCATCAAAAAATCAAGGCTACCCCCTTTGATTTCATTGACAAAATTAATTTTTTTAAAATGTTGTTTTTCTGTTTTTGAACAAAATAATAATATAAAAAAATTATTTTTTTGCAGAAAATAGTTTAATATCTCCAATCAATTAAGAGTTATAGCCTCGAAATTATTTTGATCATCTCGCATATTATTATTATTATTATTATTATTACTATAACATAATTCCGTAAAATGTGAGTGCGGAACGCTTGATTTTTTGAAAAATTTCATAGAATATTTTTAGGCATTTTTTGTTTTGTGACTTATTGAAACTTCAAAAACTTTTTATATATTTGCATTTTGAAATTTTAATTTTTACAAAAAATGTTTAAACTTTTTTCGTCGTACCTACTACAGTTCCCGTTTTTCTACAAGGTATTTTATAAATAGTTAGAACTAAAAATTGTTATTTTCACAATTTAAAATCGAATATGTGACCAACGCTCTAAAGAAATTCAGCTGAAAGAAAATATTTAATTTCTTTTCTTTTTTAAACCGGACCCGTCATTTGTGACGGGAAAGAACTAGTTAATATAAACTAGTATCGCCTGGGGCCGATAATCGACCAATTTTTGTTTGCTTATTTATAGTTGTAAAATAAAAAAATATGTTAATAAACGGTGCACTTCTTCTACGCACTCTGATTTATTTAAAAAAAGAATTATCAAAATCCGTGATGCTACAAGAGATTTTCAAAGTGTACCTTTTAAATTGAGAAAAACGTACATTTTTAACCAAAAACGTAAACTTTTTGAAAATTAATTCTAAAAAAAAATAAAGCGCCATATCAGCTTAAAATCAGTTTTAAAAATAACCACTTTATTGCGAAAATTTGATTAAATGAGCTTAAATTCATAGCATACGCGCATACATTTCATATATAAGGCATGCAATTAAGAAAATAATTAACTTATAGAAATATAAAATAGAAAATTTTTAAATCCAAAAATGTACCTTTTGAAAAAAGGCGTACTTTCGTATTGACGGTACTGAAAGTGTACCCCAAAAGGTACACAAAACTCGAGAGAAAATAGTTCTTAACTGTTTTACCTACGCCTATTTATATAAGGACTAGTATAGAAGCCCGTCCTACGACGGGTTGTATTCAAAATAATGAAGTAGCAGACGATATGACATTTTTCATTTACCTCAAATGTTGTTTTATTCCAGTCGTCGTCAATATGTTCTTACTGATAAATATCAAATAAATTTTGTGTGCATATTTTTAGGCTAACAATTTTTTCATATAAAAGGCACTGTAATAGCGAAACAGGTTCTGGTTCAGGCTGAAAATGTTTTAAAAAGCAAAGCGATTACAAGCGACGCTTGTCTTTTATATGTTAAGATATGCAGAAGAAGCCAAATATTAAAAATAAGTTCGAGGTTTTAAATTTAAATTGATTGTAGATATAAAGATATTTCCTTCAAATACGTTATTTTTAAATTTTATTATTTTTTTTAAAAATAGAAAATCAAAATTGCAAATTTTTATTTTTCTCTTTGTTACAAAAAAAACTTATTCCTACCACATATTTTGAGAAAAGATTTATTTTTATGATTCATTTTTTACAGAACTTTAAAACACACCCTTTTTATAAATTTGATAATTGATGAATACATAAAACTAATTTTTTTGAGGAACTTTTTACTTTTGGGAGAAACTTTAAATTGGAATAGAGAGGGGTTCAAGTTTTGTGTTATCGTATTAACATATAAATATGAACGTGAACGGATTTATAAAATAGGCTGAAATAAATATATTTTTACGATAAAGGGTTCCGTATTTTGTTCCATGAATTCTAGTCACCGTAGTTATGACTTACCCCAAAAGTATAAGTTGTATTAATACTACCAAAAAATTTATCGAATAAATTCAAATAGCTTCTCATTTATTGATTGATTTACTGTTAAAAAAATAATATTTTAAGTGCGTTGCAATTGAAATAAAAAATAGTTTTATTGAAACTTACAAATACCACAAGAAATAAGGGGAAAATACTTGCTGCACAAAAATCATAAAGATTTTTTCAAAAAATAATGATTTCATTACGCAAATTTCAGTAAACAAAATTTGTTTTTTTTTTAAATTATAATTGGATCATGCTTTTGAATCATAAACGTGTGTCAGTTGGTGGAAAAAAATATTTTTATTTTTCGTCAAATGTTATGCATTTTTCACAAAGCATATTCATATGATCAATACACAATGGAGCCTGGCAGATCACACCGGGCGTAACAAGATATTTGTCCTTCTTTGATTGACAGAATTGGCATCCACAAGAAGCTATTGCTAAGTTTCAACCAGCTGACTTACTCAAGCAAATCCGCGTTAAAATGAAAAAATAAAGAAAATCGTTGCCACATTCACCTGAAATGTATAAATGAAAACAATGAGTTGCCATATTCACATACAATATTCACTCAAGCAATATTAATATTTTAGCAATAGTTTTGTTTTAGCAATAAATCTGAAAAAATATAGCTAATAAAAACATGTTCTGAACATAAAACGAAAAAACAAAGTTCCAAAACAAGTTACGTAAATGGTGTGGTGGGGTATGACATACCCCAGCCGACTTTGGAACAATCTGACCTGTGAATGAGTTCACCTAAGAAATATTTTTTTAGCTCATCTCAATTTTTAATCTTTTATTTGAAGCTATTAGAATATACGAAATTGTAACTTTTCAGATAAAGAAGATATTGCAGGAAATAAGGTCTCTGGGGTATGTTATACCCCACCACACTAACGCCGGATTAAACAGTCCAATAAGAAATCACCTGAACTCCACCATATCTAAACTTGGTATTCCATCAAAATGAATACGTCTCTGCGGGAATACACTAAGCAACACCAGTAGCGCAGTAGAAATCTTGAAGGACCACTCCGATGTTCGATATCAAACGATAGTTCAGACTAGTTGATTCCTTGCCAGCAAATCTGAAAGATTATTTGAATGTTTTTTGCTTTGCTGAGGGCTTTCTACCCTTACAGCTCCTGGTTAAGCAATACCGAGCATGACTTCCGAAAAGTTTACTCTAAACGGTATGGCCTGAAGTGTGGGAAATCTTTATAAAGATATATGAAACAAATAACAGAATTTAAGGTTACGGATATTACTATTACAATATTACCAATCTTAAATATCAAGACAAGATTCAAAAGTTTTAGTTCATTTCAAATAGCTAATAAACGTTTTCGACGAACAAATTTTCGCTGCATTTAATTTGGAGAGGAATTTAACTTTAACTAGCGCTTTGCGCTTCATCGCTACCTGAGCGCTCACTCACACGGAATGAGAATTTTACAAAAAAAAAAATAAGAAAGTTCCTTCATGTCAACTTCAAATACGAAGAATACGATTTACGATATACGAAAACTTACAAAATGACATGAATCACCTTATTTATTTTGTCACGACGTGTGTAACGCCCGTGACGGGTATAGGCGTGGTAGGTATAGAAAAGTATATATATTCTTGATCAGCATCACCACCTCAGTCGATTTAGCCATGTCCGTCTGTCTGTCTGTCCGTCTGTCTGAAAACACGATTACAGCCGTAATTTTGAAGTTATCAAGTTCGAGAATGGTCTAAATCGAATGAAAACTACGCCTACCTCCCATACAACTCCAACAATGAAAACTCTGTTAAGAAGCAAATATTTAAGCTATAAAACTTAAATTCGGTGTTTGTGTTTTCTGTGTCAAAACTGAAGTGTGTTAGAAAAATGTGCGTCATACACTCACTAGCACGCCCATCTCTCATATAACCCCAAAATTGAAAACTCTATAAAAAGGTTTCTCTTAAGGCCATAGGAAAATAATTTGATACATTTGTATTTTATATCAAAGCTAAATCGTGAAAAAAAAGAGTGCGTCAACCGCCTAGGAACACAACCACATCTCACACAGCCTATAATAGTGAAAACTCTACTCTAATATTTAAGCTACAGAACTGAAATAAAGTTTTTGTGTATTTTATATCAAAACTGAGCCGTGTTAGAAAAATTGTCGTCAGCCCCAAAATTGAAAAGGGGCTAGTATATACTCTTCAGGAAAACAATTTGATATGAATGTATCTTAGACGTCATCAAAATAATACAATTTTTGAAATCTCATACAAAAAGAGCTACAATTTAAGATTTTGTACCATTACGAATCGGCCGTGAGGGTATTTTAATTTCGACCAAGTCGAAGATATACCTTACTTGGCCGAAGTTAAAATACCCCCATGGCCGACTCGTAAATGTAAAAAATCTTAAATTGTAGTGCGTTTTTCAAGAGATTTTAAAAGATTTTACTATTTTGATGACGTTTAAAATACATACATATTAAATTGTTTTCCTGCAGGTTAATGATAAGCGTTTTTATAAGTTTTCAATTTCGGGGTTGTATGTAATACAAAAATATCGAATTTCAGTTTTGTAGCTTAAAAACTAGCCTCTTTATAGAGTTTTCACTATATTGGGTTGTATGGAGATAGGCGTGGTTTGTATTCGATTTAGTACATTTTTTTGAACGGGATCTGCGATTTTTAGAAAGAAGATAAAAAAATCGAATTTCATTACAATAACTTGAAAGTTACGGCTGTTATCGTGTCGACAGACAGCCAAACAGGCAGACGGTCATGGCAAAATCGACTCAGGTGTTGATACGGAACAATAATATATGTACATACACTCCGCGTCAGCAGAATAGGTTCGCTGCTTCAATGATATACAAAAGATTTTTTCTGAAAATCTATTTCTATTATCTATTATCTATTTAATCTATGAGAACTATTTTTTGTTGTTTTCTCTTAAGTATTTTATAATAAAAAATTCGGTAAAGCGAAATTTTAAATAAAGTAACCGTTAATTTTCTGTTGTTGTTAAAGCTCTAGCATAACAAAATTATGCATTTTTTGATGCGTCATTAGAATAGGTTCATCACATTCATTTGAAGATATCGAAATGAAAAACTTTTATATTTTATCTCAACTTATTTTTTTTTTTTTGTTAAATTTAATAATTTTTTATAACGAGTGCTTTTTCCTTGACTTAATATAGTTTAAAAAATTCGGTTTGGAATTAAATCATAAAGTTGCTCCAAGTAGTTCAAGGAAATTTCAGTCCAAGCCATTTTTATGGAATAAATGAGTGACTTTTGGTTTTCAAACTATCTACCGCATTTGTACACATTCGGAAAAAAACCAATCCAAAACATTTTCAATAATGTTTAGGTCCGGATATTGATATTAGTTGAATATTTTGTTCACTCATCCAGCTTATAACGGAACGTGCCATATGAATAGAAGCGTTATTATGTTGGTAAATCCTTTCCAAGTATTGTTTTATATAAGTTTCTTGCCATTCTGCAAGTTGGAAACTTCAGCTCAACAATTTCAAAATATGATATGGGGATCTATAGCCCCCCAAACAACTACACCTCTGGTGATGAGTGAAAAATAGATTCTTCTTCCGCAAATTATGAAAGTAATAGTTATAATCAGCTGTTCCATCCAAATTGAACTTCTATTTGTCCCTGAAAACTGCCTACTGCCATTTAACGTTCCAAATGAGGTGATTCTTATAAAAATTCAACCGATTGTCCTGCCGTTAAGTTGTGGTTGGGTTAAGTTGTGGTTTTTTCTTAATCTTATTTCTTGTTAGGTGCAGAGCACTATTAATTACCCGTCGCACTGTGTGTCCAAATCGCGAAAAACTGCTATTAAATAAACCCTTCATTGGATTTAAGCCAAATTTGGTACGGAGGAACTTGTGCGGCAGCTTATTTAAAATTTTTAAAAAAAAGTATAAAATTCAAAATGGCGGACCCAATGCGGCGATGCGTATTTTCCAAAATATAACATATTGCAATGGTATTATTAATTAAGTGTTTAAGCCTTTTTATTGTGTATATACAAGCTTGATTTATTGAGGATAGCATTATAGAATCATGATTTATTTTTGATTTTAAAAATTAACCCTTAAACGGCCATAGTTGCTTTTAAGGTTTGTATTGACTTTGACCGAATTTATAATAAAACTAAAGTAAATACAAAATCAAAATGTGAAGGTATGTAATTTTAGTTTAGCTTTTATTAAGAAAACATGGGATGTTAATAAATATTTATTATATATTTTTTATTATTATAATTATTATCATTACTATTATTATTATTATTATTATTATTATTATTATTATTACTATTATTATTATTATTATTATTATTATTATTATTATTATTATTATTATTATTATTATTATTATTATTATTATTATTATTATTATTATTATTATTCTTATTATTATTATTATTATTATTATTATTATTATTATTATTATTATTATTATTATTATTATTATTATTATTATTATTATTATTTTTATTATTATTATTATTATTATTATTATTATTATTATTATTATTATTATTATTATTATTATTATTATTATTATTATTATTATTATTATTATTTTTATTATTATTATTATTATTATTATTATTATTATTATTATTATTATTATTATTATTATTATTATTATTATTATTATAATTATTATTATTATTTTTATTATTATTATTATTATTATTATTATTATTATTATTATTATTATTATTATTATTATTATTATTATTATTATTATTATTATTATTATTATTATTATTATTATTATTATTATTATTATTATTATTATTATTATTATTATTATTATTATTATTATTATTATTATTATTATTATTATTATTATTATTATTATTATTATTATTATTATTATTATTATTATTATTATTATTATTATTATTATTATTATTATTATTATTATTATTATTATTATTATTATTATTATTATTATTATTATTATTATTATTATTATTATTATTATTATTATTATTAATATTATTATTATTATTATTATTATTATTATTATTATTTTTATTATTATTATTATTATTATTATTATTATTATTATTATTATTATTATTATTATTATTATTATTATTATTATTATTATTATTATTATTATTATTATTATTATTATTATTATTATTATTATTATTATTATTATTATTATTATTATTATTATTATTATTATTATTATTATTATTATTATTATTATTATAAATTGTATAAATTGTATAAATTGTCTTATCGTTTTTATCAGATTTTTTTTCTTTACCATTAGGGCACCTTGTGCTGTTTATTACATGTTCTTTTATAACCCTTAATTTTTCTCCGCAGCTTTGAGAAGTATTTTCTTTCAATATTTGAAAAAAGCCACTCTTGTTAAGAAAATATTGTTTGAACAAGAACCTGCAAAAAAATGTTATTTCAATGAAAAAAAAATTATTTCGGCGAGTTTTACAAACTTATTAAAAGTTTAAAGTATGCAAAAGGGGCAAAATGTGGCAAGTTTTTCAGAATTATTAAATGTGAATGTTTGCTGAATAGAACTTCATACAAATATTTGTTTTATCTCAGTTGAATACAAACTATAAGCTTACTTTTTCAGAAATGCAATTTTTTTATTTTGTTTTTTAAGCATGTATTTTACGCGACTTTTAAAAATTAGTCCCTTATTTTTTTTTAATACAATCTTTTCGAATTTATTAAGTAAATACCTGATGCTTGATCCTACATTTGATTTTTTTTAAATATTCACTCTAGTTTTTATTTTAAAGCTGTTTAAAAACATTGCAAGTTTGCTCTTAATGAGACTATTTGGAGAGCACACTTCGCGATCGCGTTTATATCTAACTCAGTACAGGGAGATGAAGTAAGTTAGAAGCAAAATAATAACGATACTTTGTAGCCTCATTATTGTAGTTGAGAATAAGCCACAAACCAATGATCTGTTATGTTTTTGCATTTTTTACTTTTTATCACTCTCTCAGTATAGCGGACACACTGTGCGTCGCACGGTTCAAAGACTGACGTTTTCCGCAGCTGAATGCCAGATTTTTGTCGCCGACAGGCAAGACTTGGAGGCATATCGAATAATTGCTCTCTTGTCTGCAGCTCATACCGCCGAATAAGTACACCTTTTCATTTTTATTTCATATGATTTCTTACGATTTTGCTAGCGATTTCATGAGTAGTTAGGTTTTGTTTCTTGTACATCTCAATTTTAACTTTTTTCTTCGCATGTTAAGCTTTTCCGCGTCCCAATTTATCACAATATACTATATACAATACCATTTACCATATACCAATATACCATTTTTATAAATTTTTGTGTACCGATTTTTTGGAAATGTGACAAAAACAGAAGATATTAACTGTGAACCTGTGATGTCTAATGACGCAAGCTAAAAGAGCAACAGCAAATTAACGGTATCTTTAATTACAATTTCTCTTTGCATAACTTAAAAGAGAAACTCATAATAAAACACTTAAGAAAAGACAACAGCAATAAGTTTTCTGTTATGCTCACTTTGTGAGAAAAAATTATTTTAATCTCATTGAAACAGTGAACCTATTCTACTGACGCGACGTGTATATACTTTTCTATACCTACCACGCCTCCTTATGGAGGCGTTACACACGTTGTGACAAAATTAATAAGGGGATTCAAAGCACTGCGTAGGTTTGCGTATTGCGTACTTTGCATATATTGAATTAACATGAACGCACCATCAAATTATGCGAAAATTAACTGCGTAGCTTGAATGATTCTTAAACACATGCCACTTATATGGCATTCATTGTTCTAAGTTTTTAAAATAAATTACATCCAACTTTGTTGGACGACGTGTAAGTACGAAATGATTGTATTATCGTATAAAAGAACAATTAGCAAACGATTATGATAGTGCAGCTACTTCGGCAATTCAATTATACGCAATACACATCAAATTTGATGCGTACAGTTTTACGCAAATCGCTTGTTAAAGTTCATATTAAAAAAAAATAACATTGCGTAAGAAGTTACGAGTTAAGCAGCTACGCAGCCCTTACGCAGTGACTTGAATCCCCTAAATATATACCACATAAGCAGTACGTGTGGGGTATAAAAATAGCTGTCAACTGTTAAATGAATTTTAAAAATCTTAAAAGTTAGCTTATAATTCAATGGTTCACGCGCTATTGTGTTCGGCCAAGTCGAAAAGTGGCTCAGCCTGTCAACATAGGCAGTCAACCATCATAATGCTAGCTTCCTGATCAATTTTATAGAACTTCCTAGTTGCTTCTGTTGCTGTTGCCTTGAGTATATTGCAGTGTACGCTATTCGTTTTGTTGTTATTTCATTATTTTCTTTTACATACTTTTTTTTTTGTATATATATATATGTATGTATGCTTATATATATAAATATGTATCTATGTACATTTTTAGAAAATTCGCAATGAATCTTGATTACGCGCTGCTGTTGTTATTCTTCCGTTGCTGCTTTTGCTGCCGCTTTTGGAAAATATAATCATTTTTCTGCTACTTCGAATACGATTTTTATTATCAGTTTCAGTTTCCTTCTATTTTTGTTGTTGTAATTTTATTCTGTTTATTTTTTTTTTTTATTTCCTTTCATCCAAATTTAATTTCATTTATTGGCGCTCTACCTGCATCATCAATATTCATTCAATACACATTTGTCTGTCACTAAGCTTAAGGCAATGTAACGTTATATAGTCCTAATAACCTAAGCCTAGCTCGATATAGCGACGTAATGAGCAGCTAATGCTGGCATCAGTCGAACGATGATGATGATGATGATGATGATGATGATAACCATCACACTGGTAGAATTTCCGGTCAGTAGGGCAGCAGGATGTTGCGAAAGAAGACCAATAACAATAAATACAATGCTACAAGTACTTTACTTTTTTTTTCTCTCAATTCACAAAATATAATAGTTTCTGGTTTCTGCAGAATGTTTGTTATTGAATAGATTTTCGTAAATATTGTAGTTGCTGAAAATTAGAACATAGCTGCTTTTAGTCGAAAGAAGCCGCATCTATTTATGTTGTCCAGGATGCTATAGTAAATGGCTACATTTGGTTAAGACTGCTGCTAAGATTGTAATACTGGTTCGCAAAGTTTGTTCACATTTTAAAAGGATCTAAATAAAACTCCTCACAGTCCTTTAATAAAATTTCAAGCCTTTATCTAATGTTATGAAAAGTAGAATCAGAAAATATATGCAACGAATTGTGGTTACATTAATATTTGAAATTCTTAGAGAAAGAGAGGCACGAAATGTGAAAATCACGAAAAGGCAACGAATTTAAGAAAATCGTCTCAATTTATCTGTCTTGTGTACAGTGTATACTATATACGGTTAAAAAATCTTGTAGTTATTTTAAAGCAGACATGAGCTTCCAGTAGCTCACTTAGCTCAGTTGGCTCAGCTACAAATTTGTTTTGTTTTTTCAACTTTCTGTTTGCACATTTGTAAAAACAACAACGAGTGCAAAAAATAACAACAACACGTGCAAAGAATACCAACAAAACCGACGTTCACCAAAATTCTAACTTGCTAACAACAACAAATGCATGCAAAGCCAAGCAAGCCTCACTCGAATGCGCTGCGCTTGAAATGTTTGTACATGTGTAGCACAAAACGCACATGATTTGTTTTTGTTTTGCTGGTTAATTTTTTTTTTGCAACGATGAGCAAAAGCAAATATGAGGATAATTTTGTGTTTGTTTTAAAAAACAATAACCTTGGCTCACTAAATTTATTTTCCTGCTCATGACTGTTTTAAAGGAATCGTTGGACTAATGGTTTTTATGCTTTTTTTGTTAGAATGATACTTTTCAAAACACTAGAAATGTTTTTGAAGTGAAACTTCTTTGGCGGCGAGTGAAATTTCAAGGTCCTTTTTCGTGACGCTAGGCTAACGTTTTCAATTCATATGAAAATTAAAAAAAAATTACTGCCGCTGCCGAGAATTGAACCCCGAACATCGTTGCTTATGAGCCGGAATCTATACGTTTACGCCACTGAGAGACATGATAAATAGCCAAAAAAAATGTAATTAAAACTGAACGCGTAACATACTGAAAATAACATAATTAACATTAACATTAGATAAACATTAACATTACATTATTAACATAACCGTAACATTAATTTTCATCCTACAAGTATGCACGGAAAAAAAAATTGAAAAATAGCTAAAACAAGAGCAGAACGCGTTCGTGAATATAGAGAGCGAATTAGAGCTCTTAAGAATACAGCCGCAGCTGGGTCTGCAACTAATGATGAAGGTAAGGTGATTGCAACAACGTCTGAGTTTCAAAATGCATTTTTACGAAACATCAGTGTATTTTGGTGAATCTACAAAGAACCAATCCCCAAAAAACACACTGATGCATCTCAACAAAATTTTAAAGCCAACCAAGTTGATGCACTCAACAATCAACGTTCGCTGCTTTATGAGGCCCTCTATCAACATAGCAATTATTATGATCAGGAAGCAGGAGGTAATAATGAACAAGATTTGCCTCTGCTTTCGGAGGCTCCTTCAAAGAGTACTATGCAAATGCAATCCAGCATTCAAAAAGTAACAATGTTGAGAAGACATTCGAAAGTAACTAAAACACCAACTGAACTAAAACAAGTACCGAAAATAACTGTTATTTTACAATTTTCAAATGAAAAAATTTTTCAAATATACCATTATGTTACAACTGTCCTCAGCCTCAGGAATATTAAGTCGCTTTTAAATTTGAAACTGATTCTTTAAAAGTTAATTTCTTGCCTAGTATAATTCGAGGAAAAATAAAGGTTACTTTTGACTTTTATGTTATCGGTCAAAAATAGCAGTTATTTTGTGACTTTAATTTTTTCGGTCAAAAATATCAAGCAATTTGTATTTTCTTAAAGGCCGCTTGACAGATTGAACTGTTGACATCATGTGTAAAATGTCTCACCGATGAGATGAAAATAATAATATCACAATTTTTTTATCGGTAAAATGACTTGAACAAATATAAATTACCTGATATTTTTGACCGAAAAATAAACGGCAGAATATAACTGTTATTTTTCCCTAAAAAACTATAAGGCACAAAATAACTTTTATTTTTGTCGGAAAAAATAAAACTGAAAAGATAAAAGTTAATATGTGACACTTTCGATAAAAACCATAGCCGGTACGGTCCCTGGATTTAAATTTTGAATCAACAGATTATTATTCCATTTCGTATTGATTGAATTTCTTTTCAGATATTTTCTCTCTCTATTTCACACTAAAATCTCTCTTATTGCTTACTGTTAAATAAGTTTCACTTCTGCCACGTGTACGTTGCTGCACGCGAGTTTTTTTTTAAAAGGTCCGCCAAATAACTTTTTTTTTTGAAAATGCTATAAAAAAAAGTACTGAATATTTTCTCACATTTCTTTTTTTATTTGAATGTACAATCCTTCCGGTTAATAATGGAAAATAATTTCATTCAAATGGCTGCCTCGACTGGCCATGCAGTAGTCTACACGATCGGTCCAATTTTTAGGCACATTATCGATTGTGTGCAGCTGTATTTCACCAATGGCTTCACGAATATTGTCCTTTAAAGCGTCAATTGTCTATGGCTTGTCGGCGTAACACTTATCTTTGAGGGCACCCCACAAATAATAGTCCAACGGTGTCAAATCACAGCTCCGAGTTGGCCAAACGACATCAGCCCTGCGGCTGATAATGCGAACTTGAAAAACAGGGCGCAAAACATCGAGTGTAGCTTCGGCTGTGTGGCGCCGTCCTGTTGAAACCAAATGTTGCCAATATCCTCCTCTTCAATTTTTGTGAACAAAAATTCGTTCAACATGGCCCGATAACGATGGCCATTGACTGTAACGGCCACTCCATGCTCATTGTCGAAGAAAAATGGCCCAATTATGCCTCTGGATCAAAATCCGCACCAAACAGTAACTCGCTTTTGGGTGCATCGGCTTTTCAATGTATGCGTGCGGGTTTTTTGTGCCCTAAATGCGACAGTTTTGCTTGTTTACATACCCGCCAAGATCAAAATGAGCTTCATCTGAAAAGATTATTCTGTACGTCGATCGCAGGCCCACTCAGCGAAGCGAAAACGCATTGGATGGTCAGTTGGCTTCAACTCCTGAACCAATTGGACTTTGTACGGCGTTCAATTGTTCAATTGTTGAGAACGACGGTGAATTGATGTTGATGCCGCTTCACGTACACTTTCTGCCACAGCAGCAATATTCTCGGGTGTACGCACTGTTTTTGGCTTTTCACGCTTTGGTTTATCGATGAGGATGCCAGTTTCTTTCATTTTTTTCACAAGATAACGAACATACTGACGGTGCTTCTGTTCTTCCAAAATCCGTACGCAATTTTCGCACACATTCTGCAACATTACCATGATTTTCAAAGTAATGCCGCAATATTTCCCAGCCTTGTTCAAGCGTATCAACAATCATATTCGTTCAACGGAAGTATAAAACTAATTATCTGTCAAATCAGACATGTGCTAAGTGTTGCCATTCACGAAATAAGCACTAGTTGAAAAAAAAAACGTTAGATGGCGGACCCTTTATAATTACTTGCTTTTATTAAAATAAAACTTAAATGTATGTGCTCAGCTACGGTTAATTTAATATTATTTTTTTTATTTGGTGGTTTAATTGAGCCTTTTTCCTTAGGTAAGATATTATATAGATATTCATTTAAAAAAAATGTCATACTTCAGAAGATGTGTGAATGATTTAAGTCAAAAGTAAGTGTTTAATTTTAAGCTCGCTGGTAAAAATGTTTACATCCGAGAAAAGAATTTTTCATTGAAATTTCATTGTACACAGAGGAAAAGTTAATTTCATGAACTAAATGCATTTTGTTGACGTCTGTCTAACATTATTTATTCGCTATTAGCAAATTTTGGTTAATATTACCAAGTGCAGTAGTTGCTCGTTGAGATAAAGCAGTAATTTATTTGATTGATATATTTTTTAAACATTCCATTCAATATAATATATAAAGGGTGGTTAAATTTTAAGGGCCGATGTTGATTTTGAATAAAACACAAATTATTTAGGAAATTATTGTCATTTCTTTTCATTATGATAATATTGGTATGGTATTGGTAAATATCGGTCAAATGGCCGCCGCGACCTCGGTGGCACACCTCCATCCGATGGTAAAGGGTGTTTTGTTATGAGGTTTTTTTTCAATATGGATTACTCTATTGTCTGAGACGTCTCTACTCAGTATTGTTTGGCAAATCATTATAAAAAGGTTAACTCCAGAACAACGCTTTCAAATCGTGGAAATTTATTTTCAAAAACAGTGTTCAATTAAAAATGTTTATAGAGCACTTCGTGAATTTTATGGTGCATATAATCGTCCGTATTTTTGGTTGAATGGATATGTCAACAAGCAAAATTGCCGTATTTGGAGCAAATATAATCCACACGGTGTTCAAGAATTACCAATGCACTCTGATAAATGTACTGTTTGGTGCGGCCTATGGGCTGGTGGAATCCTTATTTCTTTAAAAATGAGGAAGGACGACGCGTTACCCTGAATGGCAATCGATACAGAACCATGATCAATGAATTTTTGTTGTCAAATCTTCAAGATATGGATGTGGACGAAATGTGGTTACAACAGGATGGTGCCACTTGTCATACGGCGGGCGAAACAATCGACTTATTGAAAGAACATTTCAACGACAACATTATTTCGAGAAATGGACCGGTGAATTGGCCTCCGCGTTCGTGTGATTTGACGCCACTTGATTATTTTTTGTGGGGATACGTGGAGTAATTGGTTTATGTGGATAAACCAGCAAAGATTGACGCTTTGGAAACCAATATTCAACGTGTCATTGCTGAAATACGCCCTCAAATGCTTGAAAAGGTGGTCGAAAATTGGACCTCCAGAATGATCTTTGTGCAAAATAGTCTTGGTAGCCATATGCCCGAAATTATATTTTAATGTTAAATGCCAACAAATTATCTACTTAATAAAAAATTTTTTTTGGCCATTTCATAATTTGGCATGTGTTTTATTTAAATTTCAAATCAGCAAAAAACAACTCTTAAAAAAACATGCATAATAAATTTTCGATGACGCTGAGGCATAATTGAGGTTCTATGCCGTTTATGTGCCAAATTATCTTATCCTTTAGCTCCTAAATTGTTGCTGGCTTATAGACGTACACCTTTTCTTTCAAATGATCACATAGAAAGAAGTCCAACGGTGTCAAATCACATTATCTTGGCGGCTAATTGGCATCGCCACCACGTGAGATAACATGGCCATTGAATTTATCTGACCATTGACGACGCTTGAAATGGTAAAGAGGCTTTAGCTCTTGAGTCAATTGCACCTTGTTAGCGTGTAAATGCAAGTCTTTATGTATAATGTTCATCAGTGTCGATCATGAGAAGCACAATTGTTGGGCACGACGACGAAAAAATCACGAAGTATACGAAATGCATTTTGATTTGAACGCCCATTTTCATAAAAAGCCTGAATAATTTTCATGCGTTGCGCGATTGTGCATCTTTTCATGGTTCAAATTGAGTTTGTCTGAAATTGAGAAATGTCAGATGAAATGCAGAAAAAACTTGACGTTTAGGTGTGGTTCACATTCAACATCGGCCCTTAAAATAACCACCCTTTAGTTTGTACAAATAACTCGTACTTTCTTCAAATACGATATCATGAGTGTTCAGACAAAACATGGTTTGCTTATATGTAATAACCATATCTAAGTTACGAATTAAACTTGAAATCAGGGAATGGAAAATAACCTCAACGAACGGTTCCTTTTTGTTCGGTTCAGTGTTTTTGGAGAGCGCAATTCGTTATTCGGCTTTATTCGAATTCCGCTCTTCTACTCAAACACAAGCACAATCTCTACCACACAGAAGAAGAGAGAGGAATAAAATATTAGGGGTTGTGCTGTGATATGTGACTGTTACTTCCAAAGCTATTCAATGTAAAAAAAACGTTGCCGCGAGTGGAATCGATCTCGGACTCCGGGCATGCAAGCCAAACACTTATCACGTATACCACGGTCAACACCACCGCCTGGCCGCTATTTTGTTTATTAAAGCTCTGACTGAACCTAAAGCTAGTCCTGTTTTTTGGCCTCTTGAAAAGTTTACCCCCTTAATGTAACGATTAATAAATTTTCATTGTTTAGAGCATAAGAGTTTCATATAGATAGCATAGATATAGCTTTTTAAAAAATCTACTGAAGTTCAATATTACCCTCCATTGCCGTTCCCCGTATCTGAAAAATACAATATGGATATGAGTTCAGCAAACATACGCTAGTCATTTTATATAATAAAACCAAAAATGTTTCGATTTTAAGTAAAGAATTCAACATAGTTGAAGATACTTGCACATTTTTTTTTAGCATTGTTTAAAAATTGTATTAAAAAAAAAAACCATTTATATATTAATTCCCTTTTGTGAGAACTAAGTTCATGCCTACCACTATGTTAATGTTTTAAATCTAGCTATACATTTTTTTTTCAAAACGACGTATATGACGTGCTTGCAACAATTACCGTAATAATTTAATTTTGCTCCTAGCTTTATTTTTTGGTCTTTTTTGTGTTTTTTTTTTTTTTTTTTTTTTTTTTGTTTTGCTATATTACCATTTTACTCTGGGTTTTGTTGTCGCTAACATTGTATCGTTGCCTACTGCCCAGCAAAAAAAAATGAATCGGCGCTGCATTAAAACAACAGTAGCCAGAGACTTTAAGAATGAACAAATGAAAAGTGATGGTGGTGGGGTGACCTCGGCGGGATGAGCGACATGAATTTGAATTTAAAACTTTTGTGCGTCACTTGTTTTTAAAGCGATGGGAGGCCGGGCTCTTTGTTGCTGGGGATTTGTTGCTCGTGTGCTGCTTCGACCATTTCAAAAATGTTTTTGGGCATTAAGCATTCCATCCTTCCTGCTAGCCCAAGCTTCCTATATTCTTATGCCACTCTACTCAGCATCCACACCACTTCTTCTGCTTCTGTTTATATTTGCTGTTTCGACTTTCGTTTCTTTTCGTTATGCGCCGTTCTTTGCTAACGGTTTTAACGAAGCGTTGAAGGTTAATAAAGAATAAATATGTCGACATCATGCAAAACGGAAATGACTTTTCAAGGCAATCAGACACTTTTCGGTGTTGTTGTTCTTATTTTAGGCATTTTTTCTTGCCGCCAATGAAATTGTGTAAGGATAAGCAGAATTAAGTTAAGCAATTAAACAAGATATAAATGGCCAAACTTAAAAGAGCAAAGAAATAAAACCAAACATAAAATAAAAATATCAACAAAACACAAATTCTATTTCGAGCATTGCTGCCACCTTACAAAGATGAAAACGTTATGCCGTCCGGCCTGTGTCCTTTCTTATACTATTTATTACCCTAATCTTGAGAGAAAGAGGAAAAATTCAATAAATGTTCTATACAAATCGAAATATTATGCATCCTTTTTAAACAGCAAATATTCCTTAAACAAATATAAAATATCGGAAAAACTTTCAAGTTTAAGAACTTTAATGAAAAAAAAAACAACCGGATAAAAACGTTGAACCATTTTAATAAATAGTATCAAGAAGGAATGAGAGAGAAACATTTTAATAGTCAGCAGCAAGGCCGCAAAAGTATTCATCACTGTACAACCCGCTGTTATTATTGATTGGGTTGGTGGTGATGTGGGTGTATTTGAGCAGAGTTTCGTTGGGTCTTATTGCTGATTTGCCATTGGGTCAAATCATCTCGATTATTGCTACCTTGGGATTTTTGCAGAGAATGTTATTTTTTTTCTATTTTTTTGTTTATTTCTATCAGTTTCTCAATATCTAGTCCGAACAATAATGAGCCCTTCAAAAGTATCCTTCCTGTATGTTGTATTTTTTATTTCGTTTACTATTGTTGATGTTTTACCTAAATTAAAAATATAAAAAAAAAACAAAAAAACAGCCCCTTAGTCTTAAGCAAGTCTCAGTTCAACTTACTTATTAAAAGCTCAGCAAATTCAATGAAATCCTTGTCTCGTTACTCTCTAGTGGTATTCGCAGACTCAAGCAATTTTCATATGCTTTCATTTAAATAGGATTTCTCGGGCCAAAAATGTAACAAAATGGCTATAAATAGATTCATATGGAAGTATTTTGTAAAATATACTCTTATACAATCAAATTTTTGAGAAGTCATACTATAAAATTATCATATTTGAGCTTATGTTAAAGCGTGGCAGTACATGTTATATCTCTTTCATCAGTTCAGTTCTAACACAGTTTAGAATAAGCGTAGTTATCTGTCAGTAACAAAACTTATCTAAATTGATTGTATCAAATTAATATAATTTTTTTTTTTCATGAAATCATTGAGACGAACAGTGACAGCGCAAATTTATCCTTAATAGTTCAAATATTTTTAATTTAAAAATTTTTGGCCGTGAATACGAACATCAATGCAACCATTCAATTGAATTGTTTGCAACCTAAAATAAAAAAACAAACCCGCATCAATTTTCTGATAGAAAGACATGACCAATAAATATCTTTATTATGAGTTTCAATGTTACGCGACATTTACTACCAAAGCTATGCGATATTAACACTTGAATTGTATGGGTGGTGCCATGCCTACTTCTCCAATGCGCTGAATATATTCAGTCGTAGTAGGATATGACTTAATATTATATTCGTACCGAGTTTCATAAATGTGTAAACAGTTATTACGAAAGAACCAAAAGGTAAGAATGCTTAAAAAGTGCCACGCCCTTGTCTTACGCCTATAAAGCGAAACAGCTCGTGTTAATTGAGCTAGAATACCAAATTTTTAGCCTGTGCAACATGTAATTCTAAAGATATAAGATATCGAAAAATAGGTTGTGTGGGAGGTGTCACGCTCCCATGCTATATCAGAACCAAACTTCACAGGAACACTCTCAACACTTTACTCCAAAAAGCAAACACAAAACAATTTGGCCATTTCAGCCATTGAAATGACTTTGACCGAGCTTCTAATGATCAATTGTGTTGTGTGTGCTATTAAATGTTGTACACAATTGACCGAGAACTGGACCTACATTTTTTTATGCCGACTCCAAACAGCTAAAGTTCATGTTCTCCAGAAGCTTTACATGGCATTATTACTCTCTGAGGTTTGCCATTGTCTGCAGAGAGGTGGTGACCGATCAGAAAAATTTTTTATTGAAAAACTTCTGCGGCGCCTGGGTATCGATCTCGTTCTCCGAGCATGCTAAGCAACACACTTAACCTGCATGCCACTGTCACCACTAACAGATTTTACTACTGTTTTCCTAAAAATTTCATAAAAATTGATTTAGCGGTTTCGGAGTCTGTATATAACATGGCTGTATGTTTCCACACATTCATTATACCCTTAACCTGAAAGGTCAGGGTGTATTAACTTTGTGCAAACGTTTGTAACACCTCGAAATAAGCGAGTTAGGTGTAGAAAAGTATATATGTATATTATTGATTAGCGTTACCTTGTGAGTTAAGGTATCCATGTCCGTCCGTGACTCTCTGTGTTGACCGTAAATACAGGTTAGGAAGAAGTAGTTTAGATGATTGCATGAAACTTGATGCAAATGTTGCAGATCCTTGGGAAACATGGACCCAAGGATCTGCACTTTTGACTATTTTTGGAATCCGCCCACGGACACGCATACCTCCCATAGGACCACAACATTGAAACTACCATGTAGAGAGTTGTTTTTAAGCTACAGAATAAAATTCAAAATGTATGTATCTGAAACCAAAACTTATATGTGTACAAAAAATTGGCGCTTACACATACGCCCACCTCCCATGCAACCCCAAAATTGATATCACTATAAAAAGGTTTATATTTGACCTACATAAATTAAACTTAGTATGGGCGCATTTAATATCGAAACTAAGCTCTGCATCAAAAATGAACATTGTACACCGACGGACATGCCCACCTCCCATACAACCCACAATATTTAAGACTCTTTAAAGATTTTTATATATGAGCTAGAATGGTAAAGCTTGGTATGTGAGCGTGTTATATCAAAACTTAGATGTGTACACAAAATGGGTGTCATCCGCCCACAAACACGCCCACCTCTCATATAACCCACAATATATAAAAAACTAGTAAGTTTTATATCTGACCGATATAGATAAAATTTGGTATGGGAGCATTTCATGTCAAAACCAAGGTGTGCCAACCAAATGGGGGCTATTCACCCCCGAAAACGCCTTCCATCCATAAAACCCACATTAGTTGATACAGTATAATTCTATAAAGAGGGAAGACCGACTTTAAAGTATCCTTACTTGTTATTATATATCAGTGTCGTATAATAATATCAGCTTCGTAGTCTCTTAATCATACTACGCTGAACTAGGTCAATGTCGTCAAAGAGGTCGTGGTTCCTTCGAATGTCGTCAACTTGAACAGGACCAACAATTATGCGAAGAATATTCCTCTCGAACACCCCAAGAGCCCCATCTGTTTGCAAAACCACCAATGCCTCAGCGCCGTAGAAAAGCACAGGTAAGATGAGCACCTTACAGAGTGTTAGTTTTGTCAATCGAGATGGGACTTTGGAACCTACTGTTCCAAAGTTTACTGTTCGCTGTTTACGGCCGTGTCAAGGTATGTAAACTCCTAGAGAACTTAAAAATTGTATCTGCCTGCTGTAACATGGGAGCCTAGACGTCGCGCTTCCCTATTCGCAGGCTGCATGAACTTGTTTTACCCTCGTTCACCTTTTTTGGCTGATTCATTTTGAGTAGCGGCGAAAGCAGCAGTTCATCACATCAGCGTACTCTTTCCTCCAACACCCCAACCCGTAGACTATATCACGCAAAAAATATTCTTAAACAAAAAGTTTGAATGGGATACTGGAAGCCCTCCACCTAGCAATGTAGTTAAAATCTACACCGAGGGATCAAAATTGGATGGCAAAGTAGGGGGAGGAGTATTCTCCTAAGCACTTAACATCAATATTGCCTTTAGGCTCCCTGACCACTGGAGTGTCTTTCAAGCGGAAGTCACTGCTATACATTAAGCTGTTACTTGGCTTCAGATGAATGAAATATCAGCTAAGGCTTTTTGCATTCTATCTGATAGTCAAGCCACTTTGAAATTCCTAGAATCTGTTCAAATAACATCAAACACAGTCCTAAGCTGCCGCTGATTTCGAAATGAGATGGCCGAGCAGCTAAAATCTTCCTATGCTGGATCCCCGGGTTTAGAGACTTTCCAGGAAACTGCAAAGCAGATGAACTAGCTCGGAATGGTACTACTCAAACCTTAGCCAGAGGAAAGGAAAGAATTGGTAAACCTCTTACAACATATAAACTACTCACAAATGAGCTCCCTTAAAAGAATCAACATAAGGTGGTCTACGTGAAACAAATGCAATATGGCGCGTAAGGTTTGGCCAACTCTGAACTTGAAACGCTCGAAATAAATCTGTTATCGGTGTCTTAACAGGGCACTGCTTAATTGGTAACCACGCCCAAAGATTAAACATCGTCCATAACGATTTCTGCAGAGCTGTAGAGATGAGGAGGAGGTAGAAACCACAACACATCTTTTCTCCACATGCCCAGCGCTAGCTAAAAACCGCCACCTGTTTCTGGGAAACTGGTTTTATAGTGACCTATACAGTCTCTCAAAGTCTTCGGTCTTCAGTCTGGTTCAAATAGATTAGGCATACAAATAAACCCCTGGTATCACAACGGGCATAATTGGCCTGGTATTGTGTCTCATAAGAGACAGCCGTTTCAACCTAACCAAACCTAGTGTTATGTACACCTGCCTTTCGTATGATCGCATTCATGATGAAATTGAAGAGATCGCATGATAGTTGGGCACCTTGTCTGAAACTTCGTTCGATATTAATGATTTCGAAGAGGTAATTTCCTACCTTGACGGAGCTGCATGTATTGCTCAACGTCATCTTGCAGAGTCTTATCAACTTTACAGCTTTACCGAAACGAGACCTTCCAGTATTTGGCGTTGTATAAAAATCGGATCTATGGTGGTTTTGCCAGGACGAAAGCCACACTGATAAGGTCCAATCAGTGTTTTGGTATGCGGCTTCAATCTTTCATGCAATACGCTCGAAGGAACCTTGTACGCGATGCAAATAAGACTGATACTTCGGTAGTAGGTGCAGATTGTCGGGTCTCCTTTCTTAAGTATAGGACAAAGAACACTGAGATTCCAATCGTCGGGCATGCTTTCCGCTAGCCATATTTTGCTGATGAGTTGATGCATGCACTTTATCAATTCACCGCCGCCGGTTTTAAACAATTCAGCAGCCCGGCCGTCAGCTCCTGCGGCTGTGTTGTTTTTGAGTCGCTGGATAGCAACTTTAACCTCGTCATGGTTAGGTGGTGGAATATTCACTCGGTAGTTGGTGCAGATTGTCGGGTCTCCTAAGGAGACGTCGAGCATGCTTTCCGCTAGCCATATTTATTTATGAGTTGCTCAGAGAAGCAAGCATCTTATCAATTCACCGTCGCCAGTTTTAAACAATTTTGCAGCCAAGCCATCAGGGATCATCGCTCACAAGCAGATTGGATAAATTCTGCCTTCATAACCTCAGTACGCACTGCGTATCTGTAACCAGATCACCATTGTCATCTCTACAAGTGGATGCTCCGGGCTTGAAACGTTGGGTTAGACGCTTAACCACTTGGTAGCATCCTTCTTGCCCTGGTACTCCTCGATTTCCTCTCGCTTAGAGTATACCTTCCGTCGATCACAACATGATCTATCTGGTTTCGTGTTTTTTGATCCGGAGATAGCTAAGTGACCTTGTGGATATCGAGGTGTTTGAATCTAGAGCTACTTACTACCATGTTTCGCGCCGCAGCGAAGTTGAGCTTAAGTTTAGTGGAATAGTGCTTTTCCGTATGGCAGCTCTAGTAGATATCGCAGACTGCTCTTGAGCAGCCTTGTCCTTTCCATCCCATATCTTGGATGACGATGATGTCAGTCTTTATTTTTACGAAGGCTTTCGCAAAATGGATAGAGACAGCTTTCCTATAAAGGTCCGGACATTCTAGGTGCATATCCATAAATCATTGTCCTTTTTCGTTTGCGGTGATCATTGACGTAGTAGGGGTTTATATCCGAGGCTGGTTTGTTTTTCATTGGGCAGTTATAATTTGATGAGGATTCAAACCCTACACATTTTTAAGGTCTTGCAGAGACCCCTCAAGTGTAGAGTCTAGAGAAAACAGGAAGTTTTCGAAATGGAGCTTTTGAGGCCTTGACAGTGGCAGTTGCGGGTTATGTGGTTTTTTCGATCATGACGCAGTGACTGTTCAACACTACGCTCTTCGACATCCGGAATCAGCAAATTTTATTCGTCTTTAATTAGTCCTTCTATTTATTGGCAATTTTTGTATCGGGATCAACCACTGTGCGGGAGGAGCCTTTGTAATAAATACACCAGCTAAAAGTGTGGCGTATGTGTTGTATCTGTGGCGGAGCGCTATATCAGCATCCGAATTTAAATCTGAGGCAAGTGTTATGCCCTTACCTCAGTCAATACGAGTTATTAAGCAATCTCATTCCACAAACATCTGTACCGCCAACTAGCTGTTTATATTGATGAATTTTTAATGTCAGTTGATTAGAAATAAGGAAAGAATTAGAGAAAGGTAAAAGCGTAGGACCATGGCTAGACCAGGTAGTTTTGATGTTTCATATGTATGTGTTTGTAGATATTTCTTAACTTCTTAACTATAAACATCTACTCACTTTGATCATTTCAATAAAACTTGCATTTGTAAATGACATTTTCAAACTGATACAATTTACCAATAAATATTTGGCCTTTTTATATATTTTCGTTAAAAGTTAAGTTCTTATTATGATAATAATAATTGAATTTTTATATTTGTTCCTTCCTTGTTTCTTTCTTCAGTCGTCCATCTTACGTTACGAGACACAAAGTAAACGGATATTTTTTATGTGTAACTACAATCAAGATTGATATTTTTATTACATACCCCGTCCTTTGATAAGGTGTGATAAATTATTGCCTAGCTACTTGGGGGTAAACAAAACAGCAACCACAGAATCAGTAATACTGGCGAGATTTAATGGACCATAAGATAAAAAATATCATTCTGTTAAATGAGTTGGTAATAATTTTATATTATATATTTGTGTAATACACGGCACGGCAAAAACTAACTTATATAAATAAATAGTAATAAACATAACATAGATTACTGACAATCATGAAACGTAGCAGTAAGGATTCAAACTATTTTCAAAATTTAGTGCATCTATTATTTGCCAAATTTTTTTAGATTTGTCATTGAATTGACAGTCACGAAATTTTTCTAAGTGTGATGTCATTATTATTAAAAAAAGCAAAACGTTCATTGCATAGATAATCTTTATCAAATTTAATACAGAGATTTTTCCATACTTTGAGTAACTGCAGGAGAAGAGTATTTAAATAAAATATTAAATGAAGTGTTAAATATTTAAAAATATATCTCTAGTATATCTACAGGAAAAGCCCAACTTTAATCATCAACAGTACAACAATACATAGATTCCAAAATAATATTCAAATAACCTAGAGAAACACAAAACATGTGAGACAAAAAATAGCGACAAAGTGATTGAGTAAGAGAAATGCGCCTTCCTACTTCTCACCGCCTACAGTGGCGTAGGTAGCGTTCTGCAATGGAGGGGAATGAAATTTATATTTTTGACAAGCATACCTACACAAAAAGTTTTCTTACTTGATATTTAATATTAGTATTACAAGGAAGACTAGTTTTAAAAATCGTGTGGACTTCCATAGGTACTTTACTTAAGAAGTTCCAGTTCCAATTACAAGGGAATCCAACGAAAAAGATGCATTTTTTAGGCCTTTTTTATTTGTTGAACTTTGTTCTCACTAGTGCTCACAACGGTTGTGATTCTTGTCTGCCATATTTAGCAAACAATACACAAGGAATACATAATGCTCCTTGTTCTTATTCAGAATATGCAAGATAATTACAGTTTCCCAGCTCTTTACAGTTTTAACACCCTAAACCTAAAAGGTCAGGATATATTAACTTTGTGCAAACGTTTGTAAAGCATAGAATTGGGTTCGTCCGGTATATAAAAGTGTATATATTCTAGATCAGCGTCACCTCGTGAGCAGGGCTGCCACTCTCAAACATTTTTTTTTACCAAATTTCATCCACAAATTTACCAAAATGAAAAAGAATTTACCAAACACAAAAAAAAATTATTCTTAAGTGTTTACAGTGTTAAAGAGTTTGGATTTGTCATGTTTATCATCTAAGAAGGAAATGTTCCGAGGTGTTACTCTCCGATTTGATTCCTTTTCGAAAGCCTTAACCTTGAACTCAGCAGATATAAAAAAAAAAGTCAACCTTAGAATTTTGTCCTCTATCACATAACCAAAGCACATTCAAATCGGGGAGTGATACCAGGGGATCTTTTCTTGTAAGTTAATCTTTTGAATGCAGTTATCTTACATTGTCTAGAAATTTGTAGTTATCAGAAGACAGAACGTGTTACCTCCCATATAACTCAGAAACTAAAAAAGGACAACTTTTAAATTTTTTGAAGCTATTGATTAGATAGCTTCAGAAAAAAAGGTCGAAATTTTGTATGCGAGGTGCCTAAATTAAATCGGGAGTCAAAATGATCTTATTTCTTCAAGTTTTTTTGTCTTTTTTCTTAACCTCAGAAATAGTCTCAGAATCATAAAATGTAATAAAAAGATTAGGAAAAACCTAACGTGAGAGAATTATTTGAACTCCGATGAATTTTCGGCATGCTTGATAACATTCAGTGAGGTTTATTTAAAACATTGTTTATATTCTAAAAATGTATAAAAAATATTCTAAATGTAAAATGAAAAAATTGTTTTAAATTAACCCTGAAGATAACTTCCGATGGAAGTCGAAATATTGGTTGAAATATAACATAAAATCAGTTTATAATAAAAACTGATATTTTTAAAAGTCGAAGGTCGATTAATAAAGTAAGATTTTTATTTCTAAGTTAAAGAAACAATACAGTTATACATATTTTTTAATTAAATTATCATTTATTATACGCTTGAAGATGTTTCATCGCTTTCTACATCGGTCACCTTCTTTATAATAAAATATCTAAACAGAAATAACATAATCGCTTAGTATCTAAATTTTAAGAAAATTAATTAATTTAAAATAAAAACTTACTTATCCATCAATTTCTTCCCTAAATCGACGATCTAAGCAACAACAACAACAAACAACAAATTGGCCATTTCAGCCCTTGAAAGGACTTTGACCGAGCTTCTTATGATCAATTGTGTTGTGTGTGTTATTAAATGTTTGCACACAATTGACCGAGAACTGGACCTACATGTTTTATGCCGACTCCGAACGGCTAAAGTTCATGTTCTCAAGAAGCTTTACATGGCATTGTTTACTCTCTGAGGTTTGCCATTGTCTGCAGAGAGGTGGTGACCGATCAGAAAAATTTTTTATTGAAAAAAACTTTTCGCCACGGCTGGGGATTGAACCCGGGCTCCGAGCATGCTAGGCCACACACTTAACCTGCATGCCACGGTCACCACATAAGCAACTGACAAATTCAAATTTCTAACATTTTGCTTTACGTTCATTCGTGTAATTTTCACCGATGCGTTTGTCTTAAATTATTTTAAATTTCCATTAATTTTAAATTTACCAAACCAAAAAACAATTTACCATTTTACCAAGTCAAAAAATTTTTACCAAATTTGGTAAAATTTTACCAAAACGGCAGCCCTGCTCGTGAGTCGAGCTATCCATGTTCGTCCGTCGGTCTGTACGTATGTCTGTCCGTCTATGTGATGTCCGTATACACAGGATAACAAGAAGGAGTGGAGATAATTGAATAAAACTCGGTAATGGTCACATGGACCCTAATCTCTGCACTATTGAATATTTTTGGAATCCGCCAACGGACACGCCTACCTCCTATACAACGAAAATTGAAAACTGCATAATTAAGCTTATGTTTGTCTTACAGTGATAAAATTTGGTGCGTTTGTAATTTATAACACATCAAAGATGTTTTTGAAAAATGAGCGTCATTCAACCACGGACACGCATACCTCCAATATAACCCAAACAATTGAAAACTCCATAAAAAAGCTTATGTTTAACTCTCTCTTAAGGAAATGTTTTACTCTCTCATTTTCGCTCTCTTTTGCATGTTTTTGGTGTACAGGAATAGAAAATAGTTAACAGTAGCAAAATATTTCGAAAGGTTTCACAAACTTGCAAGTACGGGTCTGTTCCTATGATAACTCTTTTAACTTGTCAGTGATATTTCCACTATTCTGGGTCAGCAACGCAGCGGGTACCAGCTAAAATCGCCCTATCTACGCCACTGCTTCTCACTATGTGTGTAAAACACACAAACAAAAGTTATCTAAAGAAAAACGGTTTGTATTTCTCCTAGTGTTGCAGTCTGCTTGAAAGTGTAATTTTTTTTCTTTAATTTCGACACTTGTTTTGAACCGTTGTTTTGTTGTTAATCATCGGACTAAGTCTGCACCTAGGTAGTGCTTTTTATCAGGTTTGTGCACTGTTCTTCTCAGTTCTGCTCCAAATGAATAACGAAGCAGCATTTAGAAGTTCATTTCTATGTTCGCGCTCGTTCGACTAAGCTGCTAAAAGCTAGAGAATGCATATTTTGTTTGGCCCACTGGTGTACGCCATACAATTTGCTCTGTAAGCTTTTTGATGATGATGGTACTGAGTTTTATCTCCTTTTTTAGTATTTTGTAGTTTTTGTTTTACAAAAGTTTTTGTTTTTATGTGTGGTACACATTTGTGGTCTTCATATAAGCAATGCTTATGCGTTATGCATTACTGTAAGATCAACATAAAAACGTACATAAATACATACAAAACTAATTACACACTGAAATACAAGCACACGTCTGCACCAACCCCCCAGTAGACAATGACATCGCTGCCAGCAGGCCTTCCTGTGGATTTTGTAGTACTGCCGCACTCATATACAATTACACTTTCTTTTTTATATGAAGTGGGAAAATTTCGCAGGGCTTCCGCTCCGATAGGTCAAAAGAGGCCTGATAGAAGCACTTCTTAAGAATGGCTTAAAGAAGGGGTCAACAATTAGTATTGAAAAAAATATTTTTTTTCTTTTAAACCTTTTTTTTTTTTTTATAAATTCTATTCTTTTATCTTCTCTCCTATGTTTTTTTATGTCAGATTAATTTCAATCTATAAACTTTGATACAGCAGTAAGAAGCGCCATTATTATGTCATATTTTTAAACTGATATATATTTTGACTTTAAACGAAAAAGTTGCCCTGAAGTATATAAAAATTTAGTCTTTCAAGGGAAAAAAGTTTGTTGTGCTGCCTTTTGTGCAGAAAAAGAAGGCCTTCAAGAAGGGCTCATAAGAGCAGCGAAGAAAGGATGTGTTTGGTCTTCACAATTAGCAGTCAATGCAGGCCTTCGTATGAAGAGCGCTGGTTTAATTGCCTATTGGGCCAGTGAGAAATGTTCATGCATTAATGATATAGATGCAACAATAATAACTACAAAATGAAACATGTTTATTATGGTTCTTATATTTTTATTATAAATACGAGCATTTAGACTTAAACGTAATGATAAAATGTAAATCCAAACTGTAAAAGAAAACTGCAGAAAATATATTTAATACTTCGTGTAACATATAAATTTGAATATATATGTATATATAAGAATTGTCCAATCTGGAAAAAAAATAACTTTTTTAAATCTTAACAAAATTGGTTATCGTATGACAGGAGCTTTTTTTAGATTGTTTTGAAAATTGATTATATGTCGTATACTTTTTTGGCCACTGTATAATCATTAAGGGTTTGTTCACGCGCAAGAAAAAGTTTTCGACAATAATTGTGGAAAATGTATTCGAGAATGCATTAAATCTAAATATCTTTTAAAATAAGTTTGACGTCTTCTAGTGGTTTTGATTTGATTAAATAATTTTGTTGTAAGCTTGCAAGTTGCAATCCAGGTTTGGGTAGGTATTTCTGAAGATAAGTCACGTCGAAAAAGGGATGATTTTTGAAGTTTTTGTAAAATCAAAACGAAAATTTTTCTGAATGTAGGATCTTCTTGACTACAGCTTTCTCAATATATGTAAGTGTCGAAAAAATGTATTTTCGAGCCATCTCAATTATCATGTACTTGAGGAATTCCGCGATTCTACATTGTTTTCCATATTGATGATGATGCAACATCGATGTTTTTTGTTCGATAAACATCGAGAATCGATGTTGACCTCTCGATTTCAACGTCGATGTCATCATCTCTATATCACAATAAGCATGAATAGTGAATTTCGCAAATAGCCATTCATGGCAATTGAAAACAACATTGACTACCGTTAATTTTCACTCTTAAATAGACACAGAAATTTTGGATAACTTGCTTAACCAACCCGGAATCAACACAAAAATTTTTATATATTCCCAAGGCAAAGAAAAAAAAGAAGTTCTTTCGGAGGAAATTCAAAAACCAAACAATAAGATCTAATTGCACAAGAAAAAAATTGTATTAATAATCGAAATACTTATTCTTGACTTTCTGACAAAGGTAACAATCTCATTAATACACAAATGTCTACAAAGTAAAAAATTGTATGGTAGCTTTTATCTTTTTTATAACATTTCTGTAGTATAAACTTGTCTTATTCCAAATATATTATAAGTTCTATCCCACTCAATATTATAAGACTTGCACAGTTTTTAACGCTGCATATCTGTATAATTTTTGTACCTTTTGTTTTTCCCGCCAATTTGTTTTTAAAAATATACAGAAACAAATATTACATAAGCAATTGAAATCAAGATATATTCCTGATTTATGGCTTTCAATGTAGGGGAAGAGTGGTTTGAAAGAGCCAAGTTTTGAAAGAGCCATCTTGATTTACGCGGTAGTTTTCATACGAATGCTTCTTAAATTATAATTTTTAAGAAGCAATACTCGCCATATGGCACCCTCGAACATTTGACAGTTCACTGATAATAAACGACGATGGTGTATCGTATTTTGGATTTCTTCATCATTAAGTAAGTTTTTCAGAACATTTTATTTGTTTTGTGACGTCTTCACCTTTATAACTAACAGTAATATTATTATACTATAATTTTATGGATATATTAGGCCTACTAATAACATATTTATTTTGCCGGAAAATTCTTGATTTCATACTAATTTTTGAGGTTATGTTTCTTTGGACAATATGTTTTGAAAGAGCTGGGTTGCGGTGGTATGAAGAAGCGTAAAGAAAGTTTAAATTATTTTTGTCAAAAATGTTTTTAAGTGTTTTAAACTTCTTATTTTGTTTTTGGAATAGGTCTTATTATTATAGATTTTCTTCAAAGCGATTTAATTTTTTTTGCTTAAAATATTTTTAAGTTTTTTAACTATTTTTTGTTTTTAGTTTTGAATTTTTTTATTTATTTAATTTGTTTTTGTAAAAACAATACTTTTTATAATAACAATTAATATTTTTAATAAAATATTCGGTATTTTTCGTGTTAAGTCTTGTAATAAGAAGATGGCTCTTTCAAAACTTTGGTTGGCTCTTTCAATGCCCATGTGTTATGAAAGAGCCGAATTTCATGTTTTTTATAAATGGCTACAGGTCCAAGAATATTGTTGTACAAATTTGGTTTATATGATTTTATGGTATAAGTCTAATAATATATTTGGAATGGATTTATATTTTTACCAAATAAAGACTATCCCAGAAATAACTGTCCTTTTGTTTTTTTTTTATTGTAAAAAATTTTATTATGTGTTTTTAAAAATTTTTTTTAGTTTATTATTAAGTGAACATTACAAAATAAATGAAAATTTTATTTATACTAAAATTAATACACTTAAAAATATTATGCACTTTTTGATTAAGGTCCTCCATTAGGTTTTTTACCGACCTTTCGTTGACCTTAGTGTATGCCCGACGCCATTTACGTTGAAATATTTCGATCTTTTTCGCAGTTTGTTTGGTCTCCTTAAGATTTATTTTCATTAAAGCCCAATATCTTTCGATTGGACGTAGTTTGGCCGCCGACTTCGAAGCTTCTTTTATCATAAAAAAATCATATAATTATGATAAAAAATAAAACAAATTAGGAAAAGTTTAAATAATAAGATTTCCAATACAATTATGTTAATAAATAAATTATCAGATTTTACCACGATTAATAGGAAAAGTAATTTAAAATTATTTTTTACTTTGTAGTGATTTTGAAGTAGGTTTTTCTTTTTGTTAAAAAGTTTTTATTTCTTCCTTTTTAGAGAATATGATAAATTTTAGGAAAAGTTTGTAAACACAATTATTAAAGCTCATAATTTAAAAATATTTTTTCTGTCGTTTCTTATTCTTTACTCTTTTGAATTTTTTAAAGCATTTGCAAGAATTATTAAGGAAAATTTCAAATATTTCACTATTTAATGGTTTATTGGTTATTTTCAATTTCTGCCTCTTTACAATGTTCTCTTTACAATCGGTATTAACCGATATGCAGTATTTCCATAAAGTTGTATTTCCTCGTTGTCGAATTTCGCTCATTTTGTCATAGTGTTTTCAATAATTCTACCCATTCTTACAATGAATTTTATCACCCTTGTGTCAATATCATACAATTTTTTCAAACACTGCCACACCCTTAGTCAAATAACGCCCACTTCTTTGGTATTAATTGTTAATAATTGTGTCTACCTCTGAACAAAATATCAGTATTCTAGAGTCAATATTATTCGAGCTATAATGTGTTTCAAATATTGCCACACCCCTTTACCAAACAACGCCCACTTTATTGAAATTAATTTTTTATACTTGTGCCTACCTCTGTAGTAAACTTAAGTACTGTAGTGTCAATATTAATCGAGATACAGAGTTTTTATAATATTGCCACACCTTTTTGTCGAATAACGCCCACTTAATTGACCGTAATTTTTACAATTGTGCCTATCCTTGCATGTTTGCTGTAAATGTCAGTACGCTAGTGTCAATATTTACTGAGATACAGTTTTTTCTTATAGTGGCACGCCCTTTATCGAATATCGCCCACATTATTGGTAGTACTTTATTATACTTGTGTCTACCTCTGTACTAAATTTTAGTATTCTAGTGCCAATAGTATTCGAGATACAGTGTTTTTTTAATATTGCCACACTCCTTATGGAATACCGCCCATTTTTTTTTTTACAAAAATTTATAGTAATTGTAGAAATTTATTATTTCTGTACCTTTGTGTCAATATTATTCGAGATACAGTAGTTATCTTATATTGCCACACCCATTTGTCGAATAACGCCCACTCTTTTGATAGTAATTTTCAATAATTTTGTCTACCTCTGTACTTAATTTCAGTACTCTAGTGTCAATTTTATTCGAGAAACAGAGTTTTTCCAATATTGCCACACCCTTTAGTAGAACAACGCCTACTTAAGTAATTGTATTTTTTAGTATTTGTGCCTGCCCTTTTAAGATTGCAGTGAATTTTGTTTCTCTAGTGGCAATATTTACTGAAATGCAGTGTTTTTCTTGTAGCGACACGCCCCTTTGTCGAATACTGCCCACTTTTATAGACGGTCACCTCCGCGTTGATGGTCTCTATATCGCACACGATCTTCAAAAGTGACACAACTCAAAATTTTAAAATTTTCAGGAGAGGCAAAAAACTATTTCTTTTTCAAAGCAACTTCATACAAAAGAGGGACACAAAATGATTTTTTAAAAATAAAAGAGCAATCAGATTAAAAAAAAATTTTAACAGTCGATGGAGATGTGCATTACGAATTGGTTTATATTAAAAAGTCAAAATTGAAAAATTTTGAGTTGTGTCACTTTTGAAGAGGGTGTGCGATATGTTGACAATATGTTGATATGTGAAAAATTACGGCAATCGGGCAATTACTTTAGGAGTAATCGATGTACATACATTCAAAAAAAAAAAAAAAAAAACAAAAACAGCAAAACCTCCTCCTTTTTGAAGTCGGTTAAAAATGAATAATGTAAAAAAAATGAATAATGAATAAAAAATTAATAATGAATTAAAATATGAATGCACGAATGCAAAATGAATAACGATTCTTTGTGAATTGCATTATTTATGAATAGCATTAATATGAATAAAAAAATTATTGCATTATTCTGAATAAAGAGAAATGAATAATAAATCAATTTTTTGAAATTGAATTTGAATTAAAAATTTTATTTATGGATCAATTTTGTTTTTATTGAATGGCATTCTTGTGTCCTTACTCACTTGTACTTAGAATTCTGAATATGAATGCAGATTTTACAGCTCTATTTTGGGGGTTATTTAATTTTCTTAAATTAAGATTAACGAAGAGTTGCTTACAAAAAAACGAAATTGAAGTAACGGGGGTTTTTATGAATGCAATTTTATAACTGTTGTAACCGAAGTTATACAAAATATTGTTTTTCTATTGATTTGTTGCGTCGCCTTTTGTAACTTTTGGTAAATTTCCCCGTGTAGCTGGACGTTTTACAAATTATTCATTCTGTAAAGGCGCATATAAAAGTAATTATACGATAAAAATGGGTAAAATGGATTTGTATTTTTACTTAATATACCACTTTTTCAAATTGTTCGTATTTCTTTTGTTAAAACTTTAATAAGTTTTTTTTGCATTTTGTAAATTTCATAATTTTAAATTACAAAAAATTCATCTGTAAAAGTCGCATGCACATTGAGCCACCAAATCATTACGGTATAATTTTTTTATTATTTCTACTATTAAAGCTTTTAAGAAAAACATCAAGAGTATGACTGAATTACAGTAGTGACTATTAATTGGGGATTATTTAATTTATTTTGGGGATATTTTCATTTTGAGTTGAAATACATTTTTGTTGGGGCTTATTTCATCTTTTTAGTGATATTTCTTTGGGGCTTATTTCATTTTCCCCTTGACTGTGTTTTATAATGAAATAAACCCCACATTTTGGGGCATATTTAATTGCCATTTGTTTGTTATTTTATGGCGTTTGGCTGTTATTTCATTTTAGGAATTTGGGGCTTATTCTATTATTTCATTGTGGGTTATATCGTGGAGACGAAAATAAAGAGTGTACCAAAAGTCACTGACATTTTAATTTTTTTTAATAACACTCATTGTTTTGTTGAAATATCTGTGAGGTTTTTTCAATTATAAAGTAGAGACATAGAGTTGACTGATGGAACAAAATATCGCTCAAATGTCCGCCTAGACCTTGCACACGCGAGTACTTTTATGAAATTTTTCATGACTTTCTGGATTAATTCAGGATCAATTGCTGCAATGGCGTGTTAAATTTCCGATGTGTTGGCACAGACCGACTCTTTGTGTAAACCGCAAATGAAGAAGTCACTTTTTTGAAGTAATTTTCACAATTTGCATTGGACTTTTGGGATAAACTTAAATAGAACTCCTATTGAATAATTCGGAAAATGCTCATCAATTTCTGGGTTTCAACTAATTGTAGATATAAATCATTAAGATATTATCTTACTGAAACATTTTCCTCGCACGCAAACAACTTTCTCATTTCATTTAAATCTATTACATCAACGACAAGAGTTGCTTTATTAAATAATTATGAGTGCTAGAGGGGGTTCATTTATACAATTTTTGCAATTAATCCATTACTTGGTTCGGTGCAAAGAGGAAGCTACATAACTCACATATGGGCATCTCCTAAAAAAGGTCCACCAAAATTGAAGACAAACATTAAAATAAAGCACTCTAACAGCTTTTAACTTTATTTTTTTTTTAATTTTGATTAGTATTACTGTTATGTAACTTGAATTTAACTTATTATGATTTATTTATATTAAAATTTAAAATAAACATCTTTACTCCATTTTACTGTTGGAAAAATTTGTCGCGTCCATGATGTCGCATCCGTATTCGTGCTATATCTATTTAAAAAAAGGTTAGAGATAATTCTCATATTTCATAAATCTACGAAGAAAAGTTATCCTTTGAGCTCTATTAACATGTATATTATATATAAAAGAAAGTTCTCAAAATTAGTTTAATTTTGCATATTTCTATATGAGATTAAAAAACTTATATTTTTTGTTGCGGCCGTTTCATTGTATGATTGCTTATTGATTTGTACTAATTTGTACTAAATCTTTCTCTTTTTGTTTCTTTCTTATTTTTCGGGTAATTAAAACCCGCGTCCGTCCGAATGTCGCGTCCGTGCCACTGGGAGATGCCCATATGTACTTTATTCGAATATATGTTACTTATCTTGTCTCGCTTACTTTCCTACTGGGTTATAACGAGCATATACACGTAAACTCGTACATATATACTCATACATATATTACGTTGCTCCTGATGTAGCCACAGCAGCGTAAGAGCCGAAACTCAAGAACTCCACTCTAAATGGGCGCACAATACATATACCGCATGACTGTAGCTTTTTTAAGCTTTTAAAAAGTTATTTGCAAACTATAAGCGCGTAAATGGATGGATTAACACAAACACATATGCAAACAAACACACAAAATTGCAATTGTAAACTGTAAGTGCAAGGATGTGTAAAAAAAAATATGTTTTTTGATACTCTTACTTCTTGCAAAAGATGGTTAAGAGGAGTGGTTGTAGGTAGAAATTCAGTTTTTAGTATTCAGTGTGACTGAATTAGATATTAAAACCGGTGAGATAATAGGGATGTTTCTTTGAATAAAAAAATTTTAAATTTATGAACATAGTTTTGTCTTGATTCGCAACTAAAAAGCCAAAAATTCTTACCAGCCGCCTGTAACCAAAAAGTCGGTCAAAACATGTGAGTATTATTTTATGGCTAGAGAAAAACTAAATTTTTTAAAAATTATTATGTAAAACATATAACAAATTTAATATTTCATATTTTAAGAAACTTAATAAGTTCTATAAAATTTTTTTAAATGATTCCAATAAACGCGGATGTGGTTGCTATATTGGAAATATGATTTCTTTAAAAATTTTCCAATGTCAAGGAATTCACTTTTATAAACTATTACTTATATTATGGAGTAGGATGAAAATTAATAGGGAGTGAAAACGAGTGTTAGCAAAATAGCGTTCAACTTTTACCCAGAACACATGTATGTATGTACACGTATATAAAATTTAAGGAAACATTTTTGTTGCTGCTTAGCTCCAAAAGTACTGGTACGATTTTTTAGAAAATTTTTAAAATATCACATTTTTTTTTACAAAAGTATTTAGGTGTATTCTCTTTGCGACATTTAAGCAATAAGTACATATACCTACACTAAAAAAGATAGGCCCGCCCTAACTACCGTTTTTGTAACTTTTCAGGAAAAGGAAAAAACTTAATAAAGATTAGAGTTTTTTTGAAACAAATTTGTTATAGATGCAGTTTTTTTATTAAATACTCTAACCAATTTAATGTTCCTGCAATTTTATTCAAATTTAAATTTTTAATAAAATTATGTTAGATAGATCTTTTTGTAAGTTAATTTCTTGAAAATTAATGTAAGATAGGGCTTTTTATTATAAGTTTAAAACAAAACTTTTCATTATAAACATTTTTTTAAAAACTAAACGCTCCATCTATCTGTTACCAGATCACCATTTTCATCTCTGCAAGTGAATGCTCCGGGTTTGAAACTTTGGACTAGACGCTTAATCTGTTGGCAGAATTTTTGAGCATTCTTCTTGCCCTGGAACACCTGAATTTTTTTTCGCTCATGATTTTCGCACAATCGCATACGGATCTTGGCTGCAACCAGATAGTGTCAGTATTGACCCTACCGAAATGAGTGCACATCCAGGTGGTCTTGTGGATATCGAAGTGTTGGAATCTGATGCTATTAACTACCATGTTTTGCGCCGAGACGAAGTCGATCAGTCTTCGAACGTTGTTCGAAGTGGTCTCGTGGAGACTGAACTGAACGAAAGTGGAGCCAAAGATGTCTTCTTTTTCAACCTTCACGTTGAAATCGCCGAGGACTATTTTCACGTCATGGACTGAGCAGTGATCATACATGTCCTCTAGGCTCGTCTAGAAGCCGTCGTTGACAGCATCAACCTTTTTTAAATTATGCTAATGTGGAAGAATTTCACCTTGACGCCGATTTCGCCAGCCTTTCTTTCAGAGGTGTGCACCGGGAAACAAAACGGCATAATTTCCGGCTTACGAGGAATCACCATCCAAATTCGTGGCTCCGACTCGCCTTGGCATTGCCAGTTGCGGGCTATGTGGTTTTTTCGATCAAGGCGCAGTGCCTGTTCAACACTACGCCCTTCCAAACCTAGCTGGTTACCCGCTACTTGTCCCGGACCTTAAAAAAGCGGCTAACCTCTATATCTAGAGGCCGTCCACCATGCGCAACCTGTTCGGCAGCTTGTAGCTCAGCCGCCGTAGATTTTCCATAGAATCCACGATACCGGATTTTGTTACATATTGTATATTTCAAGTGTTAAGAACGATTGTTCTTAATGAGAAAAATTCAATCACGCGTCGGAGCTGACAGGCATACATTTTCTGAACACCAAAACGCTTTTGTCAACTTTGTATACAGCCGTTGACAACTAATTAGAAACGATATCATACTTGCTGCACTTTACCGCACTGGACGTGAGTTTGGCAATGTAACGGTCTGTTTTATTTTTTTATTTCTCAATTTTCTTTTATCTTTTTACAAGAATAATTAAACTGACTTTTCCACAAGTAATTTATTGCAGCAAAATCAGTTTTAGTAGAGAACATAATTTATTCCATTGACAACTAATTAGAAACGATTTGTTAACATTCAAGTTTTCAAACTTTTTATGCATAATTTCTGAATATTTCGATAAGATTTTATTATTTTGAACTGTTTACACATAATTTCAACAAAAAACAGTATAAGTAAAATTTCATAAAATGGAAAAAGCCAAGAGATGCACGCCAGGTACCCGCAAGGCAATTATTGAATTGAACAGTGGTGGGCTATCATACGGATCAATTCAAATGCTAAAAAATGATGGTTTTCAATGCTATTGCTTATCTTCGACAATATAAAACCACGGAAAATGTACCACTCCAAAAAATACAGCGCAAAACTTCAGTACATATTGATCAAAAGATTGTCCGACTGTCAAAACCTGACCCAAAGACAAGCACAGCAGTCATGCAGCGTGAAATAGTGGATGAAATTGGCGTCAGTGTATCAAAAAGAACCGTTGCACGACTTGCTGGCCTTCATGGAAGACTTGCACGCAAGAATCCCATGGTGAAAGGCACGCAAAGAAAACACCGTATTGAATTTGCCAAAGATCATGTATCTTGTCCGGTAAACCACTGCAAATACTTGTTGTGTGGAGTGTTAAAACAAAGATCAATCGCATTGATACTAATGGTAGAAAGAGTGTCCGACGCCCAGAAGGCAATGAACGTCATCTTAAGTGGACTTCTTCGGTAGTTAAGCATGGCGGTGGATCGATCTTTGTCTGGAGGAAATTTTCTTGAAATGGCCTTGGTCTAATTCGCTGTTTTTCTGGCACAATGACCAACGAATAATACGTTTATATTTTAAGAATTGTTATGCTGCTTTGGGATGAAGACAATATCCTAGTGAGTTGGTTATTCCGGCAGGATAATAACCCCAGGCATACGGCAAAACTGACCAACAAATCTTTGATTAAATTGCTATGACTTTTCTTGATTGGCCATCGTCAAGTCCTGATGTAAATCTCATCGAGCATTCATTGAACGATTTGAAAAATGCTGTTGAAACATAACAAATTTGGATGATTTTTTTAGCAAGAGTCAAGGAAGCTTGGTGCGCTATTTGGTAAAACGATGCCAAGACCTTATTCTTAATGTAAAAACGATGTGTTGTAGTTTTAAAGCAAAATATTTTTCCAACAGAATATTTTACCTTAAGCATCACTTTTGTAAAGTTTTACATATTTTACTCCTTTTTATACCCTAAACCTGAAAGGTGAGGGTATATTAACTTTGTGCAAACGTTTGTAACGCATAGATCGAAGCGAGTCTGGTATAGAAAAGTATATATATTCTTGATCAGCGTCACCACGTGAGTCGAGCTATCTATGTCCGTCCGTCCGTCCGTCCGTGTGTTGTCCGTATACACAGGATAAGAAGAATGAGTCGAGATAATTGGATGAAACTTGGTACACATGGTCACATGGATCCAAGGATCTGCACTAATGAATAGTTTTGAAATCCGCTCACGGACACGGCTACCTCCCATACAACCCAAAAATTTAAAACTGCATAACTCAGCTCATAATAAGTCTACAATAATAAAATTTGGTATGTGTGTGTTTTATATCAACACAAAGATGTCTTTGAAAAATGGACGTCATCCGCCAACGAACAGACACGCCCACCTCCCATACAACCCAAAAATTGAAAACGCAATAAATAAGCGTCTGTTTAACCTACAGAGCTAAAATTTGGCACGCATGTTTTTTATGACAAGACAAAGACGGTTTTGAAAAATGGACGTCATCCACCAACGAACACGCCCACCTCCCATACAACCCAAAAAGTTTAAAAATCAGTAAATAAGGTTATGTTTGTCATAGAGAAATTATATTTGGTATGTATGTATTTTATACCAAAACTAAGGTGTGTTCCAAAATTGTAGGTAATCCGTTCCTGAACACGCCCACCTCCCATAGCGAAAGCACAATAAAGGCATTAACTGTGAGCTACAGGAATAAAACATGGAATGTGTAAAATTTTCATCAACATTTAAATGCATATAAACTATAGGCTTCATCCGCCCACGGAAGACGATCATGTACAATAAAAATTTTTTGTTTTTAAAAAGTAGGTTTAGGGTATTTCATAGCCGGCCTAGACCGACTTTAGACTTTCTTTACTTGTTTTTTCCTGAATTTAATGTATTTTGCAAGCGTTTCTAATAAGTTGTCACAGATATATTTAAGGATTATATCTTTAAAACCAACCAAACCAACTGTACCATTAAAAACTTTTCAACAATTTTTTTGTTTTTAAGATATAGTTGTGTAGTTGCAAAAATTAACAAGTCAATATGGATAATTGAGAAGTCAAAGAAGAAATTGGAAGATGTCTTATAATAAAAATATCGATTCTAATTAGTTGTCAACGGCTGTAAATAAAGGGTTTCCGTAGGTTTGTCAAATCTACAAACTAAGCTACCTGCTGTCTAAGTGCCTTCGATTGGTTACACTGTAGGCGTTTATTCGAAGAGAATGTGACTTACACATTGTCTATATTAAACGTTTTTTGTATACTTTTGCATACTGATATAATAAATCCGGAAATTTTTGGACAGAATTTTAATGTTGTTTTAAAAAAAAAACTGCCACAATCACCAAATACCTTAATGTGAACTTATAATCGACATATTATAACACATCACATTTATCTTTTATTTTTCTTATCTCTCATAAGTTCAAAATCAAAAAGTACCCATTGCGTTTTACCTTTCTCCAAAAAAACACTTAAGGCCGTAATTTTTTACATTTTCCTGATGCTTAATTGATTTCCTACAAAAACCAGCAATAAAAATACATCCGATATAATTCACTAACCACACTTCGCGAAACAAGTAATTAATAATAAAAATTATCTGTAAGTACTCAAATATTTTGCAAAAACAAAGCCACATTTTAAATGGTGCTCAAATAGAAGGGTTAAGTCTTGAAAATTAAACGTGTTTTCATTTTGGACACGTCAAGGCTGAGTTCAGGAAACAATAAGAAAAATCCTTTTTAAGGATTATAAATTAACAGCGCTGATTAATTGGATATTTTTGGCATTAATGTTGCCTTTTTCTTTCTAAATTGCTTTGGTTGAGTGCGTTGGATAGGTTATTCGGGTGTTTTTTTGTTTTTAAATTGCAGCTGTTTTTTTTTTTTTTTTCTATTCATTCTGCAATGAACACTTGAAAGTTATTTTTGGTTAAAGTGGCTGTTCGCATGGCAGTTCATTTGAAACTATCCCAGTAGAGCAATTAAAACATGCTCTTTAATGCACTCTGTAATATCTACGTAAACTGAGAACAAAAAAAAAAGATGATTAAAACAATAATATTTCGTACTTATTCGAAATTATAAGAATTTTATAATAACAATTGACTTAAAATTTGTTGGTTTTTAAATTTTAGCTTAAAGAAAGGAACAAATAATTTGTTACCTATACAGCGGAATTTCTAGTGATCAATTTAAAGTACTATTACATAGTATTAAGTATTTTTACATAGTATTATGAATTTATTTGATTCAAGTGTTTTACAAAATGATTAATTATAGTTGGAGAAACAAAACAATATTTTTTTTTTTGTATTTATATTTAATGTTCATTTTATAGAGGGTGTTAAAGTTGGCCTTTTTAAAAATATTGTTATATTTGGCTTCTCGTCTGCAGCGATTTCGAAGCGTCTCAAAGAAAAAAATCAAAGTGCATTCTTCAGTGAAGGGCTGTAGTTGAGCACTCAACTTACGCAACTAATAAAAACTTTTTAACAAAAAAAAACCTACTCGAAAATCACTACAAAGTAAAAAATAATTTTAAATTACTTTTCCTGTTGATCGTGATAAAATCTGATAATTTATTTATAAACATTATTTAATTGGAAATCTTATTTTTTTAAATTTTCCTAATTTGTTTTATTTTTATCATAAATATATTATTTTTTTATGATAATAAAAGCTTTGTAGTCATGTTTTCATTAAATTATACAATTTAACTATGTCAGTCATATCTTAGGAAAGGATGTACCGTTAAGACAACTTGTTGATGTCATATTTTGTATTTGTATTTGTATTTATTTGACTTAAAAATTAGTACCGTAAGATCAATGAGGGTCTTTTAGCGTACAACAACTTAAAAACTTCAACTTCAAACAACTTCAAAAACTAAAATTAAAAACATAATAATCAACAGGAAACACAGAACATAGCTTTAAGCAAGTAATTAAAAAAAACCCTTTCAAAATAAGAGAAGAGAAAAAAAAGGAAGCAAACTAAATCAAATTGAAATTGAAAACTTAACTTAACTAATTAAAAGAAGGAGAAAATGAAGTATATAATGTAGCATAAAAGATAAATAAAATAAATTTAAAGGTTAGAAAAGTAGTTTAAAATAGATAACTTAAATTTGCTCTTGCTGACAATATTTTTAATGTTAGAGGGAAGTGAGATAGATATTCGAATGAAACACCCTGTTGCCTCGATTTTAACTCATCTGAACTCGAATTCTTATCTCACATAATAAAACTCTTTTAAAGTTTCTTCATTTCTTCGGAAGTCAAAAAGCTGTAAGGGGAATATGTCGTTCTAATTAAACCGATTTTAAATATATATCATTTGCTATGACTAAACATAAAATGCAAATTATGGCCCAAAGTAATTTTTTCTGTTAGAGTAGTCTCGAGGTCATCTTTTAAACAAGGCGTGCACTTCTCATTTTTTTTTTCGTTTTTTTTGAGACCGGTTCACTTTATTGTACATATTACTTTATTGTAACTAGTGTCCGACCGAATATTCGGTTTCGGTTTCGGCCCTTTTAATCAGTTTCAGTCGGACACTACTAATTCGGTTCTGTCATATATTTCAATCGTAGATGTGAGTTTGCTTTTATCAAATTTTTTAATTGTGTCAAGTAGAACGAACAAAAACGTGAAACTCACAGTCATTTGATTAACCATGTGAGTTGGGCCCAGCACAAAACGTTAATGAACTTGGTTTCATTTTGAAAATGCAGACAAGCTCTTTTTTAGACAATATAAACTGTTTGAATTGTTATGTTTTTGAAATCTCTTAACAAAAAATTAAAAAAAAATAAAATGTTTTTTAAAAAAATTTTTATGTATACAGTTTCGGTTTCGGGCGAATATTGCAAAAATGGCCGAATTTCGGTTTCGGTTTCGACGAAAATTTTGGTTTCGGTCGGACACTAATTGTAACTAAAAATATTCCTGGTTTCTTAACCTATTCAATAATGATTTTTCATAAAAATTTATCGGTTTCGGCTGAATATTGCAAAAATGGCCGAATTTTGGTTTCGGTTTCGACGAAAATTTTGGTTTCGGTCGGACACTAATTGTAACTAAAAATATTCCTGGTTTCTTAACCTATTCAATTATGATTTTTCATAAATATTTATCGGTTTCGGCCGAATATTGCAAAAATGGCCGAATTTCGGTTTCGGTTTCGACCAAAATTTTGGTTTCGGTCGGACTTTAATTGTAACTTAAAATATTCCTGGTTTCTTAACCTATTCAATTATGATTTTTCATAAATATCTTAGTATCTGGAAAATGATTGACCTAAATCGTACTCATTAAAACTCTGTTTTACTTCTTGATTTGTCATATTTTTCTATACAAAATAAATCAAAGTTCAGATTGCAATCAAAGTTACATTTAAGCTAACGTTTCTCTATAATCCTAATTAATTCAAGTAAAGTTTCAAATTGATTAAGACCATTCCAAAATTTATTTAAACATTGTATTAAAAAAAAAAAACAAAAAAAAAATCTTAAAAAACAAATAAATTTCATAAAATATTTTGTTGACTTTTTGAAAACTAACTAACTAATTCTACACAAACAAATGTGTCTTACCTCATTTTTCCCGTTTTTAAGCCAGTTATTCTCGTTTTAGGTCGAAAATCTTATATATTAATACGTGAACATTAAAGTTTGTCGTACGCTTTTTTTGTATTAATTAAAACTCAAAATATATGAAACTTATATCATTCGAAAGGTTTTGTTGCTCAGATGTGCAGAATGTATATAAAAATGATATATCTAATAGAGGGGGTTCCCAACCTTCTAAGAGAAAAATTAAATTTTTGAGAAAAAACCCGCTCTTTGATAAATATGAAATTTGGTTTGGGGAGAGTTTTTGAGTTGGTCAAATTTGAGTTTTTTTAAAAGTAACAATTTCTTAAAAAAATTTAGTTTTATCCATTCGTCAATTGTAAAATTTGTAAAAAAAATGTGTTTTGAATTCAAAAATTTAACTTTTCATGTAAATATCTTGGTCGGATTTTAACGGTTTTTCAATTTTTCTAATTTTTTCTAAAAGTTTGTTTAATTTTCTTTCAAATGTGATAAAAATTACAGCAAAGTTCTTACCAAAAGTATTTTTAATGAATTTTCTTAATATTGTCGTTAGTCATTTAGAGTGTTTTTCAACCAAATGCCAAGGCGAGAAAAAAACTGTCTCAAATTGAATGTTTTAAATTGGGAAGCCAATATCCCCGACATCTGTGAATAGATTTTATTTATTTCTTTTTTGATTTAAGTCTTATCAGTTAACTTAAAAAAAAACTTTTGAAAATAATACCGTCTTTTGTTTGTTCATATTTAAATTATTCCTTTTAAAAAAAGACCATAAAATTTGATTTATTCTTAAAATATGGGGTAAAAATAATTTTTGTTGTAAAAAAGCAAAAACTCAAAATTGCATTTTTGATTTTCTTTCAAAGTTTACACCGAATTTTTCTTGACACTAAATTAATAAACTGTCCGTGCCATCAAAAAATCAAGGCTACCCCCTATGATTTCTTTGACAAAATTAAATTTTTTTAAAATGTTGTTTTTCTGTTTTTGAACAAAATAATAATATAAAAAAATGATTTTTTTGAAGAAAATAGCTTTATATCTCTTATCAATAAAGAGTTATAGCCTCGAACTTAGGTTAATCATCTCGCATATAATTATAAATAGGCAATCAATAAATTGGTCGAATTTCGACCCCAGGCGATACTAGTTCCAGTAAAACGGAGAAACATCCATGTTTTGGCAGCACTGTTTAGTACTATTACAATTACTCTACAGTGACTTTTCGATCAAATCTCATTTATTTCATTCAGACCACGATCTACTCTTTTAAAAGAGTAACAATTGTTCTAGTAATTTTAAACCATGTCGTCTTTCCAGTCCAGTTTCTGTTCCTTATTGTGAATACTTGTTGGGATGATAGTTGGTTTTCTCAGACGGTTGACGATACATGAAATGTTCTTGTCGCTTATGAAAACGATTTTTTTGAACAATTCGTTCCTGTTCGTTCGACCATAGTTGTTAACAAGTCCTCTCCCTTGCTTACGTTCTTAGTCAAATCTATCAAGTCTAGAAACTTGACTTAAGTTAAATGGAAGAAAAATCGAAATAATGCAAACTGGAATTTAAACAAGCTAGCTCGAAATTAAGTTGTTTCAATTGTCAGGCAGTCAAAAAAAAAAAACTGTTTTTCCGCAAACTGCATTGTTCACTTCCTTCTAAAATTTTGTGGAGAAATATTCTATTCTTAAGGGTCGCCGAAGAGGAGCAACAGTATGAGGTTGCACCTAATATACTGAATGATTTCTTTCAGTCTCTTTCCTCGTCTGGTTGTAGTCAAAGTCCGCAATGTAATGTTCGTCAGTTTTCTGTTAATGTTATTTTAAGTACATTCTCTAAAATTTGTGAATCACGAACAAGCCACAGTTGCACCACAGTGAGAGCAAAATATAGGAAGGCTTTCACCACAAACGAGTCTTGAAACGCTTCTTTTACAAACATAAATTTTTGTTGAATTTATAAAAGTTTGCTATTATGGTAAATATCCTTCCAGGGGATTTCCCTGCTTTTTCATTGTATTTTGTACGTATTAAAAATACAATTAGAAATTATTTTATATAATTTCTTTACAGAACAGAGTTCAGAGAAATCATTATCTAGGGAAGAGGTCCATAAGTTGAAAACCTCTAGCTTATTTGCCCATAACTTATATTCAAATAAATATTTTTCGCGTGTTATTATACCGTTCGAAAGCAAATGTCAATAGCTACAGCTTTGCTGAAGAAACTGATTGAATTACCTTAAAAAAAAAAAATATTACCATTCCTTTGGAAAGCCTGAAACTGGGAAAAATAATATATGTATTTTGTCCGTAAGTTCCAAGTACATCCCATCAAATCCACAAAAATAAAAACATGAAACTCCAAGTTTATTTTTTCTTATGGCAACTGTAAATGAAACACTGAAAAAGTGCTTCAATTCTGAAATTCTATTTGCAACAAAAGCGGTAATGCCAAAAAATCCTCGAATAATAATTTCGGAACGTGCTCTGGACAATGTATTGGTGAGAAGTAGTCAAGTAATCAAGTAAGCCAAGATACTCAGAAGATCTAAATATTAGAGTTACTTGTGCCATCAATATTCTCAATGACCTCTTCAATATTCTCCAAATCGCTAGCATGGAGTTGCTCTTCTGGCTCGACATTATGCCATCACTATCACGTAGCTCATTTTCGAAAGCCTTAAGACTGAACTCAGATAATTTCAGTATTTCTTGAATATCATCATCTTTCATGTGCCGGTTCTGTTGGCAAAGTTTTATTTCTACATGCACAAAGTACCTACATTCAATAAATTAACTTACCCTGAGAGTTCAAATTTCTTGGGCCATTTTTTACAGTTTTTTGGAAGGATAATTAATTTGTTCATTGATTTCTAACACAAAAATGCTAATTTGCAGTATCAGCAATAATAACAATGCTAACAAAAGTGAACCAAAATGAAAATGAAATAGTGTCAATAATAGTCTAAATGCTTACAAACGTGAACCAAAATGGAAATGAAATTGTTATAAATAAGCACAAAGCTTGCGAAAGATATGAGGAATGAAACAGTTTATAGGGTGAATAACTTAAATATAAAGCAAATATTGTATAGCGCCAAAAAAGGCCAGGAGGGATATTAGTGTACGTTGGTCCTTTTTTGGCCAAACTAAAATAACAAAGAAAAACGTAAGTAGGTTTTTGTTAAATTGTTTAAGAATTTGTGCACTGAGCAGAAAGAAAATAAAAGTTAAAGAGCATTTTCACAACGAAAACTCATGTAGAAGTCGTTTTGGGTCTCAAAATGATCCTAAGATCATTTGAGTGTTAACATTATCGCTGCTTTTCTTTCTTGAAGAGTCAAATCAGCAAAGTTGTAGCGCTAGAAAGTACAAAATTCTTTAGCACTATATTTTTTCTCACAATCAGTTAAATTTTAAATTGTTTTAACAAAAGTGTTTGCTGTGGATGGCGTATGATATTGTTTATCCGCAGAACCGTCGGATATTGTATCATGTTTTGGAAATTGGTGTGTAGGGCAAATTCTGTAAAGACTGAATTTTGACAATTATGATGTCGGGTTCGCATTAACTTTTTTGTACATTTATAGATTTTCTTGTATTTTGTTTCTTTGAAATCAGTACCAAAGTTTTTATATTTCTGCTTATTTAGTTAATTAAGATTCTGACTTCATCAGGGGACTGAATGTAAAATGGGTGATTCGAAAAGTTGGAATTTGGTTTTTTTACATTTGAAAATGGATATATTTTGTTTATTCAGCGATGTTAGCTGTGGTTAGTTGACTTTGCGATTATATTTTGTGGAACCCAGTTTTCAGTGCCACCGATGTTTCCAGTAATGCGAGATGATTCACAACCAAACTAAGTTGGTTTGTCGTCAACACAACTCAACTTAGGACATCACTGGAATATTTTTTGGTATTATGGCTTACAACCATTTGAAGTAGAGTTGTATGGAATGCTTTCCAAATTGTAATAGAATTTAATGGAAATTTTGACACATGAATATAAATACAAAACAGCTAGTTTTTCATTTTCGCTGTTTTATAAGTTGGTGAAATAAAAAGTAAATTTAAAGCACATAGAAATTTTCAAATTAAATATACTTTTGAATTATTAATTTACGAAAAAGAAGACAACAGTTTCATGTGTCGCACGTTCGAAAATCACTTCTCGATAATTAAAATTTTTGCGGGTGCCACACACCAAGCATTTTTATACACCCACGCGCACTACGTAAGGGGTAGATTAATTATGTCACGACGTGTGTAGCGCCCAAGAGGAGGCGTGGTAGGAATAGAAAAGAATATATATTCTTGATCAGCATCACCACCTGAGTTGAGTTAGCCACGTCCGTCTGTCTGCGGACACGATAACATCCGTAATTTTGAAGCTTACTTATTTACTTACTTAGATGGCTCTTACAACCGTTGGTCGGTTTTGGCCTGGTCAAAGAATTTGCGCCAGCCTCTTTTGTCGTGCGCTTGCTGGCGCCAGTTGGAAACTCCAAGCGTTGTCAGGTTATCCAATGCCTGGTCTTTCCAACGGAGATGCGGTCTTCCTCGTCTGCGTTGGCCACCACTGGGTACAGAATCCAATAATTTTTTTCGCTGGAGCTTCGTCGTTCATTCTCTCGACATGACCTAACCAGCGAAGCCGCTCTATTTTGATACGCTTGACTCTATCGAGGTCGGCATATAGCTCATACAGCTCGTGGTTCCATCGTATTCGGTACTCGCCATTGACGCAGATTGGACCATAGATCTTGCGAAGGATTTTTCTCTCGAACGCTCCCAAAGTCTTTTCATCAGAGCTGCTCATCGTCCAGGTTTGTGATGCTTATAGTAGGACGGGCATGATTATTGACTTATAGAGCGTCAGTTTTGTTCGTCGAGAGAGAGCTCTGCTTCTCAATTGCCTACTGAGCCCAAAGTAACACCTGTTGGCAAGAGTTATCCTTCGTTTAATCTCAATACTGATATCGTTGGAGGAACTAATACTGGATCCCAGGTAAACAGATTTCTTCACTACCTCAAAGGAGGTGTTGTCAACAAAGCCGTGGTTTCCAAGACGCTGGGACTGTTTGTTTGTTGACACGAGATACTTCGTTTTATCTGCGTTCACTGCAAGACCCATTCGACTCGACTCTTTTCTAGCCTGGAGAATGCTGCACTGACTTAGCGCGTATTTTGGCCAATGATGTCAATATCATCAGCATACGCCAGCAGCATAACGCTCTTATAGAAAATTGTGCCGCTGCGTCTCAGGTCAGCAGCTCGGATGATCTTCTCCATTACTATATTAAAGAAGTCGCACGATAAGGAATCACCTTGTCTGAAACCTCGCTTGGTATCGAACGGAAGGGAGAGGTCCTTCCCGATTTTCACTGCGCTGCTGGTGTTGTACAGTGTCATCCTGAAAAGACGTATTAGCTTCGCAGGAATACCAAATTCAGACATGATGGAGTATAGGTGACTCCTTATGGGACTGTCGAAGGTGGCTTTGAAATCGACAAAAAGATGGTGTGTGTCGATTTGTTTTTCGAGGGTCTTTTCCAAGATTTGTCGGAGCGTGAAGATCTGGTGAATGGTGGTCCAATCAGTTGGTTGACGATGGGCTTCAGTCTTTCACACAATACGCTCGACAGGACCTTATATGCGATATTTAGAAGGCTAATCCCACGGTAGTTGGCGCAAATGGTGGGATCGCCTTTCTTGTGGATTGGGCAGAGCACACTGAGGTTCCAATCATCTGGAATGCATTCTTCCGACCATATTCTGCATAGAAGTCTGTGAATGCATTTAAACAGGGCTTCGCCATCGGTCTTAAACAGCTCAGCCGGTAGACCATCGGCTCCTGCGGCTTTGTTGTTTTTAAGCCGAGCTATAGCTGTTAAGACCTCGTTATAGTCGGGCAGCGGAACTTCAACGCTGTCATCCATAATTGGGGTTTTCGGGATATCATCTCCACTGGCGGCAATGTTGTCAGCGTCGCCATTTAAAAGACTAGAGAAGTGCTCCCTCCATAACATCAGTGTACTCTGGATATCTGTTACTAGATTCCCATTCTCATCCTTGCAGGAAGAGGCTCCGGTCTTAAAACCATCGGCCAGGCGTCTTATTTTTTCGAAAAGTTTTCGAGTCTCATTCCTGTCGCCATGCATCTCAATTTTCTCGCACTCACGCATTTCCGCCTCTCTTTTCATTCGCCTGAAAATGCGTCTCTCTTCCCTCCTCTTCTCTCGGTATCGCTCCATAACAGCACGCGTTACAACTGACTGCAGGGTGGCTTTGTAGGCGATGCCCTTTTGTGCAGTGGCGTCGCGACACTGCTGGTCGTGCCACTGGTTTGGGCGAAGGCGGTGGTAGCCTATCACCTCTTCGGCAGCCGTACGCATAGAGTGGGATATGTGCGTCCACTGTCCACATATATCGTCGATCGGAGGAGTGCTTTCTTGAAGCAGGAGTGAGAGTCGATTAGCGAAGGCTTCGGCCGTCCGTTTTGACTGCAGCTTATCGACGTCTAGCTTTCTTTGTGTAGGATTGCGAGCATTCTTAGCTGCGCACAGACGTGTGAGGATCTTGGCTGCGACAAGATAATGATCCGAGTCTATGTTAGCACCACGGATCGTGCGTATGTCTAGTACACTGGCAGAGTGCCTTCCGTCAATCAAAACGTGATCAATTTGGTTGCATTTTTTTTGACCAGGGGACAGCCAAGTGGCCTTATGAATATTGAGATGCTTGAATCTAGTGCTACTAACGACCATGTTTCGTGCTGCGGCGAAGTAAATCAACCTCATTCCGTTATCGGATGTGTTGTCGTGGAGGCTGAACTTTCCGACTGTTGGACCAAATATGTTTTCCTTACCTTGGCGTTGAAGTCACCAAGCACGATCTTTATGTCATGACGGGGGCAGCGCTCGTATGCGTCTTCAAGGCGCTCGTAAAAACTTTCTTTGGTCTCGTCTTTTTTTTCTTCTGTCGGAGCGTGCGCACATATTAGGCTTATGTTAAAAAATTTTGCCTTGAAGCGAATTATGGCAAGTCGTTCGTTCACAGGAGTGAATCGCAGGACATGATGCCGTATTCTCTTGCCAACTACAAATCCGCATCCAAACTCGTGCTTCTCCGCATGGCCGCTGTAGTAGATATCACAGGATGCTTGCCGTAAGCAACCCTGTCCCTTCCATCGCATTTCTTGGATTGCAGTGATATCAGCATTATATCTTTCCAAGATATCAATCAGTTGGATAGAGGCATCATCCCAATTTAGGGTTCGGACATTCCAGGTGCATATCCGTAAATCATTATCAGTTTTTCGTTTGCGGTTGTCGTCATCAGATTTGGGGATTATTCTTTTATTTATTCTTAAACTTTTCATTGAAATGGTTTTATTACATGGTGGGCTTCAAACCCAACGCACAACCTTTGCTTGATGGCCAAAGGAAGCCCTTGATAGAGTGAGAAATTTTTTGAAATTGGGATATTAAGGACTGTATGCTTCTTTATTTGTATACATTTTTTATTGGTTAATGTATAATTTTTCTTCTCTTGTTTATAATTTACTCATTTCAATCCATTTTTTAAGTTTATGCTAACCCGAAAACCCGCCTTATGCCACATGCCTGATTTCAACCAACTAACAACCATGTCCTATTCAACCAAAAAAAAAAACCTAATCGACTGTAATTGCATGAAATAATTAATTGATAAATTATTACCAAGCCTGTGAGTTACTTCCCCTACATCTTAATTTTCATAATAGTGGTAAACAGGTAGGTAAGCCCAAAAGTTTTCATACAAAGAAAAAGTTCGTAGGAGCAAATTTGATGACACTTTCATGTGAATATTTTATTTATTCTGACTCTCACTTAAGTTATGATTTCCGACTAAGGGCCAAACATTATTAACATTCAATTACTTTGTATGGCTACATAATTCGTACATTACATGCACATAGACACTGCTACCCATCAATATATTATTTATATACTAAAAATACATTTCGATACTTTTGTTCTGTTCCAAAATGCCATAACATGCTGAAAATTCTTCGTCTTCTTCATGCTACGTTCAAATTTCTGGTTTATCCAAGATAAAGTTGTAAAAAAAAATATTGTCAACGACATATTTATACGACCGACTCTTCCCTTTTGCCATTTCCGTGCATGCGCCCGTCGTTCCAAACACTTATAACTTTCGACTCGGACGCGATTGTGTCAATTTCTTTATTTTCCTTTTTGCACGCCGTTTTTCATTCAACCAGAAGTTTGCCTAAATGGGAGGGATTGGATTTTTTTTTCTTTTTTTTTGTTAGAAGATGCGAGAATCGTAAAAACTTTTTTGTCCGTTATCCAATCTGCTAGCCAAACATATTGGCACACGTACCACCCAGCCGAATCGAGCGCCATGTTGTGCGCCACAACCTCTAAATATTGCATTATAATAACAAAATATGTGAAAAAACAACAACACCAACAGAAAAAAAAAAATAGGAAAAAGCAAATAGAAAATCAAAACATGGCACACATACATACATATGCACGAAAGGACATGCATGTTGGTTGGGTGTGCAAATACACTGCTTAAAAAATGTTTATCAAGTTGATGCTTTACATAAACCTGGCAAAGTATGTACGATGCAAAACTTTTAAAATTTGTTACGATTTAAAGTTTCGAATTGAAGCACCCGCTAAGCAGGGAATTTTGACTCTATAGTGGTTAAGTATTTTACTTCAAACGGTACATTCAAATACATTCGAAGTCATGATTTTTCATGGTATTATCAAAGCATTATACATACATACGTATGTCTAAATTGAGGGCTTAACACAATTGCTCTACAAAAATTAGATAAAAACGTTTAAAGTTTATCATATTTACCAATTCTTATAACAAAACGCCTATAAAACATTTTCAGTAGATTATATTCATCTCATCACGAAACACTTTTTCAGTGAAAATGACATCAAGATGTTTACTGGCAGATCTACAATTATACTGGAGTATACTGGCACTCATCGCAAATATTTCTGTCTTACAGTTTACAAAACTACTATAGTAACTTTCAAGCAGAAATCTTCGCTATTGAATAAGCATCTCTGGCAATCCACTCAAAGGTTAAGCTACAATAAAAGCACTTTGTTATGAAAAAATCCGTTTGAAACTCTCCTAAGGACTAGACATTTCCATTTGGTCAATATCTGCTGAGTCCAAGTCCAACATGACTCAGATTGAAGCATACATTGCAGAGAGACTTTATAGAGAGGGTTTTGAACTATATGGAAGCACTGCCACATGGCATTTACAATTCCAATTGGGCTAACCAAGCCTATATATAAATAAAGTATATATATAAATTGGCTGGTTCAGCCAACACTGCTCAAAAGGCCCACAAATATAGAGATTTACAATTGACCAATAAACCAACGTGTCTGCAACCTCAAGTTACATGTTCACCTTACCTAACCGAATCTTATGTAGTCACAACCCTTTATAACCAAACATTTATAGTTTTTTTAAATGTTCTTTTGAAATCCTGTCTCTACTGCTATCTTTATAAAATTTAAGCACTGCCAATTCAACTTTAAAGTGAATATCCTTTTGTATTAATTGCAAACTAACAAAAAAATAAGAGAAACACGATGGCAAAGACTGAAGCATTTTTTAATTTAAAGTTCTATAAAACAGTTGAGTTCTTCTCGATCGTCAATGGCAACTTCAATGCCTAATTCTTTGCATCAGCTTTTAAATCATTTAGTATATCCAACCAAAAATATGTCCATATCTATATAACATGTCATTTAAAACATAAACGAGACAGTTATTTTCCATAAACATTTCTTTATTTTTCTATTTTTCGAAAATTCCATTTTAAACACTTTTAAAATTATTTCAAAAATATATATTCAGTTGATTCTGCCTTGGTTCGAAGGGTGGGTAGATAAAGAGAAGATAGATCAAATCAAGTGAAGCTTTTGTAGAAAGTTCGTGTGTGTCGTATGAAGAAACATTTTGACGGTATTGAGGCTAAACCTTAATCAATTCAATTCAGTTAACGACAAACTTCGACTCTCCACAAACTTCGCTATCATCAACTTAAACTTTTAATTCGTAAATATTGATGCATTTAAATTTCTGATGTTGAAATACGGAAAAATATTAAGCATGGTAAAAGGCTCAAACCCTTTAAATATTTGATTGTCCAAAAAGATCATCCATAAATCTCTGACCAACTGTTTAAGGCAATAAGTTTATTGATATGAACTCTTCAGTGATCACGACTTCTATCAAGGAATTATATATTTTGACCATAAGGTAGTCAAATGATGAGATATTTAGTCGTGAATTTGAATAAATATCTATTTTGCTTGTCTTTTGCACAACTTTTGCTAAATATGTAGCCTTAGAAATTCGTGCGAAGGCTTTGTTACAATTACGCTAAGAAGTCATAACGAACATTTTATTTTTCTGAAGCTTTTAAGATTATCTGGCACATCGTGCGAAAACTTTAGTTGAGCAGGATATGAATGCATGTATTCCTGTAGGTATGTTTTATACTATATCTAGATATGTATGCTTGAAAGTATGCATCTAGCAGTTCTAGCTGTTGTTGTTTTTGTGTTTGTTGATGTTGGTGTTGGGGGTCTTTGTTGTTGTACGACTAAACCAAAGTGAGTGGCATCACGACATAACGGAGCCATCAATTCTTATTGAGTCATCATTTCACAAAGATAAGCATATTTTTTCAGCACCTTGACGAGAAGGAAACGAACTGATTTAACTTGCAGTGCAAGAACGATGTTAAAATTTACTAGAAAAAAAAAAAAACCTAACAACTAGCAAAAAATATACATTTTTAGATACAAACATAGTTAAAAGCTACACATACAAAAAGAAAAGAAGAAACATCAAATAAAATAAATTTCAATATATATAATACTTTCCTAATAAATGAATATTTTCGACATAAAGACAAAATAATAAGAATGGCATATAAAAAAAATAAATACATAGCAAAAGAATTGACTTATTGATGCAACTCTTTTTCACTCGTATTGATCAAAATACACACTAAATCTGAGGGTTCTAGCTTTATTTTTACCAAAGTTATGACACAACAACCAAATAACTCTTCATAGAACTTTTATGAAGATTAAACCGTTCTGTTGAAACCATATGTTTTGTTTTTGATGTAACCGATTTAATGGCATCGCCATTTCCAAAAATTATAACATCTTTCGATAGAATGATTAATTTTGCGCCAATATTTTACAAATATTTAACGTAGCCAAGTCAAATTGTGTAAGTTTTTTTTTCTTATTTTCCTTCGGCTTTCCAGATGAAGCGATTTAAAGAGAGTGAAGCCGTCGTTCACAAAAAGAAAAAAGCTAGGCCAGTCAGCGATAAAGAGTGTGACGCACAAAATTTTTTAGCTACTGACTTGAAAGATATTGGTCTTTGGCCTGTAACTATTAAAGATGACACACGAATCCTACTTGTTCAGCAAGCTGCATCAGCGGTTCCAAATCTAAATAGCGACTTTGGTGAAACTCTTTGTGACGGTGAATTTACAAAAAGTCGGAACAGAAAACTAACAACGGATTGGTTTATTCGTACTCTGTCAAATAAAAAAAAAACTTTGAGAACGTGTTTAACGTATTCTTCTTCAAAAAAGCTCTTTACTGCTTTTGATTATTTGAAGAAACAGTTCAGTCGAGTCTTAAATTAGGATTCAACTAGTTCTTTCCCGTCAAAAATGACGGGCCCGTTTCCACTTATTCGATTTTAAATAATTCAAATAATTATTTTAGTTCCAAATACTAAAAAAATACCTCAACCATAGTAGGTATGACGAAATTTGTTTAAAAATTTTTGGAAAAATGAAACTTTCAAAATGAAAAAAAAAATAAAGTTTTTAAAGTTTCAATAAATCACAAAACAGAAAATGCCTAAAAATATGCTCTGAAATTTTTCAAAAAATCAAGCGTTCCGCACTCACATTTTACGAAATTATGTTATAGTAATAAGTGGTGAAAGAATTAGTTTTCTTCGCCTCTTGAAGAGGATAATTAGATAATTTGTAGATAATTTTGACTTACGTAGTATTAGAATTAGGTTGATGATATGTACTCTAGAATTTTTTTATTTAATTGAGAACAATAAAAGATTATATTCTAAAGTTTTTCGATACAGTTACCTAATGATGTGGAACAAAGTTTAACAGATTCTTTATGGTTTCTACCCAAGAAGATGTTATTCTTAAAGTTATTGGCTATGTCTTATTGAATTTATTTAAGAAGAAATCTCATACAGGTACTAGATTTTCTTCTTGATTTTGTTTAAGAAGAAATCTCATAAAGCTACTAGGTTTTCTTCTTGATTTTTTTCGGAAGGAAGAATGTCAGGAAGCTAAAGAGTTTTCTACAAGATATGCTTTTCTTCTCAATATTGAATAAATAAATAAGATATAACGAATAAACTATACACGAAGTCTTGGACTTGAAAAAAGTCTTGAAAATATGAATTTTAGAAGAAATCTTTCTAAATAAATTTAAGAAGATTTTTGTTGAAAAACAAGAAGATTTTTTCTTAAAAAATATCTCTTCTCTTTCGTGTTTTATGCCCGTTGTTTTTGAAAAATTTTGAAAATATGGATTTTAGAAGAAATAAAGAAGATATCTAATGATTTTTTCGTTGTTGCTATTGTTGTTCGGGCTCAAGGTTCAATTCTTAACAAAAAATAAGTTTTTATTGTTGCTATTGTTGCTAATGATTTTTTCTTAAAAAATACCTCTCCTCTTTCGTCTTTCATGTCCCTTGTTCTAAATAGGTTTTCAGAAAAAATCTTGTAGATTTTATGTGGCACTATATTTCTCTGTGTATGTTTGAAAACAATGCCTACAAAACCCTATACAGTCAAACCTGTTTTTGTGCGGTCCTTTTTTGTGCGATCTGTTTTATGCGAGTTTGATTTTTATGCGACTTTTTTGTGTGCGATATTTTTTTTATGCGGTTTCAGTTATGCTTGCATACGATATTTTTTATGAAATTTGTTTCAAGCGACATATAAATGTCGTGAAGTTATTAGTAAGGTCGCGGCGAAATTAGATCAATTGCATATTGCGCCATATTTTTAACCTGGAGAAGGATTTGATATTTTCGACGAAAATGATCTTATCGAAATGATTGAGGATGATTCCTTTAATGATAAAAACGTTATCGATATCTTAACTGATCATGAAGATCATGAAGACAAGGAGAATCGACTTCTATGACAGCAGACAACATTTATGCAGGAATCCAACTGATTAGATTAAATTAGAAATACATTTTCTTAGAATTGATAACAACTCCAAAAGAAGTTTAAAATTTTAAAAAGAGCTTCGGTCATGTTTATCTGGCTATCGCGATATTTATAATAAGCTAACCAAACGACCGTCGTCACAAAGACTTCCCAATCAACCATTTAGAAATAGTGCTTGGATTAAGCTTACATGCAATACAAAAGGCAAGCTTTATCCAAGCACGCTTGAAAAACACTTGCCCAGGTAATAAATTTCCAAGTTCCTTTGTATAACTATTGCGCAAAACACAAACAGCAAGTGATGTACAATAATACTTGGAAAGGCTTGCATACAGTAAGTGTTTTGCAATCATACTTAGAAAACGCTGACAACGGTAATAGTTTTACAACTGTTCAAAGTTGTGATGCTCTCATATATACATACATAAATGTATTTTATTTTCATTTTGTTCGCTCAACAGCCATAAGGCTTACGGCAAGCTGTTAGAGTGTCTGACTCATATGCGGTGGTTCGCGTGTTCGATCCCTGGGGTAGCAAACACAAAAATTTTTGAAGGCATGCAATTTTTCATATAAATTTATGCTTCAATTTTAACAAACGAAAATAAAAAAAATAAATAAAAATAAAAATGTTCCGGTTGGGAATTGAACCTTGGACGCCCAAATCACAACAAATCAAATAACCAGTGGCTTACCAATTGAGCCACGGAATAAAAATTGTTCGCGAGTGCTAATTGATTTGTTGAATGAAGCACACTTGGAAAAAGCTTATGAAAACACTTATATCCAATTGTAAAAACAACACTTGGATTAAGCTTGAAGTAAGGAATATTATTCCAAGGGTTTACTTTGGTTTATCCTACAATTACATGTAAGCGTTCTGAAATAGTAAATGAAAGCGTTATCCAAGCTTGAGGCTTACGTTTGTAAGCTTGTTTAAAGCTTATTCCAAGCTTGTTTGGCTGATTGGGTTATTACCGTCTATATGGTAGCATTCCATAACAATGGTGGTAACAGATAATAATTCCCTCTCAATATCTTCAAGTGATGAAAACGATTACGAACCAGATCAACATAAGAAAATGCGCGTTTTGGACTACGACGAGTATTGAAGTACGTTTGAATATATATTTTGTGAATTTTTCTTTACTTTGAATACAGAAATACAATTTTTGAAAAGTTTCCATGTGTTATTTATTTATTTATTTTGATTGGAGATAAATTTTTCACTTTTCCATAGAACTTGGACATATTTCCTAGGGTAAACTTTTTTCATGCGGTCCCTATCTACCGCATAAAAAAATTTTGTTCGTAATGGATTGGTCAAAGTTCAATATTATAGCTATTTGTTAAGTTACAGAAAATTTTTTTTGTGCGTTTTCTTTTCTACGGTCCCTATCTTCCGCACAAAAACAGGTTTGACTATATTAATATCAAATATGTTTTTGTATATTGTATATGAGAGGACCGGTCAGTTGGGAATCCGCCCAGGGCGGCTTAACCTCTCGGTACGCCTCTGCATTCAGTTCATTGTATAACAAATGGTCATTCTGTATGATCAACAGAAATTTATATTGAAATGAAGCCATATAAATCCTATTTACGAATGGACTTTATTATTGCAATCAATCCAGCTGCGAAATATTTTGAGAGTGTTTCATTTTGTTCAACAATCTCAGCATCAAATGCCGATGCGGAATGTCTATTTTCACTAAGCATATCAAATTGAACGGATGATCGAAATTCTTTGAAGACTTTTGAAAATGATGAAAGCAGAAATTAAAAGTTTAACTTTAGAATGGACTTTAAAGCATCTCATAACTGAGGGAAATATGTTTTTGGTTTGAAAACAAAATTTTAAACAAAAATTTTTAAATTCAAAACAAATATTTTTAAGCATAATTTTTTCAGTGCCATTTTTTTAGTGTTCCGAGTTTTTGGCATCAGATTCATAATCAGCTACCCTCAGAGCCCTCCGAATACCAAATGTTAACTCTATTCGATGAGGTTTGAATTTTACAAATTTTTTTATTTCAAAGAATTAATAAGAGAAAATTAAAGAAGGGCAGTTTATAGATGAAAAAGTTCTTTAATAGTTGAAAATTAAACCCACTTGTTTTAAATTTTGTTTTGTAGAAACGCAAAGGTGTAAAATTTCTGTTTAAAAATTTTTTTGTATGGTTTTCTTCTCAGTGTTTGTTCTAAAAAACAAAAAATTGCTTATATCCACTAGATCAAAAAAAAAAAAATACGAATTGTAAATTTGTAAATATTAATATATGTATGTTATTAAATAGTAAAATTCCTTTTGTTCTCGTTTCAATTAATTGAGGTTCTCTGTTCATTGAATTTTTAATAAAATACATTAATTTTATAGCTTCATATCGCTAATTTTCTTTAAGAAAAACAACTAAAAAAAATCGATTTTCAGTAGGGGAGAGTTGTCCCCGTTGTCTCAAGTACTAGTTGTCACAACACCGATATCTTTTGATTCAACACGTTATCGAGTTGAAAATCAATGCCATCTATACGCAATTACAATGTCCAGAAAGTTTAAGTGCCGTTACTTTTGTTTTGCAAAAATTAAAAGCAGGGTTCAATTTTTATTTAAAAATTATCAATTGCACCAAATTTGTAAATGTTTCCATGGAAATTATAGCAAAAAAAACGAAATTTTCGCTGATTTTTGAACGCGAGTTTTTTTAACCCTTAACCATCGATTGAGCACGTATAAAAAAATACGTCGACCTTAGATTTTTATCTTCTATCACATATCCGAAAATCATTCAAATCGGAGACTGTCACTTGGGAACAACTTTCCTTGTTAGTCGAATTTTAATACTTTTAAAAACAAATTTATAATTTATAACCATTTGTGTACTGTTAGTATTTTGAAATAATTTGTTAAGTATCTTGAACTTCTTAAAGCATCTCAGTTTATTTTTGTATTTTTTCTTATAATTTAATTAATAATAATAATTTTTTTTGTGTTTTTTCTTATTTTTATCAGTTCAAGTTTTATTTAAGGTCCAGTTTAAATTTTTTGAGCAAAAAGCGGGTTGTTTTGAATACCTGCATATTTTTATTTTATTAAATATCAAAATAATTTTTTTACATTTTTAGTTGAGTCTGAAATTAATAGTTTTTTTTTTGCTTATGGTTATGGTTATACAGCGCGTAAAAGTTGAGGTCGCGAACATAAGGTCTCTTCCGGCTGGCACGATATTTCCTCTTAAGGAGGGACTTTACATGCGCGGCAGAGAAAACAAACCTTTTTTAAAAATTTATAACTCAGTCAAAAACAAACCTTTTTCCAAATTTTTTTTTTTATAATTTTAGAGACTGAAACAAATTAGTAGAAAAAAAATTTAAAAAAATATATTTTTCACTCAAACATCTTGCAGCGCTGGGATTCGCAAAAATTGTCCGATCTGGAACAAAAATTACTTTTTTAAATCTTAGCAAAATTGATAATCGTATGACAGAAGCTTTTTTTAAATTTTTGGTGATGCTCCAAATTTGAAAGTGTTTTTTTTTGAAAAAAATATTGACTTAAAAAATTCATAAAAAATCGAAAAAAAATTTTAAAAAACCTCGTGTCATACGATAGCGAATCAAGTTTAAAAAAAATACAAAAAAAAAAAATTTCGTCAAAAAATTAACCCGCTAGTGCCGCAACCAGTACGAAAAACATGGTTTCGAGATAAACGCGTTCAAAGTTTGTGAACAAAGAAAAAAAAGGCGGAAATTAAAAATGCTCTCTCACTAATCCGGCTGTAACTTTTGAACACGTAGGAATTTTTCCATGAATTTTTTTTCTTAGAATTTTAAGAATATTTACTAATACAAAATTATTTAAAAAAAAAATTTACCCCTCTTTTAGGTAGCCTGAAACAAAAAAAAAAAAAAAACCAAAAAGGGTTTAAAAAAAGCCAACCAACAAAAAGTTCAAAATTAAAAAAAAAAAATAAAAAAATACGTATAAGTAAATGACAAAACCCAATTTTTCGTGCACCAAATTAGACTTTATAAATTTAAAAAAAATATCAAAACAATGTTTTTTTTTCTTATATTTTCAATGATTTTGTTGGTTCAAGCGCCGCGTGTTTAATTATTTTAGAAAAAAAACAAGTTTTGAGTAACTCGGACGAATTATTTTCGGACGAATAGGTATATTAGAGTGTAAGCTGTTTCCATAACTGAAAAATAGTTGAGAAAAAACTTTTAAAAGCATTTCCATTCACATAATGTTTACCACTCATAAAAGCTGAACTATCTCTTAAATGACTTTGAATTTTATACTGAAATTTTTTTACACATTCTTAAGAAGTTTTCAAAAACAATACAATAAAAAAATTGAAACTGGACCTTTCACACTAACCTGTAATATAGTTTCAAATAATATTTTCTTATTTTAGATAAATTCTGTTAATTTTATATAGTTCCAGGTCAAACCAGGTCAAAGGTTTAGTTTTTTGTTTGTCGTTATATCAATTCGGGGATATATTAATGACACATTTTGAGACTTTCTAGTTCAAAATACTACATTTTATTTTGCTGCTTTTTGTATTACATTAAAATTACGGAATCACAAAATTTCTGCTATTTTGAAAGCATATTTATACATGAGATTTAACGCCGCCAAATGTTTTGGTACAACCTGTATATCTGTATATATTGTTTAAGTTCCTTTTTTCTAAAGTAATTGTTATTTATTTTATACTTACAGGCACAATAATAAATTGTCTGCGCATCAGCAACGGGAAAAACCACAACAAGCGGATATTAAATAAAATGGCTAACGTATGTCGCATTTTTGAAACATGTACATTCGAAAGCAATCGGCAAAATCTCATGATGCCGACTGGCATCATGTTTTAGGTGTTAAATGAGCATCTCCGTTAGCCTCCTTATTTGGCAAAAAAAAAAAAAACAAAAACTTACAAAAGAAGAAAAACAACAGAAGTCCTTCAATTGGCAAAATAAAAAACACAACAACAACGAGCGATTTTTAAAAATCAGAAACAGCCAAGGCTAGTGTATCTAGCTAGCAAATAGTAAAAGAAGTATAAAAAGGAGCAGCAGTAGCAGCAACATGGGTGCTTCAGCTGTCAAAATGCGGCCAATTATTTGTCTGCTTCTGCAGTTGAATGCGTGCTTTCTACATATCAGTAGCGCGTCATCGTTAACCTCAATAAATGGTGAGTCACGTGCAAGAATTATCAACATATCCTTGCTACATACCAACCACTTTATATATTCTATGACAATCAATTGAAAATTAAAAACAAAAAACAGCTCCAAAAACCAGCCGGGTTTTCATGACTTCGATCAGAGCAGAAGATGGTTAAAAATTGTTCAAAAGTTTCTGACAGTTATCTATCTATATCTATATCTTTATCTATATGCTATTATATAAAAATGAAATTCAGATTCGCTATTTTCATATTGTTATTCAGGATTTCGGAACCCCTGTACTGATTTGAATTAAATTTTCACTAATCGAACAATAAATTATTCTAGACGGTCTTTGTATACTCAGAATTGTAATTTATTTAAAAAGCTAAGAAGTTTTTGGCCAATAATCTTACTTAAGTCAATATTTTTTATCAAATTAATAGCTTATTTTCTATATGCTGCCTACACCTTAACAGGTAGGTGGGTATGTATGTATGAGCAAATGAAAGATCTTGCCGTTTCCAACAAAAAAGTCATTGGTGACATGTATCTCAGATCAATCGTTTTTCCGTGAAATTGATATTTTAGTTAAAAATTCACTAATTTTCCTTCAAATTTCATGCAAGCAGGTCATTTGTTGATAGCTTCGATGGCTATCGTTGTTTGCAGCGCACAACAACGTTGCTTCAATTTCGCTGCAAAATGCAAATTTCGAAATGAGTATTGAAATATTTTTAATTTTTTGTGCAATATTCGTTCTATTTCGCAATATTTGTTCTTTGGCACAAAATTACTAATGGCACATTTAAGAACGCTTAAAGCGTCAATTTTGAGTTACAACAACAAATTATAAAAAAATTGAAGTAGAACTTGTTTTTTGAAGTATTTTTTAAAATTTAAATGAAATAACCTTAACAGTTAACTAACACATCTTTCTTGGACTGCGACTCTGACTTCGCCTCCGATTCCGACTTCGGTTCCTACTGCAGCTCTGGTAAATCAAATTTTAAAACTCCGGTTCCGATAAACTCACCTCCGTAACGTCCCTAATATGTACTTATTGAAATCCTTTCCCCTACGGAATTGATTACATCAGCTATGAGTGGAGAGCAAACAGTTGAAGTCTGATGAAAGTAGTTGTAGTGACCAATGGATTGCGTGACTTGTACAAAGAACTAAGTAAAAACAATCAGTTTTAAAATAAAAGTTTATTTTCAGTGGTATTCTTGACGAAACAAACTTTTTTATAAGAAATGTCAAAATAGAACAGCTGACTCTTAAATTCTCTCTCTGCGTAGACATAGCATAAGGAATAAGTTATAAATGAAGCATATTTTGAGGCGAAACGAAAATCGTACTTTAAAAATGGTATCAAAAAATTGCAGGACTGCTATAATCCTTGTATAATCCCTGTATGTTGAATAATATAATCGAGTTTTACCAAAAAATGTGGTTTACTAGGTTAGCCTATGACATTTAAGCCCAGCTTTGACTATTTGACTATTTGTTGACGATATAGTCAGCTGTATAATGTTTTCTTTAAATCTGTTTTAAAGATTTTAAATTTTGTTTGATAATAAATAAATAAAGCAATTAAATGTTGTGAATCTTAATCGCTATTTGATGCTATAAAACGTAATGAACGAAATTGTGTATGCAAAAGGTTAGTATTCCCAGTTGTTTTGTCCCAAATCTTTGTCTTTTTTATTTATCTTTCAAGATTATTAATACTGGCATTGATTTCTATTTTCTTGATGTTGTGTGTTTCTCACACAAAAAGTACGAAAAACTTTTCCTACCTGAAGAAATGAAATCACGTGCAAATTGAAAATACAAATCTTAGTTATTTAATTTTTGCTTGTAGTTCTATAAAATTAGCATTGATTAAAATATAGTTTTGCATATACATCAATATTTCCATGTTTTTTTATTCTTTTCTCGTGCATTGTTTGACACAAATTCATGTGAAATTCTTTTTTAAGTTAATCTTGCATCATCCGCTTTATGTTTGCTTTATATTAAAACCCATGTTATGCTTGTTTATATAATAACCTGAAATATTTAAAGCATTAACAACGAGTAAAGAAAGCTTAAAGTCGGTCTAGCCCGACTATGGAATACCCTAAACCTATAATATTTAAATATATATTCAAATACTTAACAAATATACATAATTTCCTATCAAAATCCATGTGTTATCTATGCCTATGGGATTATACAGGTTTACCAAATGGCGTTTGTGTGGTAGGTGGGTGAGTTGGTGGGCAGATGAAGTCCAGTTTTGGTGCATACCTCAGTTTTGATATAATAATGCCCCCATACCAAGTTTTATCTCTCTAGGTGAATTATGGAAGAGAGTTGGGAGGGAGTTGGACGTGTTCATGGGCGGATGGACCTTAGTTTTGATAAAATAATCTCACATACCAAGTTTTGTATATGTAGCTCATATATAAACCTCTCTAAAGAGTTTTTATAACAGTGGATTGAATGGTAGGTGGGCGTGTTGGTGGGCAGATGCAGTCCATTGTTAGTGCACACCTCAGTTTTGATATAAAATGCTCTCATGCTAAGTTTTATCTCTAGGTGTTTTAAATATTGTAGGTTGTATGGGAGTTGGGCGTTTTTATAGGTGGATGACGCCCATTTACACACCTTAGTTCTAATACAAAATACATTCCTGCTAAATTTTATTCCTGTACCTCAAATAAAAGGCTCTTTATAGAGTTTTCAAGGTTGTATGACCAGGTATGAGGAGGTGGGCGTGTTCATAGGCAGATCACGTCCATTTTGTGCATCTGTATTTTGATATTATATTATATAAACGAAATTTTATTTTTTAAGCATAAATACAACCCTCTACATAGCGATTATTTTTTGTTATATGGGCGGTAGCCGTTTCCGTGGACCAGTTCCAAAAATATTCAATAGTGCAGATCCATGGTCAACATGTCTACATGTGTAGCAAGTTTCATGAAATTGTCTCAACTCTTTCTTCTTATCCAGTGTTTACGAACAACATACAGATAGACAGACGGACATGGATAGCTCGACTCACACGGTAACGCTGATCAAGAATATTTATAATTTTCTATACCGGACTCGCTTCGTTGTAGGTGTTGCAAACGTTTGCTCAAAATTAATATACCCTGACCTTACAGGTTTAGGGTATAAAAATTGGCATAAAGGAAACTGCATTCTGTTTGCATTTTATCCGAATATGAAAAACTAATTGAAATACCAACGACGTAATTAAACCAAGCATCGTGTTGTCCTATATGCTCAACATATAAATATAGCCTAGGCGCTCCACACAAACTAATATAAATTTATCAACGTACAATTCAAAAACACGCTGTTAAATTCACAAATAAATAAATATTTCAAATATGTAAATAATTAACAAACGCCTTGGTCAATACTAGTGCCATGGATTCGTCGCATCTAGCCATCATACATCATCATCATACATGCATGTATCAATATTGGTTCAGTTCAACTGTAAAATGTTGTTGTTCTTGCTACCATTGAAAATGCGGAAATATTTATTAGCATACAATATAGACATTGCTGCACAGTGACTCTATACTGTGGCACATCAGGATAAAAAAATATTTAAGCATAAGGTGCGTTTTTTGCCAGCATTATAAACGCTTAAAATATTTTCCTAAAAAAAGGCTAACCTGATTTTAATAGATTTCAATTCACTTGAAAACATTTGCGAATTATAATTTCATTGCAATTTCAAGTTCTACATATTTTGCGAGGGTCGAGTTTTGAAAAGTGTTTCTTTAAAATAAACATAATTCCTCACTAGACAGCTGTGAAAGTCCTCAGTTACATAGATTTATATCGAGACATAACCGCGAAAAAGATATAACCATCAAAACTAAAATTTAAAAGGAGAAGATTTCTTTTAATTATGTTCGGCTTAAAATTTGTAGTTACGTCAGTGTTTTTTACAATCCTAGCATATAAATAATTATATTATTATAATAACTATTATATTATAATTATGGAATTTTGACAATGATATAAATTATAGGTTTCGATAAGAAAATAAATTTTTGTTACATCTTTTTCGCGGTTATGGCTCGATATGTATGCAAAAAAACTCTCAGAAATATGCAGATACTGCACTAAATGAAGAAATGAACGACATTTTTGGATGAAACATGCATGCATTACTACACTTCAGAGACAGTTTAAAAACTGGACTTTGATTGCGAACGGCCTTCATATGCCAATTTTGAGATCCTTCCAAAATCCTTCCACTTAAAAATGTTAAGAGTTTAAATAAATGCATATAAAATTGTGCAGCCATATTAAAACGAGTATCGAATAAATGTATATTGAAAGCAGAGTTCCCACCTCTATTGTTGCTTTAATTAATGCCAGTATCCCTGAGTTGATCTAAGTTCCGAAGAATTTGGAGTGTTTTTGTTTTTTAGCACAAATTGCCTTGAGTCCTGCGTCCATTTCACATCGTTTGACAATTTAAAATCTAGCCACATAAATATAATTTTTGGTTGTTGTAAAAAGTAACATGTTTTAAGTCCGGATGTAGTTATTGATTTTTTTTCTATTATTTATTTACAGCTCATTCCATATATATGTTCTGCTTTTTTAAAGGCTTTAAAGGAAAGGTTTTTTGAGTTATAAAATTGTGGCATTTTAATTTTTAAATTTTAGTTAATAATTTTTAAAAAAAAATATATTTTAGGAAAAAAAATTTTTAATGGCTTTATGCCAAATAATTCATGAAGTAACAGGTTTGCTAGGTTGCGTTTTTGTCGAAACGATTACGGACAGAGTAATTTTGTTTTTTTTTACTTTGCATCTTCTTAAAGCATTTGTGTTGCATAACAAACATACAAACTTTAAAAATCATTTGCCATTTAACATTTTACTTTCAACATTTAACATTTAACATTTAACATTTAACATTTAACATTTAACATTTAACATTTAACATTTAACATTTAACATTTAACATTTAACATTTAACATTTAACATTTAACATTTAACATTTAACATTTAACATTTAACATTTAACATTTAACATTTAACATTTAACATTTAACATTTAACATTTAACATTTAACATTTAACATTTAACATTTAACATTTAACATTTAACATTTAACATTTAACATTTAACATTTAACATTTAACATTTAACATTTAACATTTAACATTTAACATTTAACATTTAACATTTAACATTTAACATTTAACATTTAACATTTAACATTTAACATTTAACATTTAACATTTAACATTTAACATTTAACATTTAACATTTAACATTTAACATTTAACATTTAACATTTAACATTTAACATTTAACATTTAACATTTAACATTTAACATTTAACATTTAACATTTAACATTTAACATTTAACATTTAACATTTAACATTTAACATTTAACATTTAACATTTAACATTTAACATTTAACATTTAACATTTAACATTTAACATTTAACATTTAACATTTAACATTTAACATTTAACATTTAACATTTAACATTTAACATTTAACATTTAACATTTAACATTTAACATTTAACATTTAACATTTAACATTTAACATTTAACATTTAACATTTAACATTTAACATTTAACATTTAACATTTAACATTTAACATTTAACATTTAACATTTAACATTTAACATTTAACATTTAACATTTAACATTTAACATTTAACATTTAACATTTAACATTTAACATTTAACATTTAACATTTAACATTTAACATTTAACATTTAACATTTAACATTTAACATTTAACATTTAACATTTAACATTTAACATTTAACATTTAACATTTAACATTTAACATTTAACATTTAACATTTAACATTTAACATTTAACATTTAACATTTAACATTTAACATTTAACATTTAACATTTAACATTTAACATTTAACATTTAACATTTAACATTTAACATTTAACATTTAACATTTAACATTTAACATTTAACATTTAACATTTAACATTTAACATTTAACATTTAACATTTAACATTTAACATTTAACATTTAACATTTAACATTTAACATTTAACATTTAACATTTAACATTTAACATTTAACATTTAACATTTAACATTTAACATTTAACATTTAACATTTAACATTTAACATTTAACATTTAACATTTAACATTTAACATTTAACATTTAACATTTAACATTTAACATTTAACATTTAACATTTAACATTTAACATTTAACATTTAACATTTAACATTTAACATTAACATTTAACATTTAACATTTAACATTTAACATTTAACATTTAACATTTAACATTTAACATTTAACATTTAACATTTAACATTTAACATTTAACATTTAACATTTAACATTTAACATTTAACATTTAACATTTAACATTTAACATTTAACATTTAACATTTAACATTTAACATTTAACATTTAACATTTAACATTTAACATTTAACATTTAACATTTAACATTTAACATTTAACATTTAACATTTAACATTTAACATTTAACATTTAACATTTAACATTTAACATTTAACATTTAACATTTAACATTTAACATTTAACATTTAACATTTAACATTTAACATTTAACATTTAACATTTAACATTTAACATTTAACATTTAACATTTAACATTTAACATTTAACATTTAACATTTAACATTTAACATTTAACATTTAACATTTAACATTTAACATTTAACATTTAACATTTAACATTTAACATTTAACATTTAACATTTAACATTTAACATTTAACATTTAACATTTAACATTTAACATTTAACATTTAACATTTAACATTTAACATTTAACATTTAACATTTAACATTTAACATTTAACATTTAACATTTAACATTTAACATTTAACATTTAACATTTAACATTTAACATTTAACATTTAACATTTAACATTTAACATTTAACATTTAACATTTAACATTTAACATTTAACATTTAACATTTAACATTTAACATTTAACATTTAACATTTAACATTTAACATTTAACATTTAACATTTAACATTTAACATTTAACATTTAACATTTAACATTTAACATTTAACATTTAACATTTAACATTTAACATTTAACATTTAACATTTAACATTTAACATTTAACATTTAACATTTAACATTTAACATTTAACATTTAACATTTAACATTTAACATTTAACATTTAACATTTAACATTTAACATTTAACATTTAACATTTAACATTTAACATTTAACATTTAACATTTAACATTTAACATTTAACATTTAACATTTAACATTTAACATTTAACATTTAACATTTAACATTTAACATTTAACATTTAACATTTAACATTTAACATTTAACATTTAACATTTAACATTTAACATTTAACATTTAACATTTAACATTTAACATTTAACATTTAACATTTAACATTTAACATTTAACATTTAACATTTAACATTTAACATTTAACATTTAACATTTAACATTTAACATTTAACATTTAACATTTAACATTTAACATTTAACATTTAACATTTAACATTTAACATTTAACATTTAACATTTAACATTTAACATTTAACATTTAACATTTAACATTTAACATTTAACATTTAACATTTAACATTTAACATTTAACATTTAACATTTAACATTTAACATTTAACATTTAACATTTAACATTTAACATTTAACATTTAACATTTAACATTTAACATTTAACATTTAACATTTAACATTTAACATTTAACATTTAACATTTAACATTTAACATTTAACATTTAACATTTAACATTTAACATTTAACATTTAACATTTAACATTTAACATTTAACATTTAACATTTAACATTTAACATTTAACATTTAACATTTAACATTTAACATTTAACATTTAACATTTAACATTTAACATTTAACATTTAACATTTAACATTTAACATTTAACATTTAACATTTAACATTTAACATTTAACATTTAACATTTAACATTTAACATTTAACATTTAACATTTAACATTTAACATTTAACATTTAACATTTAACATTTAACATTTAACATTTAACATTTAACATTTAACATTTAACATTTAACATTTAACATTTAACATTTAACATTTAACATTTAACATTTAACATTTAACATTTAACATTTAACATTTAACATTTAACATTTAACATTTAACATTTAACATTTAACATTTAACATTTAACATTTAACATTTAACATTTAACATTTAACATTTAACATTTAACATTTAACATTTAACATTTAACATTTAACATTTAACATTTAACATTTAACATTTAACATTTAACATTTAACATTTAACATTTAACATTTAACATTTAACATTTAACATTTAACATTTAACATTTAACATTTAACATTTAACATTTAACATTTAACATTTAACATTTAACATTTAACATTTAACATTTAACATTTAACATTTAACATTTAACATTTAACATTTAACATTTAACATTTAACATTTAACATTTAACATTTAACATTTAACATTTAACATTTAACATTTAACATTTAACATTTAACATTTAACATTTAACATTTAACATTTAACATTTAACATTTAACATTTAACATTTAACATTTAACATTTAACATTTAACATTTAACATTTAACATTTAACATTTAACATTTAACATTTAACATTTAACATTTAACATTTAACATTTAACATTTAACATTTAACATTTAACATTTAACATTTAACATTTAACATTTAACATTTAACATTTAACATTTAACATTTAACATTTAACATTTAACATTTAACATTTAACATTTAACATTTAACATTTAACATTTAACATTTAACATTTAACATTTAACATTTAACATTTAACATTTAACATTTAACATTTAACATTTAACATTAACATTTAACATTTAACATTTAACATTTAACATTTAACATTTAACATTTAACATTTAACATTTAACATTTAACATTTAACATTTAACATTTAACATTTAACATTTAACATTTAACATTTAACATTTAACATTTAACATTTAACATTTAACATTTAACATTTAACATTTAACATTTAACATTTAACATTTAACATTTAACATTTAACATTTAACATTTAACATTTAACATTTAACATTTAACATTTAACATTTAACATTTAACATTTAACATTTAACATTTAACATTTAACATTTAACATTTAACATTTAACATTTAACATTTAACATTTAACATTTAACATTTAACATTTAACATTTAACATTTAACATTTAACATTTAACATTTAACATTTAACATTTAACATTTTAACATTTAACATTTAACATTTAACATTTAACATTTAACATTTAACATTTAACATTTAACATTTAACATTTAACATTTAACATTTAACATTTAACATTTAACATTTAACATTTAACATTTAACATTTAACATTTAACATTTAACATTTAACATTTAACATTTAACATTTAACATTTAACATTTAACATTTAACATTTAACATTTAACATTTAACATTTAACATTTAACATTTAACATTTAACATTTAACATTTAACATTTAACATTTAACATTTAACATTTAACATTTAACATTTAACATTTAACATTTAACATTTAACATTTAACATTTAACATTTAACATTTAACATTTAACATTTAACATTTAACATTTAACATTTAACATTTAACATTTAACATTTAACATTTAACATTTAACATTTAACATTTAACATTTAACATTTAACATTTAACATTTAACATTTAACATTTAACATTTAACATTTAACATTTAACATTTAACATTTAACATTTAACATTTAACATTTAACATTTAACATTTAACATTTAACATTTAACATTTAACATTTAACATTTAACATTTAACATTTAACATTTAACATTTAACATTTAACATTTAACATTTAACATTTAACATTTAACATTTAACATTTAACATTTAACATTTAACATTTAACATTTAACATTTAACATTTAACATTTAACATTTAACATTTAACATTTAACATTTAACATTTAACATTTAACATTTAACATTTAACATTTAACATTTAACATTTAACATTTAACATTTAACATTTAACATTTAACATTTAACATTTAACATTTAACATTTAACATTTAACATTTAACATTTAACATTTAACATTTAACATTTAACATTTAACATTTAACATTTAACATTTAACATTTAACATTTAACATTTAACATTTAACATTTAACATTTAACATTTAACATTTAACATTTAACATTTAACATTTAACATTTAACATTTAACATTTAACATTTAACATTTAACATTTAACATTTAACATTTAACATTTAACATTTAACATTTAACATTTAACATTTAACATTTAACATTTAACATTTAACATTTAACATTTAACATTTAACATTTAACATTTAACATTTAACATTTAACATTTAACATTTAACATTTAACATTTAACATTTAACATTTAACATTTAACATTTAACATTTAACATTTAACATTTAACATTTAACATTTAACATTTAACATTTAACATTTAACATTTAACATTTAACATTTAACATTTAACATTTAACATTTAACATTTAACATTTAACATTTAACATTTAACATTTAACATTTAACATTTAACATTTAACATTTAACATTTAACATTTAACATTTAACATTTAACATTTAACATTTAACATTTAACATTTAACATTTAACATTTAACATTTAACATTTAACATTTAACATTTAACATTTAACATTTAACATTTAACATTTAACATTTAACATTTAACATTTAACATTTAACATTTAACATTTAACATTTAACATTTAACATTTAACATTTAACATTTAACATTTAACATTTAACATTTAACATTTAACATTTAACATTTAACATTTAACATTTAACATTTAACATTTAACATTTAACATTTAACATTTAACATTTAACATTTAACATTTAACATTTAACATTTAACATTTAACATTTAACATTTAACATTTAACATTTAACATTTAACATTTAACATTTAACATTTAACATTTAACATTTAACATTTAACATTTAACATTTAACATTTAACATTTAACATTTAACATTTAACATTTAACATTTAACATTTAACATTTAACATTTAACATTTAACATTTAACATTTAACATTTAACATTTAACATTTAACATTTAACATTTAACATTTAACATTTAACATTTAACATTTAACATTTAACATTTAACATTTAACATTTAACATTTAACATTTAACATTTAACATTTAACATTTAACATTTAACATTTAACATTTAACATTTAACATTTAACATTTAACATTTAACATTTAACATTTAACATTTAACATTTAACATTTAACATTTAACATTTAACATTTAACATTTAACATTTAACATTTAACATTTAACATTTAACATTTAACATTTAACATTTAACATTTAACATTTAACATTTAACATTTAACATTTAACATTTAACATTTAACATTTAACATTTAACATTTAACATTTAACATTTAACATTTAACATTTAACATTTAACATTTAACATTTAACATTTAACATTTAACATTTAACATTTAACATTTAACATTTAACATTTAACATTTAACATTTAACATTTAACATTTAACATTTAACATTTAACATTTAACATTTAACATTTAACATTTAACATTTAACATTTAACATTTAACATTTAACATTTAACATTTAACATTTAACATTTAACATTTAACATTTAACATTTAACATTTAACATTTAACATTTAACATTTAACATTTAACATTTAACATTTAACATTTAACATTTAACATTTAACATTTAACATTTAACATTTAACATTTAACATTTAACATTTAACATTTAACATTTAACATTTAACATTTAACATTTAACATTTAACATTTAACATTTAACATTTAACATTTAACATTTAACATTTAACATTTAACATTTAACATTTAACATTTAACATTTAACATTTAACATTTAACATTTAACATTTAACATTTAACATTTAACATTTAACATTTAACATTTAACATTTAACATTTAACATTTAACATTTAACATTTAACATTTAACATTTAACATTTAACATTTAACATTTAACATTTAACATTTAACATTTAACATTTAACATTTAACATTTAACATTTAACATTTAACATTTAACATTTAACATTTAACATTTAACATTTAACATTTAACATTTAACATTTAACATTTAACATTTAACATTTAACATTTAACATTTAACATTTAACATTTAACATTTAACATTTAACATTTAACATTTAACATTTAACATTTAACATTTAACATTTAACATTTAACATTTAACATTTAACATTTAACATTTAACATTTAACATTTAACATTTAACATTTAACATTTAACATTTAACATTTAACATTTAACATTTAACATTTAACATTTAACATTTAACATTTAACATTTAACATTTAACATTTAACATTTAACATTTAACATTTAACATTTAACATTTAACATTTAACATTTAACATTTAACATTTAACATTTAACATTTAACATTTAACATTTAACATTTAACATTTAACATTTAACATTTAACATTTAACATTTAACATTTAACATTTAACATTTAACATTTAACATTTAACATTTAACATTTAACATTTAACATTTAACATTTAACATTTAACATTTAACATTTAACATTTAACATTTAACATTTAACATTTAACATTTAACATTTAACATTTAACATTTAACATTTAACATTTAACATTTAACATTTAACATTTAACATTTAACATTTAACATTTAACATTTAACATTTAACATTTAACATTTAACATTTAACATTTAACATTTAACATTTAACATTTAACATTTAACATTTAACATTTAACATTTAACATTTAACATTTAACATTTAACATTTAACATTTAACATTTAACATTTAACATTTAACATTTAACATTTAACATTTAACATTTAACATTTAACATTTAACATTTAACATTTAACATTTAACATTTAACATTTAACATTTAACATTTAACATTTAACATTTAACATTTAACATTTAACATTTAACATTTAACATTTAACATTTAACATTTAACATTTAACATTTAACATTTAACATTTAACATTTAACATTTAACATTTAACATTTAACATTTAACATTTAACATTTAACATTTAACATTTAACATTTAACATTTAACATTTAACATTTAACATTTAACATTTAACATTTAACATTTAACATTTAACATTTAACATTTAACATTTAACATTTAACATTTAACATTTAACATTTAACATTTAACATTTAACATTTAACATTTAACATTTAACATTTAACATTTAACATTTAACATTTAACATTTAACATTTAACATTTAACATTTAACATTTAACATTTAACATTTAACATTTAACATTTAACATTTAACATTTAACATTTAACATTTAACATTTAACATTTAACATTTAACATTTAACATTTAACATTTAACATTTAACATTTAACATTTAACATTTAACATTTAACATTTAACATTTAACATTTAACATTTAACATTTAACATTTAACATTTAACATTTAACATTTAACATTTAACATTTAACATTTAACATTTAACATTTAACATTTAACATTTAACATTTAACATTTAACATTTAACATTTAACATTTAACATTTAACATTTAACATTTAACATTTAACATTTAACATTTAACATTTAACATTTAACATTTAACATTTAACATTTAACATTTAACATTTAACATTTAACATTTAACATTTAACATTTAACATTTAACATTTAACATTTAACATTTAACATTTAACATTTAACATTTAACATTTAACATTTAACATTTAACATGTAACATTTAACATTTAACATTTAACATTTAACATTTAACATTTAACATTTAACATTTAACATTTAACATTTAACATTTAACATTTAACATTTAACATTTAACATTTAACATTTAACATTTAACATTTAACATTTAACATTTAACATTTAACATTTAACATTTAACATTTAACATTTAACATTTAACATTTAACATTTAACATTTAACATTTAACATTTAACATTTAACATTTAACATTTAACATTTAACATTTAACATTTAACATTTAACATTTAACATTTAACATTTAACATTTAACATTTAACATTTAACATTTAACATTTAACATTAAACATTTAACATTTAACATTTAACATTTTTTTTTTTTTTTTTTTAACATTTGCATGTGCAGAAAGTAACAAAAGCTGAGCATTGTTTCTATTATTTCTTCTAGGCTGAATTTACAAAAAGGTTGAAATTAAAAATGTGCTTGTATTTTTGCGTATCACCCATAGTTGACATCTTAAAATATCATTAGAAATTGCATAGTAGTCATGAGTAAATTATTTAGTTATAATTTGCTACATTTTTCTTTTAATTTCTTCTTAATTTTGTGCTCTTATCTTATCACTGTGCGCTTTTTTATTGAATATGTGCACAACTTTATGAAAAAACATATTTGCACAAAACTCACAATTTGGCAACAAAAAATGGCAAACTTGCTCTAGGTATGATTTAAAGAGCTACACAACTGCAATTGAAAGCCGTTTTGGCAACAAAAAATGGCAAACTTGCTCTAGGTATGATTTAAAGAGCTACACAACTGCAATTGAAAGCCGTTTTAAAGCATTTTCATAAAAAACAGCACGAATGCCAGCAACCTATATTAAAGGAACGAATGGAATGATAATGCAAACGAAGCGTTTAGAATGTAATGGAATGGTGGCGCTTGTGTACCAGGGCTGCCACTCTCAAACATTTTATTCTACCAAATTTCATCGAAAAATTTACCAAAATGAAAAATAATTTACCAAACACAAAAAATTTTATTTTTAATTTAAAGAAACAATACATTTATACATATAATTTAATTAAACGTTTATTATACGCTTGAAGATGTTTCATCGTTTTCTACATTGGTCGCCTTCTTTCTGATAACAAATCTAAACAGAAATAACATAATCGCTTAGAATATAAATTTTAAGAAATTCAATTTATTAAAACTACAAACTTACTTATCCATCCTAGCCATGATACAAAAATACAGGTATCATTGACAACTGCTTATTTTCTCTTGAGAAGGGAACTGGCTGCTGGCGAAAACGGCAGTCAAAGCAAAGCAATTACTTGCCACATTCAGCGTATTCAACTGTTGTGACAGTGTACCTAGCTGAGCTATGTTTTAGCTGAATGGGTTGCTATATGAAGTGTCATAAAGTTGTCAAGTTGACGAAATGTAAGTCTATTTACTGTTTATGTATAGCCTTTATTACTATTACAATAATTTATACCATTTATTTACAATTTTTCTATTTTGATTTGATTATTTTGGTTTTAAGTACTTAAAAAATATCTTATTTAAAACTGCACTTATAAAAAATCATAAACAAATTATAAGTATTTTACTATATGTTGAAAATTATTTCCCACCATCTCAGATTGATGTATTACATATTAATTTACACAGATTCAAAGTTGAAGTTTTAATTTCTGAACAGTTGAGACAGAAGCGTACATTTTAGCGACGCCCACCTCATCAGTTTTACTGAGCGCTATACAAATTAAATTTTGCTCAAGTGTTGGCAATGTTGAGTTTGCTGAATGTGCCCTTTTTATTATGTTGTTTGCTTATGAGCGTTCTCTTCTTCGATATATTTTTTGACAATTTGAAGTAGTTGACAGAAACGTCAATACTATCTGTATTTTTGTTTCATGATCTTAACGATCCATCAATTTCTTTCCTAAGCCGAGGATCCAAGCAACTGACAAATTCAAATTTTTGACTTTTTGTTTTGCGTTCATTCGTGTAATTATCACTTGATGCGTTCATCTTTATTTGTTTGAAAGATTCTTTTCAATCATAAGGGTGGTGCTGCACAATGAGCATGATTGATATAGTTTTTAAACAATCATTTTTTGATATGTAACTTATTTTAAATTTTCATTAATTTTAAATTTACCAAACCAAAATCAAATTTACCATTTTACCAAGTCAAAATCTTTTTACCAAATTTGGTAATATTTTACCAAAACGGCAGCCCTGTTGTGTACATACAGTACTCTCAAACGAATATTCTCAATTTTAGAGTATTTTTGATAGTACTCCATAACGGTTGAAGGAAAATATTAGGTTTATTTATGTTATGTTTTAACTAACATTTGTTTTAGGGTGTATAACGTCTTAAACATTCCGTATGCAAAAAATTTCGTACTCTTTGTGAATGTACCTGAATAATACAGTGTTCATTTAATTATTTTCACATCTACTGCAAATATTTTCGGATTTTAGTTGATTATTCGACCCATTTTCCTTTGCGTTTAAAGAGATGCATTTTGTATTGGCCTTCCAATTCAGTTGTTCTTCTGAATAACCCATTTTTCTGGTACATAACAATAATATATTAAACCGTAGAGTGCGGGTTTCTTACCATTTCACCAATATTCCTCAATCACTTCTTCTCTTTCCAAAGTTTGATAATTAATTTCTTCATTTCTATTGAAGATGGCTTTCAAATCATGTTGTTTATTGCGTTTAAACTTGCATGTACCTACACTTTTAAAATACTATGAACAAGTGGCGTCTACAAATGAAAAAAAATGGATTCGATAACGGTATTTTATTTTTCTATGAAGAGATGGTAATGTACCTCTGTTATATGAAGAGTGTAGTATTTGTTTTGGCTTCATGACATGTGCCTTTGTGTTTTTTGTAAATTTTTTTTTAGGAATAATATGTTTTCATAATTTTTGTTAAATCTATTCGAAAAGTTAATAAAATAAAGAATATTTTACCATTCAATTTTATATGGTTGGTGTATATATTTTCAGAGATAATGCAGCAAAAACATTGATAAGCATCAGTGTTGCCAAGTAAGCCTTTTTTAGGCTAGATTTAGCCTTTTCTATTTTAGCCTTTTTTGAGAGTTGAAGAAAATTTACTCCACTTTCATACAATTTCTTTCACAGATTTTATAAATTTAGTATTTTCTTTTCTTGTCTTGCCATTAAGTAACGCTGAAATTTAACGAATTTTCAGTGCAATGAACGTTGTTAAAACTAATCAAAGAAATAAAAAAACATTAAATTTTCTGAATGCACTATTAATGACAAGGTGTTCACTAAAAAGATTGAAAAAATGTTATCATGACTTTGATATATCAGAAAATCTCTTCAAATATTTTGAAAATTGCATAAAAGTTTATGAAAAATTGGACTCATCTGGCGATGAGAATGATTTCGAGGATATATTGTTGGCCCTCTAAGGGTTGAGTCATGTTATTGCACTTAAAATTCGTTCAACTTAAGGATTATTTTAATTTTAAATTCTCAGATCAATATTTACACAATATTACTAAATTTAAAAACAATGTAGATGCTAATTTTTTTAAACTTTTCTTTAATTAAATAAGACACTAACTTAAATTTTTTGTATGCTGTTTTTTAAAAATATTGACTTATTATTTCCAAAATATTGTCTGCCACTTTTTATAAATAAGAAATTTCATAAAGTTTCAAATACACTCGGAAAAAAGCGGCCATGTCAAATTAACGTTTTGTAATGTTATTTTCAATTTAACCCTCTAGCTTGCGTTAGGGCCCGGTTACAAAAATCGATTTTACCAGTATACGGCATATAATTTTAATATCATTGTGTACTAAAGGTGTGCTGGCAACACTATTTCCAACAAATTCTCTTTAGGTATCAAAGTGATTTGACGTTTCGTTTTGCATTTACAGTGAACTGATTTTGCTACTTCAACTTTTACGCACGTCAAATTATTTTGCTCCAAGCAACATTTTGATATCATAAAAAAAAAAAAAAACCACCCCAAAAAATCCATCGGGAATTTTGTTCTGTTTTCTTTTGATAGTGTTTTAGTGATTTATACACCCAACTACTGAAAGAAATTTTTTATATAGCCTAGTCCCATAGGCCCGATTGCCGGGTTCCCCCTCGTGTTTTTTTTTCATTGTTCTATTATTTACCTTTTTTTACGTGTTTTATGCATAGAAATGCATCGTCGAACTCGCAATAGCTTCAAGTTGAGTGAATTGAGTCCAGAGGAGATTGTTGAATTCATGGATTCGGTCGAAAGTGACGATGATGGTGATTTTCATAGTGATGATAGTGTCTTTGATCCAGACTTTGATCCACACGGCGATGAAATCAGCTCAGAAGATGAGGCGGCGATCGAACAACACCTTGATTATGGCAACACATCCCAATTTGGAGAGCTATTGGTCGGAGAATGCTTTCTGCCCGATTGCGAACACAATGCCAGTGAAACGATTCATGCAAATTAAAAAACATTTGTCGTTTGAAGATGAGTCTAAGCGAAAGAAGAAAGGTGAACCAGGCTATGATGCAATTTTCCGAATTCGCCATATTACATGTCTTTTGAATGAGCGCTTCGATTCCATCCCGAAAACGGCACGGCTGTGTGTTGATGAGCAAATGTGTTCAACGAAGATGCGCCATCATCTGAGACAATACATGCCAAACAAACCCCATGAGTGGGGCATCAAATTGTTTGTTCTTTGTGACTCATTCGGCTACGCATGCAAATTCGAAATTTATAATGGGGCGGCTGATAACGTGATACTACCGAATTGCCCTGACTTAGGCGCAACTTCAAACATAGTCGTTCGCTTATCTCAAACAATACCAGATTTCAAACACCATATAATTTATTTCGATAATTTCTACACCTCTCTTCCGTTGCTGGTCTGTTTACGTGCAAGAGGAATTTATAGTCTGGGTCAAACGAAGCTCCCATGGAACAGGTTGTTTGCAGCTGTTTAGAGACTTTAAACTCTCGAACGGATTGACCGATCTTAAAAATTCTTTTTCTGTACTGTTCTACGCTTCCTAACGAAGGTTGTTTTCTTAGAAAGTTTTTTTCAAATTCCATTTAGTTTAAAAGTTAATTTATAGTCGATTGTCCTCAGATTAAATGAAAAATCCTTTTCTTTTTCCAATGGCTTTCACTTCGTTTCTGGTTTCATTTTTTAAAAGTCACATGGGAGGTGTTGATTTGACGGACGGACTAATGGAACGATATCACATCAGAGCTAAATCGCAGAATGCAGTGGTTCAAGTTTTTTATCACTTGATTGATATGGCCATAACCAATGCGTATATTTTGTATCGTCGATTGCAAGCGGATTTGTACGCCGAACAATGTTACAACTCGAGCAATGATGATGGTGTTCCAATCCCGAAACCAAAATTATTTGAGCTGCCTCAATTTTGGGACAGAGCTGCCGCTGGTCTCGTTTCATTCACCCCTAAACGAGGCGTCGGTCGGCCACGTCCGGAAACCCCAACTACGCCAACACCTGTTACTACTTCCAAACATCTAGTAGAGGATCTGCGATACGATAAACTGGATCATACTCCCACGAGCAGACGTGATTGCAAATTGATTGGTTGCAAATAAAAACACAATTTATGTGTAAAAATGTAATTTACACATATGTATAACCAAAGACAAAAATTTTTTAAAGCTTATCACACAAGACGTTAGTTAGAGATTTATCGTACCTGGCGGCTACCTGGTACATTTTTCGGTTTCTTGGACCTAAATTAGCCTAGAAAAATATTCCCGATAAAAAATTCGCATTATTTCGATCTTGCCAGCTAGAGGGTTAAATCAGAAAAGTTGATTTTACATAAAAAAAAAATGTTAAATTGGCATATATAATAATTGATAAGAAAAATAGAATCATATTGATAATAGGAGTATTCACACTGACTTGGGTAGTTGGGTACGGGTAGATTGAGTACTTTTGATTACTGCGAGCACCCTTGATTGCAATTATCCAACATGCAATAACAATAGAGTTCAGCTAATAAAGATTTTTCGCACATTCTCAGCATTAACTTATTTGAAGCCACAATCCAGATCTCATTGAAATATTTCAATATGATGAATTCCAGTGGCTCCAAAAAAATTAATGTGGGAAAAATTTACCCACCACAGAATGGATTGGGCTCAGGGACAACACAGGACATAACATCTAACCATGCATACACAAACACAGATCTAATTACACAATAGCTTTCAATCAACTTTTGAGTTGACCTTTTGACAAACTAACATAAAACTAGTAAGGTATATCTTCGACTTGGCCGAAGTTAAAATACCCCCACGGCCGTTTCTTATGGGTAGAAGAATCTTAAATTGGAGAGCTTTTTGTAAGAGATTTTGAAAGATTTTATTATTTTTAGGTGTCTAAAATACATACATATCAAATTGTTTTCTTGCAGCTTAAATATAAGCCTTTTTATGAAGTTTTAAATTTTGAGGTTGTATGAGAGGTGGGCGTCTTAGATTGTGTATGATGCCCATTTTTCTAACATACCTCAGTTTCTACATAGAATACACAAATACCGAGTTTCTGTCTTGTAACTTTAATATTAGCCTCTTTATAGATTTTTAAATTTTGGGGTTGTATGGGAGGTGGGCGTGTTAATGGGTGGATGACGCCCAATTTTATAACACACCTCAGTTTTGACATTAAATACACAAATACCGAGTTTCCATCTTGTAACTTTAATATTAGCCTCTTTATAGATTTTTCAATTTTGGGGTTGTATGGGAGGTGGGCGTGTTAATAGGTGGATGACGCTCAGTTTTCTAACACACCTCAGTTTTGACATTGAATACACAAATACCGAGTTTCCGTCTTTTAACTTTAATATTAGCCTCTTTATAGATTTTTCAATTTTGGGGTTGTATGGGAGGTGGGCGTGTTAGTGGGTGAATGACACCCATTTTTCTAACACATCTCAGTTTTGACATAGAACACACATATACCAAATTTCAGTATTGTAGCTTTAATATTAGCTTCTTTGTAGAGTTTTCAATTTTGGGGTTGTATGGGAGGTAGGCGTGGTTTTCATCCGATTTAGCCCATTCTCGAACTTGACCTTAGTTTTTTAAAAAAAAGCTTAAATATCGAATGACAGACGGACAGACGGACAGACAGACGGACATGGCTAAATCAACTCAGGTGGTGATGCTGAGCAAGAATATATATACTTTTCCATACCTACCACGCCTCCTTTTGGGTGTTACACACGTCGTGACAAAATTAATATACCCCTTACGCAGTACGCGTGGGGGTATAAAAATATACAGTTGTTAACAGAAGCAGTCATGCGGTTCAAGGGAGCAGTAGCCATGTAATTTGTTCTACTAAATGTTAGATAAATTAAGTTGTTAGCATTTCTACTACTTTTACGGTTAGAGTTAAAGTTTATAAGAGAAAGTAATTCCGGACAATCGAATACACCGGTTATGAGTTGGTGTAAACAGACTTCCTTCGTTCACTTAAAGATTACATTTTTAAAAGTTTTAAACGATCCTCGTAAGGAGGAAGGTTCAAAAAATCAATCCCACCTAAGCCCCTAAGAGCAAACCGAAGAAAACATTTTTGGATTCTCTCTATACGTTCAACATGCACACTATAACTTGGGAACAAACTTGACTTGCGTACTCCAAGTTAGGGCGCACTATTGCATAATACAGCATTGTAGTTGTAATCATGCTATTGAATTCTTTGGCCCAGCGTTTTATAAATCAAAGCATTGAAGATGCTATTTTACAAATTACAAATAAAATTGAGTACTTTGTAGAATAACAGCTGTTTAGAGATGAGTGACAGCTAGAAAAGAGTTGCCACCATATTAATCATGTCATTTTATGAGCGCAAAATTTACGCCATTGTACGGGCGTAAACAAAATATTTTATATAGGAGTAATTTTTGACGTGAACTTTGCGGCATTTCATAATTTTATTTTATCTAAAAAAATTTAAAATAACTCATTTTAACACATTTGTCTTTTTAATTCACTTATAATTGGCTTACTTTGTTTTAGTTTTTTGTCAGTTCAATTTGGAAATTGCCTACTTTTGGAAAAGGTGATAACCCATGAAAAAGTACTCAATCAATCTACCCAAACAAGTCAGGGGATCAGTTAGAGTAGAATGGTAGATGGGTACTTGGGTAGAATGGCACTTTTATAAAAACAAAATGTATGACATTTGCCAATCTACCCAACTACTCAAGGCAGTATGAATACCCCTAATGTTAAAATAGCATTTAAAATGTTTTTTAGTTCACCATTGTTTCACTGTACAATTGATAGTATTTAACATTATAAATGTAAATGTCAACAACAAACAGATGTAATATTGCTTTAAGAGCTGAGTTGCCGCAAAATATTCATTTAGATGTTGGAAAATGTAAGTTACGTTCATTACAATATCTAATAGAACCAAAAGTTAGTTAATAAAAGCATTTATTAAGTTCCCACAGAAATTTTCAAAGGAACTTGTTGACTTCGAACGTGCGGAGATGGCTTGATGAAAAACCCTACGGCGAAAGCAGCGTCAATTGCCCTAAAGTGACAGGTCCTGTGACAGTTCTTATTTGACATATCACAGGACAGGTTTAACTCAGAACGGGACCAATCGGTTTTAAATGTGGTTTGCTATATTTATCTCATCGTTACCAATAGCTCAGTGAACGTGGGTTCCTACCCTGGCTGGGACTGTGAAAAAAATTGTTAATTTCATTTTGTATTAAAAATAAAAAATATTTTAAATAAAAAAAAAATTATTTTGTGGATTAGCCGGGGATTGAACCCACGTTAGTCGAATTGTAAACGTGAACGCTAGCAAACTCGGCTAAACATGGATTTCCAAAACATTGATTCAATTTCATTAACAACGTGCGTATAAAATACCGTGTTCTATAAATAGACAGGCTACTGATTAGGTCCAAAGGTATGTCTCTATGATGTGTCAATTGACACCTGCCGATATATTTTTGAACTGGCTCTAGGATTGGTCCAAAGGTATCTTGCCTGTGTCAATTTACCCCTGTCAATGACAACGCCATGTTAAAGGGACCGGTTGGTTTCATATGTTGGTGGCAGAATTGGAACCGGTCACTATCACTTTGGGACCTATCACGTGATAGGTTCAGAACCGGATCTTTTTTCCGTAGGGAAGATTTCTTCAACTGTAACCGAACTGCATCGACTTCATCATCATATAATGGTATATCATATATCATATAATTAAATATGAGAAAACAGATTTTTTTATTATTTTTTAAAAATAAATAAATTATATTTTTCACTCCAACATGGTTTTATAGAGCTCCAAACTGGCGGCAGAAAAAAAAACGGGGCCTCGTGGTTGCAGCGCTGGGAGTCGCAAAAATTGTCCGATCTGGAAAAAAAATTATTTTTTAAAATCTTTACAAGATTGGTTATCGTATGACAGGAGCTTTTTTTAAATTTTTGGTGATGTTCCAAATTTGAAAGTATGTTTTTTCGAAAAAAATATTGACTTTAAAAATTCATAAAAAATCGAAAAAAAATTTAAAAAAGCTCGTGTCATAGTGCCGCAACCAGTACGAAAAACATGGTTTCGAGATAAACGCGTTCAAAATTTGTGAACAAAGAAAAAAAAGGCGAAAATTAAAAATGCGCTCTCACTAATCCGGCTGTAACTTTTGAACCCGTAAGAATTTTTCTTAGAATCTTAAGAATATTTACTAAAATACAAAATTATAAAAAAAGTTGATTTAAAAAAACGGCCAATGTCATGTTCCCCCTTAAAAAGCGATAAGTTAATATATTTATATAGTTCGCCTTGGTTGGTGCCACCACTTTTAATTTGAACCGTCTTTGGAACGATTTGCGGTCATTTGGCTGTATTAATTCACAAATATTCCAATACAAACGAAAAAATCTAAACAAAAATCCAAGTAGGATTCTGTCTCTCTTTGATTTTTATAGAAAAATAAGCCAACTGCCAATATAGAAGTATGACATATATGCTATTTAGGGAATTTCACAATTTTAGGGCTCTATGGGAGGTGGGCATTTTCGTGAATGGATGAAGCCCATTTTTCTAACACGTCTTAGTTTTGATATAAAATGAATTAAAACCCAATTTTATTTTTGTAGCTTCGACAGAAGCCTTTTCAATTTTAGGGTTGTATGGGAGGTGGGCGTGTTAGTGAGTGGATGGTGATGCTTATCAAGAATATATATACTTTTCTATACCTACCACGCCTCCTTATGGGCGTTACACACGTCGTGACAAATTTAATATACTCATACGCAGTACCCTTGTGGGTATAAAAATTAACTCTTTTTTAAAATTTCAATATCAAAGGAGTTCTCCTTCCTTTAATTGACAATGTATGAAATCTATGATGTAGACTAGCTCGATAAATTCTCCTTTTAGACCATTTAAAATGTCCCTTTTCTTTTGATATTATTCTTGGATTGTTATGAAGCCAAAAACAAAAAATCTAAAACAAATAAATCCCAAGGTGTTTATTTGTTCTTATTTAAGGAGAAGAACGGTCCTTTTCGTACGCATTGTGTGTAAAACATTCCTTCTGATGAAAAAGTCAAAATTGAAAAAATGTCAGTTGAAATAATCGTTCAAAGCCAGCAAATCCGCATTCAAAGAAATAAGATTTTCGTACATATATAAATCTTAGTTTAGAAGATACTTTATTGTTTTAACTTATTTATTGTAATTTAAACATACGGATATAAGGTCGCCCATATTTATTTTGGTTTGTTTTTGTTTTCGTTTTCTTTATTCTCCTTTCTAAATCAACATAAATAAAAAGTATAAATCTGAAATCCTCTTCATCTTGCATCATCCCTTATGTAGTATGTATTATGTTTATACTATGTATAGCAGAGGAGTGCCATTTTCTTCTACTTGATATTTTTCTTTATTTATTTATTTATTTAACATTTTCGTAAAAGTCGTGTTGCTCTTGTGTGAGTCTGGTATTAAAACAAATACAAATACAACAAAAACAAACCATGACGACCCAACTTAGCAATGTGGGGTTCAGCAAATATTGTATTGAATTTCGGTAATTCATTTGTAACCCAATAACTACGAAATCATAGTATGCGAACGTATTGTGAGCGGCTTAATTATTGGTGAATGATGCTACACTGAACCTAATGAAGTGAAATAATTCTGAAAATCTGTTGAAAGCTGTGTAAAGGAAACAAACAGTCCGCGATGCCATAGTATGGGGTGATTTTCGTTAATTCAAAGTTACTTCATTCAAGATATTCCAGTGTATTTCATTGACATTTTCTTATAGAGCTTTGTTAAGTGACTCCTTGCCCAAATTAGGCGCGAACTTTTAACAGAAATCTACTTTTATACAAACTTTTACTACTAAAATTATTTTATTAGTAATATGATAACGATGTATAGAGCGTCCTTTTTGGCACTTCTATGGAATTAACCATTGGATTTATATAAGTTAACTTAAAAGAAACATTTATTTTGAGCCAATCCAAGTGACAACAAAAAATTAAATTAAAATGCAACAAATAATACATTTTATGTAATACCACGGATTTTTCTTTATATCAAATATATGATTTTGAGCGCCAGCAACCGCCAGACTAACGGCATTTTATCAAAGCTAAAATTTTGTGTGTCGTTGCATACAACTGTGGGTAACAATTAGTGTTGCTATTCCCGGTGTCGGGTTATTTACGAAATTTGCCAAATTGATGATATGTAAAGCTTTGTATCAAATAACGGTGAAAACTTAACTGACAAATAAAAAATTTTCTTTATGAAATTAATTTTTATGAGCACCAATTTTTGAGCTAAAATGTGTGTTTTATTGCAATTAAGTATATTTATTTATTATATATATATATATTTTACATATTAAAATTGCGCAAAAATAGTGCAACTCAACAAAAAGACTAAAGAATGAAAAAGACGAATGTCATTACAAAGAAAATAAAAGTAAAGTAATGATTTTGAAACTTTCGCCTCACGTAACATTTCACCTTCCTACTTCTTCATATCTTCTATAAGCATCAAAGTGAGTCGGAGGAGTGAGGCCAGTGTAGACCAAGATTGAATAATAAGGTAGGCTCATATTAAGATGTCTGCTCAAATGTCTATTTTTACACAAACAATGCTGTGAGGTGCTATAAACGTCAAACGAAAAGGCAACAACAACAATTAGAACAACTCAAATTCGAACAGCTGATTTTGACATCTAGCTCACTTCCTCTCAAATATGCGCCTACCTTCTTATTCTATCATGGTGTAGACCAGAGAAGGGCACAAATTAAATTTCCTTTCCCATGAGATTGGAAGTAAAATGCTGCTTGCGCGACGTCGACACATGAACAGTGTAAGCTAATTCGTGTGGCTTACGATCGTGTGCATTCGGCTGTTGCTTTGTTTTTATTTTGGCAGCAAATCAAGTCAGTTGCTTTTCAGCATTTGTTGAAATAACATCTCTTTGCGCAATTTTTTAAAATATAGCGAGAAAATACGTAAAATTGATCTTCGTTTTTCTCTGCTTTACACACAATCAAAGAATGTTATAGTATGTGTGTGCCCATCGCTGATGTAGACCCATGATAGAATAATAAGGTAGGCTCATATTAATATGTCTGCTCAAATGTCTAGTTTTACACAAACAATGCTGTGAGGTGCTATAAACGTCAAACGAAAAGGCAACAACAACAATTAGAACAACTCAAATTCGAACAGCTGATCTTGACATCTAGCTCTCTTCCTCTCAAATATGCGCCTACCTTCTTATTCTATCATGGTGTCGACCAAGGTTAATTTATATCAGGTTGCAACATTTTTGACGTTTTCTCATTTCGGCACCCTTATTTTAAAATGAGAGCAAAAGAGTGTGGTCATTTGAGCAAACAACTAACAGGGTTGTCTGAACATAAAACGTTTCGGTAGTTTTTTGTAGTACTATTTGGTAAATTTAATACGTTAAGTTTTTGCTTATAACTTTTATTGCTTCTATTTTTTGTGAATTAATTCTTATTTTTAAATGCTGTGGCTACATATGTAAGACCTCCAGTTATGGGCTTCTTGAACAAAATATATTATATCTGATAGAGTAGACAACATAAATTCCAAATTCCACAAATAAATATCTGTTCTTTAAACATATCGTCGGGCTTACGTCGAAGAACCAATTATGTTATTATTCTACACTGAGAAAACTACATTTTCAAAACTAGCAGAAACGTGCTACTTTTGAAAACGTTTGACCCAGATTTTGCGTCTCTAACGTTTATTTTTATTTTAAAAACGCATATTTTAAAGAGAGCTTCTAAAACGTTTGTTTGATTTTCTGCAATAAACATTTTAAAATGAGCTGCTAAAACGTTCGTTTGATATTTTTAAAGAAGCTTTTAATTGCCTCGATTGCCTACACGTACTATATGAAATTTAAACACCTTTTAAAAAATTGAAGTTAAGCCTAGCTTAGTATCGGTCGAGTTTAATACTCAACTGTCCAGGGTTCAATCCCTGACGAAACCTACAGGAAATTGTTTTTTTTTTTTAAAACACATTTATTTTTGATAAATTTTGGTAGATTGTTTTTTACCTTAGGTTTACTGAAGATTTTTTTCCTGCGAATTTTACGAATACCCACCCGGGTGACCAATAACATTTTGCTTTTCTTTTGCACAAGATTTGCTACAATTTTTTTATTTCATACAATTTAAAAAGCTCTTGCTTTGACAGTTATTTTAAAGTTGTTTAGCAATAAACATGCATTGACAGCGGTCTTCATATTTCTTTTCGTTGCTGAATAATTTAAAAGTGAAAATCTGAATGGTCACCCGGGTGGGTATTAGTAATCCTAAGGTTAAGATTGTAAGCGCGAACTTATTTCGAGGGTTTTTTCTGACTAATGAGTAATGAAACAATTAAAATTAGAATTTAAATAACTAAATTAATACTTTTGATACATAGACAGTCAGGATGCGAACCAACATCCTCTGCATGCCAGTCTAGCACACTTCCAACGAGCTATTGGCAATGATAATTTAACTGTAGCAAAACATATTTAAAACTTTTTCTTATCTAAAACATATTTAAGAAAATCTTGACAAAACATGCATTTTTAATAAAATCTTTCTGCACGTCTTTCATTTACACTCATTTCCTGGTATCTTGTACTACGGCGTACAACCATTTCAGCAACTTCAATATTTGTATATTGGTCTGCCATTTCAATTTTCTTACTTTTATTTTCACTTTATATATCACACTTTACTGCTCACTGTCTGAACTTAGAATGATTTGGCTGACGAAATTAGAACCTCTTATATACTCTTTCATACGTCTACCTGGCCTTTAGGTTACCTACACGCAGGGTACACTGAATAAGGTAGTAGCAAGACGGAGAGCGTGACTGCCGTAAATGTCAAAGCAAACTGCTTGAGCTGTTGTTGTTGTTGCTGTTGTTTTTCAGCAGCCATTTGATTTTGACACTTTCGGATATGCAAAAGAGAGTACAGTCAGTTTTGCAGCAACCTTGTTATTCAACCATGCCTACACGATGCACATTTGCTCTTTGTACATAAAACAGATTAGTGAAGTATAGGTAGAAATTTTAAGAACTGGTTTATTATTTTTCCAACGAAAAGCAATTACCAAAATAAACTACCACTTTATTATGTTTTCAAGGAAGGACGTAATATAAATAGTACAAAAATAAACTACCACATTATTATGCTTTCAAGGACACAATAACAATTATCCAAAAATTACCAAAAATTCACAGAACACATCTGTGATATGTTGAAACAATAAAAAAATTATAATAAAGCGAAGAACAAATGCATTTATAAGTGTTTTATTGCATTTTCAGTATAAGCTCCCTAGGGACCTGTTCACGCATCCGCGCATGTATTTGATTTAAATGGGTGTAGCACCTAAACCATTGGTCGGATTGCCTTGATTTTTTTTTAAACGATTCTCCACAAAATTCTCTTGGAATACATGGTAACTTTGGGGGGGTGTTGTCCTGGCCGAAATAGGAGTAAATTGCGTTTGAAAACGCAATAGGTCCCTAGGGACCTGTTCACGCATCGAAGGGTTTAAACGTTCATTGCTGTTTTTAAAACGTTTCATTTTACTTTTGTTTTTTAAAATGTGCGTTCTCATTTATGTATGGAGTACAATATTTTTGAAAACATACTTTTTTGCTTACTAAGTATATCATAGTCAAACGTTCGTTTTTGTTTTTAAAACGTTTCATTTTACTTTTGTATTTTAAAGGAAGGATTTTTAATTTTTGTCTGGCGTAGAATGTTTTTAAAATAAACATTTTACTTACCATTTTGAAAATGTACGTTTTACTTTTTTTTGTTTTCTCAGTGTAGAAGCAAAAGCAGAAAAAGTACAAATTTTTTATTGTAGAAAAAGTTTAAAAAGAAATCCACTTTTATTAGTTTACTAGCTGGTACCCGGCGCGTTACTGCCGTCCTAGTCCAATGCCTGTTCCAGTTTGCCAATATAAGGCCATCACAAATAGAAACTCTACTGCAATATAAAACATTATCTTTTATGGGCGGAGCCGCACTCCTTGTCTTATACCCATTCTACATATGTATATAGTTACATATTTATTTAGCATTAGTACAAACAAGAACCATGGTCTTTTACAGTACAACATATAATAATTAAAGCTATATAAATGTATTTATTCTAGTTTTTGAATATTTCCCAGTAGTAGGATATCCACAAATAGTCACTCCAAATCGAGTTTCTTTGATTTGTGATCGCTTGTACAATGCCCGTAATAGTTTTTCAGTATCAGGCCTCAACCAAATAGTAACTTCATTCTGAGTAAAAATGTTCTGCACGGGCGGATCCTTTCTCCGTTTTCCACCGTGTCATACCCGTGTCAGTTTAGTAAATGAAAAACCTTGACAATTAGTTACTTCATACCGACTTTCATTGTTATAAATATAGTTACAAATCTATTCAAAAATTAAAAAATTTAATTGTATGGGCGGTACCATGCCGCCCTTTTCATGTATCGCTCAATTTTGCTAGTCGAAGGGCACGACTCAATAGTAAGTTCGTAGTAAGTTCGAAACTTAAATTGAAAATGTGTGTTATTGAAAAAGTGCCACCCCCCTCGCGGATAGGAGAGTGAAAAATACTTTACCACCTATTCTCATACCTATCAAATACACAAACAAAATTTTATTCAAATCAGTCCAGCCGTTTCGGAGGAGTTCAAACACTAACACCGTGACACGAGATTTTTATATATTAGAAGATTACTGAGAAGGGCACAAATGAAATTTCCTATCCCATGGGTTTGGAACAGAGGTGCACATAAGAGTTTCGGGGAGCCCTCGACTTTCACAGACAAGTCGTGTGTGCAAAGCTGCCGAACTTCTTCGACGATAGCATTGAATCAGTTTGCGTTTGATCCTCACGGAGTACGCATCTTATGCGCAAATTGTTATGTTGAATTTTTGTCTTGTACACACATACTTAGACAAAAATGTTGCGTTTGTGTTGGAAGCTCTGCCAACGCTGTGCATCACTGGTTTGGAAGCAAAATGCTGCTTCTTCGTGTGGCTTACGATCGTGTGCATTCGGCTGTTGCTTGTTTTTTATTTTGGCAGCAAATCAAGTCAGTTGCCTTTCAGCATTTATTGAAATAACATTTCTTTGCGCAATTTTTTAAAATATAGCGAGAAAATACGTAAAATTGATCTTCGTTTTTCTCTGCTTTAGACACAATCAAAGAATGTGATAGTATGTGTGTGCCCATCGCTGAATTATTACTAAAACATAGATTCATAGGTAAAAAGCTAGTTGAACGTATTTTTAAAAGTGCAATTTTTGACTACTTCTTGGTGTCCATAATTGTCTTTTTGATTATTTGCTGTTCTTTGCTAACACTTAAGTGGCGAATTCTTAAATTAATGCTGTTTTAAAAAAAAGTTACTTCTTTAAACATTATTTTGACGGTTTGCATAAACCACTTCGAGGAACTTTGGCAGCCCAAGTAAATGAGCAAGAAGGCCCCATGTCAACGAAGTCTTCAGCTGTCTTCAATAAACCTTTTTGATTATTTAACCTAAAATTTATTCAAGGGCATTTTCGTCAACTTCTCACAAAACATATATTTTTCGGCTTCAATCTTTAAACTCATCTTTAAAACATGTTTAAAATAGTATTTTACGTATTGTTTTCGGGTGTTCTTGGTTTACTTTTCTGTAAATTCACATGTTCTGATAAAATTTAGCCATTCAGTTTGATCTAACCCTAATATTAATTTTGATTGAAGGATTTCAGTATTATACTATAAATAAGGTTAAATAAAAGAAAAATAAATTAAAGAAAATCAAATCAAAGAAATATTAAGAGAAGTCATGTAGAAAAACAGACCTAATAATATTTTCTGAGTCGAAACTTGAATTGCATTGGACTACGGTGATCATTTAGACCACTCTTAAATCTAATTTTGACAAAAAACAAAATTCCAATACATCTTGACTGAGTCTGTTCGCAGAAAACCACACATAACCCTGAAACATACTTTTTTACCATAGCACCACAAAACCCTATTTTGCAAACGTCAAAATATTTTTGCTTACATAAAATAAGTATGCGTCAAAAAATGTACGCAACCTTAAACAATATTGATAAATAAATATTCCAGCGAAAAACATTCGACGCAAGATTTTTGCTGTCGTTTCATTTTGTTCGGTTTTTTTCATTGACTGATACATACACAAGCATGTTAGAAGAAAACTATTTCTGCGAAAAACAACAACAAAACTCACGGAAATATTATTTTCAATTAACTTTTAAGCTAAATGGAATTTAAAAACTTTTCTAAGGAAACAACCTTCGTTAGGAAGCATAGAACAGTTCAGAAAAATAAATTTTAAGATCGGTCAATCCATTCGAGAGTTTAAGGTCTCTAAACAGCTTCAAACAACCTGTTCCATTTGAGCTTCGCTCGCTCGCTCCAATAATGGTTATGCCGTGGTTATGCTATCCAAACATGTTCAGTGTTAATTATCGTTAATTTATTCTCTTTGCTTAAATGTTTGTTTGTTGGTTATGCTATGTTTGCTACACAGTTGCATTGTAAAAACAAAAAAAAAAAAAAAAAACAAATTGGCCATTTCAGTCCTTGGAAGGACTTTGACCGAGCTTCTTATGATCAATTGTGGTATGTGTGTTATTAAATGTTTTCACACAATTGACCGAGAACTGGACCTTCATGTTTTATACCAACTCCGAACGGCTAAAGTTTTCAAGAAGCTTTACATGGCATTAATTACTCTCTGAGGTTTGCCATTCTCTGCAGAGAGGTGGTGACCGATCAGAAAAATTTTTATTGAAAAAAAAAAACTTTTCGCCGCGGCTGGGGATTGAACCCGGGCTCCGAGCATGCTAAGCCACACTCTTAACCTGCATGCCAAGGTCACCAGAAAGCAACTGTAAAAACAACTCTTGACAGAAAAATCTCTTGCAATAGAAAACAAACTGCACTAAAATTGTACAGCTCTGAAATGATTGGTGTGTTTGGTGTTTCCATCAGCAATCTAAAATGTTCGGGCCGAAAGCGAGAGAATAATTTGAGTAAAAGTTTAAAACAACAAAAAAAAAACAAATTGGCCATTTCAGCCCTTGAAAGGACTTTGACCGAGCTTCTTATGATCAATTGAGTAAAAGTTTAGTTATCAGTTTAACACGAAAAAAAATAATAAAAAATCACAAAAATGTTCGGCAATCATGTTTGGCTACACAGTAAAAAATATGAGGATACATTTTATACTATTTGGTATAAACTTAAATCTATACCAATTATATGATAAAATTTATACCATCAAGTCGTATAAACCAAATTTATACTAAGTTGGTATAGATTTTATCCGAAAAGTGTATAAAATGTATTTACACCAGGTAGGTATACAATTTCATAAGCACGAGTATAAAATCTTTTAAAATCACATTTGGTTACTTTTTATAGTAATATTGTATAAAAACTAGTAAGATATATCTTCGACTTGGCCGATTCGTTAGGTCAAAAATCTATAAATTTTAGCTCTTTTTGTATGAGATTTTAAAAGATTTTACTGTTTTGAGAACTTCTAAAATAAATACATATCAAGTTGTTATCAAAACCTCTTCATTAAGCTTTAAATTTTGGGGTTGTATGGCAGGTTGGTGTGTTCGTGGTGGTCTCAGTTTCGTAACTTAAATATTAGCCTTTTTAAAGAGTTTTCAGTATTATCTTCTATGGGAGGAGGGCGTGTTTGTGGATTGATGACGCCCATTTAACACACCTCAGTTTTGATATAAAATACAAATTGACCCAATTTCAGTTTTGTAGCTTAAATATAAGCCTTTTTTTACAATTTTTAACTAGGCGGATGGCAGCCAATTTTCTTCCACAATTTATTTTTGATATAAAATACAAATGTATCAAATTTTGTTCTCAATAATCTTTAAAAAACATTATTTAATCTCTGAAGTTTGCCATTGTCTGCAGAGAAATGGTGACCGATCAGAAAGTTTTTTTATTGAAAAAATCGGGTGGTAATCAATCTCGGGCTCCTGGCATGCAAAGTCACACACCTAACCTGCATACCACGATTACCACAGTTTTGATATAGAATACACAAATACCGAATTACAGTTTATATCTTAAATATCAGTCTCCGTATAGAGTTTTACATGAAACACAGGGTTGCAAGCTCTAGTGTCAAAAATTTATAAGAAATCAAAATAAAAAAAAATAATTATTTTGTTATTTTGCAATAAATTAGAATTAAACAAGTAAAGAAAGTCTAAAGTCGGTCTAGGCCGACTATGAAATACCCTAAACCCACTTTTAAAAAACAAAAATTTTTTATTGTAAATCGGCGTCTCCAAGGGTGGATGAAGCCTATATTTTATATGCATTTAAATGTTGATGAAAAATTTACACATACCAAGTTTTATTCCTGTAGCTCACAGTTAATGCCTTTGTTGTGCTTTTCCTATGGGAGGTGGGCGTGTTCATGGACGGATTACTTCCAATTTTTGAACACACCTTAGTTTTGGTATAAAATACATGCATACCAAATTTAATTTCTCTATGACACACATAATCTTATTTATTGACTTTAAAACTTTTTGGGTTGTATGGGAAATAGGCGTGTCCGTTGGCGCATGACGGCCATTTTTCAAAACCATCTTTGTCTTGTCATAAAAAACATACGTCCCAAATTTTAGCTCTGTAGGTAAAACAGAGGCGTATTTATTGCGTTTTCAATTTTTGGGTTGTATGGGAGGTGGGCGTGTCCGTGAGCGGATGACGTCCATTTTTCGAAGACATCTTTGTGTTGATATAAAACACATACATATTAAATTTTACTGTTGTAGGCTGATTATGAGCTGAGTTATGCAGTTTTCAATTTTCGCGTTGCATGGGAGGTAGGCGTGTCCGTGGGCGGATGATGTCCACTTTTCAGAACAATCTTTGTTTTGTTACAAAAAATATATGTGCCAAATTTTAGCTCTGTAGGTTAAACAGAGGCTTATTTATTGCGTTTTCAATTTTTGGGTAGTATGGGAGGTGGGCGTGTCCGTAGGCGGATGACGTCCATTTTTTAAAGACATCTTTGTGTTGATATAAAACACATACATACCAAATTTTATTGTTGTAGGCTTATTATGAGCTGAGTTATGCAGTTTTACATTTTTGCGTTGTATGGGTGTCTGTGGGCGGATTCCAAAAATATTCAATAGTGCAGATTCTTGGGTGCATGTGACCATGTGTACCAAGTTTCATCCAATTATCTCAACTCCTTCTTCTTATCCTGTGTATACGGACAACACACAGACGGACGGACGGACATGGATAGCTCGACTCACGTGGTGACGCTGATCAAGAATATATATACTTTTCTATACCGGACTCGCTTCGTTCTATGCGTTACAAACGTTTGCACAAAGTTAATATACCCTGACCTTTCAGGTTTAGGGTATAAAAAGTAAAAGTTTTTTTGCAAATCAGCTATGTTAAGTTTTGCAACAAGTGTTGCAGAGTTATCCAAAAGAAGCTGTTCACTATTGATAGCAAATGTTTTCAATTACATAATTTTTCAATCTGGTGCAAATAAGATCGTGAACTGCCCTATTGTATATGGTGTTAAATTTTGAACTACGAGAAAGATTGAATTTCTGCCTTTGCAAGAGTGTACATGAGATGACATTAAATTAAAAATAAAATAAATAAATAGCAAACTTAAGTTAAAAGTATTTAATTTATTTGATACAAAATTAATAAAATAAGCATTCACACAAACTCAATTATATATAAAATTTCATGCAGAAAAAGTTAGGTACAATGATTTGAACTCAATTGATGACCATAGCCACAGTCCGGCAGATTTAGCATTTATTGCTTGTTGTGTGCATTTTCATACCTGCCTTATCTTAGTAAAAAACTTGCAATTTTCAGCATAAAACATAAAAAATCTAATAATATTTTAACTTTGCAAATAAATTTATTTTTATAGGATGAACTAAAACTATTGAATTAACATCAAGGAAACTGTGCATCCTTTTCTAGCTGAGAGTAAGAACACAGGAAGAAAGTTGTTATTGCTCATTAAAGCACAGCATCCGGTTTGCTGCGTTTACAAACCATAAGTTTGCTTACCGGAATCTATATATTAAATTATCTGCATACAACAAATACAAGAAAAAATATAACAAAATAAATAAAAAACGCAACTGTCTTCATATCCCGACAATAATCGATTGAGTTATGCATTACATCTAAACTCAACACATCCTTATTTTATGCCACTATTTTTTAATGCCATCGTTCACTCCCACAATTCGACAGCAACAGCAATTCGAAAAACGCACCAACGCCACCCATGATTAAGTGATGCTGCGTTGCTGTTTCGGCCAGAAATTTATGGCCGAAGGATAAGACAGTACAGGAACGAAACGGACAGGACAGGCAAAAAAAGTCGCAAGGAAATTAATCACGCGCTAAGAGTTAACGAGCAAGCAAACAAATCAGTCTTCTGTGTTTAAACAAGACCGGCGACGGACGAAAACAAAGCATAGATTAAAGCATAAAAATGGAATAGGATACGTTGAACACAATAAAAAATATATAAAGATATAAAAGATAAATAGGCTCCGGTTAATAAAACATTGTGGTGCTGTGGTGATTCCAACCAACAAAACATGCCTAGTGGCCATTCTTATAAGTTGGCATACGGCTGCTAGCAGAAAAAAACAAAATAAACACTCCTTTTTTTTCAACTGAATGCTTCAAAAAAGTTTTTTCGGTATGAAATAGCTTTTGGGGTATATGTAGCCATCCATATGAAAGGTGTTATCAGGATTTTAAGCGTTCTAAAACTAGCTATGAGTCAATAATTAAAGATTTGAATGCACAAAATTAAAAAAACCTCTGAGGGAAATATGCGGATTGGCCAAAGTTAAAATACCCAGCCGATTCGTAAGGGTTAAAAACTTTAAATTGTAGCTCTTTTTGTACGAGATTTTACTTGTTTGATAACATCTGCAATACATACGTATATTATTGTTTTCCTGTTGCTTAAAGATAAGCCTCTTTGTTACTTAATTACTTAGGTGGCCATGACAACCCGTGGTCGGGTTATGGTCGACTTCATCAGCTCTCGCCAGGCGCCTCCACTTTGCGCACGCCGCAGCGTCTCCAATCTCTATCACCAAGCGCGGTAAATCTATCAATCAATCCATCGAAGGCTTGGTCTTCCTCTCGTCGTCAACCCTCGACTTTCGCCTCAAACACCTTTTTCGCTGGAGCTTCTTCATCCATACCAAAGACATTTCCATACGCTGAACTAAGTCAATGTCGTCGTAGAGCTCATACAGTTCGTGGTTCATGCGAATGTGATAGTCGTCGCCAACTCGACAGGACTAAAGATTTTGCGAAAAACTTTCCTCTCGAACACCCCAAGAGCGACTACATCTGTTTGCGATACCACCCATGCCTCAGTGTCTAGAGAAGCACAGGTATGATGAGAGTATTAGTTTTGTAGATCGAGAGAGGGCTTTGGAACCTAATTGCTAACTTAGCCCGTAGAAGCACCTATTAGCAATTGTTATTCTTCGCTTTATCTCCAGGCTGACATTGTTGTTTCTGTTTACGGCGGTGCCAAGGTATGTAAACTCCTTGTCAACTTCAAAGTTATATTTGTCTGCTGTAACATGGGCGCCTAGACGCCGCACTTCCCTATTTGCAGACAGCGGCGAAAGCAGCGGTTACATCTCTCTTGGTTCTGCCGATGATATCGATATCATAAGCATACGCAAGGAGCTGGACACCTTTGTAGAAAATGGTACCATTTCGATGTACAGCTGCCTTTCGTAGGACCCCCTCCATGATGAAATTGAAGAGATCGCATGATAGCGGGTCGCCTTGTCTGAAACCTCGTTCGGTATTAAAGTTTACGGAGAGGTCATTTCCTACATTGACGGAGCTGCATGTATTACTCAACGTCATCTTGCAAAGCCTTATCAACTTTGCAGGTATACCAAACTCAGACATTGTTGCATACAGACAATCCCGAATCGGGCTATCGAACGCAGCTTTGTAATCAACAAACCGATGGTGGGTGTCAATTTGGTTTTCGTGTGATTTCTACAGGTTTTGGCGTAGTGTAAAAATCTGGTCTATGGTAGACTTGCCAGGACGAAAGCCACACTGATAAGGTCCAATCAGTGTTTTGGTATGCGGCTTCAATCTTTCATGCAATACGCTCGAAAGAACCTTGTATGCGATGGAATTAAGACTGATACCTCGGTAGTTGGCGCAGATTGTCGGGTCTCCTTTCGTAAGTATAGGACAAAGCACACTGAGATTCCAACCGTCGCATAGTGGAGTTATTAAAAGACGGAATTTATATTTTTTTTAATTAACAATTAGATGCATCCTTCCTGTGCATCCTTCCTGACATGATTCCAACCCTTTTAGTGATCTGAAAAAGAAAATAAGTTTAAAATCATTAAAACAGTTTAAAATCATTAGAATCTAGAATAAAAGTTTATTCCCTCAAATATATTCGGGATATTATTTTTAGCAAAATTGATTAAGTCAGCCATTATTTTGCCCAATATATGCTTTTCGCATAAGTCAGCTATAATTTTATATTGTTCGCTTTCTTATGGCATTGTGATGACAAAAATTCATTTTGTTTGTTTAGCATCAGCTGATTGAAAGTTGAAATATCACACTGAACTTAAAAAGGAGTTGTTCACATCAGTCATAGTTTTTCATGTTAATAGTTTAAGAAATATGACTTTAAGAGACCTTGTGAATTCCCTTAATATGAGCAATCATGTGTTGAAATCAACAAACAACAAAATTTTGTTGAAATGTATACCAAACGACGTGAAATTTTAATACCTTTAATTTGATGCCTAACTTGTGTGTGTTTCAATACGTAACATTATTATTAGTAGTTATTGTGAAAAAACGTATTTTTTGCAATTTCTTAAGCGTCATTTTGAAAGCCTTAACATTAAATTCATCAGATATATAAAAATATGTCAACCTTAGAATTTTGTTCTCTATCACATATCCACCAAAACTCATTCAAATCGGAGAGTGACACCTGGGGACCTTTCCTGATATGCTTAAAGCATCTTCAATACAGCAATTTAAATTTTTTGAAGAAAATGTATTGCTTTTTTTCACTAGTGTCTAGTAACTAAAATCTATTACACACGAAAAGAGTACCAATGTCTACGCGTTATGCAATTGACGCCATTGAACTTTTTTGTTTGGGAAAAATCGATACGTTAAAAATCGAAGGTTATGCTAAAAATCTAACTATTAAACGGCATTTATTTTACTACAAATACAACAAAAAAAAAACAGCCGATGGCCCAGTCTTTAATAACTTCAATGCATTCCTAGGCTCCTAAGATGTTGCCGCCTGTGAGCTACTCTCCCTCTGCCTCTTGCAGTAAAGAGAGCTAAAAAAGAACTGATACGCAGCTTTACAACAACTAACTTACATACTAAGACACACATATTTAAAGATACGACATAAAGAGACAAAACATTATCCTGGAAAATAAATGATCTGAAGATGATTGGGCAGAAATGCCAACACGTGGTGAAATAAAATTTTGCGCGTAAAACTCTGCTTATTTTTATGAATGAAACTTCAAGCTTTTCGCAAAATTAGATAAATGAGCATTCGTGCTTGTAAGAGGAATTTTATGGTTGCCATTTTATTTTGTTTCTGTACAGTAATTTTCACATTTGTCACCATGTCAAATTTTCGGTCGGTGTTTTAGGAGCATTTTTCTGCGCCGCAATGTTTTTTCAATTTTCTATTATACTAGCACTTTGCTGCAATTTGTATTTTTACTATTATGTTACGGGGTCCCTAGACGATGACTAAAAAAAGCTATACAAAATATATATACATAGTGAAGTTTATGGGTTAAAAAAGGTTAAGGATTAAAAGGTTAATGAATGTACAGAATCAAAGGGGTACAAAGCTTCTATTTTCGTTGTTTGTGGTCAATATGCGGTATGCAACAATATTTTGCTGACCCGACTGGTCTCTCGAAATCTTTTGAATTTTGCATGTCTGACTTTAAAGAGAACATCGTATGGTTAAGTTTGAATGAATTATGCTTTTATTTATGTATGTATTTATTTTTATAACAGTTATAGCGAGCGTATAACTTATTTAATATCATTATTTTTAATGTTACTCAATTACACTGTTCATCAAAATGTAACTCTTCCAAAATAACAAGCTTCCTACAACAGATTCTGGCAAAGGCACCCGAAAAACAAAAATATATGTACGTGTATCGGTGTTTTGAAAATTACCATCAGAGTTTTATTTTAGAAGAAGGATTAAAGCTGTCCCCATTTATACATTTTTTATGGTGAATTAGCATAAGAACCATTATATATTAGGAATACGATGAAAGATACACAGTAAAATAGTACGAGCCACATTTTTGTAAATATTTTAACCCTCTAACACGTCAATGTATGGGTCTTTTTTGTCCATTTGTGCAAAACATAAAAAAAAACTCATAAAACAAGGATATAACGGGTAAAAAGGACCAACACTAAAGCTCAAAATTCTTAAAAAATCCAATGACTTCCTCAGCAGCATTGCGCGTGGAGAGGGATATATGCGCTCAAAGTCCGCCAGAGTCATAGAGGCAAGAGTTAGGTTGGTTGAGCTTAACCGAGAGTTGAGCAAGTAGGCCGCGCCGGTCCGTTGTGATTACAGTTTATTAACATCTAGCTTTCGCTGCATACCTGTGCGTATATTCTTCGTCAAAGTCAATATTGACCCCCCGAAATGTGCGCACATCCAAAACACTTGAAGCGTGCCTTCCGTCAATCACAACATGATCAATTTGGTTTATCCTCTTTTGATCCGGGGACAGCTAGGTGGCCTTGTGGATATTGAGGTGTTCGAATATGCTGCTCCTTACTACTTGTTTCGCGCCACTGCAAAGTCGACTAGTCTTAAACCGTTGTTCGAAGTGGTCTCGTGGAGACTGATCTGACTGAAAGTGAAGCCAAAAATGCCTTCTTTTCCGACCTTTGCGTTGAAACCGCAGAGAACAGTGATCATACTCGTGTTCTAAGCTCGCATAGAAGGTGTCCTTGACAGCATCGTCCTTTTACTCCGTCGGGGCATGCGCGCAAATTAGGCTTATGTGAAAGAACTTCGCCTTGGTGGGAATTGTGGTCAGTCTTTCGTTCACAACGAATTTGGCTAACGACGAATTCGCATCCAAATTCGCGCTTCTCCGCATGACAGCTGTAAAAGATATCGCAGTCTGCTCTCTTAGAGCCTTGTCCTTTCCATCGGATCTCCTGGATGGCGGTGATGTCAGCCTTTATTTTTCGAGGGCTTCCGCCAGTTGGACGGCGGCACCTTCCCTATAAAGGGTCCGGACATTCCAGGTGCATATTTGTAAATCATTGTCCGTTTTTCGTTTGCGGTGGTCCTCAACGTAGTAGGGGATCTTGCTCAGGCCTACTTGTTCAACTCTTGGTTAAGCTCAACCAACCTTAATTTTGCCTCGACGACGCTAGCGAACTTTGGGAGCATATATCCCACTCCATGCGCACTGATGCTGAAGAAGTAATTTGTTTTAGGCTCCCGTGACCTCGCAACAAATGGTATAGCCGCGACGCGACAGCAGCTAAATACGCCGCATATAAAAAGACGCTGCAGCCAGCTGCAACGCGAGCCATGCACGAAAACTATCGCGATAAGAGGAAGGAAGAGAGATGCCTTTTCAGAAGTAACAAAAAAGAGCAGGAAAAACATGAGCATAAAAAAATTGAGGTGCAACAGGGCAAGAAGGATCCTCGAAACTTCTACTAACAGGTTAAGCGTCTAACCTACGGTTTCAAGCCAGGAGCATCCAATTGAAGAGGTAAGAATGGTGATCTGGTTACGATACCAACAACTCCGCCCTTGGAGAATGTAGTCCGACACCTCCAATCGACGATGATGGAGTTGAAATTCCACCACCTAGCCATGACGAGGTTAAAAATACTATCCAGTGACTCAAAAACAACAAAGCCACAGGAGCTGACGGCCTGGCTGCTGAATTGTTTAAAACCGGCGACGTGAATTAAAAAGGTGCATGCATCAGCCAAACAGGCGGCGTGAATTAAAAAGGTGCATGCATCAACTCATCAGCCAAACATGGCTAGCGGAAAGCATGCCCGACGATTAGAATCTCAGTGTGCTTTGTCCTTTACTTAAGAAAGGAGACCCGACAATCTACCGAAGCATCAGTCTTATTTCCATCGCATACAAGGTTCCTTCGAGCGTATTGTATGAAAGATTGAAGCCAAATACCTAAACACTGATTGGACCTTATCGGTGTGACTTTCATCCTGAAAAGTCCACCATAGACTAGATTTTTACACTACGCCAAATCCTGGAGAAAACACATGAAAATCAAATCGACACCCACCATCTCTTTGTTGATTCCAAAGCTGCGTTCGATAGCCCGATTCGGGATTGTCTGTACGCAACAATGTCTGAGTTCGGTATACCTGCAAAGTTGAAAAGACCCTGCAGGATGACGTTGAGCAATACATGCAGCTTCGTCAAGGTAGGAAACGACCTCTCCGAAACCTTTAATACCGAACGAGGTTGCAGACAAGGCGACCTGCTATCATGCGATCTCTTCAATTTCATCATGGAGGGGATCCTACGAAAGGCAGCTGTACATCGAAATGGTACCATTTTCTACAAAGGTGTCCAGCTCCTTGCGTATGCTTATGATATCGATATTATCGGCAGAACCAAGAGAGATGTAACTGTTGATTTCGCCGCTTTAAAAAGGAATCAGCCAAAATGGGTTTGACGATGAACGAGGGCAAAATAAAGTATATGTTGTCTGCAAATAGGGAAGTGCGGCGTCTAGGCTCCCATGTTACAGTAGGCAAATATAATTTTGAAGTTGTCATAGCCACCTTATTAAGTAAGTTATACAGCATTGAAATCGGTTATTTCAACTCATGATTTGTTTGAGATAACAGCATTTTTTCACTGAATGTATTTTATTTTTTGTATTCAAAAAATTAAAAAAGAACTGAAATATTTCTAAAATTTAAAGATATGAAATTAGATTTATTGTTAACATTAGCTGTTCATTAACATTTTTAAAACCCTTTATATGATGTTTGTGCTCGCAACAGTGCATTTTTTTTTTAATTCTGCCATTAACAGGATAACTGATTTTGTCAATCGATTGCAGTCGAAAAAAACCATTAAGATATTTGAGCTCTACGGAAAATTTAATTATAAAAAATTTTATCACCATTTGTTGTGGTAAAATTTTTTTGTAAAATTGTTGAAAATTTTGTTAATCTGCGACATAACGGTTTTTTTTTAACCGAAAAAGCCCTTGTTATACAATTTTTGGGCATGATTCTAAGATCAAAAATTGGAAAATTCATTGAAAAAAATCAGAATATAATAGGGCAGTTCACGATTTTGTTTCCACCTTATTGCAAAATTATGCACATTTTTTTGTATAACTCTGCAACACTTGTCAAAACAACAAAACATTCTGAGTTTTTTATATTTTTTTGTTTTGAGGCAATCCATTGAAATATAACAAAATATGTATATTTCTTCGATTTTGATTTATTATACATTTTTACACTTGAACTTGAAACCCAGTGTTGCATATATGTAACATTTATACGCTACATATTTTCGGTGTTGCATATTTGCAACAACGTAGCAAGTGCAAACGTGTTTATTTTGTGAGTGTTGTGAAAAAATATGCAATAAACATTTGCAAATGCACTCATGCAAGAACATTTTCACTAGATCGTGAACTCCATAAATGTGCCAAGTAACTTAAAAAATACTAATTATAGTGCAATTGTACCAAAAGTGCAACCATGATTTTAACGCCGGATTCAACATCATATTAAAAAACCAATAGACAAGTCTTAATACACATAACGTGAAAAAATAATATTTATGAGAATGTGAAATCATATAACTGCGTATAACAAAGACTTCACACAAGCTTAAGAGGTTGAATTATATTAAAATTTACTTCAAGCTAGTTCACTTTTAATTGAAAGTCTTTTCACTGTACATGCATTTTCTGCTGGGCATGCTTGCTGATGCACTACCGCACTGGCTATACAAACATACATATGTATATACATAGTTGCCTTGACGGTACTTGCAAATGTACAAAGTAGTAGTATTCCGGGGGCGGTAGATATTATTGCACTTATTTTGGTCGCATCTTGAAGCAAGTTGAGACTCCTGCCGTCTCCGTTAAATCCCTAGCTAGCTGATTGAAACGTGTATCGTGTGCAAGCTCATGTTTTTCCCATGCTTTTGTAAATATTCTGCTGCTTCTGCTTCTACTTCCGCTGCTTCTTCCTCTTTGCTGCTTTGAGAATGGAAAATTTTTGTCGCAATGTGCAAGCACACTTTTAGGTGCGTATCCACCACCGCGTGCTCATAAATATTCACTGATGAACTTTTTGTTCGTTGAATTTTTTTTTTTTGTTTTAAATTGTATGTTTGTCTTTTTACATCGTATTGCATACACAGTTTCATTTCTTGTTGGTGCATCGTGTGCACACTACACCACTCCCCTCTTTTTTCACGGTGTACGTGCACCAATGCAACACTTAAACAACAATCTGTAGTTATAGTTTTTCATATCTCGCATGTAAGTTTACTTTTGCGACACTTTAAAACACATGCGAATAATAGTTTTTTATTCACAATATTTTAGAATAAAAAAAAAAAACACAAAAACACAGTATTTTGCTGCTTCAACGTTGAATCATACTTTTCAATTCACAGAAATTTTAATGAAATACAGAATCGGTTAAATTTTGTTCTATGAAACCGTGATATTTCTAGCAAACCCTCTTTAAAGTGGGTTGTTAACTTAAAAATCGAACAACACAATGAAATGGAAGTGATAAAAATAATGGGAACGTTAATAAAACAAGTAAGGTCTAGACCGACTATGAAATACCCTTAACCTTATATTTAAATTCTTATAAAAACTAAACAGCAAATAATCTGAATAAAAACAAAGCTCTTTCTTTGTTTTAAAATCCATGCACATACATATTTCTTTTTACGTATCTATTGTGTGTTACAAATTTAAGAAATTTATTTATATTTAAATTTCATATGAAGTACAAACTTAGCCTTATTAAATTAAATTTTAATAATATAAAGTTGGTCGTATCTTATTAGGTTTTAGTTCTTTGGAAAAAAATCTTGTATTAATTTTTAAACCCATCATTGGAAAAATGCTTTTTTTAATCCTTATTACATTAGGCTTGAAACCTTTCATAATACTAGAAATTTTTTTAGGCAAAGCTGTACTTAAATTTAATAAATTGTTAATACAATTTGAATTTTAGTACCTAAGGCTTAAAATTTAAAACAAAATAACTAAAAGGTGATAAAAGCTTATTTTGTTTAAATTTTGTTCATGCTCTAGCAAGCAACAAATTAGCAACAGATTTGCCCGAGGTTAGAACTCGCGACTCTAATGCGATGATTCCCGCAAGCCGCGGTTCGATTCCAGGATGTGGCAAAAATGAGAATGTTACACAATGGAGTTTTAACATAAAATAATCTAATATATAAAAATCTCGTGTCACGGTGTTAGTGTACGAACTCCTCCGAAACGGCTGAACCGATTTTAATGAAATTTTGTTTGTATATTTGGCAGGTATGAGAATAGGTCGTAAGGTATTTTTCAACCTTCTACCCGCGAGGGGCGTGGCACTTTTTCAAGAACACAAATTTTCGGCTTAACTTTCGTTTATAAATCACACATCAATGAAACTCGGTACGAACTTACTATTGAGTCTTGGCCTTCGACAGTAAAATTTTAGCGATTTTTGTAAAGGGTGACATGCTACCGCCCATAAAATTCAATTTTTTTAAATCGCATAAATTTTTAACTAAATGTCGTATAACATTGAAGTAACTAATTGGCCATGTCTTTCAATTATAAAACAGACACGGGCATTGGAAAACAGAATGGAATTACTTTTTGGTGGTGTCCTGCTACTGGAACGGACATTGTACAATGGGTGCGGATCCACAAATATAAGACACATTTTTTTAAAATTAAATAGCTTTGGAAATAATAGTCACACAATAAAGAAACTCGGTTTGAAGTATCTATTTGGCGGTATACTTCTACTCGGAGGTACTCGCAAACTAAAACGTGTATTGAACTAGGGGCTTGGCTCTACCCATAAAAGACAATTTTTTATATTTAACAGCTTTGAAAATAATAATCACAGAATATTGAAACTCAGAGTGGAGTTACTATTTGTTGATGGCCTTCTATTGGCAAACTGGGCAGGCATTGGACTAGGACGGCAGTAACGCGCCGGGTATCAGCTAGTTAATAATATAAAATTATAACTACATAAAAATAACAAACAAAAACATAAATAAAATAAAACAATAATAATATAAAAAAAAGGTCTAGCTGAGGATCGAACCAGGGTCATTCGATTCATCACATCAAATTGACAACCGCATTAAATTTAATTTATGTACTCATGGCATAGTTTTCTGCACACATAAATTTTACATTTTTCTTGTATTGATTACATGTTGAAATCTGTATTAAGTAAAAAATGCTTTTAAGTGGTGCTATAGTCAATAAGACATTCTATGTACTCAACACATAAATATGTATCGTGAATTCATCGATGTATGTGGTGGCTACATTCACACTGTAGGGGAAGAGTGGCATGAAAGTGCCAGGTTTTAAAAGAGCCACCACGATTTACACAGTAGTTTTCATAAGAATGTTACTTAAATTATCCCACAAACACCCACAAACATTTGGCAATTCACTGATAATAAACGGCGTTGGTGCATCGTATTTAGGATTTCTTCATCATTAAGTAAGTTTTTCAGAACATTTTATTTGTTTTTTGACGTCTTCATCTTTTAAACTAACAGTAATATTATTATACTATAATTTTATGGATATATTATGCCTACCAATAACATATTTATTTTGCCGGAAAAATCTTGATTTCATACTAATTTTTGAGGTTATGTTTCTTTGAACAATAAGTTTTAAAAGAGCTGGGTTGCGGTGGAATGAAAAATCCGACTCTTTCATGACCGGCTTTTTCATAACCTATTTTTTTATTATAATTCCTGACCAATATTTTTGAAATAATTGACTAATTTGATTATTTTATTTAGAAATTTCATTACAATAGACTATATTTTTTACTTGAGGCAACAATGGAATCTGAAAAAGATAAAAATAAGCTTCAAAGACCAGCAGCATCTACCAAAGAGGAAGCTGTAAGCGAAGTGCTCGAGGAAGGACAGTCTATATATAAGACTGCCCTTTCCTTTAATGTTGCTAAAGCTTATTTAGCTAAAATATTAAGGAAGGTCAAAACTTCTGGCCAATCATCCTACAAACTTACCCTAACATAAGTAATAGGTAGGAAACCAACGCGAATTACCAGATAAATTAAGGCCTACTTCATCTTCGCCTGCTTCGGCATTTGTAATTTAAGTTGCAAGCATATCAGGGCAACTTGATATATCATCAGAAATGATAAGACCCTTTTCAAAGGCAGCTCCCAGAAAAACCACGGATCTCAAGAACCGGAAAATGTCATATGCCATTAGAACCGATACTCCTGAGAGAAAAAAGATGGCTGAAAAAAAAAATAAATTCAAGCCAAAAGAGAAATAATTTAAAGCAAATAACAAAAATATCTGTTAAAGCGCTAACTGACAAAAATAAAAAAAAAATAATGATACAGACCCAAGTTCATCAGAATTTGACCATAATATAATATTGTCACAAGCAAAAAATAAGGTTTCAGTCAAGAATAAAATAAAATAGGATCAATAGGATTTTTTTATTTATTTTATTTATTTTTGTAAAAAACAATAATTTTTTAATAACAATAAATTTTCGTGTGAAGTCTTGTAATAAGAAGTCGGCTCTTTCAAAACTTTGGTTGGCTCTTTCAATGCAAATCCGTTAATCATTATCAATATTCTTGTTTGCGGTAGTCGTCATCAGATTTGGGGATATTTTTTCTCATATTTCTTAGTTGTTTCATTGAAATGCTTTTTTATGCGGTGGGCTTCAAACCCAACGCACAACCTTTACTTGGTGACCAAAGGAAGCCCGCCGCTCAAATTAGCCGCCAAAGTCTTTCGGGCGATAGTTTTTGACGTTTCAAAAATTCCTTATTTTTCGACCTAACAAAGTAAAATACCTATAAAGCAATTTGTCGAAACCGAACTAAAAGGTTTAAAACCTCGACAAGTGTAGCGTTTTTGTATAAGCTTAATGCATTGAATCTACTTTAGGCGTGCCCTTTTTATATTTAATATTTATCAATATTTAAAATCATGAGCACGAAAAAAAAATCAAGAAGAACGCCAAAACGTCTTCACAATTGTTGATTGAATGTATACCCCACAAAATAATTTTTCCATATTATTCTTGAATAGTTTCTGCATCATTTTAGCCAATAAAAAAAATAATTGGTTAGTTAAAAAATACCTCTTTGAAAGTGTTCTTCACTTTGCATAAACTACGCAAATAAAAAGACCAACATTAATTGTTGTCACAGAGACTCAAAAGCAAATGAAAACATCTTGTTGGAAAATCTTTGAAATGTTGTTTAATCCCAAAATATTTCCTTTCATATCGAGACAAAGTAAGCATAAAAGAGCTTCAATATAAATATATCGGATTCTTAAGTTGTCAAACTCAATGGGATGTTGACTTAATAACAGCAGCAACACAAACAATAGCAACAGGCTTGGTGAATGTTGGCGCTTCACTTTATTGTCAATCAGAGCTGACAACGCATGCAAATGAAAGGCAAACGCATTCAACGGAAGTGAAAAGCAAGCAAAAAAATCTATTAATGATGACAACAGAAGCAGGAATAACTGAGAAAAAAAAACAAACACCACATCACCCGCATCAACAACAATTAGAGCATCAGTAACAAAGATGCATGCATTCAATAGCTAGCTATGTTGAATCATTTGTCAAAAATGAGTCAAAAGTTTGAATCAGCTACATGTTCGTAGAGCAGTGTCCCAGTCGGTAACGGCAGCACTCCGAAGCGGTACACGCAGTGCTGTTACTTTACCACAATTGTGGTATGTCTACAAATTTTCGCCTTTTTTGACGTCTAGCAATTTTACCATCCACTAGTTACTTTCGTTAAAAATCTACCACTACAGTAGACGTTCAATATAACGAATGGTTTCTTGTTCAGACCTTTCGTTAAATCAAAAAATTTATTATATCGAATAAAAAAAATATCTTTTAGTAATTAATTCATTTTTTATTTTTAAATTATTAAAATATTCGCATATGTTGTTGATTTGTTTTTTAAATTAATATTTGAAAAACTTTAGAAACTCGTTTGTTTCTTGACGCTTTCTAATGATTTTTTTATATGCTTCCTCTTGAAGCTCTTGTAAAGTATTTATTTTAGTGCAGTTTACATTATTTTCTGAAGCCCTTTATTTTTGAATCGGAATAAATACCCAATTCGAACACAGAGCCAATCATATCGGTATTTATGCCACCAAAGTAAGTTTTTTGTTGTTTTAAAATCAATTCCGACATCTATTGGATTTCATGACACCCCCGAATGTGTGTATGCTAGTATAAAATATGAGATTACGTCAAAAGGTGATAAAAAAAAAAATAGTTTCAACTCCTATTGACATCAACCGTTATATCGAATGTCAACAAAAGATTTATATTCGTTATACAGAGTAGTCAATGAAGATATTTCGCCGTTCGTTAAATTGGACATTTGTAACATCGGGTATTCGTTATATTCGGACGTCTACTGTATTTTATTTCAGTCATAATTTTTATACCACTATGACTGAATTATGCCCCGGGTACCATCATTTTAGGGGTGACACCATTTCGATATTTTTTTTTATTTCTCAAAAAATCAGAAAAGGTGAACAAATACTTAACGTTAAAAAATGTGTGTCTCATTTTTTTAACAGCTGTTTTAAAATTTAAAATTCTGTTTGCAAGTCGAAACAATGAGAAGAAAACATTGTGGAAACGTTTTCAAAGCTAAAATTAATTAAAACTTATTCAAGGTCTTCCAAGGGAGAGGCAAGAGTTTCCGATCTTGAGATGAGGTTATCGATGAGGTTATTTCGAAAGTTATTTATTTGTTAAGCGCACGAACAAAAATAGAAAAAAATGTTGTTGTTTTGTTTTTAAGCTATAACACAAAAAAAAAACAAGATTATTGGATTTTAGCAAAACTTTTCTGTAATTTTATTTAAAATATTTATTTTTTATTTTCAAATTATTATTTGCACTTTTTTATAAACAAGAAAGATTTGCAAATTTAAAAAGTGATTTTTTACGAAAAAATGTAAATTTTGCACAGAAAAATATTAAAAATTTATCAAATTTCAAAATTGAATTACAAAAAAATTCTTCGATTTTAGCGAAACTTTTTCATAGTTTGATTTGAAGTATTAACTTTTTTTTTTCAGTGCAAATCTATTTCTCTAATTGCCTAGCCTTTTGACCAAATTTTGTTTTGGCCAAATTTTGTTAGCACTTGCATACAAAATAATGTAAAAACTTAATATAGGTCCAAGGAAGGTGCCCCTAGGAACTAACCGATTTTAACCATTCTTGCAATTTTGCTTATTTAGCTTAAATTATTCAACCATACAAAATTTAATAACCATCGGAACACTCCTTCTATTTTTGTACCAATTTTGTATTGGATGAATACATTGTGCAGCGCCATTAAAAAGCATACTTTCAAGAATTTTTTTATGACATATTGTTATTACAGATATATTGTGAAAATTAATATATTATAGTACAACATTTGAAGATTATTTAAAAAAGTTTGGTACAAAAATATAAAGTAATAATAGATTTATTGCAGTTCTGCACTGGTGCCTCAAAAAAATTTGTTTTTGCAAAGAACGTGATGAAATGTTGATGTTTTTTACAATAAAATTGACCTATTTTTTATTGTAAGATAGATACTAATTGAAAAATTTAAACGTCATTTGAGAGCTATTTGAATGTAGAATATATGGACAAATTTTTAAAACGATCGGATCAGTAGTTTTCTCCGTATCGTGGTCACCGACTTTAAAAATTACATGTTTAGTAAAATCGATTTAAAGTTTTGTTCACTGGCATAGCTGAGTTGGAGCCGATTGTCCTCAAAATTTAATACAATTTCTTGAGATGTTCAAAACTTTACCCGGCCCTTAATAAGTTTTCTTTATTTAACCTTTTTTTTCGAAAAACATAAAGATAATAATAAAAATACTAAATCACATCGAATTGGTTTCTTTCTGCATTTAAAAATTTCTTATCTATAGGGGTGACACCATAAGTACCCGCCCCGGGTGACACCAAGCCCAGGAACGCCTCTGTACCGAAGTATAAAACTTCGATGCAGAAACACCAATATTCAATATAAAAACACCAATTATATACACAGTAGAGCTTCCAGTTTCACGTGTTCACGACCTCAGATAATACCACTGCATCCGATTGGCCATAGAATCATACATTTTGGTCCAAATGTTCCATGGAACCCATACAAGTTCCAATGACCCACCTGTGACTTCAGATAATCCCACTTCATCCGATTGGCCATAGAATCATCCATTTTGGTCCAAATGTTCCATGAAACCCATAAATGTGACAATGACCCACCTGTGACCTCAGATAATCCCATTGTGTCCCTTTATTATCGGTTCAGGCTTAAAGTACGTGAATACTATTCACGTGAATGCTATTTACGTGAACCACGCGAATGCGAACTTTACGTGTAGTTCGTGAATAAAATACACGTGTTGTTGAGGTTCGTGTTTCAAAACACGAACTGTACGGAGTTCGAACTTCCGTGAACTCGTGTAGTTCGAAACACGTGTTTGAGCTGAAGCTCTAATACACAGTTTCTCGTATACGTCGCGTTTGCTTTTTATAAATTTTCACATTTTCTTTAAGTTTAATTTCGGAATTTGACTTTGTATAGTTATCTTCAAAATGTTAGTTTTTATTATTAGGGGTATTCACGATGTGGTGTATTTTTGATAAATTCTTAATTTACTTGAATTAAATTTACTTTTATTAAAGAAACACACAACCCAGCCAGTATCTTCATCCACGCTGAGTCAAAAAGCTTTTGTGATCAGTTGATCAAATATACAACGTAATTTACAAAGAATACAATAGGGTTTCGCCATTGTATTTTTGCTACAGGGTTATATTTTGAACACTGTACTTTTTGTTTTTGTAATTTTACTTCAAATATCAAATTTATCAAAAATACACAATACAAGGGCAAATACACCACATCGTGAATACCCCTATTATATCCATAGTTTTTTTTTTAATTTACGGTTTAGCTGAATTTTCGTGATAAACCGTTATAACACTAACACTGGTTGATTCATTTTGGGGTACGTCACACAACATTCGATCGTTTTTCTTCTTTTAACCATCAAGAGAAATTTGCTAAAACTTATTTCTAAAAGTATGATAGGTCTTTAATTAATAAAATAATGAAAAATTATAATTCATAATTACTTCAATTTTTAGCTAGGTTCTTTTAAGCATAGCAAAATGCGTACAAATTTCGCGTACGTAACGATAGAATGCGCCTAATATAGTTCTAATAACCACAGGAATTATGAAAAACTAGTTCTATCTAATTATGAAAAAAACTAATTATGAAAAATGAATCGTGGTTTGTTCGGCTGCTTAAAACTTGAAAACGGCTGGGCCAAATTGAATACTTTCTTTTGCGGGTTTGTTGGTAATTGTCACGTGAAGATTTAGGAAAAAAAATATTCGAAAAATTTTCAACAGGTAGCGCTGTACACGCACATTTCGTTTTTCTGTTCAATTTGGACGTTACTTTTATCGCACATATACTTTTAAACGAATGAACTACATCGTGAAATAACATGTAAACGGTACTGTTCGATACTAGATGAGTGGCAGAAAAGAGGTTTGCTGCAGAAACACTTTCTTCTTTGGATGGTGGACAAAATTACACCAAACCAAATTGATGACATAATTTCCGCCGAAATTCCTGATCCTGAGATTGATTTAGATTTACACGAAGTGGCGAAGGCCAATATGCTCTACGGACCATGCAGACAACACAATCCTACTTCGGTTTGTATGTTTGACAATAAGTGCACAAACGCTATCCACTTGCTTTTATTTGCGAAACTTCAACTGGAAACGATGAATATCCACTCTATCAGCGTCGCTAACCAGATGACAATGGTAGAACATTCATCAGTCAGTTAAAAGGAGCAGTTCAGTGCGATCGATTAAGTATGTATGTAAATACGTCACCAAAGGAAGCGATATGGCGGTAATTGGCGTTGAACGAGATGAAATCATCAAGTCTCAAATGGGCCGATACGTGAACTGCAATCAAGAACTCTGGAGAATATTTTCATACGGCATTCATGAACGTCATCCGACTGTTGGAGAAGAGTGTATTTCAACACAGAGAACGCAGCACAGCGAATGGAAAGACCAACATTAACGAGTGTTTTTTCAACTTTCGCTAGTGATCCGTTTGTGAGAATATTGCTTTACTCGGAGATGCCTCGATATTACACATAGAATGCATCGTCAAAGAAATTGTTAAGCAGAAAGCAAGGCTAACCAGTAGATGAATATCCTGATGGTGTTTTCAACTGATGCATTTGGATGAATTTACACAATTCATCCAAAGAACGACGATTGCTTCTAACTTCGGTTGCTTTTGAGTCATTGAGTCTGTAAGTTTTCGAGAAGCATATCGAAAGTTACAGTTGCTTGAACACAACAATCACTGAAATTCGAGTCGGGACAGGGTATTTCGAATTGCAAATAAACGATGACATTTACAATGAAGCGTTAGTGGTGATTGAAGATTTGTGTTTGCTTATGAGTGGCAAACTATTGATTGAAACGCATATGTCAGCACCAAATCGTCAAACTAGAGATGTATTGATTCGTGAATTGGAACGTGAGCGTGCTTACAACACGACAACTTTGCAACAACAAGCACAAACAAACGTTCTTATGTTGGATGAACAACAAAAGAGTGCGTATGATCAACTGATGAAGACTGTCCATGATGGTTGGGAAGGTTGGACTATTTTCCCTAGATGTTTCCGGCGGAACTGGGAAAACATTCCTGATATCATTGATATTAGAAGCAATGCGTGCTCAAAGTGTCATTGCGTTAGCTCTCGCAACTACCGGAATCGCTGCAGCACTGTTGGAAGGTGAAAGAACGGCACATTCAGCACTGAAGCTTCCGTTAAACCTGCAAATCAACAAAAATCCTGTTTGCAATATTCCAAAGCAATCAGCCATGGGAAAAGTGTTGAAATGTTGGAAATTGATCATTTGGGATGAGTGCATGACGGCACACAAACGATCATTAGAAGTACTTGATCGAACATTGAGAGATTTGAGACACAATAATCGTCGCTTTGGTGGCGTGATGACACTGTTGGCAGGCGACTCCCATTTCATTGAGTACGAATATACGAGTGTTGCAACAGGATACAGTCGCAGAAATTTTCTCAAAAGAACTGCAGAGATTTGGACAAGGTCAAATTTCGGTACTTACTATGAATGGATTCGATTTGTACGATCGATTTCACGTGCCATTTGCCAATTCACTTCAACAAAAGATGAAATCATCAGCAATGTATATCCGAAAATGGGTCAAAATAATTGTAACTACGATTGGTTGAGTGCTGTTATCCAGTAGAATTTTTAAGCTCTTTGGAATTGCCTGTCATGCCAACTATCATTTGCGTTTTAAAGGGCCTTTCAAAAGAGACTGATTCCTAATTCCGCGAATTCCTTTGACTTCAACCAATATGCCGTTCCAATTCAAACGCATTCAGTTACCAATGAAACTTGCATTTGCGATGACCATAAATAGGTCACAAGAGCGATCGCTGAAAGTGTGTGGCATAAATCTGGAAATGTCATGATTTTCACACGGCCTGCTTTATGTGGTGTGTTCCCGAGTATGGAAACCATCCTCATCATTCATTTCCGCTCTGGAGAAGAAAACAAAAAACGTTGTGTACCATGACGCCTTAAATTGAAAAAAAATGATTTTTCCTTTCTTTTTTGTTACAAGTCCATAAATCGAAATTCTATTTTCGCCAAATATTTGATGGAACTAAATCCGTTGGGCCAACCGTCTGTATAAAAATAAGATTTGAATTCGAAAAGTGTTTAAATCAATCTATAATTAAAATTATACTATTGCGTCATCTGTTTCGTTGCTAATTTTCAATACAAAAAAATTTCGGATGGACTCCTCGAAATAAATTCAACAAAAAAATGTATTTTGGGTTCCAAATACTATATAAATTACCTCAAAGTAAAATCGGAAACCATAGTAGATACGACGAAATATTTTTAAAATTTTTTTTGTAAAACTTAAACTTTCAAAATGAAAAAAATATCAAGTTTTTGAAGCTTCAGTAAATCACAAAACAAAAAATGCCTTAATGTTTTGAAAAATATGTTTTGAAATTTTTCAAAAAAATCAAGCGTTCCGCACTCACATTTTACGGAACTATGTTATAGTAATAACTAGTAAGGTATATCGTCGACTTAGCCGAAGTTAAAATACCCCCACGGGTGATTCGCAATGATACAAAATCTTAACTTGCAGCTCTTTTCATGAGATTTTAAAAATTTTACTATTTTGATGACGTCTAATTCATCTAAATCTTATCTAAGTCTAATTCATATCAAACTGTTTTCCTGCAAAGTAAAGACAAGCCTGTTTATAAAATTTTTAATTAGGGGCTGTATGGGAGGTGGGCGTGTTCTTGAGTGGTTGATGCAAATTTTTCTAACACGCCTCAATTTTGATATAATATACACAAGTACCCAATTTCAGGTCTGTAGCTTAAATATTAGCCTTTTTATAGAGTTTTCAATATAATGGGTTGTATGGAAAGTGGGCGTGTTCATTAATGGATGACGCCCATTTTTCTAACACATCTTAATTTTTTTATTAAAATAATAAATATTTAATTTTATTTTTATAGCTTCGACACAAGCCTCTATATATAGGTTTCAATATTAAGGCTGTATGGGAGGTGGGCGTGTTAGTGGGTGGATGACGCCCATTTTTCTAACACATCTTAATTTTTATATTAAAATAATAAATATTTAATATTATTTTTATAGCTTCGACACAAGCCTCTATATAAAGGTTTCAATATTAAGGCTGTATGGGAGGTGGGCGTGTTAGTGGATAGATGACGCCCATTTTTCGAACACAGCTGAGTTTTGTCAATACAAATACCGAATTTAAGTTTTGTAGCGTAAATACTCGCTTCTTTATGGAGTTTTCATCATTGGAGTCGTATGGGAGGTAGGCGTGGTTTTCATCCAATTTAGCCCATTCTCGAACTTGATCTTAGTTTTTAAAAAAAAAGCTTAAGTATCGAATTTCAGCACGATAGCTTAAAAATTACGGCTGTAATCGTGTCCACAGAGAGACGGACAGACAGACGGACATGGCTAAATCAACTCAGGTGATGATGCTGAGCAAGAATATATATACTTTTCTATACCTACCACGCCTCCTTATGGGCGTTACACACGTCGTGACAAAATTAATATACCCCTTACGCAGTACGCGAGGGGGTATAAAAACTAAAAGACTGTTAAGCAGCTGTTTAAGGAAATCTATTGAATAAGACTTAAGATGTTTTGTCGATGTTATATATTAACCCTAGAAGAACATGCTTATTTTTTATACATTAAAGTCATGCTTCGTCGAATCGACGACACTATCTTTTAAATGGACGCTACTGATGTCCTATACCGCAAAATCTTTTAAAAAACACTAGTTGTTGATTATTAAGACTATTTTCAATAAGTGAAGACACCAAAAAATTTTATGAATAATTGTTTATAATAAAAAAAATAAAATTTTTCTTTTTGAGTTTATTTGGCTTCTTTTTTAAAAAGACACTTATAACAAAATAAAATATTAACAACTTAAAGCATATATTTAATATAAAATTAATTTCAATCTTAAAAACAAAGGTCTAATTTTAAACCAGATAAATTTTTTAAATGGATAAGGCTATAATATTATAGGAAATAGGCATAGAGCTCTATTTTATGCTCCCCACTTAAGATTATATGGCATTTTGTGAGGAATGATTTAGTTGTACGGCATTTTAGCTGGAAGAAGATTATTGATGTTCTTTCGTACCATTGCCGTTTAAGTTAGAACCCTAGCCCAATCAGCTTTTTGACCTTTTATTAGTGCAAAATGTAATTTTTTTCGCAACGTAGTTGGCGTGATTGAGGGTCTTTTGCTTGAAGCACGTTTACCATGCTTCTCTCACGGGTTTTTGATCACCCAAACTTTTATTGAGAACGTCCTCTTCATCACTCTATCATTATGATTACTACAATATTTCAATACTGAAGTATTTTAATACCGGATGATCGTTAATGTCCTGATTCAGATTTTTTTCGAGCTTCCTCTGCATCAAAGCGAACGCTGAAACAATCCAGTTTTGGATTCTACCATCTATTGAATTTGTTGTATATGACACACATCAATAGAAATCAATTTCTATTATCTAAACAATAATATTTTTTTGACTACAGATTTTGCACACCAGCAGTAAAAATCGAATTTTAATACAAAAATTACTGCATAAAACCCAAAATATGAAACTTAAAAAGTTACTCAAAAGCCATGCTTCGTCGTTTCGACTACGCTATTTCTTAAAAATCATACTAATAAACATTGATTCAGCTGTACGTGTGCGCATACGTTTAAGCTAGTCTTTGACTGGTGCTTTACGAAGAAAAACAAAGGAAGAAAAACGATAAAATATAACCAGGCATCATCGATTCGATAAAGCATGTCTTTCCAGGGTTAAGAAATTTTCTAACTCTTTATTGTAGTCAACTGCTTACTCAAATTAAAACATTTAGTGTTCGATGATGAAATTTTATTTGAAATAATATCTGTCGATTTTTGAAAATCCAGTTAGAAATGGACAATTTTCTGATTACAACCGCTTAACAAAGTCACTAAAAAAATTTAAAAAAACTAAATAAAACATTTAGTGTTCGATGATGAAATTTTATTTGAAATAATATCTGTCGATTTTTGAAAATTCAGTTAGAAATGGACAATTTTCTGATTACAGTCGCTTAAAAAAGTCACTTAGCAAGTTTTATTAAAACTTTGAAGATCTCTGAAAAACTAATTTTTACATTTAAAATAAAATTCTTGCAGAACTCACTGAATCATCTTTATGGTAATACATTCTTTTACACAACCAAAATTTAAAATAGTTCAAAAGTAACATTTTCTTGTGTAAAACTAACTTGAGAGAAAACTTTTTACTTAAAAACCATTTGTTAGAAAAAACTACTTTTAAGTTAGAATCCTGCATAGCAAGCAGTTGATTTAAAGTGTCAGGAAATTGATTTAAGCTATGTTGAACAACATTTCTTTTTAATGAATTCCATTCAGATTTAATGCGAAGCACCTTGAAAAGTTAACAAGTAAGAACGTTATGTCAGCATAAATATATTTTTCTATAGAATAATGGAATAATAGAGAAACTTCCTTCATGAAAGAAGAAAGTCATAAAAGAAAAAATAAAAAAAAATAACCTTGATTTGGATTTATAAAATTATTGCGTGCACATTTCTCATAAATTCAAAGTAATTGAATTTTTTTTTTATTTGACCAAAATTCTATAATTTTCTTGTATATTAATTATCCAAATATTTATTTTTTTTTTTTCTGTCGAAATTAGTTTATATACATATTTAATGTTCTAACGCACTGAAGTATGCAATGGATTTTCTGCTTTAAATGCTGCACGCTACTCACAACTGCATAGCCTGTAGTCAAGATTTGGCCCAGTTAAAGCAAAAACGTTGATGTAAACATGGCAACAACTAAACTTACTGCAATGATAAAGCTAACGAGAGGGGAAAACGTGTGAATGTACAATAGTTAAACATGTGCATGAATTGACATATTAACATATCCAGAAAAAGCCTCAGGTGAAGAAATTTCAAGAGACCAAGACTAAATATTAAAATTAAAGGAAAACATTTATAATTAATTTCGTATTTCCGTTGTTTCAGGGCATATTTTTTTTAAGAAGAAGTTATGAAATTTTTGACAGAATTTTATTTATTAAAGCTACTTATGACACTCACTGTAGAGCGTTTATGTTCAACATTATTTAACGTTTGACATTAAAGCTCTCTGTATTGAGACAAATAAAAGACTGAGTCATCGGAGCGAATTAAAAATGAAAATGAATAACACAAAATAGGAACCAAAAAATAACATCTAAAGAAACAAAAACTTTGCTGTACATACTTATATATTTTTAATTGCTTGCTTGTAAAGGATTTAATTCGCAGCCAGAGACCATACTACACACACAGCTCCACAGCGTGGCCCGAACACAGTCCTCATCAGCCCGACCACTTAACATACAACACCACGCAGCTTTTTTCTAGTGCATTTTTTATTTGCTATTGCGTCATGGCGGAAAGTGTCAAAAAGCATGGCTTTGTTGTTGTTTTTATCAGTTCTTTCGAATTTATGCTAACAATTTTAAACTTGCAACCACGGTTACAACAGCAACAACGACAAGACAATGCAACAAAGTCACAATAAAAGTTTCCCGGAAGAAAAATTTTGATGTTTATTGAAATTATTTCCGTTTTTTAGGCGACATTTTTTATTTTTAAATTTTTTCTATTACTTTTCGCTACTTTTTATTAGCACTGCTCCACTGTGTCAGTATTTTTCAATTTGTTGTTGGTGAACTAGCGGAAGTGATCCTAAAAATATGCACATTCTTTTTATTTGCTTTATTATTTTACATTTGCAGCTGCAGGCAGGACATATCGATTTAGTTAGAATGGCATTTGATTTTTGTGCACAGAAAATATTTGTTCGTACACTTTGGGTTGGTTAAAAAGCTTAAAAACTCCTTTTATATTTAGAAGAAATAAAGTAACAACTGATGTTAAACAGCACACCAGTACTTTATATAGTGTTCATGTAGCGCTCTGCAAGTGCGGTGTAGATCACCCAAAATTTTGTGCGCTCCAATTTAATTTTTTGCTGCTTGCTTCCGTTTTTTATACGAATTTGTTATTTTCCTGTTCATTTTTGTTGCGCATTTATTATCATTTTTATTAAGAATTTTTATGACTACAACACTGGCCGACAGCAGAACTGGTGAGCAACAAAAAATATTTATTTAAAAATTTGTTTTGAGAACCTATTTTTTTTTTTTTTTTTGTTTTAATAGTTCTATACTTTAATAATGCCTGCTCTATGCCACATGACAAGCAAGCAACAAAAGTAAAGTGGCATTAAAAAAGCACGATGAATAAAACTCTGTTGCAAAATAGACGAACCACCCTGTATTATGGTAATCACTTAAAAGAATAAAATTGAAGCCAAGCCAGTCATGAATTTTTAGCCATTTCAAAGCGTTTTATGCATGTATTTGGGGGAAATTAAGTGAAAAAAAAAACAATAAAATAAAAAGCTGAAGAAAAACACTTAAACACAATATTCAGACATAAGAAAAGATTTTCACTTATTTTTTCAACACTTTAAAATCCAGAGATCGACAATATGACGCACTTTGTGCTTTGAACCCTTTTCTTTTAGCACTTTCTTAAACGACTTCCTAGTGGATCATTTAACTAACCCGTTACACAGTGGGTCAGCTGACTGGTAGAACTGATATGAAAACTTATTTCGATCGTGTGTGTTATATAATAAACAAGTATAAAAACCCGTCCTACGACGGGAAGGAACCTTTTAGAGTACAAAATGCGACAACAAATTTATAGGATTTACTAGCTGATACCCGGCGCGTTACTGCCGTCCTAGTCCAATGCCTGCCCAGTTTGCCAATAGAAGGCCATCAACAAATAGTAACTCCACTCTGAGTTTCAATATTCTGTGATTATTATTTTCAAAGCTGTTAAATATAAAAAATTGTCTTTTATGGGTAGAGCCAAGCCCCTAGTTCAATACACGTTTTAGTTTGCGAGTACCTCCGAGTAGAAGTATACCGCCAAATAGATACTTCAAACCGAGTTTCTTTATTGTGTGACTATTATTTCCAAAGCTATTTAATTTTAAAAAAAATGTGTCTTATATGGGTGGATCCGCACCCATTGTACAATGTTCGTTCCAGTAGCAGGACACCACCAAAAAGTAATTCCATTCTGTTTTCCAATGCCCGTGTCTGTTTTATAATTGAAAGACCTGGCCAATTAGTTACTTCAATGTTATACGACATTTAGTTAAAAATTTATGCGATTTAAAAAAATTGAATTTTATGGGCGGTAGCATGCCACCCTTTACAAAAATCGCTAAAATTTTACTGTCGAAGGCCAAGACTCAATAGTAAGTTCGTACCGAGTTTCATTGATGTGTGATTTATAAACGAAAGTTAAGCCGAAAATTTGTGTTCTTGAAAAAGTGCCACGCCCCTCGCGGGTAGAAGGTTGAAAAATACCTTACGACCTATTCTCATACCTGCCAAATATACAAACAAAATTTCATTAAAATCGGTTCAGCCGTTTCGGAGGAGTTCGTACACTAACACCGTGACACGAGATTTTTATATATTAGATGTACAAAGGTTTTTATTTGAAAACATGTTTATTAAATTATTTTGATAAAACTTCCTTATATACAACATTTCTATTTAACAATTTTTCTTCGGTTATTTTAGAAAAACTCCTATTTTTTGCAATATTTGGCCTTGCGATTTATTTATGGTCATTGAAAATGCCAGTTTAATGGGAAATTGTCGAAGACGGAGAGTAAAAGGCAAGTCTGTGTTTGTCGGGGCCAAATCAATTCTAGGTATGAAAACTATTTCATGTTTGCCAGTGCCTGTCAATACCTGTGCGATGATTAATTTAGTTTTCAGGTTTTCAGACCTCTTTTGTTATTTAAATTTCGAAGAAGAATTATAATACTTCCAATTTTGAGGTTTAACTTATGCAGTGGCATTCCTGAAGAACAACATTCATTCAAAAACTCGGCAGGGTCATTTTGTTTATCGCTATCATCACTGTCTTCAATTTAATCCGTGCTTAGATCTATCACTGTGTCGCCAACTAAAATATTTAGAACTTACTCGTTGACTTCGTTCACATCGGAATTTTTTGGGCACAGGATAGCAATTTTGGAATAACGGTTGATGTTTTCCGGAGTCAAAGTATCGACAAAAATCTCTTAAACCCTTTCCATGGATTTGTCTATTATATTGGACACTTCGGAAAATATTTTTTTTTTTATTTTCCAACGTCTTTTCTAAAATCAAATAGGTTGGTACTATGAAATGAAGTTGTGCTAACATCACAAAAATAATTGTAGGGAGATATATAACGTTTAACTTAGTTAGATTTTCGTTTTTATGTCCAACAGAAGCCTAACATTTTTTTTTATATCGCGTGTTAATAAATTTTGAAAAAAAGTGGTTATAAATAACGCATTTGTATTGGTCTCCAGTTATTTTAGTTGAGCTTTAATATTATAATACAACGTTATTATGGCTTTGTCCATTATATTGGCCAGCCTGCCAAAAGCAAAGCAGCTCATGTAAAAATCAGATGGATATTTTATCAATCTTTTTATAGCCTAAATGATGGGAATATTAGCTCAAAAAAATTTTGCACGATTATTCTAGCCAAGCCATTGAAAGTGTTAATAAGCTAACCTCTACAAACAAAATGATCATTCGTAAGATTTCCGTATCCACACATTGTGATTTAATTCTAGCAATTCCAATTGACACCACACGTCACTGAATGTAATAATTGCTGTTCAGCATCTGGTTCTGGTAATTAAGAAGCACTGTAATAGCAAGACATGATAGTCTTCATTTTTACTTGATAGTCTTCCAGTAAAAAGATTTCCAATACATAACTTAAGAACAGGTTCTGGTCCAGACTGAACAGGTTCTAAAAAGTATAGTAAGTACAAAGATTTCAAATGGATAATTTAAGAACAGGTTCTGGTCCAGGCTGAACAGGTTTTAAACAGTATAGTACGTACAAAGATTTCAATTGGATAATTTTAGAAAAAGTTTTGGTTCAGTCCGAACATGTTAAAAAGCATAGCAATACCAACTTTAACAGTTTGAGAGATATAGAGCACGGAGCAGGACGCTTGTCTTTTATATATTAAGAAGATTAGTTTTGTGAATTCGAAACAAGTCCATATTAACATAATATTGTTATGCGAATTCTCAAAATGAAACAGTATGTTAGTGGAACCTGAAATATGATACTTATACTTTAGAAACGACAAAAAATATAAACATATAAAACAGCATTTGAGCATCAAGAAATAGTGAATGAATTAAGCTTACATTCAAAACAAAAACTTTCCAAGCAGGCTGGAAAAACATTTGCCACGTAATAAATTCCCAAGTTGCTTGGGTAAAAAGTAAGTGTTGCATAATAATACTTGAAAAGGCTTGCAATAAGTTAGTATTTTAATATCATACTTGAAAAATTTTAAAAAGGTAATAGTTTTGCAACTGTTCAAAATTGCGATGCTCTCATGCTTTGTGTATAAATGCATTTTGATTTTAATACCCCCACGCGTACTGCGTAAGAGATATATTAATTAGAGATGTAACGGATAGTGTTTTGGCCGGATACCGGATATCCGGCGAGCTGCTTTAGTTAAAAAACTAAATATTTTTCTAATTCGACAGACTACAATCATAGCACAATAATAAAGAAGCTCATATTAATATAGCAGTTTTAGATGCAAAAGCAATAAAGTTCACCCACTCAGTCAAAGCCACGACCAATATCAACAATAAAAAAATTGAATGTTATGGAAACCTCAACCTTTATGGCTCAATTTAATGTGTGGAAAAATAGTTTCCACAAGAAATACTAATACCGAAATTTGGTAGAAACTATTTCTTTGGAAATGGCTTACTTAAATTTTGGAATTTATTTAAAGTTTGGCCAATAAACGAAGAAATCTGTTCCAAATCCTCTACTAATGATCATTGAGAACAACTGTTGTGCAACCGTGTAGTGTGTACTTGCTTAACGCAAAAAATTTAAACCCACTGAACTCCAAATTATCTGATCAACTCAACATGTTGTGGAGTGGAGTCTAATTTACTGATCACTATATTTTTCTACTACATTCATTCAACGTGTTGTGGCTAACAAATCAACAATTTGAAAAATTAAGACAAGAAACAACGCAAAACTTTATTAATTTTATTGATTTTTCTTTTATTATTTTTTTGCTATTTGTAGCGTTTGTGTAATTATTTTTAATTAATAAATGAATTCATGCATAAAGTATACCTCTATTAATTATTTTAAGATACTTTTCAAATATTCAAATTGATAAATTCATTGTTAAATTTTTATCATTATTAAAAAACTTTTAAAACTATCCGGTCTACCGGATAATAACGACATATCCGGTATCCGGCTGGATAATAAATTTAGGCGGAATATCTTGTATACCGGATAGTAACCAGATATCCGTTACATCTCTAATATTAATTTTGTTACGACGTGTGTAACGCCCATAACGAGGCATGGTGGGTACAGAAAAGTATATACATTAGTATATTGCGATCAACATCACTACCTGGGTTGATTTAGCTATACGCGTCTGTCTGTCTGTGAACACGATTACAGCTGTAATTTTCAAGCTACCAAGCTGAAATATTTTTAAAAAACGAGGATCAAGGTCGAACATAGGCTAAGCCCGACGAAAACCACGCCTACCTCCCATACAACCCCAAAATTGAAAACTCAATAAAGAGACTTACATTTAAGCTATAACAGTAATATTCGGTGTGTGTTCATGGTTGTTTATATCAAAACTAAGGCGTGACAGAAAAATAGGCGTTATACACCCATGAACAAGCACACCTTCCATGCAATCCCAAAATTGAAAACACTATAAAAAATATTTTACTTAAGCTACAAACATAATATTCGGTATGTGTGTAGTTTATATTAAAACTAAGATGTGCTCAAAAAATGGGCACTGTTCATTTACATCCGCCGTGATTTTTTTAAAAAATTCCAGTAGCAATATATGTGATTAAAATCATAAAAAAAAATTTTTTTGCGTAATTTTTTTTCGAAAAATATGTTTGTAATTTTTCAAAAATATATCTTATTTTTTTGAACTTATACGTATTTTTAAACAGTAAAATAAAACAATTTTTGAAGGTGTCACGTATCGTTAAGGTTACTAATCACGAATCTGAAGTCAAAAATTTGAAGCCACTCAAAATGGTGGCTTCAATCTGGTGACCATTAGCAAGCTTACTTTTATAGCAAAAACCAAATGCAGATAAAATTTTGTACCCAAGGGCTATCAGGTCTCTGATAACGAATATAAAGACGAAATTTAAAAGTTCAAAATAGCGGACAAGAGCAAGCTGCCTTCCATGGTATAAGCTAAGAGCAGACACAATTTTGTAGCCAGGAGGATTAAAGGTTTATGATAACGGATCTAAAGTCAGAATTTTTAAATTTAAATTGTCGACTTCAATATGGCGGCCATGAAAAAGACAACTTCTTAAGTATAAGCTTAATGCAGATAAAATTGAGTTTCCAGGGAGTTTCAAAGAGTTCGATCATAATTCTGGTGACAAAATTTTCAACTCAATTTTTAATTCAGTACTTCTCAAAGTACATAAAAATATGAACATGATCAACTGCTTCCTTTAATACATACAAATGGGATGTTTGAAACAAACACAAATTATTTTCCTTTATTTTGGAAAAGTGCACTGAAATTTTCGCCCTCCGTAATGTCGAATAAAAAATTGTAAATGAGTGTGGGGTGGATAAGCGTGCTGGTGAACAAAAAAAAAAAAAAATATCAACTAAATTCCTAATCTGCGTTTATAATATTTATTTTATCAGAAATAATAATATTTCTTTTAATTTTTAATTGTAATATTTCTTTTACAAAATTATAAGTGGATGGTGCCACGCCCAGTCGTTGAATTTCAAAAATATTTTGCATGACTCTCGGTAGTGGCTTCTTGCATTTGTATTTCAAATTTCAACAATGTATCATGTATGTACGTTAGAAATCTAGATGTATACATTTAAGCTCTTCTAGAGATAGGTGTGGAAGTCAACCATTTGCACCCATGTTTTAAATATGCTCATATATAACAGATGAAGTATATATGTAAAGTTTCAGCGCTCTATCTTCATTAATGGAGACTATGCAGCCATATTCGATTTCTGCACCATAATGCATTGGTGTATTTTTTACAAGTTCATATTTGGAAATATACAGTAAAACTATATAATTACTCTACCATAATTTAATTAATTATATTAATTAATTTATTATATTAATTATATTGTACGAACCCGTGTCAGTCAAAAATATACAAGTCATCAGAGTGCTTTTTAACAATTATTTTGCCAATTTTAAAATTTAATTTCCATCCAAAAATTTGAGTTGACCGATTCTGTGTGTTGTTGGTTAACTAAAACTGGTGTGAGTTGTTTACTGTAATCGACCCAGCTAGCATTTTATCGAATTTTTTAACATACAAGAGTCGTTTTCGACTCTCCTCCGCGATGGTGACAGTCGTATGTGCGCTCATTTTCTGATCAAAAAATACGATTTGTTCGGGAGAAAATGGTACCCTACACGCGACTCATCTTGAAGAGTCTTCTTCTAGTCGATTTTTAATGTTGAATATGATCAAAAAATGATTAATTTTCGATTTCGAGTCATTTCCGAGTAATTTTTCGATCTAAAAATACCAAAATATGATTAAAATACGACTCATTTTCGAGTCATTTTCGAGTCTTCTTTTAATCTTGAAAATACCAAAAATGATTAAAACACGACTCATTTTCGAGTCGTTTTTTGATCATGAAAGTACAAAAACGACTCGAAAATGACTCTTCAAGAAGAGTCGCTTGTAGTGTACCAATTTCTCCCGAACAAAGAGTCTTTTTTGATCAGAAAATGATCGCACAATGAAGGAAAATCGAAAGCGACTCTTATATGTTCCAAAATTTTATAAAATGCTGGCTGGGACGAGTCATCACTCACAATATTAAACATCATATTGTGAGATCTTGTGTGTATTTTGAAGTTAAAAGAACCGAAAACTACTTGAATTTATTTAACAATTACACAAACAGCAAGGTTGACTTTATTACGAGATTGCTCTGTCGAAACTGAGCGACATGGCGTGAAAAATATGATTGTTTGAATTGGTCCAATTTCCCGTTAGTTTCCACAAAACAAATAGTTACTTTTCTATCGCCTTGCCGATCAAAATATGCTTCTGCACACGCTTTATTCAATATCCAATAAGTTGCCTTGAAAAAATGCATTCAGTTTTTGATTGTTGAGCGGAGTAAAATATGCTTCCGCACAGAACATGTATTTTGTTTTTGTTTATCGTCAAGTGGACTCGAAAAAGACTCGTTTAGGCGATTGTCAGCAAAACAGTCTTCCAAATGCAAGCTGGGGAGCTTTTTAGTTGATGTGATTGTCGGCATGATAAATTATAAGAGAGTGTTTTTTTATTTTATTCCAAACTGTCTTAATAAATAAACTTAACTGTCGATGAATTTGAACAAAGTTATAGTTTTGAGCTTTTCAGTGCTGATGCAATTGATTGACACAAGTTCTGTCAAGCTGTTTAATTATATTCCAATTAATTGAAATGCTTTCTCAGAGTATCTTGAGCATCTTAATCATCAATCAGACTTCAGCCCTTATTCACTCAATATGTTTAGACTTCATCATTTGAGCAGTTTACAATTCATAACAAACAATATGTAATAAAATATGATGAATTTTTGTTCAACCTGCTTCTGCGGCGGCATTCCCAAATGCTTAGTGGCTGCGGTTGTTGGCTCAGCTTGGCCAACTTAAAGTTCGCAATACATAAACACGCCAGCCATTGACTCCCTATCCCTGCTCCTGGCCCAATCCCACCCCTCATCCTATCTTTTTCCTTTTGCTTATCCTTTCGCTGTGCAATAAGAGCCATTAGCAACGGGTTACACCGCGCCATTTCGCCAAGGGTTCGCCAAGTGCTATTTTAACGCTCTATTGTGCTGTTTTATCTGTAGCAGCAGTCATTATAAAGGCGAGCAGTGATTAAATCCGGCTCAGCCTTAAACCAGCTTAATGACTTTCTTACAGTGGTCTTAATTCATTATTCATAATTTTTTCTTTTCCTTTTCCTCTTTGCAGGCAAACAGGCTTCCAAAAACTGGCCACCTGAAAATGCAAGTAAGTGTTTTTCAGCTTATTTTAATACGAATAAAGCAACTTGATGGCTCACCAAGTACATCAACATCAACAAAACCAATGTAATGCACAATTGATAACAAACAAACAAAGGTCCGCTATGATTTATATCCCACAATAGGCAGACATCCCGCGGGGAATAGCTAAGTCAAAGTAAGCAATTTGCTATTAAAACCGGTAGCCACAGGGGGAAGGATGATCAAAAATTTTAAACAATTGGCCATAAAACGCAGTGAAGAATATTTAAAATTTCTACTACATAAAATTCATGGAAAATATATACAAATATAACGACATAACGTAACCAAACCAAGGCATTTCATTAAACATAAATCGATATATTGCACAGTAAAAAATATGAGGATAAATTTTATACTATTTGATATAACTATAAATCCATACCAAATATGTTATTAAATTTATACCATAAAATCTTATAAACCAAATTTATTTAAAGTTGGAATTAATTTTAACCGAAAAGTATATAAAATGTTTTTATACCAGGTTGGTATACATTTATATAAGTAAAAGTATAAAATCTCTTAAAACCACATTTAGTTACTTTTTGTAGCAATACACTAATACCTCACTTTGCGTCGTGGTTATGTTCCAAAAAAACACGAAAAAAATTGAAACGACGCAAAAGGGAATTATGATTTTTTATAGCAAACCATTTAAAGATCGACGATAGGTGCCAAGGTTCTGAAAATACTACTTTTTAAAAAGAAAACTGAACAAATTAAACATTTAAAAAACAAAATAATATAATTATTTATTACATGCCTACAAAAAACAAAAACAAAACAATTCAATTTAAAAAAAGTAACAAATTCAATTAATTTATAAAAGTACATACATACAAAACACACAAAAAAAAAAACAAATTCAATTCAAACAAAATAAAATATTCAAGTAATTTATAAAAAACAATATAAAAATCACTGTCTGATGAGTTCTAGTTGCTGTTGTCGTAAGACGGCTTTGGTCCAATGGTCTAATGTTTGCTGTACAGCTTTTTTTCAATGTACAATAAATTTCCTTGCTGCATTTGAAATTCGTAGCTACCGCCTGCGACACTTTAAAACTCCTACCGCTGTCAGGATCGTTTTTTAAAAAATCTCCATAGCTTCGTCCATCAAACACTTTGCTTTGGAAATTTTTTTGCAAGTTCAATTTTGTTCTTCAGAGATTTCTATTGAATGATCACTGTCATCTTTTTCATTAGCAAATTGCAATTGTTCTTCATTAGACAATTCTTGGTTGTGTGTATGGTTGTCCATACCTTCAAAATTAGACTCTCTAGCTAAATTAGAAATTTCATGACGAGCATCTGGTGTACCATCAACTTCTGCAGCGCATATTCTGTGAACATATTCAGGCCGTATTTTGCGCCAAACACCATTCATGCAAGTCGGTTTAACCTCCTTCCACGAATCGGAAATAATTTCTATGGCTTTCATAATGTTGAACTTTTTCCAAAACTCTAGCATGGTAGGCTTATCTCGTCCATCAGTCTCACTTAAAAGAAGTTTTAATGTTCGTCGAAGGCAATAATTTTTAAAAGTCGATTTTACTCCATCGGCTGAATAACTGATGTCGTATTAGGCGGCAAAAATACAAATTTCACGTTTGCTGACAAGTCATCGACATAAAATGGGTGGTCAGGAGTATATCTACTAGGACCAAAGCCTTGAAGTTTAAGTTTTCCTTGTTGCAATAGAATGCAATAAAAATGGTTTGAATTTGAAATCACCATTTGCATTACCATCAAGAAGAAGATTCAGTCTATCCTTGCTAGCTTTAAATCCTCGCGCAGATTTTTCTGTTTTAAATATGAAAATTCTGTTAGGTTGACGTTTCCAAAATAACCCAGTCTCGTTCACATTAAGGATTTGTTTCGGATCATAGCCACCCTCATGAATTAACGCTTTTAACTCTGTCGGGTAACGTTATGTAGCAGTTATATCAGAGCTAAGTTTTTGACTAAAAGTGGTAAATTTTACGAAAATAATTATTTTTTAGACTTCCAAATATTTAAAGCTAAATAATATTTTAAACCAGCACTGTTACCTCTCTGAACGTTCTCACCAGCTGTCTTATATGATTAATATTGTTGTCAATCAAAAACCTTAGAAATTTGCTGAAACATATAAAAAAATAAAAAGTAAAGAAATTTTTTAAAATTGCAATGAATATTTTTATAAAAAGCCATGACCATGAGCCATGAAACTAAGTTCGTGGAAATTCAGATAAAAAAGTCCCTACATGTCGTGAATTAAAAAATTTGCTGGCGATAGGAAGCAGAAATCTTACAAAGGAGATCGAGGAGATAACGAGGCTTGCACGGAAACGTTTTATTGTGGAAGAAGTTAAGTGAATTACGACGGCTATCAACATTATGAGCCGCTATTTTTGTACACGGCGAAAGCGAAAAGCGATCATCTCCAGAAAGCTTCTTGGCACATTTTTCCATTCATCACTTCCTAATACCATCTTCTCAGTATACTCTGAGTAACGTAAAACTAATAAAAGCATTTTAGTTTTCTTTCGTTCATTTTGATTTCACTCGGTGCAAAAAATTGAACTAAAATAACGAGAATCAACGAACTAGTTCACATAGTTCATGAGTGGGAATCGTTCAATTGAACTAGTTCGTTCGTGAACTACCCAAGTCTAGGCAGGAATCTACGTAGCTCCATTTGGCAATGAATGAGAGATGATTTATTTTTGCTGTTCTGTTCGGTTTTTATATTATTTTCCATTCTTATTTATTTTGTAGACTTAGTTTTTCGGCTTCCTGCACATCACCCCAAATTATATACAAGGTAGGAAAAGCTGAGTCCCTTAGAAGAGGTGTTCGCCTATCTTCAGACTTGGAAGCTTATTTGTATAAAATGTGTATATAAAGCACGATACATACAATGCATACAAAAAGAGGATGAGGCAAAAAAAAAGCGTTTTAAAAAACTTCTGATTACGAATAGTGAATTAAGGGGGGACATGACATTGACCGTTTTTTTTAAATCAACTTTTTTATAATTTTGTTTTTTAGAAAGTAAGTAATTTTGTATATTCTTAAGATTCGAAGTAAAAAAATTTCATGGAAAAGGTCCTACGGGTTCAAAAGTTACAGCCGGATTAGTGAGAGCGCATTTATATTTTTCTAAGTTCACAAACTTTGAACGCGTTTATCTCGAAACCATGTTTTTCGTACTGGTTTTTCGAAAAAACACACTTTCAAATTTGGAACATCACCAAAAATTGAAAAAAAATATTAAAAAAAGCTCCTGTCATACGATAACCAATTTTGTTAAGATTTAAACAAGTCATTTTTTTTCAAATCGGACATTTTTTGCGACTCCCACCGCTGCAACCACGAGGCCCCTTTTTTTTCTCTGCCGCCAGTTTGGAGTTCTATAAAACCATATTGGAGTGAAAAATATATATGTTTGAATTTTTTTTTTTTTGTAATTTGTTCAATTCTCTAGAATAATAAAAAAAATGTTTGTTTTTGACTGAGTTATGAATTTTTATAAAAGGTCTGTTTTCTCTGCAGCGACTGTTATGTCCCACCTTAATACAGATATTATTTAAATGGCTTAGATTCCGTCCGGAACTGCAGCTGTGAATTAACTCGCGTTTGAAATATTTGAAAAAGGGCTGCAAAACTAATTAAATTTTTTTTTGTTTTTCATTTATTAAATGATTTTTTTGCCATTTATTGCATCTAAACTATTTTTTTTTTTAATTTAATCACACATTTAAAAAAATTACCATTTCCTGCCTCAGCAAAATGTTCCAAAAATATTAAAATTATTGAAACAAAAACTTGAAACTATTTATTAAAATTTATCATAAATTTATGAGGGAAATGAAATAGTGGTACATTTTGGAAAAAGGTAAATAGTGGGTGGTAGAAGTCAAAAAAGACAAAAAAAAGGTAGATCTACCACAAGTGTGGTAAAGTGTAATTATTTTGGTTGGTGGAAACTCCGTGATATGCCGCACAAACTGTCTCGTTTCATTAAGGATTCAGTTATTTACTGACTAGTCTTGTTATTGTTAAACCATTCATCTCATCATGTGTTTAATACTGAGTTTTAATTCAGCGAAAATCAATACTGACGCCATTGTGCATCTGTACATCAATTGAAATGAGGCTTTTATCAGGCGCAAACTTAGCCAGCTGCTAACTAAACTGCTGAAGCTTTAAATTATTTAATTATGCGATGTGGTTTATCGCGTTTATTCGTGGTTTTTCTTATTATGGTCGGCACATGAAATAAATGTGCAAGGAATAACCATGCATTATGAAGTTAGCTTATAGTTAGGATAGACTTTTTATTGTACTGAATTTAACAAATGACATTTGAAAGAAATTGTAAAAAACTTAACCCTTTAACCCACTCCGGCCACTATTTGTTTGTCACCATCTTTTTTAGGCTCAGGCTTATTTTGACAAACGAAAAACTTATCTGCACTAAGGATTTTAAGAAAACTGATTGTGTCACAAGTAGATTAATTGTGTTGTCTCCGCGAGTAACCATCTACTTTCAACACTCTATCAGTACTATCCACCTCTATCTCTTACCCTATCTTACAATAATAACATAATAAACACACACTTTGAGCATGCGTGTGTTTGCTTTTACTAAGCAAAATAACTTTTCGTCATCTCCTCCCTGGTACAATAAAGAACTACATTCACTTCGTAATAAGAGGAACAAACTTTGGCGTACTTATTTACTTTCACGTTCTTCTCTTGACCTCACAAATTATCTTCACGTCTATAATCTTTTTTCTACACTTTGTGAAAACCTATATGAGTCTTACCTTGCTCATATTGAAACTAAATTGTTGTTGGATCCTAAAAGCTTCTACAAGTTCATTAATATCAAAAGAAAATCTGACAACTACCCATCAACACTTACTTTTTCAGATATCTCCTCAGACAACCCGGAAATAATTGCAAACCTATTCGCAAATTTCTTCAGTCAGTCATTCACAAGTCATAACGATGAACTAGACTATGAATACTTTTCTTCATTAAGGAACTGTGCTCAAACGTCACTGATTTCTGTTGATATAACATTAGCTGATATCTTAGCAAAGTTACATAATCTTAAAGATGATTATTCTCCTGGACCCGATGGGTTGCCTGCTATTATCATCAAAAAATTCGCGAACTTTTTGGCTCATCCCCTTTTGACTCTCTTTCAACTTTCTATTTCTAACTCTGTTTTTCCAAAGTTATGGAAGAACTCGTACATAATACTTTTACATAAAAAAGGACCTAGAAATGATATTTCTAATTACAGACCTATCGCAAAACTGTCATGTGCTCCTAAAATTTTTGAAAGTATTATCTACGACATTCTCTTCTTCCATTGCAAATCTATCTTTCCCCCTAGTCAACATGGCTTCCTCAAAGGTAGATCGACTACCACCAACCTCACAGAATTTGTTTCAAACACTTTATGCTCGTTGGAAAATGGTTACGAAGTTGATGCAGTTTCCACCGACTTTAGTAAAGCGTTTGATAAAATCTCACACACTATCATCCTTCTTAAGCTCAAAGCCTTTGGTTTTCCACATCTGTTTATAACATGGATTAAATCTTATCTCGAAGAACGCAGTTATAATGTCATCTTTAGATTTTCCGATTCAAAATCTTTTACAGCTACGTCTGGTGTCCCACAAGGCAGTCACCTTGGTCCTTTGCTATTCGTCTTAACTATTGCTGATGTTGATGGTATCATCAATGATTCTCATCTTTCTGTGTATGCTGATGATATGAAAATCTATCGGCGCATACAAACCAACGCCGATTCTTGCAATCTTCAAAACGATCTGGTCAGCTTTTCCACTTGATGTCAAAAAAATCTTCTGGAGCTCAACGTCAGCAAATGTCAAGCTATAACATATTCTCGTAAGAGACTCGTAACGTATTACATTCTCGGCAAGCCAGTTTCTTCTGTAAACTCTTTACGCGACTTAGGTGTTATTTGTGACAAGGAACTTAACTTTAGGCCTCATATTGATAATATCATTAGTAGAGCCAACTCTGCACTTGGTTTCGTGAAACACTGGTCCAGAGAGTTCTCCAATCCTTACGTCACTAAATCTCTCTATCTTTCCTTTGTTAGACCCATCCTCAAATATGCCAGCCAGGTTTGGTCTCCCATCTACAACACCCATTCAATGCGAATCGAAGCCGTTCAACGACGATTCATTCGTTTCGCTCTTCGTGGTCTTCCTGGTTCTGACAGTTTCAACCTACCACCTTATGCCAACCGTCTTAAGTTGATTAACATGCAAACACTTGCAAAGCGAAGGGAAGTTGCCGATGTTCTCTTCATTCATCAACTTGTATGCGGAACCATTAACTGTCCAGAATTACTCCAATTAATATCTTTTAATACCAACCCACGCAACCTTAGGTCTATATCTCTCTTCCACCTTAACTTTCACCGCACCGACTATGGATGCAGTGAACCCATAACCAGAATGCTTCGGGTAACCAATAGTTTGATCAACGAATTCCATTTTCATCTGAGCAGACCACTACTCCGAAATATCCTCCTTAACTATCCAACACCACTTCATCCGCCTCTCTAATGTATTCTTCCAGTACAAGATATGATACAATTGTAAATTAAGATACTCCCTGTTAATTATAAATTTTAGTTTTTAAGTTTTTGTTTTAAGTATTTAAACTGCTTGTATTAAGCTTATCCAAATAAATTAAAATTAAAATTAAAAAGTATACAGTACACTGCAAGTATACACAGAGGCGTTCCTATGCTTGGTGTCACCCCTATAAGAAATTTCTAAATGCAATTAAAAACCAATTCATTGAGATTTTGTGTTTTTATTATTTCCTATATGTTTTCCGAAAAAAACAACAAATGACAAACAATAACAAATCGTTAAAAAAACAGAAAAAAATTTCATTTTGAAAAATTTTTGTTTTTATTGTGGTAAAATGCGATTTGGTTTTGTTTTTAAAGAATTTAATAAATGTTATTTGAACTTTTTTGGTTGCAAAATATAGTAAACCTGGCAGGCAAAAATTTTGTATTAAAATGGCGCGACTTTAAATCATTTAATTTATAAAAAATCGCCTGCACCGAAAAATTTTACCACTAAATTTGTAATAAAAATATTTTATTTTTTATAAATTAAATGATTAAAAACAGGGTTAAAAGTTATTATTGCAGGCGAAACATTTTTATTAAAAACGTCATGATTGTTCAATTTAACAAAAATTGCAAAAATGGTTGAAATTGGCAAGTTCCTAGGGGTATTTTCCTTGGATACTTTTCCTATATTAATTTTTTACATTATTTTGTATGGGAGATGCATGCCAAAGTTGGACGATTTTAACAAAATTTTGTCAAACGGCTGGCAATTAGAGAAATTGATGTGCATTGAAAATGGTAGAAATTGATAAGACCTTAGGGGTACGTTCCTAGGATCTATATTTAAATTTTACATAATTTTGTATGAAAGGTTTGTACAAAAGTAACCCGATCCTAACGAAACTCAGTGAGAATGCTAGACATATAGATAATAGATGTTTATTGAAAATTACAGAAATTAGTTAGATAATATTTTGAAAGTCAAAAGTTAATACTTCAAATATTAAAACTAATATTAAAGAATTTAACTTGGAATTTTGTCAAGAGTTGAAAAAAAAATCAGTTTTGAAAATTAAGTCATTAACTTCTTGCCAAAATTCACCATAATTCTCACCCAGTCACATATTATATGGTGAAAAAACCAGTATTTTGGCGATGATTTAAAAAATGTTCCCAGAACAAGAACTTTTAAATCCAGAGTCGATCAATACGGATTACAGTGCGCTGTCATATTATGAAAAATTGAAAAATTTAAGAATTCGACTATTTCAGGATTCTGGGCTGCAGTGGAGGTAATAAAAAATGAGCTAAATGTAAATATGTTTTCAAAAATTTTCAGAATTACCCACTACATCTTTTTCATAGTTAGTTAGTTTAGTTAGATGGCGCTTACAACCGTTGGTCGGTTTTGGTCTGGTCTAAGAATTTGCGCCAGCCTCTTTTGTCGTTCTCTTGCTGGCGCCAGTTGGAAACTCCAAGCGTTGTCAGGTTATCCAATGCCTGGTCTTTCCAACGGAGATGTGGTCTTCCTCGTCTGCGTTGGCCACCACTGGGTACCGAATCCAATAACTTTTTCGCTGGAGCTTCGTCGTTTATACTCTCGAAATGACCTAACCAGCGAAGCCGCTCTATTTTGATACGCTTGACTCTATCGAGGTCGGCATATAGCTCATACAGCTCGTGGTTCCATCGTATTCGGTACTCGCCATTGACGCAGATTGGACCATAGATCTTGCGAAGGATTTTTCTCTCGAACGCTCCCAAAGTCCTTTCATCAGAGCTGCTCAACGTCCAGGTTTGTGATGCGTATAGTAGGACGGACATGATTATTGACTTATAGAGCGTCAGTTTTGTTCGTCGAGGGAGAGCTCTGCTTCTCAATTGCCTACTGAGCCCAAAGTAACACCTGTTGGCAAGAGTTATCCTTCGTTTAATCTCAATACTGATATCGTTGGAGGAACTAATACTGGATCCCAGGTAAACAGAGTCCTTCACTACCACAAAGGAGGTGTTGTCAACAGTGGCGTGGTTTCCAAGACGTGGTTTGTTGACACAAGATACTTCGTTTTATCTGCGTTCACTGCAAGACCCATTCGACTCAACTCTTTTTCTAGCCTGGAGAATGCTGCACTGACTTCGCGCGTATTGTGGCCAATGATGTCTATATCATCAGCATACGCCAGCAGCATAACACTCTTATAGAAAATTGTGCCGCTGCGTCCCAGGTCAGCAGCTTGGATGATCTTCTCCATGACTATATTAAAGAAGTCGCACGATTAGGTATCACCTTATATGAAACCTCGCTTGGTATCGAACGGAAGGAAGAAGTCCTTTCCGATTTTCACTGCGCTGCTGGTGTTCTTCAGTGTCATCCTGCAAAGACGTATTAGCTTCGCAGGAATACCATATTCAGACGGATATTCAGATGGAGTATAGGTGACTCCTTATTGGACTGTCGAAGGCGGCTTTGAAATAGATAAAGAGATGGTGTGTGACGATTTGTGGTGGACTTTCCAGGTCTAAAGCCACACTGATAAGGTCCAATTAGTTGGTTAACGATGGGCTTTAGTCTTTTACACAATACGCTCGACAGGACCTTATATGCGATATTAAAAACGCTAATCCCACGGTAGTTGGCGCAAATGGTGGGACCGCGTTTTTTGTGGATTGGGCAGAGCACACTGAGGTTACAATCATCTGGAATGCATTCTTCCGACCATATTCTGCATAGAAGTCTGTGAATGCATTTAAACAGAGCTTCGCCACCGGTCTTAAACAGCTCAGCCGAGCTATAGCTGTTAAGACCTCGTTATAGTCGGGCAGCTGACCTTCAACGCTGTAATCCATAATTGGGGTTTCCGCGATATCATCTCCACTGGCGGAATTGTTGTCAGCGTCGACATTTAAAAGACTAGAAAAGCGCTCTCTCCGTAACATCAGTGTACTCTGGATATCTGTCACTAGATTCCCATTCTTATCCTTGCAGGAAGATGTGCCGGTCTTAAAAACCATCGGCCATGCGTCTTATTTTTTCGAAAAGTTTTCGAGTCTCATTCCTGTCGCCATGTATCTCAATTTTCTTGCACTCACGCATTTCTACCTCTCTTTTTTTTCGCCTGAAAATGTGTATCTCTTCCCTCCTCTTCTCTCGGTATCGCTCCATAACAGCACGCGTTACAACCGACTGCAGGGTGGCTTTGTAGGCGGTGTCCTTCTCTACAGTGGCGTCGCGACACTCCTGGTCGTGCCACTGGTTTCGGCGAAGGTGATGGTAACCTATCACCTCTTCGGCAGCCGTACGCATAGAGTGGGATATGTGCGTCCACTGTGCGCATATATCGTCAATTGGAGGAGTGCTTTCTTGAAGCAGGAATGAGAGTCGAGTAGCGAAGGCTTTGGCCGTCCGTTTTGACTGCAGCTTGTTGACGTCTAGCTTTAATAGTGTAGGATTGCGAGCATTCTTAGCTGCGCACAGATGTGTGCGGATCTTGGCTGCCACAAGGTAATGACCCGAGTCTATGCTAGCGCCACGTATCGTGCGTAAGTCTTGTACACTGGAAGAGTGCCTTCCGTCAATCAAAACGTGATCAATTTGGTTGCATGGCCTTATGAATGTGGCCTTATGAATGATGCTTGAATCTAGTGCTACTAACGACCATGTTTCGTGCTGCGGCGAAGTCAATCAACCTCATTCCGTTATCGGATGTGTTGTCGTGGATAATGCACTTTTCGCCTATTGGACCAAATATGTTTTCCTTACCCACCTTGGCGTTGAAGTCACCAAGCACGATTTTTATGTCATGACGGGGGCAGAGCTCGTATGCGTCTTCAAGGCACTCGTAAAAACTTTCTTTGGTCTCGTCATCTTTTTCTTCTGTTGGAGCTGTGCGCACATATTAGGCTAATGTTAAAAAATTTTGCCTTGAAGCGGATTATGGCAAGTCGTTCGTTCTCAGGAGTGAATCGCAGGACATGATGCCGTATTCTCTTGCCAACTACAAATCCGCATCCAAACTCGTGCTTCCCCACATGGCCGCTGTAGTAGATATCACAGGATGCTTGCCGTAAGCAACCCTTTCCCTCATTACATTACGCTCATCGCATTTCTTGGAATGCAGTGATATCAGAATTATATCCTTCCAAGATATCAATCAGTTGGATAGAGGCACCATCCCAATTTAAGGTCCGGACATTCCAGTTGCATATCCGTAAATCATTATCAGTTTTTCGTTTGCGGTAGTCGTCATCAGATTTGGGGATCATTCTTTCATTTATTCTTTTAAGTTTCATTGAAATGCTTTTTTGTGTGGTGGGCTTTAAACCCAACGCACAACCTTTGCTTGATGGCCAAAGGGAAAGATCGCCGTTCAAATTAGCCGCCAAAGTTTATCGGGCGATAGTTTTTGACGTTTCCAGGAGACACCACGCGGAGGTTTTGAGTCGAGTTGAGACGATTTCGACATGGATAATGCTGACCTCGCTAAGTTGAGGCAGTCAGACACATTGCCATGTGAAGATCGCCCCCTTGTCTCCCTGCATCTTTATCGGTCCGTTAAATTTTACGTTCCGCCCGTCGGCTGTCTCACCTCCCTTGCCCATAGAAAACTAAATCATTTCATTTGAACAATTATCGTCTATCTTATCAACCAAATTTGACTCAAATTTCGCAGAAACAAAGAATGCTCACATAATAAAAAGCTCACAAATAAAATGCTGTGTTTTTGTTGCTTTAATTTCATATTTTGTTGACAACAAAATGCAGAGTTCCACATGAGAGAGGATCAATAATTGGAAAATATTAAAAACGCTGTTTCTTTAAAAATATTAAAAACTAATCAAAATTACTTAACCTGTTCGTAGTCAGCGGCGAGAAACCTGAGCTAGCCTGCCTGACCTGATCTGATCTGCCTGCTGTTACTCTGTATACTTTAAGCAGGTTTATAGGAAATTGTATGAAGCTACTTTTGTCGCACTGGCCGGCCTGCCTGTCTGTTTGCCTAAGGCCGCGTGCATAGTAAAATCCGCTTCAAACAGGCAGGCAGGCAGAGTGTGTGAAAAAGCGAGATAGATACTATTAGTTTCTCGCTTGTTCACACAGATTTCAACCAGCCTGTCTGCCTGTCTGTCTGAATCGGATTTTACTATGCACGCGGCCTTAGGGTGGCTTTCGCATTGAAGACGTTTGAATCGTGAAAAATAACTTTGAAGCTTCAGGTCAGAACACACTAACAATTTTCAAACTTTTTTCTGTTCCCTGTTGCGTTACTTGTACGCAACGTTGTTCTATACCTACTTCACTCATTGTTGTTAATTCGTTATGTACTCAACTTAATTAATTTACTTTACAGCTTTATAGAAATTGTTTTTTATTTTTTCTTCTTATATCTTCTTTTTTATTTTTCTTTTTTGTTTTGTCTGTTTTTTCTTTTTAATTTGCTTTAATTTATATATACTACAGGTGTGTGTGTGTGTGTGTGTGCGTTTGTTACTGTCATAAGTAGTACTTATCTCAGTATATAATGCCACCCACCCCCTCACAATCCAGCGCGTTGAAGTTGTTATTGCTGCTGAAATTGTTGTGCTCATTGCAACACTTTTATGTAATTTGATTGCCACTTAAGAGGAATTCCTAAGCAGGTTGTTGATACTGTTGCTGCGGCAGTGGCGGTCACGTTATCGTCAGCAAGTTTGACGTTTCTATGCTATGACGTTGAAGCGGAGTTTGAGTGTAGCTCTAAAAGCTGCTCTTGAAAAAACCTCAAAGCTTTATTTTATAGTCGTGGTTTTTATTTTGTTTTGTTGTTGTTGTTGTTGTTGTTGTTGTTGTTTTGTTTAGCCTATTTACTACTGTTTTCTGTTTCTTTTTGTTAATCCAAACAAAAAACTTATTTTGAAGTGTACATACTAGGTGCTTGTTGCTACAGCAACTCATATTGTTGTGGCTGTTGTTGTTGTTTTTTTTTTTTGTTGATGTTGTTGTTGTTGGTACAACTTATGCTAGTAACTACCTTCTTCAATGTTGTGATGCAGTGCTTTTAGCCGATGTGCTCTTAAAGTCACTTTGATCAATCAATTTATATCGTTATCTTCAGCTTTCCTAAGCCAGCGAGGCATGCACACACACACACACATGCACACACCAAACACACTCACACACATTCCTATAAAAACGCACGAATGTGCGTTCAAATAGACGTAGATACACACATAAATTTGTACTCTTATATATTATTATATGGAAACTTTTTCGGCTTTAACGGTCTTTAGCCAAAAATTCGTTAGCTTTTGCGTGCACATTAATGCGTGCATAATATGCACACACACGCTTACTCAAGAGCCATACACATACATATACTAAAATATATACATATATGTATATATATCGTTTGTTTGTGTGCGGACTTAGCAGCGCTTATAAGTAGCTTTTGCGCTTAAAGTCAGAAAAAAACGCTTAAAATACCAATTTATTTGTTTCATATTCATTTCATTTTGTTGTATTCTGAAAGTGGTGATGGTACTCATATCTGCTTAAGTGTCAAGGTGGAATAAATGGTTTAAGTGAAATGGTTCAGGATATAAAAAATAGAATAATAAAAACAAGTATAGCTGCTATAAAGGGAGCGCTCATTGAATATTGGTATAAAAGTTTAGAGAAAACCTAAGATGCTCTTCAGAAGTTTTCAGATAAAATAGCATGTAATTGATTCATTGTAAAAACTTGCATTCGACGAAATTCTTGTTGTTTTTTATTTTTCTTAAATATATTGAAGGCATGCACAAAATTGCTATTGACTTAAATTTCAAGCGTAGGCGCACTATCAGCAAAGAAAACTACCACAAACTACAGACAAAAATGAAAAAAAAAAAAAAAAACTGTGAGAAAAAACTGGTGAAAAAGCTCTTCGCATGACAAATGAAAGAAGTTTTTTTGACAGCTCATTCGTCAATCTGTGCAAAATAAGAATTGCGCACGACAGCAGCTGGAAAAAGCAAAATCATAATCAGAGATACTCATTCGAGTAGGTTGAAAGCATAAATCTGTGCTTTATAAGAAAATTATTAGCTTAGTTCGTACAAAAGCAAGTCTTTGAAAATCATTAAAAAAAATTGCAGATATGGAGGTGTACAAATTGCGCAATAAATCTGGTTTTCAAATGATTAAACTAGGCATCAATACTTACATATTTTAGAATTAAAATTTTTTAGCATTGAATAAAAATTCATTAGGCCTCCCTAAAAATGATAGCCTCCCTCACTCTATTGAGTTTTATAACTCATGAAAAATATGATAATTTAATTTTTAGTGAAAATCTTCATGCCTATAATAAAAATATAATGGTGTTCGTTGGTTCATTGGTATTGGCAACACTCATAAAGGAATCAACAGATTTGGCTGGGACTTCTTTTATTTTGTTTGTCGTTTTATGTAGATTGCTTGTAGATAAAACATTTTTGACGTAGAATTACGTCTTACAGCGCGGTTTGTATGGTTGTATGGTCGTTTTAACAAATTTTTTCAAGGCCATGAAACGTTTTGACCAATACTTCAGAGTATACCTACAACCATAAATACTCATCGTTCAAAGATAATATATATACTTAAATATCAGATATATTCTGCGCTGAATGAATATCTAATTTTGGATTTTGTCACTATTATATTAAAGTAACAAAATAGTAAAATATCAAAAGAAAAATACATGTGTTTATATAAGAAAATCAATCATCAGCTGATCAGTTCAGTCATTAGCAGCATCCGTTTTTGTTTTATACAAATTGATTCGCAGGCTTCTTCGTTGGGTTCTTGTATGTACTAATTCTTTATTGGGTTCTTGTATGTACTACTTAGAACTGAGTGCTCTATTTTAACACAAAATGTCAATAACAACCTCTTTTCAAATCAGTCAACGAACTCAAACTGTCAAACATAAATGGGTGTGTAATCCGGTTAGATTTAACTTTTATGAAAGAAAACGAGTTGAATCATATTTCATTTTATCCTTTCACCCAATAGAAAATTAATTTTTTTTTTTTATGCAAATTAGTTTTGATCCCACATCCCGCTAGTACTAGCGAGTGTAGCTCGTAAACTATACATCGGACAGAGACGAAAGTGTAGCTCGCAAACTAAACATCGGACAAAGTCGAATGTGGCACTTATGGAAAGAACATGTGCTCAGCGTAAGATATAGTCACCATACGATTTTTTAAAAATCGGGGTCTTAAATTTTTTTTGAAATTAGTAGGTAAACTGACTGTAGCTCGCAAATAATAAATCGTGCAGAGATGAAAGCGGCACCAATGGAAAGTGCATTTGCTTCGCCTTCTTTTCAACTACGTCAATGAAGTCAACTTGTCAAACTTAACGAAATGATCGAATAGATTCGACAATTTGCTTGTCTCTTTGTGCTGGCTCATTTTATCATGCTTAACTTTTAACTTTTTCTTGGTTTTGGTTACGATAAGAAGTCCATAATTGAGTGTTATTCATTTATTTGTTAATTTTTGGAAGATTAATAAAAAAATACGTGCAAAATGGACATAACAATCGGACCAAAGAGACTAAGTTAAAGAGGTTACAACTTAAACGGAATTCTGGTGTAGACTTACGATACTATCGATAATGTTTCTTTTTTAGTGCTTCTCTAAACTTATTGCTCAACCGATTCTCATGAAAAAACGCTTAATGAAGTTTTGCTTTGATCCAAATTAATTGAATGTACTCATCATTTCAGTTATTTTTACAGCGAGTTGCCGTTTTTAAAATTATTTTTGTACATTTTTCTTACTTTTAGAGTTTCTGATTTTAAAAAATCATATCAGTAGACACTTCAAGTAACAAAATCAGACTAAAAAACTAGCACAAAGGATTCATAGATATAAAATATAAAATGGGCACGGAAAACCAAAGAATAGTAAGACAGTAAGACATGCTACTCTGCATGGGTGGCGCGAGGGGTTGGTCCGCCCCGGCTGCACGCCAAAATGGGGTGCAAAATTTGGCAAAAGAACTTTTTGCCACATAATTTTTGATTTTTTTAATAAAAAGAACACACCTCAATGACTACGGTTTTATGTTTTGAATATCAAGAGGGTGCAAAAGTGAATGAAAGTATATTTTACCATCACCAGGATTTAGTTTTTATTGAAACAAACTTTAATTTTATATGTATAACATTTTGTTCAATATTAACGCTCATACTAAAACCCAAGTCAATTCCGTATGTAATTTTTCATTAGTTAGGGGTGCAATTGTCAAACAAATTATATTAAAATTTTCATAATATTAAGAAAGAGTATAAAAGGAAAATTGTATAAACATTTATTTTATATTCCATAAAGTTTTATAAAAAAGCACTTTTTTACTTAATATATTCAGATTAAGAAGTGTTCAAATTATAGATGACATTTCTAAAACCATTACGTTTCGAAAACCTGTATGTATAAGCAATAAATTTCTCCAGAACTTTTCAGAAAAACGTGTTCATGTCATAAAAGCCAAGAATAAAAATATACTTTATGATTTTGTTATTACTAAGTTTTGAGAGTGTACATCATGAAACAAACCTTATTTTCAGCTTTTAACCTGTTAGAACATGATTTTGAATAGTAAGATGTTCTGGGTATATGCATAGGCATACATAAAAAAAAACTACAATTTAAAAATCATTAATCAACTTTTTACTTGCTTAAAAAATTTATAAAAAAATTAAATTGATTTGAATTCATTACATTTTTCTATTTAAATTAAATAAATGGCGTCTTATGACAATTTTATGGCGTTCCGACTTTTTTTTTATTTTATTTTGAAGATTTCTATTAAAAACTCTAAGATGGTTTTCTGACTCCTTTACTTTGCTAAAAAAATTATGATTATGTTCAAATCAACCAACAAAAACTATAAAAAATACAGTTTTTCAGAGAAGATAAGATGCACAGTTCCTTAAAAATTATTCCAATTATTAAAATTAAATTTTCTTCTCAATCACCGAATTTGAAGAATCAACAGATTTCTTGGAATTGCCAGCTCTTGTTGAGCCATTCATGACTCTTGACCCTGTCCATCTTGGGCAAGTTTGATTTGGGAATTATATAGATAATGAGTATGAAACAAATTTCTTATAACAATTTGGTATCCCTATGATATTGTAATACTGTGATATTTATGGTCTAGACTAAAGCAGCCAAATGTTACAGACCTCAGTCTTGTCTATCAAAGTTAAAGCGGAGATTAATATAGAAACTATAAAGAAATTGATAAAAATTATAAAAAATTTTCAAAGTTTTTTTATATTAAACTAATTTAAGTATTTATATCTGCATTATGTTAATTCTTCAAGTATTTAAAATTGATATTGTGTGGTTTACTGAGTTTTGTTTTGTTCTCTCACAATTTATAAGCCCGGTAGACAAAAATATTAGAACAATTCAGAGAAAATTCTTTAAGATCAAATAGCAACAGATGACATAGTTTTGTTTATTTTTAAAATCTCTTCTAAAATATGTTATTTTTGTAGAGGTTGATTCGAAAATATGTAGTACGCCACTGCAGAGTAGCATTGGTGTAATGTTACCCAGAGAAGAAAAATGCATAAAAAGCTATGAGATGAAATTAAGGAGTACATCTTTTTTTTTATTTTTAAGCGATTGTAATGTTTATTTTCACAATGCATGACATTTTTTGTTAAACTAGACTTCTAGCTCTTTAAAATGATACCCATTCTCTGTTATATTCCCGTTAGTTTCACCGTTATTGAGCCTTAAAGTTCAAAGTATGCACTGCATACAATAAGCTGTGAGCCTCTGTATCTTTAAAAAAAAATTGCTATGCTGGAATGTTGTATGGGCTAAATACACTCCAGAATTTATATGTCCTCCATTTCAAATGTCACTTAAATCCGTTAAGCCGCTAAAGCGTGAAATACGGAGAAAAAACAAACAGACGATCCTCCTTGAAATATTAGTTTAGTTTATTTAAGCAAATTTACTTTTTTCCACAATATTGCTGAAACGTTTTCGCACACAACGACTATTAAAAGTCATACATTTTTAGATATTTTGACTAAGGTACATGTCCTTGTAATGCGCTTGTAATGCGCAGACAGGCAGTGTGAACAAGCGAAATAGATAGCTTTGTATCTCGTTTGTTCGCACAGATTTCGGCCCGCCTAACTGTCTGTCTGTCTGAATCGGCGTTTACTATGCACGCGGCCTTAGGTGCGTGCTAGTGTCCTGAGACAACCATGCCAATGTATTTCTTGCCCTCACCCAACTGCAAAAACTGGCAAACCTCAACCAGCAAAATTTGTCTAAGCAAAAACTTTTGTGATAACGTATGCCTTTTTGAGTTCGGCCAGTAGGTTATAAATACCACTGTAAAGACCAATAATAAATTACATTTTTATAATTAAAGTTCACACATCGTCTAAAATGTTTTATGATGCTTTTCGGTAAATCTGCTGCAACTCTGTTTGACAGACACATCAACTCCGCCCGCGCCTACAACAGCATCAGCTTCAGGGAAAACTATCAACAGCAATGAAAACAGTAACACAACAGCGACAACATCGTCAATTACAACGGTATCTTTTGCAGGCGTAACGAATTAACAACTAGCTGCACAAAGGAGAGCAACAAAAAAAACAACAGCAGCCAGTAACAGCAATCACTGTAGCATGGTGGTGCGAAAGAGTGGGAGTGGCACGGTGAAAGTGTAAAACTGTCATTGTGTTGCTTGCTGATGCTGCCACTCGAAATACATGAACTAAATGGCAGCGCACTAGTTTTGCTAGCTAGAACTACGCCTAATCATCTGGCCAGAAATCCAGAAAAAAAACACTGATAACTATGAAAGACAGACAGCAAAAACAACGTTATTTGAAATCATTACTTCCCACTTTTTCAAGATACTATTACGTACTTAGCTAAACGAGTTTGTTTGGTTTTTGTTGTTGTTGCTGTACTTGTTTTTTAATTACTTAATTACTTACAAGAAGTAGCTAAGTTTATTTGTGTGGATGTTAAAGATTAAGTGGGTAAGGATTTTATTATTTGTTGACACTCGATTCCTTAAGGCGTCCTCAGTACCTACCATAATGAGTTGAGCGACTGATGTAATAAAAACCAACATTTTAATTTATTTAGAACTGAGACAATTACTCAGCAATAATTAGCTAGCAACGGCCCAACTGCTGTACATATTAAGTTATCATCAACTACACCTTTCCAAGTTGTACTTCAGAAAAGGGAGATTTAAGATTAGTGAGATATAAGAAAACATAAAATTGGTTTCAAAATATTACAAATTGATTTCAGACTATTACAATTATATTTCAGAATAAGCATTTGATTTCCGAAAACAATTAATTGGTTCAAAAATACTTTTAACTAGTTTTGGAATATTTAAATTTTTTTTACGAAATATTTCCATTCAATATAAGAAAATACCAAATCGACTTGGAGTTATGTTAATGCACTTTAGAATTTTAATTTGTACTACGGCACAATTTAATACGAAATTCAGAAAATTTAAAATTAACTTCAGATTATTTAAAATGTGCTTCGGAAAATTATATTTGTACTTCATTAATTTTAATTTAACCAAAAATTTCATTTGTTTAGATACACCCTAGCTATCCTAGCTTTTTAATCGGTGCCTGAGCAAGTTTTACCGGTGCTGAATTTTTTCCTCAAAACAAAAATTTAAAAAATTAATACTTTTATTTTAAACTACTCGCTGAGAAACGACATGGTTGAGACATGTGTGCCGTTATAAAAATTTGTTTATTAAAATAATTGTATTTTTCTTGCAAACATAAATTTTTGGTGCATAAACTTAATAAGTTTATGCCACTTATCACAGTGGCGTAGATAGTTTTTGGTTCTGGGAGGGGTTCAAAAAATGTAATGACCAATTGCCTTTTCAAATAAATTTATAAATGATTACAAGGTATCTGAAAACTCTGGTCATCAAACTAATGATGATTTGGTAAAAACTGTTGTCACACACTTTGATTCAATAACTGTAGAAACCCAGCAATCTGAGTTTATAACTACAGATGCTCTTGTTTTCTTAATTCGTAATCTTGATCCAAGAAAATCTTGTGGACTTGATGATGTAAGCAATGTAATGTTGAAAAATCTACCTTAAATTGCGCTGAAGTACTTGACATTCATTTTGAACACAATCTTAAAATATCAATATTTCCCTACCACTTGGAAAACAGCTAAGGTAGTCCCTATCCATTAATCTACCAAACCAGTTAATGAAATAAACAGTTACCGACCCATAAGTCTTCTCAACTCTTTGAGAAAAATTTAAGAAAAAATACTTCAAAGCAAATTGTGGTCTTTCATAAATCATAATAATATTATTCCAGATGAACAGTTTAGTTTTAGAAAGTACCACAGTACAACTCACCAACTAAAGCGCATAAGCAATTATGTGAAGAAGAATTTTAGTGCACAAAAATCTACCGCTCTTATATTGCTCGATGTTAAGAAGGCTTTCGATTCGGTATGGCATAATAGGTTAATTTATAAACTTATCACCTACAACTTCCCCATCCATGTATTTAGTTAAAATAATTAAGAGCTTCCTAACAAATCGCTTTTTTGCATTAATTTATTTATTTAACGAATTTTCAGATCTAAATGAAATCTCCGCTGGAGTACCACAGGGATCAGTTATTGGTTCAAAACAAAAAAAAAAACAAAACAAATTGGCCATTTCAGCCCTTGAAAGGACTTTGACCGAGCTCCTTATGATCAATTGTGTTGTGTGTGTTATTAAATGTTTGCACACAATTGACCGAGAACTGGACCTACATGTTTTATGCCGACTCCGAACGGCTAAAGTTTATGTTCTCAAGAAGCTTTACATGGCATTGTTTACTCTCTGAGGTTTGCCATTGTCTGCAGAGAAGTGGTGACCGATCAGAAAAATTTTTTATTGAAAAAAACTTTTCGCCGCGGCTGGGGATCGAACCCGGGCTCCGAGCATGCCAGGCCACACACTTAACCTGCATGCCACGGTCACCACAGTTATTAGTTCACTTTTTTATTTAATTTACTGCTTAGATATGCCTTAAATAAATAACTGTGAGTATTCGTTTTATGCTGATGACACAAGCATATTCTGTTCAGATTTTTTTGGGCAAAATACAGTTATTAAATTGCAAAACGCACTCAACTCCGCTGCGGTCTTCTTCAGCAAATGGAAACTTAAAATAAATGCTACCAAGTCTCAAGCTATCTTTTTCACAAGAAAAAGAAGTCCTTGTTTCCTCCCTAGCACTAAACTCAATATCAACGGAACTGAAATACCATGGTCTGACAACGTTCAATATCTGGGAAATTGGTTATCGTATGACAGGAGCTATTTTATTAAATTTTTTTTCAAAATTTGGTGATGTTCCAAATTTGAAAGTGTGTTTTTTCGAAAAAAATATTGACTTTAAAAATTTATAAAAAATCGAAAAAAAATTTAAATAACAGCTCGTGTCATACGATAGCGAATCAAAAAATTTCGTCAAAAAATGAACCCACTAGTGCCGAAACCAGCACGAAAAACATGGTTTCGAGATAAACGCGTTCAAAGTTTGTGAACAAAGAAAAACAAGGTTGAAAACGAAAAATGCGCTCTCACTGAAATTTTTTTTTCTTAGAATCTTAAGAATATTTACTAAAATACAAAAAACAATTTAAAAAACGGTCAATGTCATGTCCCTTCTATAGCTTAATAAATCATTTTCTACCGTGATAACAGTTATTCAATAATTAAATTAATTTATTTGTTGTTATAAATGTTTCATTAATATGTTCTTTCGTATGCTGCAATAATATTTTTTTCCTATTAAATATAATGTCTTGCGTGATTTTCTAGTCATCACTTTAGTTTTTAGTTCTAAGTTCATATCTGTTGAAGGTTTTTATAAATAATTCTTTCCTTCTCTTATTTATATTTTTTCTATAATATCTTTTGTACCAATTTATGTTCTAGAAGTAAGGCATATATTTTATAAAATATCATCTCTGTAAATTGAGCGAATAACGATAAGTTTTGTTATGATTTTATTTTATTTAATAAAAAGTCTAAAGTCTAAATTAAGTTAAGAGTTCTTCATTTTTTCTTAAATCGATAAATTTCGCATTATTGATTTCTTTCTTACATTGATCTTATTCTCGACTCACATCAAGTGCAGATTTGGATTAATAATTCGTACAATAAGCAATTTGTCGCATCAGTTTGATCTTATTCTTCTTGAAATCAATCCTACTTTCCAATCGGATCAAGTTTTTATCCGACTTAAATTAATCGTAAGCGATATAGATTTAAGTCCGATTGGCATTCAATCAGATCTCATTTTCTCCTTAAATCAATTCTGATTTTCTTGAAATTATATATTTCTTGGCTTAAAATCAAGGTCATCCGGGCTTAACGCTGGCTATATTTAAGAATACAGCGCTAGTGGTCCTTTTCCTTAATTAAGCAATTTGAACTGGGTATAAGAAAATCCGTTCTTTCCGTGCTTTTGACACCGCTACGGATTGATTTAAGTATGGAATACTCAATTGTTTTTTTTAAGTGTAGTGAACGCCGACTCAGACAGGCAGGCAGACAGGCAGGTTGAAATCTGTGTGAACAAACGAGCCACAAATATCTACTTATCTGGATTGTTTACACACTCTGTTTGCCTGCCTGCCTGAATCGGCGTTCACTAATTACGCAGTCTAATGAATTCGATAACAACGGACCGCCGAGGCCTACTCCGCTCAACTCTCGGTTAAGCTCAACCAACCTTACTCTTGCCTCGACGACGCTGGCGGACTTTGGGCGCATATGTGAGCCATGCACGAAAACTATCGCGATAAGTGGAAGGAAGAGAGATGCTTTTTCAGACGTAAAAAAGAGAGCAAAAAAGCGTGAGCGAAAAAAATTGAGGTGTACCAGGGCAAGAAGAATTCTCGAAAATTCTACCAGCAGGTTAAGCGTCTAACCCAACATTTCAAACCCGGAGCATCCACTTGTAGAGATGAGCATGGTGATCTGGAAACAGATACCCAGTGCGCATTGAAATTATAGATTAATGCAGTCTGACACCACCAATCGACGATGATGGAGTGGAAATTCCACCACCTAGCCATGACGAGGTTAAATTTGCTATCCAGCGTCTCAAAAACAACAGAGCCGCAGGAGCTGACGGCCTGGCTGCTGAATTGTGTAAAACTGGCGGCGTGAATTAATAAGGTGCATGCATTAACTCATCAGCAAAATATGGCAAGCGGAAAGCATGCCCGACGATTGGAATCTCAGTGTGCTTTGTCCTATACTTAAGAGGAGACCCGAGAAACTGCGCCAACTACCGAGGTATCAGTATTATTTCCATCGCATTCAAGGTTCTTTCGAGCGTATTGCGTGAAAGATTGAAGCCGCATACCAAAACACTGATTGGACCTTATCAGTGTGGCTTTCGTCCTGGCAAGTCCAGCATAGAATAGATTTTTACACTACGCCAAATTCTGGAGAAAACACACGAAAACCAAATCGACACCTATCATCTCTTTGCTGACTACAACGCTGCGTTCGATAGCCCGATTCGGGATTGCCTGTTCGCAACAATGTCTGAGTTCGGTATGCCTGCAAATTTGATAAGGCTCTGCAAGATGACATTGAGCAATACCTGCAGCTCCGTTAAGGTAGGCAATGACCTCTCTGAAACCTTGAATACTGAACGAGGTTTCAAACAAGGCGACCCGCTATTATGCGATCTCTTCAATTTCATCATGAAGGGGATCCTACGAAAGCCAGGTGTACATCGAAATGGTACCATTTTCCACAAAGGTGTCCAGATTCTTGCGTATGCTGATGATATCGATATTATCGGCAGAACCAAGAGAGATGTAACTGCTGCTTTCGCCGCTATCGAAAAGGAATCAGCCAAAGTGGGTTTGACGGTGAACGAGGGCAAAACAAACAACATGCTGTCTGCAAATAGGGAAACGCGGCGTCTAGGCTCCCATGTTACAGAAGGCAAATATAATTTTGAAGTTGTCAAGGAGTTTACATACCTTGGCACCGCCGTAAACAGCAACAACAATGTCAGCCTGGAGATAAAGCGAAGAATAACAATTGCTAATAAGTGCTACTACGGGCTAAGTAAGCAATTAGGTTCCACAGCTCTCTCTCGATCGACAAAACTAACACTCTACAAGACGCTCATCATACCTGTGCTGCTCTATGACGCTGAGGCATGGGTGGTATCGCAAGCAGATGAAGCCGCTCTTGGGGTGTTCGAGAGGAAAGTTCTTCGCAAAATCTTTGGTTCGAGTTGGCGACGACTATCTCATTCGAATGAACCACGAACTGTACGAGCTCTACGACGACATTGACATAGTCCAGCGTATTACAATTCAGCGGCTACGTTGGCTGGATCATGTCTTTCGTATGAATGAAGAACCTCCAGCGCAAAAAGTGTTTGAGGCGAAAGCCGAGGGTCGATGCCTCCGATGGATTGACCAGGTCGAGGAAGACCTAACCGCGCTTGGTGAAAGAGATTGGATACGGCGCGCGCGAAGCAGAGACGCCTGGCAAGAGCTGATGAAGTCGGCCGTAACCCGACAACGGGTTGTCATGGCCACCTAAGTAAGTAAGTAATGAATTAGAAAAGGCGCAAATACCTTAGGTGATGTGCAGGAAGGCGAAAAGCGATGTGTATAAAAAAAAAAAAAAATGCCTTGCCTATAGGATCATAATCACTGCCTGAGAAAGTGAATAAGAGGTTTGAAAATGAAGAACATGACAACAACGAAGTCATGATCTCCGAATCTAAAAGTATATGCCAAGAAACTATCTGGTGATGATCGCTTTTCCTGGTTGGTTAAGCTTGTGAGGTAGCCCATATCCTTGGAGCAATTGGCGAGGCTTTATTTCTTTATGATCGGGTTTTAACTATTATTAATGGATGAAATGCTTTTCTTGGAAAATTATTCGAGGATTATTTGTTCTTTTTATTTCAATAATATTTAATAAACGTCAAAGTACAGCTAAACCATAATTTTTATGAGATAACAGCAAATAAATAAATTTTTTGATAGGAAAAAAATCGACCACTTATTGTTTTAATCCCCACTCATTTTGGGCACATTCTACCACTATTTAAAATGTTCAAGTGAGAGCACTGGTAACGGCATAGGTCATCTAGGAACAATCTGCTCTTTTTTTCGTAGTTACCAAAACTTCTTAATATTTATATTTTGTAAATCCCGTTCTTCGTGTGAAGACTGTGAAGATATAAAAAGGTATTAAACCGACCCTTAGTTTGGTTTTGAAGTCAGATATAATTAAATGTCTTAATAAATATTATATCAACAGAAATCTTGTACAGCACAGCATTGCTAACATTCCAACTTTTCTTTTTCTTTTATTGTTGCGTGTAATAAAAATCGACTTTAATCGAACAAACGAGCATGTACGACATTTCGACAGACAAACTGGCGACAACTAACAAACTTAACAACAGATAGACGCGTTTGTAAAGTAGAACAGACTGAAAGTCAAAGCTAAATGCTTTAAAATCAATTTCGTGCATTTCACTTCGGTCTCCAGAAAGTTTTTAATTAAAATCAGAAACTGAATCTCCGACTGCTCTAGACTTTGGCAGATTATTTGACAAGATTTACATTTCCTGTACCTACAATTTTAAAAATATTCTCGCTACTGCTGAGTCCGCCTGCAGCTCAGCCAACCAACCAACCAACCAAACAACCAACCAAGCAACCAACTCATTGTCTTTGGCTCCTAATCTTTATCAGTATAAAGCTTTATATAAGACTCTTTATCTTTATTTGTACTTTTGTGCTTTTTCCAATGTATTTATATTCGTTATTCTTGTGATGCTTTTGTTGTTTTAATGTTGTTGTAGCTATTTTGCGTTACTCCTGCGTTCTGCAGCTGCAGCTGTAGCTGCACTACAGACGCGTGCTGAACTAATTTAAGTGAAGAGCTAGTAGTTGTTAACATTGTTGTTATAAATCAAAACATATCTGGAGAGAAGCAGCTACAGGCGGCAATAAAAATAACTGCAAGTTGAAATTAAACCCTAAAACAATTTATAACTGGCTGTTGTCCTTAGCAAAACGATATTTTTTTATTATAACACTAAGTTTGATATTTTTTCATGAAACCCATTCCAGTTTTTCAGTAGCAGCATATCACCAAATAAGGTCTCCATTCTGAGTTTCAATATCCAAAGCTATGCGATATCAAATATTTGCCTTGTGTAGACTGAGCCATGGTTCCTTGTACAATGCCCACACAGTAAAAAAAAAATTAAGGGTACATTTTTGTTTTTTTATAACATTTCTGTAGTATTAAAACGTTTCATTCCAAAATAATTATTAGTTTTGTTCCACTCAATATTATAAAACTTGCATTCACATTCAAACAGGTATTTTACTCCAAAATAGTATCATTTGTATACCGTAAATTAATAAATATCATACACATATATTCCAGTTATGCACACGATAACCTCACTGAGCCACTCGGTTTTCACGTAGAAGACAGGGTTGCCATTAGAAAATTTTTTCCTACCAAAATTGCCTACCGCAAGCAATGAAAACCTACCACAAACTTGTATTTTAATTTAAACTTAAAATAACATAAGAAGGCTCGAGTAATATTCACTTTTTCAATATTAGCTTGGCACACTTATATTGTTTATTATGTTTACGTGGCCACGTAACCCTGTAGTCACAAACACTTCCACATGTTTACCTACCCGCCGTTGTGGCAAATAGGGCGCTGCAGTCATCACGAAATTCGGTTCGCTCGGCACCTTCGTGATGAACAAAGGTCCTCGAAAAAGATCTCGATCTTTTTTTTCTATGCAAGTCCAACATCGAAAGGAAAACATCTGGAAAAATCATCAAAATCCAAACGATTTAAACAACAATCAACAGAAGACAATAACATACAACGTTAAAATTATATGAATGTAGGTTTGTAACTTTTAACATATTAAAAAGAAATTTGTAAAAACTGTCTCCATTTTTCTTTCCATCTTCTTATGTGTGGCAATATTAATTTGCATTAAACAATTACCAACATCAAGCTCGGATATTTGAGAAAATTCCAAGAATTGTTGCATGGTCTAACTGCAAAGAGGAGCAATGTTATTGTTTGAGAGAGAAACAGCATTATCAATAAAGAAAACTGATTCGTGACGCTTGTGTAACGTTTTCAATTTATATGAAAATTTTCAAGATTGTTTTATTCATGAAGCTTATAAAAATGTCAAAAATAGATATTTATATAAAAATTTTCACTTTCTATGTTACTTTCTGAAGTGGCCATGACAACCCGTGAATGGATTACGGCTGACTTCATCAACTCTCGCCAGGCGCCTCTGCTTCGCGAACGCCGTCTCGAATCTTTTTCACCAAGCGCGGTAAGAGCTAAATCGGCCTGGTTAATCTATTGGAGATATGGTTTTCCTTTTCGTCGTGGACCCTCGGCCTGGTTAATCCATTGGAGGTATGATCTTTCGTCGTCGACCCTCAACTTTCGACTCAAACACCTTTTTCGCTGGAGCTGCTTCATCCATACGAAAGATATTGCTCAGCCAGCTTAGTCGCTGATTTGTTATACGCTGAACAAACTCAATGTCATCCTAGAGCTCGTACAGTTCATGGTTCATTCGAATGCGATTGTCGTCGCCAACTCAAACAAGACCAAAGATTTTGCGAATAACTTAACCACCCATACCTCAGCGCCATGAAGTAGCACAGTTATGATGAGCGTCTTGTAGAGAGTTAGTTTTGTCGATCGAGAGAGGGCTCTGTAACCGAATTGCTTACATAGCCCGTAATATCACCTATAAGCAATAGTTATTCTTCGCTTTGTGTCCGGGTTGATGTTGTTGTTGCTGTTAAACTCCTTGACAACTTCAATGTTATATTTGCCTGCTGTAACATGGGAGTCTAGACGCCGCGCTTCCCTATTTGCAGAGGACAAAACGAAATATTGTCCCGTTCACTGTCAAACCGACTTTTGCTGATTCCTTTTCGATAGCGGCAAAAGCAGCAGTTGCATCTCTCTTGGTTCGGCCGATAATATAGATAGCATCAGCATACGCAAGGAGCTGGACCTTTGTAGACCATTTCCATAGACCATGGTACCATTTCGATGTACACATGCCTCTCGTACGATCCCCTCCATGACGAAATTGAAGAGATCGCATTGGAATTGGAAATCCCGATTAGATTTTCGATTTCTTCTAAAATAACAAAATAAAATAAAATTTTCAAAACCAAATTCATTGACTACAAATTTTTAGACGTTTGTTTTTAGGTCAAATGGAACAATTATTTTTATTTAATTTAAAGTATTTGAAAAAAACCGGGCCCAGTATACACTGTTTCTAATCATTTATACAAGAACCGAATTGTAACTATTTCTGCTGGAGCAATATTGCTCATGCGCGAAATCTGAAAATAATGGACCGATTTTGATGAAATTTCATATCTAGGTGGATTGTGGTCCTAAACTCAAATATGAAGTCAGCTTTTTGATCGGACTTATAGTTAAATTAATGATTTAAGAGCAAGAAAAACCTTTTTTATTAAGCATACATCAACAATTATAAAGAATAACAATAAAAAATATATATCTGAATTAATGAATTTTTCAAGAAATTATTCTATTTTCATTCAATAAGATAGTTGAGCATACATTTTTGTTTTATTTTGTTTTGGTGGAATTAATATTGAAATTTCTTTAGAGTTGGGTTCAGGTGTTGAGGAAAATGTTTCATTGAATGAATAACTATTTATTTTAGGCTTCGTTGAGTGTGTGATTGATCTACCTCAAGAGTGAGAGTTGAATTGTTGTTGTCTATTAAATTGTTATGGGCTAAAAGAGAAGATTGTGTGGATTCTGTTTTTTGTGATGTGTTTATGTTATTGTGTTTCTGTGCTGTAAGAGAGGAGTGAAAGCTTGATGTTGATGAAATATTGGTTTTTTGGAAAGAGTTGGGGTCGGGTAAGAAAGAGTCGGAGTTGGGTTAGAAAGAGTTGGGGTTGAGTTGGAAAGAGGTGATTTAGAAGTTGAGGGGAAATTTAAAGAAGTATTAGTGCTATTATTGTTGGTGATGATATAAGAGAAAAATTATATTTTTTATGCCAAATAATATATGAAGTAGTGTCCGACCGAACATGATTTTTTGCCGAAGCCGAAGCCGAAGCCGATTCTTCGGCAAAATGGAAATAATCGGCCGAAGGCCGAAGCCGAAGCCGAATAAGAAACAAATGTTTTCAAGTAAAAAAAATTATAAAATTTATTCTTTGCTTTTGTTAAGGGCCGATGTTGAATGTGAACCACACCTAAACGTCAAGTTTTTTCTGCATTTAATTTGGCATTTCTCAATTTCTGACTAACTCAATTTGAGTGTTTTTCTTCAGTGATGAGGCATATTTTTACCTCAGTGGATTCGTCAATAAGCAGAATTGCCGCATTTGGGCGAATGATAATCCAAAGTGATTGTCGAAAAACCAATGCACCCACAAAGAGTGACTGTTTGGTGCAGTTTATGGGCTGGCGAAATCATCGGGCCGTATTTATTCCAAAATGAGCCAGGTCAGGCAGTTACTGTGAATGTGGTTCGCTATCGTGAGATGATAACGAACTTTTTAGGGCCCGAATAAGTAAATATAAATGTGGACAATATGTGGTTTCGACAGAACGGTACCACTTGCCACACAGCTAACGACACAATGACTCTTTTGCGCGACAAATTCAATGGTCGTGTTATCTCACGTGGTGGCGATGTCGATTGGCCGCCAAGATCATGTGATTTGACATCGTTGGACTTCTTTCTTTGAGGTTATTTGAAAGAAAAGTATACGTCGATAAGCCAGCAATAATTCAAGAGCTAAAAGATGAGATAATTCGGCACATTAACGGCATAGAACCTGAATTATACCTCAGCGTCATCGAAAATTTGGACCATCGGATGGAGGTGTGCCGCCGAGTTTGCGGCAGCCATTTGGACGATATTTTGTTTCATACATAATTGAATCATACCAATACTATCATAATAAAAAGAAATGACAGTAATTTTCTGAATAATTTGTGTTTTATTCAAAATCAACATCGGCCCTTAAAATTTAACCACCCTTTATATTAATTTCAGTACAAAAAAAATTACTGAAATCATTAAATTCGAGTTAAACGCAAGAGTTTTTCTGCAAAATTCAGATTTTTCTGTAATCGAATTATTGACGTCAGGATAAAGTAGAAAAAAATTTAATATATTTTCGATCGAGTCGAGAAAAGCTAGTACCAACTGAAATCTGACAGAAAATTTCTAGCGTTAACTCGGCTTTTATATTTCAGTCCATAACAAAAACGTTACAGTCGGACTCGCTGCATTTATCATTTGAATAAAATTTTCAAAGAATGAACACCAACTCATGAAAGAACAGAAAAAGAGAGAAACACAAAACGAACAATGAAAATGTACACAAATATTTACTGAATAATTAAAAAAAATTCAAAAAACTTATAAAAAAATTGTTTAGCAAAGCAAAAACATTCGGCAAAAATAATCGCCTGTTTCGGCCGAAGCAGAAGCCGAAGCCGAAGATCAAAATATCGGCCGATTATGCCGATTACCGAAGCCGAAGCCGAATAAACGGTCGGACACTAATATGAAGTAACAGGTTGCTACAGCAACAAAATTTTTCTCAGAAGAACCGAGCAGACTAGACCATGGTTTTGTTGGACGCTACTCCGACTCTTCAGCAGTCTCTGCGGTTCATGCAGTCCACTAACTTTGAGAAGCTAATAAGTGCAACTGCCGCAAAACCAAAATGGAATTACCCAGCGCAAAATTTCAAAAAGTTGACTGCATTGCTTCTGCAAAGATTTTGTTGTTGCGCTCTTTGTTTACTTCTTTTTAACGTGTTTATCCAGGTTCCAATATTTTGTTGGTATTAAACCATAGAAACTGTGAAGAAGGTTTTTTGAAAGCAGATGTTTATTATATGAGCAAACATATAATTTTTATCATGTTTTCGTAGGTCGTGCTCGCACCAGTTTACATGAGTTATAAAATGGTGGCATTTTGATTTTTTATTTTATTTTATGATATTGATTTTGCTTCCTCAAAGAAGTCTTTAAAATAAATATTACAAACTGCTAAATAAATAAATAAATAAATAAATAAATAAATAAATAAATAAATAAATAAATAAATAAATAAATAAATAAATAAATAAATAAATAAATAAATAAATAAATAAATAAATAAATAAATAAATAAATAAATAAATAAATAAATAAATAAATAAATAAATAAATAAATAAATAAATAAATAAATAAATAAATAAATAAATAAATAAATAAATAAATAAATAAATAAATAAATAAATAAATAAATAAATAAATAAATAAATAAATAAATAAATAAATAAATAAATAAATAAATAAATAAATAAATAAATAAATAAATAAATAAATAAATAAATAAATAAATAAATAAATAAATAAATAAATAAATAAATAAATAAATAAATAAATAAATAAATAAATAAATAAATAAATAAATAAATAAATAAATAAATAAATAAATAAATAAATAAATAAATAAATAAATAAATAAATAAATAAATAAATAAATAAATAAATAAATAAATAAATAAATAAATAAATAAATAAATAAATAAATAAATAAATAAATAAATAAATAAATAAATAAATAAATAAATAAATAAATAAATAAATAAATAAATAAATAAATAAATAAATAAATAAATAAATAAATAAATAAATAAATAAATAAATAAATAAATAAATAAATAAATAAATAAATAAATAAATAAATAAATAAATAAATAAATAAATAAATAAATAAATAAATAAATAAATAAATAAATAAATAAATAAATAAATAAATAAATAAATAAATAAATAAATAAATAAATAAATAAATAAATAAATAAATAAATAAATAAATAAATAAATAAATAAATAAATAAATAAATAAATAAATAAATAAATAAATAAATAAATAAATAAATAAATAAATAAATAAATAAATAAATAAATAAATAAATAAATAAATAAATAAATAAATAAATAAATAAATAAATAAATAAATAAATAAATAAATAAATAAATAAATAAATAAATAAATAAATAAATAAATAAATAAATAAATAAATAAATAAATAAATAAATAAATAAATAAATAAATAAATAGATAAATTAATAAATAAATATATAAATAAATAAAGAAAAAAATAAATAAATAAATAAATATATGCTAGGGAATATCGAAGTTAACAATTTTGATCCTAAAATCCCACAAAAATTAGACCGTAAAACTAAAAACTAAAAAAATTACATCTACTACTTTTATATAACCCTCGTATTTTGTAACTTGCTTAAATTTTAGAATCCTTGTATATGCAAAACAATCATCATAATAACCCAATAAACATTTACCTTGGAGATTGGCTTGACCTCAAGTGGAGCTCCAGCTCGTTTCTCCGATCTACAGTGCTAGATATCTACTTGAGATCCAAGCCATTCTCCAAGGAAATGGACCTTCGAACTCCAGTTGAGATAAGGCTGGATCTCCACTTGATCTCCAATGTATTTCTTTAAACCATCTCCAACCCAAAATGAAAAAATAAATAGTATTTTATGAGAAAACTTTTCCAATAATTTTTTAATTCAATTATTGAAAATAGTTTCAAAACCTCACATCACACGTGTCCATAAAATTATTTGAAATAAATTCAGCTCTATCATGAAAAATTTCATCCCGGGAATTATAAAAAGGTGTTTTCGCTTTTAAGACAATAGATAATTACATAACATTTTTTTTAATTTGCACTAATGAATATTCAAGGTTTTTGCACAAACTTGCATAAAAAATTTCCCAAAAGTTTCTGAGCTTTATCTTAAAAACGGAAAATGCCTTTTACAATTCCCGGAAGAAAAGTTTATGATTATTATTTAAACACTAAATTGAATCGTCTTTATTGTTAACATAAATTATGTTCTTTAAGGGCCCATTAAAGTTTTTTGACCACTACAAATAAATTTTAATTTTTTTTTTACATTTTTCGAATGCATAACATTGTAACAATATTCTCAGAAAATCTTAAGCGAATTGAATAAAAATTGTTGTAGTAATTAGCACAAACGTCCGAAGAAAAGTCAAAAAATGTATTACTTCTTAAGCATTAGACGCGTTTTTCTCGAAAAGTGCTGCTTGAAACCGGTAGACAGTATTACTCGAAAACTATTACAAGGATCACTACAAATTTTTTTCCACTTGTAAAGCGAATACCATTCCTGCTTTCAATCGTTTGAGTTTTATTTTAGAGAAATGGCTCTTTTTTTTATAATCTAAAATAAATTAATATTGTTGTCAAAAATCGGTTTTTGAACTACCATTTTCGTAAGTAAAAGCTCAAAAAGTTTCAGAGGAACAAAAATTATTATTTGTTTTGTTTTTTGATGAACAATGTAATATTCAATTTAATATTTTTATTCAATAATTTTTCTTAAAAACATTACTATAACATAATTCCGTAAAATGTGAGTGCGGAAAGCTTGATTTTTTTTTTAAAAACTTCATGGCATATTATTAGTCATTTTTTTGTTTGTGATTTATTGAAACTTCAAAAACTTTTTATATTTTTTTCATTTTGAAATTTTTAGTTTTACAAAAATTTTTAAACTTATTTCGTCGAACCTACTAAAGTTTCCGTTTTTAATTTAAGGTATTCAATAAATATTTGGAACGAAAAATTTTTATTTGCACAATTTAAAATCGAATATGTGACCATCGCTGATTTCTAATACAGCATAACGAAACTTTATATTTAATGTTTTTTTTTTTTTATTAAAACCGGACCCGTCACTTTTGACGGGAAAGAACTAGTTACGTAATAATTATACAAAAACAAAAATGACCTAAAATAAACAGTCGCCTTACAATAAAACTTTTTAAGTAGGGTTTTTTTTCGTTGAGACAACTTTAATGGGCCCTTAAAAGAAGACTTGTTAACTGATTTTAATAATATTAATTAAATTCATTTATGCGCATTTTTGTTTATTTTAAAAATAATATAAAATAAATAAGTTCCTTTCAGTTAATAAATTCAGTCGAGTAACTTTTTTGTACTATAGAAGAATAGAGTAAAAGTTATCAGTACATAGCTATTTCGACTGCTTCTTAGAGTAGTACAGTCTTTTGGTGTGCCAGTTGTAAAAACCCATTGCACGTTTTTGGAACTCTTCATCAGTTTCTGTAGGTGCTTCTAGTGCTCCTCCTGCATGCCTATCTGCTTATTATTTTATTAAATGCATTCTTTTTATTCTATTGAAATATTGGTATTTCATGCACTTTCTACTTACTGTATTTACTATACTTTTGCTGTAATTCATAAATTCACTTTTTCACTTCACAAATTGTGCAAGTCACAAATGTTCACAAAAGGTCTGTTCCCGTACCTACTCTAAAGTTTTAGTCCAGTTTACCAGTTTTACAAGTTTTAGTCCGAGAAGCGTTCCCGTACTCAAAAAAATGGTAAAAGAAAGCACAATCGAGGGAGGTAAAAATTTTCCCTCCTTGTCTAAAATTGCAAGTTTTAGTCCGAGAAATTTCTTCTAGTAAAAATGGTAAAAGTGTCAAACAGCTTAAAATCACAGTTTTCTTTGTGAATGCATAACCTTTCCAAAAATACCAAACAATTGAATATTTGCGAAATAAAATTTTCGGAATTTTGAATATTGGGCGGATCACATGGCGGCGGCGAAATTGTTTTAAGGCCTCTGCCCACTTACGGCACGTAACGAAAAGACTGTCGAACGGCGACGGTAAGGCAAAGAAGTGTTTCATGCACACTTAGCGTAACGGCGGCAATAATAAATCAAAACAAATCAATCTTAAATACGAGCACAACACTCTACAATTGATTTTTGTAAAACTTTGTTGCTATAATGTTTGCAACTCATGTCATATAAAACAACATTTTCGCTCAAAAATTAAATTTTTTTTCCGAATCCATTTTTTGCAGCAAAGTTTTTGTCAACAAAGCGAACGACAAGTCGGTCAGAATTCTTTGCAACGATTCCCACCGGCTTTTTCGTCGGCGTCAACAGTCGTCGTCTTTTCGTTTACGGTTAGTGGGCATGTATACATAAGAACACAGGCTAGTTATATTTTGAAGTTTCGTGTCGTTTCGTTACGTGTCGTTAGTGGGCAGAGACCTTTACGCTCACGCTCTCAAACCCACGCTACGCCACTGCCATTTTGCTAAAGTCAACTTCAGCATTTTCTCCTTGAAAGAACAAAAACATTTATATGGAGCTATTAAACAGCTTTTTCTACAATACATGATAGGTGGTCCACCAGTACCCACTTTAAGAATCATGTATTCCTTCTCCCTCCAACAACGAACGACCTTAAAAGTTTACGCATTTCATTAAATTTTCGTAAAATACAAAAAAAAAAATATAATTAAATTAACTCTGTGCGAGTCCATCATTAAATTCAGCAAAACAGATAGCAGCATACCAACCACACAACAAGCGGCTTTCCTATTCGGTCAAAACGCGCATCTTTCAGGATGTCGAGGACGTCCAGACCACGAACGAAAGCCATAGAAATACACTGGCTAGCCTGTCGTCGGCAACGCTCTTGAAGGTGGCGCTGGTTAATTTAGTTTGTTCATCTTTTATTCTGTTTCCCTAAGTTTATTACGAGCTTATAAAAAGCGCCCTTACCCTTGAAGAGTGTGGCATGCGAAAAAGAAACAACGAACCCAAAGAAGAAGAAAGTTAAATTGGCAGCACTAAAAATTGACTTAATTGATGCATGCACACAAAAGCTGTGCCCACTTTCCAAACTTTGCGTTTTGCGAACGTCTGTCTCTTTCAGTTTGTCCACGTGTCTATCCCGTCGCGCTGCTTAGCATACAAATGGCGCTAGCTTGAATATTTATTTATTCAGGCCACCGCACTTCGTCACATGCTAATATATGAGCTCACAAAAATTGCATCTACTTCGCCGCTGTTGCTTGTTTCTGCCTTTAACTCAATTGTAATAAATGCATTTTTGGAGAAACTACCTGCGCCAGGATTTAAGTTTCCACCGCGAGCGTTTAAAATATGCGCCAGGTTTTGTGTTTGTTAGTTCGAGCAGCTTAAAACTTATTTGCCGCTGCCGGGTCATGTGTCATCACCGCAAAATGTGATGCACGAAAGCACAACCAAAGAATGAGATGCGACGAAATTTGCAAATTGTTTGGGAATTTTAAAAATTTCATAAAAACTGACGAAAATGCTGACCGTAGCTTACTTGTAGACAAGACGTCGTCGACTTTTGGAGTAAGAGTGGACTTTAATAATTTATCGTACCGTCAAAAACTGGCAACATTGACGAAAATTTAAACGGTTTTTGTTTTCTATCAAATCTGTATTTTCAATAATTTATGAATTAAAAACAAATAAACAACAGGATTGAGAATGACGATGTTCAGCAAGACGAAAATTTTTTTAAAAAATAGGGAAATCACATGAATTGAAGAAATTTAAGGAACGACTTTCTTGAAGGCTATTTCTGCTATTATCCAAAGAGATAAAAAAATAATGAAAGTAGTGTTTTTTGAGGAAATTATATGTTCTCTTTGATAATTACAAAAAATTCAATATACAATTTTTTTCGTGTAGGAAACCATGTAGGAAGTAATATTTCAAATAGGGTTTGACTTAACTTCGGTATTTTTAATTTTTATTATTTTTGTCTCAATATGTTGCTTGTAGTCCATTAATAATACGTGGAAAGTTATAGATTGGGATCTGCATTAGTTTTGGAGAAATATCAACTATATATAATGTGAGACATCGTCAGCGCGACGCTCAGTGCGTCACTTTCACACTTAAGTAAAGTTTTATTTAAATAATTAATTGACAAGCGTGTAAATTTCTAAATGAAATCGAAAGGTTATTTTTTGACAAAAAATTTCAGCATCGGAAAAAGTATTGATAACAAAAAATATTTACAGCGGCTCACAGCTTATTTTATGCAGTGGATACTTTCAAATTTATGGCTCAACCCGTAGTCGGGTAACGGCCAGCGCTGCCGATAGCAGGGTAAACTGAGGTACCTTCGACTTTGGGGCACATTTGACTTCGACGTTTTCGGTATGAACGAACCGTTATTTTTCAATAATTTGTTTTATAAATTTTGCATCATAGTATTTCAGTAATCGTCACGAAGTTTGACGATTCTTGCATTACATGAAAAAAAGTAACAGGTGTTTTTGTGTTTTTGCCGGTGGAACTGTTATTTTCCGGCATTGATACGTAAGGACCTGCTGGTCAAGTTGTAAAAGTTAATAAAAGTATCTTTTGCAAAAAGTAAAAACAACTATTTATGTTTTTGAAAATATAAGTGAATTTCAATAAAACTAAATATAAACTAAAAAAAATTTAAAAAAAAAAATCCGAGAGCGTTTAGGGTACATTTGACATTTTTGATTGGGGATCTTTTGACATTTGTCAAAAAAATGTCCCAACACTTTTGACATTTTTGGGGACTCGGTAGTCGAGCGGTTAGCGTGCTTGACTGCCAACCCAGAGGTTCCGGGTTCGAATCCTGGTCTAGCCATGGTCGTACGCTTTTACCTTTCTTTAATTCGTTCCTCATTTCTAATCAACAAAAGTTAAAAATTCATCAATATATACGACTTTGGAAGTTATAGTTGGTGGTAGAGATGTTTGTAGAATTGATTGTAGATTGCTTAATAACTCGAATTGACTGAGGTAAAGCATAACACTTGCCACAGATTCAAATTCGCATGTTCATATAGCGCTCCGCCACACATTCAACACTTGTTGTCTTGATTTCACTTTCCCTTCTACTTATCTATCTCCCCATTAACAAACCAAGGCAGACTTGGCTGAATAGGTTTGACACCTGAAATTTTTGGTTCAGAGCTAAAAAAATCATTTAACAATTTTTTTTAATATATTTTTAGATTGGTTTTAATAAAATAGGTGGTTTCAAACACCAGAATAGGACTATCAAAAGCCGTACAAATAAAAGGTCATGAAGAGAACAGAACGTTGATTAATGAATGAAGAATGAAAGTCTAAGGATATTAACTATAGCTTTGACTCTTTTGTGATGCTAGTCTGATTTTTTCCCAAGTATTCAGCCACTTCACTATTAAATTATTTTTTTGGCAAAGCATTAACATCAGTGGAATTCCCAAAAGTGTTAAAGACACTTGTGGTTATCGTTAACTGACCCTTAACTGCCTAACCTGTTAACTCGTATCCATAACATCTTTGCTAGCAATGTTTATTCCCTCTTACAAACACGAACTAAAGAGATATTAAATTTTTGTTTGTATAAGGCTGGTTTTTCGATTTCTTAAATAGTGGTAATATTCTTGTCAATTGTGTCCCTCCGAATGTCAAGGGTGCCCCGTGGTAGGGGCACATTTGGCAAAACGACTTTTTATAGAAAATGTTAAAAAAATATATGTTAGGACGTTAATAATACAATTTCCTATTTAAGTTTGAAAGTTAAATAATCAATGCTTATAGGATTAGCAAACATTCAGCTAATTTGGTACCTTTAAACCCTCAAAGTGGCATTGGCCGATGCAATGTTTCGGTACCATGCTATGGAGCAATGTAGACTTAAGCCTACACGGCAAGTGTCTACGCAAAACACTTTGGAAACATGTACATTATTAAGTGCTTTTAACAATATTCTGTAATTTTTTTATCCGGAAATATTGAAAAACAAGCCGATGACAGAGCTTTTCCCAGAACGTCTTAGAAAAATATAAATTTGCGGAGTTCACCATATCTCGGTCGGAAATAATCTGAAATAAAAAATCATTAATATTTAGGCAAAGTATCATCAAATCCTTCCGCCTCGCTTCCCAACGTTATTTGATTATTCTTTTTTTTAATTTTTTGGTGAACATCAAAGGTCACCATTGGACCATTGAGGGAGGGTATTTTATAAATAGAAAATGTGTACCAAGTTTGAACTGAATCGGTCATGTAGTTTTTAAATGGCAGTCAAAACGGTCTTTGAAAACACAACTTGTGGGAAAATCGCTTTAAAGTTTTGTGCACGTACGATTGTACGTTCGAGGTACACTGTGTTAAGTATTTATATCTCCGGTAGTTTTACTCGGATCGACTGCAAATTTGGACATAATATTCTTGAGATATTGTGCATTCATATAAAAAATGGTTAAAAAAAGAATTGGACACAATATTCTTGAGATATTGTGCATTCATATAAAAAATGGTTAAAAAAAAGAGTTAAAACCTTACCCCGCCCTTAAATTAGATTTAGCTTTATTGTATAAGCCTTTTTCGAAGGCATAGTTCTCAATCGCAAAATCTTTCTTAATTGTAAATATTCCGTCCGTCCGTCTTTGTGTTGTCCGTAAACACAGTATAAAAAGAAGGAGTTGAGATAATTGGATGAAACTCGGTACACATAGTCGCATGGACCCAAGGAGCTGCACTATTGAATATTTTTGGAATCCGCCCACGGACACGCCTACCTCCTATGTAACGCAAAAATTGAAAACTTTTTAAGTTAAGCATATCATATCTTACTACTTTTTATTTAACTTTATCAAATTTTTTCCCTATGAAACCTATAAATTATTTACAAAAATTTTCCCAGTGTGCCGAGTACGTTATACAAAGAAGTATTCGGAATAAGGGTTAACTACCAAAGCTAATGTGTGCAATATCAAGTGAATACGATTAACTATAACTATCTATTATAACTAGATAATTTAAATTAACTCGCATTTCAATGACTGGTTTTTACAATATTTTCTTTTCAGGATTTCTCGATGTAAACCGCCCATACTTTGATGATGTAAGCCCACGAAATGTTTCTACCGTAGTGGATGAAACCGCCATTCTAAAGTGTCGCGTTAAGAACAAAGGAAATCGCACGGTAGGTTAAACAAATCAAAATCATATTAAAATTATTTAATTATGCAATAGGAATGATACTGAAAAGAAATAATCAACGGAAATCAAAAATGATTCAAAGGGAATTCTCAAATATTCACCGATAATTTCCCAATAACTAATCGATAATGTCGAAAATTGTTTGATGATTATTGATAAACTTTCAATAATTTCTAATTTATCAAACATTTTCCAATAACTTCAAGACAATTTCTCGATATCACCGTGTTGTAATCGTTCTGAGTTTTGTTTCAAGTTGTAAAGGCATGTTCTCACTGCATGTAATTCGGCACTCATTCGTAATTCACAGCTCAATTATGTGCCGAACAATGTAATTCGCTATACAAAAGTTGACAAGCTGAATTACTCATTCGAAGGTAATTCATTTTGAATTACTTTCAGAATTACGTAGAAATCGAAACGTACGACAATTCATCGAAAACAGCACTTGAAGAAAGAAAGTAAAAAAATAGCTGTCAGTACTTACCGAAACCGTGCAGTCAAGTTGTGCATTTTTATTTTAACTTCCTCCACAGTGTGTAAAAAACCTTGCTTCTCTGCTACCATTTCCACCAATATGTGGCTATTTTTTCGGCATCTTCGCAGCTCCATTGCACTAAATGGCAATCAAAGCCCGCTCACTACCCTGCTCCCATTTGCTATCACTTTTTCTGGCTGATAAACAAAAATAGGAATGAATAAAATAAATTTTCTAGTATTATATTGTATTTTCCATATATTTTGTATCCATTTCTGTGTGATATCAACAAATCTCAACAAAGAACAGCTGTCAAACTGAATAACGATTGCTTCGTGTGAACAGAGTAATTTACAATCGTAATTCTCAGGCCGAATTACTTAATTCAAAGTGTAGTAAAAACATAAGACTCTAGTTCGTCGGGAAGATGCTTACAAGTGGATTCCAAGATTTATATGGAAAAGACATACAGGCAATTAAGCAATTAAGCTTTTCCACATTTTTTCGACAAGTATAATAAAAACTTTTGTTATTGAAAACAATATTATAAAGCAATATAAACACTATAAAACCTGCACTTTACGGAAATTTTGTTTTTTAGTAAATGAATTTATTTTCTTTAGGTTTCCTGGATGCGAAAACGTGACCTACACATTCTTACCACCAATATTTACACATATACCGGTGATCAGCGATTTTCTGTATCCCACTCGCCGAACAGTGATGATTGGGATTTGAAGATAGAGTACGCGCAGCATCGTGACTCCGGCATCTACGAGTGTCAGGTCAACACAGAGCCGAAAATAAATTTGGCCGTTATGCTGGAAGTGACTGGTGAGTTTTAAGTACTTTATCAGACTCTTGAATTATGAATAAAAAAAAAAAATAGTTTAAACCGAAAACGCAATCATTTAGAGAGTTTTAAAGTAATGTATTAAGTAAAAAGTAAAATTTTCCATTTTTATACCCCCGTAATGCCCATAAAAAGGCGTCCAGGAGCAATATAGTTATGTAAATAAAAAAGTACAAACAATTTTCTAGTGTAATTTTTTTTAAAAAAATATATATTTAATTTATTTTAAGGCATTTTAAAACATTAAAAGAAACTTTTTTATGGTGTCACGTCACCTTAAATTCTAATTCCAAGTGTTGCATTAACTCATTGATCAGAAAAACGCTCAAAATAAGTTCACGCTTACAATCCACAATCTATCAAAATATATCAAAAATAAATGTGTTTTAAATCCAAAAATGTTTGCAGGTTTCGTCTGGTATTGAACCCTGCTCAGCGGAGTATTAAACTCGACCGCTAGCAAGCTCGGCTAAAATTGACCTTCGTAAAATGTGATCAAAGTTAATTAAGTTTGTGTCGAGGCAATTTAAACCTCTCATTAAAATGTTAATTTTAAAATATCGTTTCACGTTTTCACAGCTCATTTTAAAATTTTTATTTTAGAAAATCAAACTAATGTTTTAGCATCTCATTGTAAAATGCTTGTTGTAGAAAATCAAACAAACGTTTTAGAAGCTCTTTTTAAAATGTCCGTTTTTTAAATAAAAATCTGGGTAGTAAAAAGTAGCAGTTTCTGCTAGTTTTTAAAATGTAGTTTATTCAGAGTAGAAAGAGTTTTTTCTCAAATAATAATAAATCAGAAAAAAAATATCTCTTTTTATATTTTTTATTTCAACAAATCATTTATATGTTACAGTGGCTTATTTTGCTTTTCAATAGAAATAATAGAAAATGCTGAAAAAATGTATTTTTATACCAGCAGTACTTTTGTTCAAAATACAGTTTTTTATCCAGGCCTGAAAAAAAAAATCATCACTGACAGAAAGGTAACGGCCGATTAGAAAAATTTATTTGTATTGAAAAAACTTTCTCTGACAGATTACTATTCGAACTCGGATCTGTTGATATTCGTTGGCTCGCATGCCACACACTTAGCTCTCACGAACACGGCCACCTCTTCTTTAAAATTTAACGATTTTAAAACCCATAACTTGAGGATATAGCCTTAGCTTAAGAAAGATTGAAAATTGAATATGAACTTGAGTTTGAAATCAGATTTAACAAATGCTAATATGGTTAAACTTTGGAACTACCAATTTTTCCTTAATTTTTCATTAAGCCGTACATTGTTGAAATATGTTTAAGTTTTCTTTTTAATCAGTTCATAAAATCAATTTATGCTTTAATTTAAATATTTTTTTCTTTGGCCACGAATTTATTTCCACGTAGCTCCCGGCGGACTGACAGCAACCGATCCACAAGTTTTATTTGACATTTCATTTAACTCGTGCAGTTAATTCTGCTGCTTTGCCACCATCCTATAGTAGCAACAGCATCAAATTGGCGGTTCAGTTAAGGTTAAGCAAGGGTGGTGCACGAACGCATGATGCTTCCGAGCCAAAAACAGGCCAAGCGAACTGCCCTCCAGAAAATATTTTGACATTATTCAATGCGAGAGCCACACGAACTCACATTTGCGGATTTATAGCTGGAATTGCTATAAACATGCTTAATGGCGACAACATGCATAAACAACAATAGCAACAACAAATAAAATAATCCAAGCCTGTGCTGTATCCGCACTGAGTGAGTTCGACAGCGTGTTAGACACGAATAAAGGTTGTGAAAGTTGGAAACATGCTCCAGTATGTAGAGCCGAAAAATCGGTTATGTTCAAAAGCGCGCTATTCTCATCAAAATAAACTTTTTTTTAAATTTTAAACAGCAAGCTTTGCCACATAAAAGTTGAATTTTCACAACCTAGTGCAGAATTTCCAAAAGCTAATGATCGATAATCGTTGTTGTTATCGGTCATTGTGAGCACCACGTTAATGATAATTCTCCCAAACTAACGACATCGAAAATCGTTGTTAAGCGGTTTGGTAATTCCACTACTGGCAGTTATACTAAAGTTGTTTTTCCTTTTTTGGACAACTCAAAGCTATGAGTTCTTTTTGTGTTTTCTTGAAAACCTTGAATGGTGGTGTCCGTGGCATGCAGGTTAAGTGTGTGGCTTAGCATGCTCGAGAGCCCGGGTTCGATCCCCAGCCGCGGCGAAAAAGTTTTTTTCAATAAAAAATTTTTCTGATCGGTCACCACCTCTCTGCAGACAATGGCAAACCTCAGAGAGTAAATAATGCCATGTAAAGCTTCTTGAGAACATGAGCCGTTCGGAGTTGGCATAAAACATGTAGGTCCAGTTCTCGGTCAATTGTGTGCAAACATTTAATAACACACACAACACAATTGATCATAAGAAGCTCGGTCAAAGTCCTTTCAAGGGCTGAAATGGCCAATTTGTTTTGTTGTTTTGTTTTTTGAAAACCTTGAATAACTTATGCACTATTTCCACGTTTCCTCAAAAAGTGATAAATTTCATTTAGAAGAAAATAAAATTACAATAAATGAAAAGCAAAAATAAATCTTTTACGCATTTAATAATTTTTATACTTTATTATTTTATTAAGTCCAATTCAAGATTTCTTATGATTACTTAAATTCAGTATTACAAAAAAGGTTACTTATCGTAGTAAAAGTAAAAACGGAAGAGAAAGAATAAAAAATATAAGTGAAGCAAATTAAAGCACAATCGAAATATTTCCGTAGGAAAAATAAAAAAGGCATATTTGCTCAACAAAATCACCTCATCCTTTATACGCTCATGCTATCCGCTTATGAGCCCACACAGAACCAAAGCAGCTGACGGCTGGCGGTCCTCTCTCGGCGAATTGAGCTGAAAACACGTCTACAACAAGAGCGACTGGCGGTTGTCGGCACAGAGTTGCTTTCTACGGTAGTGGTTCAATTGACAGATAGGGGTGCAACAGATGGACAACATGATTAACATATACTGAAAAAATTTTGACTTATTCAATTAAATTTTCATCAAAATCCATTATGAAGAAAATTTTTTCTAATATTGTTGTAATTTTACATAAATATAACACAGACACAAAAAACAAAACGTCAGAATATACTAAAAACTAAAAACATTATATTAAACACAGCCAGTTCCTTGCAAAAGTATGGCCACATTTATGTTTCTCAGAGAGAGAACCGCCAGCCGCCATAGAAAAAATAGAATAGGTTCTATTCTGGCATTTTTCCGTAGGCGGATTCGTCCAGCAAATTCATTTTTGCCGTCTCCATACGAGCCCGAACAGAACCAAAGCGACTGACTGATAAGGGTGCAACGGACGGACAACATGATTAACATATATGAAAAAATTTTGAAAAAATTTTTTATTCAATTAAGTGTTCATCAAAATCCATTATGAAGACAATTATTTCGTATATTATTGCGAATTCACATAAATATAACACAGACACAAAAAACCAAACGTCAGAATATACTAAAAACTAAAAAAATTACAGCCAATTCTTAGCAAAAGTATGGCAACATTTATGTTACTCAGAGAGAGGACCGCCAGCCGCCATGGTTGAATAACAAGGTTGCCTCAAAACTGACTGTGCTCTCTTTCGCTTATCCGAAAGTGTCAAAATCAGAACCCGAACAGAACCAAAGCGACTGACGGCTGGCGGTCCTCTCTCGGCGAATTGAGCTGAAACACGTCTACAACAAGAGCGGCTGGCGGTTGTCGGAACAGAGTTGCTTTTTGTCACGGTAGTGGTACAATTGACTGATAGGGGTGCAACAGATGGACAACATGATTAACATATATGAAATAATTTTGACTTATTCAATTAAGTGTTCATCAAAATCCATTATGAAGGCAATTATTTCGTATATTATTGCGAATTCACATAAATATAACACAGACACAAAAAACCAAACGTCAGAATAAACTAAAAACTAAAAAAATTACATTAAACACAGCCAATTCTTAGCAAAAGTATGGCAACATTTATGTTACTCAGAGAGAGGACCGCCAGCCGCCATAGCAAAAATAGAATAGATTCTATTCTGGCGTTTTTCCGTCGCGGATTTGCCCAGCGAATTCGTTTTTGCCGAGTGCATACATTTTAGTGTATTCTGCTGAACGGCGAATCCGCCAGCCATCATCCGCTTTGGTTCTGTTCGGGCTCTCAACTGGCTGTCGAAAAAAAGAACAACAACAACAACAGCTGAAGCAGTTCGCTTTGACATTTGCGGCAGTCGCGCTCTCCGTGTTGCGGCTACCTTATTCAGTGTACCCTGCCAGCCGCCATAGCAAAAATAGAATAGATTCTATTCTGGCGTTTTTCCGTCGCGGATTCGCCCAGCGAATTCGTTTTTGCCGAGTGCATACATTTTAATGTATTCTGCTGAACGGCGAATCCGGCAGCCGTCATCCGCTTTAGTTCTGTTCGGGCTCTACATTTTCATGCATTCTGCTGATAGGCGAATCCGCCAACCGTCAGCCGCTTTGGTTCTGTTCTGGCTCTATAGTTGTGCTAATCATGGATGGGAATGTTTCCATTGCGGTCGTCTACATTTAAGCTAGGCTTGCCAGATGTACTGATTTAGCATTTAGCATTTTAACATGTACTAATTTTTTAAAACATTGTATGAGAGACGAATACTTTAAAAATCCTTTTTAGAAAATTGTAACATAAATGCACTTAAAAAATGTTAACATGTCTCAATGTTTTGCAATTTCGATACACATCACAATGCAGCCCTGCTTTTTATTAAAAATATAAACTTTTAAATTAGAGATATTGATTATGGTTCCTTATTTGAGGAATTCGTAGCAATAAAAAATTTTAAAGATAATGTTAAAGATAAAAATACAGTTGCGAAATGGTTGGAATTTTTAAATTGCCATCAAATATTGAATTTAACTTATTGTTAAGAAAAATTATAAAATGTCTGAATTTATAAAAATTATATTTATAATTCGAATGAATTATATTTATAATTCTGAATTTATAAAAATTTTAAAAATTTTGTATGGAAAATCATGACAGAATTTTTCATAACAGATTGTGTCAAGTAGGCCCAAATATTATCAAATACGTGCGTTAGACAAGGATAGCTATATTCGTGTATTATGTGTTGACATTTCTTGAGTAGGCAAAAACATGAATTTTACAGGGTTGCGGGCAACATTGAAAACATTTTGCAGCGTGATACAGCAACATTTGGGCCTATTCAGCACAATCTGTTATGAAAAAATTCTGTTATGATATTTGAGCTGTCAAAAAATCTGTTACGAGATAGAAATTCTTATTCTGCACAATAATCTTTTATGAAATCTGTTATGAATCATAGCAGATTTTTGGAAGTGTCAAAAAATCTTTTACAAAATCTTAAATTGGTATTCGGCATGTCAAAATTTGCTATGAAATCTGTAATATATGACAACAGAATAACAGTTACATTTTTTCTGTCTTTTATCGTAACAAATTTTAGAAAGTGAACATTTTGGTCTGAAAAATGGATGTTAGTTACAGAATTTCATAAGGAATGCCTTAAAAAAAGAGGCAAATGTAAGATTATATAATTAATAAACATGTTTGTGCGTTTTAAAGGCAAGTTATAAACAGAAAAAACCATCGCGGCACATTGCTGGAGTTACTTTCTTTTCAAGTATTCTTAAACGGTAATTTCGGTTTATTTAATGCAATAAATTGTTTTAATTATTAACATATTAACATACTTTATTGTTTTCAGCTTGTATTATAATTTATTTATCTTTATGTGCACTTATTAATTTTATGACAGCAATCAGCTGTTTCATAACAGAAGTTAACGGAATTGTAATAGAGTTTTGTTTTTGAAGATTGATAACAGGATGCGATAAAAGATCGAAGTGCTGAATACCAATTATAACAGATCTTCTATGGTTGACATTCTTTATAATTGGTAGCAGAAAATTCGTAACAGAATAACAGATTGCTCGGAATAAGTCTAATTATTTGGTAGAAACGAAAACGCCTTAAGTTTAAACAAAACAATCATATAAAGCAAACGTCCCTTATTGTACACAAATTATTATTGTACAAAGTTCCAAAGCAGTTAAAGGACACCATATTGCAACCCCATTCAGGGGCGAAACTAGCGGGGGAATAAGGGGGAAAGCTACCCTCCTAACTTTTTTAGAGTCGGCCAAATTGTTATTTTTTTACTGAAATTTGTTTAAAATTATGATTTTTATTTAAAATAAAGGTATTCACACTGACTTAGGTAGTTGGGTACGGGTAGATTGAGTACTTTTGATTACTGCGAGCACCCTTAACTGTAATTGAGTACTTTGTAGAATAACAGCAGATGAGTGACAGCTAGAAAAGAGTTGCCACCATATTATTGATGTAATTTTATGAGCGCAAAATTTAGGCCATTGTACGGGCGTAAAAAAATCTAATATATAAAAATCTCGTGTCACGGTGTTAGTGTACGAACTCCTCCAAAACGGCTGAACCGATTTTAATGAAATTTTGTTTGTATATTTGGTAGGTATGAGAATAGGTCGTAAAGTATTTTTCACCCTCCTACCCTGAGGGGCGTGGCACTTTTTCAAGAACACAAATTTTCTGCTTAACTTTCGTGTAAAAATCACACATCAATGAAACTCGGTACGAACTTACTATTGAGTCTTGGCCTTCGACAGTAAAATTTTAGCGATTTTTGTAAAGGGTGGCATGCTACCGCCCATAAAATTTAATTTTTTTAAATCGCATAAATTTTTCACTAGATGTCGTATAACATTGAAGTAACTTATTGGCCAGGTCTTTCAATTATAAAACAGACACGGGCATTGGAAAACAGAATGGAATTACTATTTGGTAGTGTCCTGCTACTGGAATGGTCATTGTACAATGGGTGCGGATCCACCCATATAAGACACATTTTTTTAAAATTAAATAGCTTTGGAAATAATAGTCACACAATAAAGAACCTCGGTTTGGTGTATCTATTTGGTGGTATACTTCCACTCGGAGGTACTCGCAAACTAAAACGGGTATTGAACTAGGGGCTTGGCTCTACCCATAAAAGACAATTTTTTATATTTAACAACTTTGAAAATAATGGTCACAGAATATTGAAACTCAGAGTGGAGTTACTATTTGTTGATGGCCTTCTTTTGGAAAACTGGGCAGGCATTGGACAAGGACGGCAGTAACGCGCCGGGTATCAGCTAGTTATTTTATATAGGAGTAATTTGAAACGTGAACTTTGCGGCATTTAATAATTTTATTTTATCTAAAAAATTTTAAAATAACTCATTTTAACACATTTGTCTGTTTTATTCACTTATAATTTGTTTACTTTGTTTTAGTTTTTTGTCAATTCAATTATTGCCTATTTTTGGAAGAGGTGGTAACCCATGAAAAGAGTACTCAATCAGTCTACCCAAACAAGTCAGGGGGTTAGCTAGAAGAGATTGGTAGATGGGTACTTGGATAGAATGGCACTTTTACAAAAACAAAATGTATGGCATTTGCCAATCTACCCAACTACCCAAGGCAGTGTGAATACCCCTAATAACTATGAACGGATCAAAATCAGTCGTACCATTTATTTTTATGATCGCCATCAGCCTTAAACCAACTTTAGAGAGCTATTCCATTTCAAGACATATCCAGAACAATTTTCAGTCTGCCAATTCATTTTCAGTCGTGCCTAAAATGATCTTCAGTCGGCGAAATTTGCATTTAGCCGTGCGCAAAACCAACTGCATTTAATTCCAATAATTCCAAACCCCAAATCAAACCAAACCCAAATGCCATTATGTTTTCTTTTTGAGTCGGTTATTTCTTTAGCAGTACTAAATTATTTCAGTTGTACTATTCATTCAGTCTCGTTTAAAGTTAAGAGAATTCAGAATAAGAGCAATTCAGTCGGCCAAATATTTTTTAACGACTTTAAGTCGTTCCTTGGTAGGTTTGTTTACGACATATAGTCGTGCCTCAAACCAACTTCAGTCAATTAATTTTAATATTTTGCTCGGAAATACATATCGTCAGTCCAATTCTAATAAGACGTAATTCAAAATTATATTATGTTTAGGAGGCGAAAAAAAAACTGTTTATAAAATGTCTGAAGTTCATACTCGTACTATAATGTATTATTTTAAAAGTTCTATAGCCATTTTTTTTCATACAAACGTTAAAAACTAAATAAAGGCATCGTTTTGTTGAATCTATCGAAATTGCTAATAACCATTATTTTCAAAATGTTGACTTACGTCGTTTTAAAATTGGGCCGATGCATAATTTCTGAATGCATAGATAAAAAAGACGATTCCTTCATTGGATATTTGTGAACGAATCCAAACAATTTAAGCAGTTCATTTTAAGCATGAACTCTTACATCCAATTCTATTTTCAACTTGACTTGACCCAAAAGTGAATTCTAGAATCAATAAAAATATTACTAAAAATTGTTTGGTGGACTCACATCAATTGAAAGCGGATTAAGAAGTAATTTATCATCTATTCGAAGGCGTAGAATTTCTGACGGGTGCAACTAATGTTTCAGAAAGCAATACAAAAAATCCTTTAATCCCTCAAACGTTACAGTTGCAGAAAATAAGAAATTTGCATTATTATTAATTTAAATATCTAAGAGAAAAAGAGTTACAGAATTAATAAAGCTGTTTATTTTTTCGCACACATGCAGAATTAGTGCGATGGCTATAACTATTAATTGATTTGAGATATAAAGTTATATCCTTCAAAAAAATTATTTTAGAATTTTATTAATTTTGAAAAAAAAGAAAAAATCATTTCAAAGAAGAGAAAAAATAACGTAAAAAAAATCATGCCTTGAATTTTTTTATGGCACGAACAGTTTATTACTTTCACCTTTAATGCTCTATAGCCTTTGAAAGAAAATCAAAAATTCAAATTTGAGTTTTTTTCCTTTTACAACAAAAATCATTGTACCTTATATTTTGATAAAAAATTTAAGTTTGTAGTCTCTTCCAAAAAGGCATTGAATATAAACAAAAAAACGCAAGGTAAAACTTTTATAAATTTTTTAAGTTAACTAATCAGCCTAAAATACAAAAAATAAATAAATAAAATTTATTCAAAAATGGCAGAGATATTTGCTTCTCCATTTAGAACATTCAATTTGAGAGAGTTTTTTGGAGTTAACACCTTTAGAATCGATTTGTATGAAAATAAATTATATTAGGGGGTTAATTCAGATTTTCAACCATAACACCTGTTACGGTTGAATTTTCAACTATTTTTTCGTTCGCTTAAATTTTCAACTTTGATTCTATGATACTACGGATGCCAATCGAATGCAATGGGATTATCTCAGGTCGCAGGCGGGACATTGGCACTTTTATGAATTCCATGAAATATTTAGACCAAAATGGATGATTTTATGTCGAATCGGATTCAATGGGATTATCACAGGCAGGTCACAGGCAGGTTACTGGCACTTTCATGGATACCATGGAGTATTTTGACAAATATGGATGATTCTATGGGCAAACGCATGCAATGAAATTTCTGAGGTCACAGGCAGGTTATTGGCACAGTTATCGATTCCATGGAACATTTGGATCAAAGTGGATGATAATATGGCCAATCGGATGCAATAAGATTTTCTGAGGTCATTGTCACTTGTATGGATTCCATGAATCATTAAGACGTTAATGGATGATTCTGTGGTTAATCGGATGTAATGGGGCTGTCTGAGGTCACAGGGGATCATTGGGATTTTAATGGATTTCATATTAAAATTAAATTTTTTTTTAGATTATTTTAATAATTATTTCAAACTTATGGTCAAAGTTTTTGGTAACGACATTATATATTTGTAATGAAATTAATTATGTTAACTGTTTATAAATTATGAGTTTATATTTTCATCTACTTTGCCTATTGTACATGATTATATTGCATTTCAAGGCAATCGATAAGAAGTAAACTCCAATCGCGCGTCGAGCTGACACGCACATTTTTTTTATCTTTCGTAGCATTTGTTTAAAATACACTCTAAATAACTTTCAATATTAAAAAGATTCATTAAAAATACTTTTGGTTAGTTTAATTTAAAGGAAAATTTAACAAACTTTTAGAAATAATTAGAAAAATTGAAAAACCGTTCAAATTCGACCAAGATGTTGACTTGGAGAGTAGAATTTTTACAAATTTGACAATCGATGAATGCATTTAACTAAATTTTTTTTAAGAAAATCAAAATTTTAAATTACTTTTCCTATTGGTCGTGGTAAAATCTGATAATTTATTTATAAACATTACTAGCTGGTACCCGACGCGATGCTGCGGGCCTTAACCAATGCCTGTTCCAGTTTGCCAATAGAAGGATCAACAAATAGTAACTATTCTCTGAGTTTCACTACTCTGTGATCCAAAGCTATTAAGTATAAAAAGCTACACCCCTTTCCCAATACCCGTTCTAGTTTTCGAGTATTTCCGACTATTAGGATATCACCAAAGTGATTCAATTTCAAAAATGTGTCTTTGGGTGGAGACACAACCCTTGTACAATGCTCGTCTTGTTTTTCAGTAGCAGGACATCACCAAATAGTAACTTCATTATGAGTTAAAATTTACTGTGACTTTTACTTGGAAAGCTATTCTGAATCGAAAATTTTATGTGTATGGGTAGAGCCATGCCCCGTTTTCCAATGCCCGCGTCTGTTTCATAATTGCAAGACATGGTTAATCAGTTACTTCATACTGAGTTTCATTGTAATACGACATTTAGTTCCAAAAGTATTAGATATCAAAAAATTGAATTGTGTGGTTGGTGCCATGCCCCCTTTCCAAAGATCGCTCAAATTTGACATTCAAAGGGCACGACTAAATAGTAAGTTCTTACCGAGATTCATTGATGTCCGATTTAAGGAAGAAAGTAAAACTGAAATTTGATTTTTTGAAAAAGTGCCACGCCCCTCGTGGGTAGGAGGGCAAAAAATACTTGACAACCTATTCTCATATCTACCAAATATAAAAAAAAATTTAATTAAAATCTGCCCAGCCGTTACGGAGGAGTTTGTACACTAACACCGTGACACGAGATTTTTATATATTATTAAGATTAAATTGGAAATCTTATAATTTTAATTTTTCTTGATTTGTTTTATTTTTATCATAAAAAAATTATTTTTTTTATGATAATAAAAGCTTCAAAGTAAATTTTAGTATCCTAGTGTCAAAAGTATTCGAGATACAGTGTTTTTTCAATATTGCCACACCCCTTATTAAATAACGCCCATTTTTTCATTACAAAAATTTGTAGTAATTGTGCCTACCGCTGCACTTAATTTCTGTACCCTTAATTTCTGTCAATATTATTAGAGAAACAGCAATTGTCTTATATTGCCACACCCCTTTATCCTAAAACGCTCACTTTCTTGATAGTAATTTTCAATAAATTTGAGTACATCTGTACTAAATTTCAGTACTCTAATGTTAGTTTTATTTGAGAAACAGAGTTTTTACAATATTGCCACACCCTTTTTTAGAATTACGCCCACTTAAGTGATCGTCATTTTTAATATTTGTGCCTGCCCTTGTAATGAAACTGTAAATTTTATTACCCTAGTGTCAATATTTACTGAGATACAGTGTTTTTCTTATAGCGACATGCCCATTTGTCAAATACCGCACACTTTTATAAACGGGCACCTCCGCGTTGATGGTCTCTATATGTGGACAAAAAATTACGGCAATCGGAAAAGTACTTTGGAGTAATCGATATACATACATTCACAAAAACAAAAAAAAAAAAACAGAGAAACCAACCAACTTGAGAACCTTCTCCTTTTTGAAGTCGGTTAACAAGTATCTTAATTTTAGTTTAATAATTATTTCATATACTTAACAGGTAATAAAAAGGAAAATAATCTTAATTGCTTAGAGCAAATTCATTAGTTCTTTTTTAAAAACTTCTCGCGTTTGGGAAACGTCAATTTTATTGAAAACAGAATTGAATTCTATGCAAGACTTTGAAATGGGATCAGATCTAGCAAAATTTTTGAATGCTCGAGGAATAAGAAAAAAAATGCTGCCTACTTCTCAACTGTCTTGAAAGAGCATATAAAGGAATAAAAACTTTTTAACAAAAAAAAAAACCTACTTCAAAATCACTACAAAGTAAAAAATAATTTTAAATTACTTTTACTATTTATTTCTTGGTTAAATTTGATAATTTATTTATATTCATTATTATATTGCAAATCTTATGATATCAATTATTGTGAATTTTTTTTATTTTTATCATAAATATATTAATTTTTTATGATTATAAAAGCTTCTAGTCAGCGCTAATCATTGACATAAAATCATGATATTTTTGCCATCCCTACTCTATTTAAGACTTTTTTATTTGTGAATATCCTGCTTAGGTGACGCTGTATTAATTTGTAATCTAAATTTTTCTTAAATCTTAATTATATGTGTGTTGCAGCTGCACAAAAAAATCTGATTATATGAGCGCCGACTTCGAAGCTTTTATAATCATAAAAAATTAATATATTTCTGATAAAAATAAAAAAAAATTCACAATAATTGATATCATAAGATTTGCAATATAATAATGAATATAAATAAATTATCAAATTTAACCAAGAAATAAATAGTAAAAGTAATTTAAAATTATTTTTTACTTTGTAGTGATTTTGAAGTAGGTTTTTTTTTTTTTGTTGAAAAGTTTTTATTTCTTTCTTTTTAGAGAAAATGAGATATACTAAAAAAGTGTATAAATTAATTAAACACCAATTATTTATGCTCATAATATGGAAAATGCTTTTCTGTCGTTTCTTATTCTGTTCTTTGTCAGTATCTGTATCAGTACCTACTCTTGTATTTTTATCAGTACCCCAATGTCAATATTGATTGAATAGTGTGTATATAATAGTGACATGCCTCTTTGTCGAGAATATCACACTCTTTGTCATAGTGTTGTCAATAGTTCTACCTATTCTTACAATAACTTTTTCACCCTGAAGTCAATATTGTACAGTTTTTTACACACCCCTTTGTCGAATGACGCCCACTTTATTGACAATAACTTCTTATAAGTGTGCCTACATCTGTACTAAATATCAGTACTCTAGTGTCAATATTATTCGAGATACAGTGTGTTTTAAATATTGCCACACCCCTTTATCAAACAATGCCCACTTTATTGAAATTCATTTTTTATAATTGTGCGTACCTCTGTAGTAAACTTTAGAACTCTAGTGTCAATATTATTCGAGATACTGTGTGTTTCATATATTGCCAAACCCCTTTATCAAACAACGTCCACTTTATTGAAATTAATTGTTTTATAACTGTGCCTACCCCTGTAGTTAACTTAAGTACTCTAGTTTCAATATTATTCGAGATACAGAGTTTTTCTAATATTGCCACACCTCTTTGTCGAATAACGCCTTCTTAATTGACCGTTATTTTTTATAATTATACCGAACCTTGCATTTTGCTGTGAATTTTATTGACTCTAGTACTCAAGTGTCAATATTTACTGAGATACAGTGTTTTTCTTATAGTGACACGCCCCTTTATCGAATACCGCCCACATTACTGGTAGTTATTTGTTATATTTGTACCTACCTTTGTACTAAATTTTAGTATCATAGTGTCAATAGTAATCGAGATACAGTGTTTTTTTTAATATTGCCACTCCCCTTCTCGAATAACACCCAGTTTTTTTTTACAAAAATTTGTAGTCATTTTTCCTACCGCTGTAATAAATTTCTGTACCCTAGTATCAATACTTTTCGAGACACAGTAATTCTCTTATATTGCCACACCCCTTTGTCGAATAGCACCCACTTTTTTGAAAGTAATTGGAGTTTACTCCTTTAGAATCGATTTGCATATAAAGAAATTATATTAGGGGGTAAAGTCAAATTTTCAACTATTTTTCGTTACGTTTGAATTTTCAACTATTTTTGCGTTATGCTTGGCCAATCGAATGCAATGGAATTATCTAAGATCACAGGCAGATCATTGGCACTTTAATGGATTCCATGGAGAATTTGGACAAAAGTGGATGATTCTATGGCCATTCGGATGCAATGGGATTATCTGAGGGCACAGGCGGGTCATTGGCACTTTAATGGATTCCATGGATTCCATGGAGTTGACAGGGTACTCATTGGAACTTTTATTGGTTGAAGCAACATTTGGACCAAAATGGATGATTCTATGGCCAACCGGATGCAATGGGATTATCAGAGGTCAAAGGCGGGTCATTGGAACTTTTATGGGTTCCATGGAACATTTGGACCAAAATGGGTGATTGTATGGCCAAACGGATGCAATGGGATTATCTGAGGTCACAGGAAGGTCATTGAAACTTTTAATGGTTCCATGGAACATTTGGACCAAAATGGGTGATTCTATGGTCAATCGGATGCAATGGGATTATCTGAGGTCATAGGCGGGTCATTGTGTCTTTTATGGGTTCCATGGAACATTTCTACCAAAATGGATGATTCTATGGCCAATCGGATGCAATGGGATTATCTAAGGTCATAGGAGGGTCATTGGAACTTTTTATGGTTCCATGGAACATTTGGATCAAAATGGGTGATTCTATGGCCAATCGGATGTAATGGGTTTATCTGAGGTCATAGCCGGGTCATTGGAACTTTTATGGGTTCCATGGAACATTTGGACCATAATGGGTGATTCTGTGGCCAATCGCATGCAATGGGATTATCTAAGGTCATAGAGGGGTCAGTGGAACTTTTATGGGTTCCATGGAACATTGGGACCATAATGGGTGATTCTGTGGGCAATCGGATGCAATGGGATTATCTGAGGTCATAGGCGGGTCATTGGAAATTTTAATGGTCCCATGGAACATTTGGATCAAAATGGGTGATTCTATGGCCAATCGGATGCAATGGGATTATCTGAGGTCAAAGGCGGGTCATTGGAACTGTTATGGGTTCCATGGAACATTTGGACCAAAATGAGTGATTCTATGGCCAATCGGATGCAATGGGATTATCTGAGGTCATTGTCACTTTTATGAATTCTACGAAGCATTTAGACATAAATGGATGATTCTGTGGTCAAGCGGATGTAACTGGACTATCTGAGGCTTAGGCTGGGTCATTTAAACTTTAATGGATTTCATATTAAAACAACATTTTTTAGAGAAAACCTTAATTTATATTTAGTTTTTTGGAAGAACACTGGGGACGTCTTGATTTTGTTCAATCATCACGATTTTTAAAAAATTGTACTTCAATTTTTTACGTTTCGAGTTTTAGTTATTTAAATTTTACTGCCTCAGTTGTTGGTAACGACATTACATTTTGGTAATGAAATTAAGTATGTTTACTGTTAATGCATGATGAGTTTATATATTTAACCACTTTGCCTATTGTACATGATTATATAAAATTCCAAGGCAACCAATAAGAAGTAAACTCCAATCGCGCGTCGTAGATGACACGCACACTTTTTTTTTTTAATAATTGTGATGTGTTTTGAAAAAAAAAGAGAAACCAACCAACTTCAGAACCTCCTCCTTTTTGAAGTCGGTTAAAAAAGAGATAAGAGCGCAGAGCAATGAATTTTGTTACAAAACACATCTCTAGCAAACATTACTAAGTAATATTTTCGTCTGGCTTCAAGCGATTTAAGATCTTTTAATACACACCGTTGAATATAAGATGGAAAACCTCCATTCCCCCAACCCATTTTCAGAAATACAAATCTTGAAAATCTACGCTGTATTGCCTCAATACGGTTTATATTTACAGCATATGAGGGATTCAATATAATACAAGCATATTCCACTGTTGACCTTACAAGAGATATATAAATAGATTTACAGTATCGGACAAAACCTTTGCAACTGTGAAACATTTCTAAAAAAATCATAAAAAATCCAAATATTTTTGAAAAATAATGTTTATTTGATTTGAAAAGTAACAAACATGTTTTAATACTTTGTTAAACTGAGGTAATTAACATGAAATGTTCTTCTTTAAAAAAATAAAAACTTTACTTCACATCAAATCTATAGATGGACTAGACAAAACATTTGCAACTAATTAACATTTGAGCAAAAATATTAATTTCAATTAATATTTAGTAGCGAATCCATTATTTGCTATAACTTCCCTGCAGCGACGTGGCATTGAGCTTATTAAGTTGTGAATAATATCGATCGGAATTTCATTCCAGGCCGTTTGAATCCGTTGAAAAAAATCTATCGAATTTTTCACATTTTCATGGTTAATTCTGCGTTTTACTATCTCCCAAAGGTTCTCAATGGGGTTAAGGTCTGGGGATTGCGCGGGCCACTCCAAAACATTAATCTTATTGTCGCTAAACCAAGTTTTTATAAGCTTAAACGTGTGTTTGGGATCATTGTCTTGCTGGAACGTCCAGCGCAATGGCATTTCCCATTCAGCAAATGGCATCATCACGGTCTCTAATATACTTTTGTATACATGCTGATCCATAATGCCGTCAATGCGGTAAATAGGGCCTACTCCTGCATCCGAAAAACATCCCCAGACCATAACATGCCCACCACCATGCTTGACAGTTTTGACGCAGTACGATACTTGAAGTCGTTTTCCTCTGGGTCGCCTAACCCTGGTCATACCATCACTGCCAATCAAATTGAATTTCGATTCATCCGAAAAGAGGACCGATTTCCATTGTTTAACTGACCAATTAAGGTGTCTTTTTGCAAATAGAACACGTTTGCTTTGGTTCCGCTTTGAAATCAAAGGTTTTCTGGCTGGGCGACAAGAAGGTAAGCCAGCATCAACCAAGCGACGACACACAGTTCTTGAAGAAATTGGCAACTGGTACTCTTCGACAAGTTGTGGAGCAGATGCAAAAGGTTTTTTCTTCACATGTCTCACTAGCAAGTTGTCAACTCTTCGTGTCGTTTTACGTGGGCGACCTCCATGGTGCTCCACATCAATTTTTTTAGTTTTACGATACCGAGATATAATTCGCGAAATTGACGACTTATGCACTTTATACTTTTCTGAAATGTCTTTTTGGGAAAGTCCGCTATTAAAGTCATTAATTATATTCGTACGGAGTGCTTTTCCGAATTTGTTTGGACTCATTTTTTCGAAATAGTTCTTTTTTTTTATTATGTGGCTGCACAACCTTTCTTGCAAAATTGTTTTACAACTAACCTGAAAACTTCCCCAACTTAGTTAGAACTTGGAATGTTCTGCATAATTATCTGTTGGAGTAACGGATTTTTGTTGTTGCATATGAGTTGCAAATGTTTTGTCTCACTCAGAATTTTATGAGATTAGAATTTTAAGAGAAGATCTTGCAATTTAAGAGAGGAACATGAAATATATATATACGCTTGATGGTTTAATTACAAACAAAAATTACATGCAAAAAAATAATAGTACACTGTAAAATATTTTATATTTTTATCAAAATCCTTATTTTCGTAACGAGTTGCAAATGTTTTGTCCGATACTGTAAGTGTATAAGGATCGTAGAACTCCTTTGTATTTCGATTTGGGTTGGTATTGCCCAAGTTAAGCTACTTCAAAAAAGGGATGATTTTTGAGGTTTTTTTTTAGCTGTTTAACCAAGGCTTTCAGATTGACTGAATAGGTTTGACACCGGGTTCGTAAATGGGGATATAGATGAGTAGGTGTGAAAGTGAAATCAAGTGAAACTGCAGTAGGTGTTTAAGCTATAAGAACGCAGTATAATTAAACAAAATTTTCAAGTTTGACCTGAAATTATAATTTTGTTTTTATTACAATAATAAAAAAAATAAATGAGTTAGTTAAACTCATTAATTGCTTCTCACAAAGAAGTATTTTGATTACATTTTTGTTAGTAACAAAATACACATACAATACACGCGGAAATACACATTTTTGTTAGTGTATTTCCGCTTTAAGCTTTTACAACAGCTCGCGCTCTATTGGGCATACTTTCAATCGAAGCCTTAACACATAATTTTTATTTCCGAAGAATTTCTCCAAACATCAATGATATTTTTTTTTCAAAATAGTTATCGAAGAGTTATTCCCAAGGTAAACGTGGTGTTTAAGAGTATGCCAGACATTCTCGATCGGATTTAAGTCCGGAGAATAACCTAGCCAATGGAGGATGGGGATGTCCATAGACGAAAGGAATTTGTTACAGATATCCGTTCATTCTCTTTATTAGACAAAAACACGTTTCTTAGAAGCTCATTGTACTGATATTGCCTCATTGTCCCCTCAACAAAATAAAGGCAATCCCCTCTACCCCAAGCAATTACTGATGGGGATGTTTTATTTGGCTTTTTTGCCGCTTTCTAAGAGGTCTTCAGCTGGTCTTCTTCTGATGAAACTGGTGCCCTCAGTGAGAACATGAAGCGAAAATTCATCCGTAAAGTAAGCCTGAAACAATGCAAGAGTCAAAAGATAGAAATAATATGGAAAGGAGTGCTGCATCATGTTTTAAATATAAAAATTCAAGACTTGCATTGTTCCAAAAGGTCATTTGTTTATATTTGTGAGCATAATCAAAGTTTAAGCGGGATTTCTTCATCTTTTTTGGTGTGGCGTGGCTTCTTAGTCAACCGATACGCTTTCACTCCTTATTGCTTTAGCTTTCTTTGCAACATACTCTTATATAAGTTGATTCTCTGAGCTTGCAAAGACTTCAAATGTTCACGAATGTGGTTGTACGCGATTTACCAAAACTATTCGGATAATAGAGCGCTCCGTGCGTTCAACTGTTTTCCTGCCACTTCCAGCTCGAGAAGGGCGCCCATTAATTGCAAGGTTACCTTCATTAACCGCTTTTTCAATTCTTGAAACTGTGTGTCGACTTACATCCAACATTTGACCAATTTCTAACAGTATGACGTCCTCCTCTCAGGAGTCCCAAACTGCTATTTTTCTTTGCTGATGATGTATGTCTTTTTTGTGTTCCAGTATCAAAAAAATTATGTGATATTGTTCCAAATAAGTGAATGTTACTAGTACCGCTTACCTTTGATGAAATTTTAGTATGATTTTTTTATATTGAGCTGCCAAAGCAAAAACTATGCTACCAGCATCTTGATTTTAAGCCATATGGGTTCACCAAGAACTCAAGTTTACAACAGCATCTCAGTTTGTATTCGATAGCCAACACAACTCCTTCTAAACACACACACATTTATATATGCCTACTTTTAATTCTAGTCGAGAAGTCTAGAATTTTAATACTACGTCCAGATTTTCTGCAAAAGTTCAAAACATAAGACATAAATTGAGAAACGTATGCCTGCCATATGCAAAATAACAACAATTTGGTCAATTAGAGCAACAATACGTACACCTAGCCAAGCATATAGAATTTTCTTTGCCAGAAGATGTCGATTCGAATGTGTATGTGTGTGTGTGTGTGTGTGTGTCCAAGTACCCAGATGAAAAATATGGCAGGCCTGTCGATAGAACGAATGTGGCAGGTTATAATTTCATTGTAAATTTTAGAAGTCCACCTTTTGAAACTTTAAAACTTCCTAGTTACTTCTTAGTGAGGTATGTATCATATTTGCGAATTAAAAATTCTAGTTAAGTGACTACAACACAAAAGCTGCATTTTTGCACAGTAAAAAATATGAAGATACATTTAATACTATTTGGTAAATTTACCATAAAATCTTATCAACCAAATTTATACAAAGTTGGGATAGATGTTATCCGAAAAGTGTATCAAATGTTTTTATACCAGGTTGGTATACATTTTTATAAGAAAAAGTATAAAAATTTTGAAAACCACAATTGGTTTTTTTTTATAGCAATATTGTATACAAAATATATGGCACATACATTTAATGTGTGTTACATTGAAAGTCATAAATCAGGAATTATATCCAGATTTCAATTGACAGAGTTTATATTTTATTTGTTTTTTTTTTTATATTTTCAAAAACAAATTGACAGGAAATGTTCGATCATGTTGGCAGAGCTTCCATTTCAAGCGCAATATTTTTGTCTAATATGTGTGTACAAAAAAATATTCAACGGAACTATTTACGCATAGCATGTTTACTGACTGAAGAAGAAACGCAAACTGATTGTTTGCTAGCATCGCTGAAGTTCGTTAGCTTCGAAAATTCGACTTGTACTTGAAAGCCGAGTGGCTTCGCGAGGTTCTCATGTGCATAACTGCAATATATATATGATATTTATAAATTTATGGTATAAAAATTAAACTATTTTGGAGTAAAATAGCTGTTTGAATGGAAATTCAAGTTTTATAATATTGAGTGGGATAAAACTTATACTAAATTTGGAATAAAACGAGTTTATTATACAGAAATTTAAAAAAAAAAAAAACAAATTGGCCATTTCAGCCCTCAAAAGGACTTTGACCGAGCTTCTTATGATCAATTGTGTTGTATGTGTTACTAAATGTTTGCACACAATTGACCGAGAACTGGACCTACATGTTTCATGGCGACTCCGAACGGCTAAAGTTCATGTTCTCAAGAAAATTTCTTCACATGGCATTATTTACTCTCTGAGGTTTGCCGTTATCTGCAGAGAGGTGGTGACCGATCAGAAAAATTTTTATTGAAAAAACTTTTCGCTGCGGCTGGGGATCGAACCCGGGCATGCTAAGCCACACACTTAACCTGCATGCCACGGTCACCACAGAAATTTTATAAAAAAGATAAAATTTACCCTCAAACTTTTTACTCTGTGGACACTCAGATTTGTGTAGTTTGCAACGATACTTAAACTGCCGCCTCGTTTCAAAGCGAGCATGTGTCGTAGAAAAAACTAACAGTAAATTTGATTTCTACAATTGCGCACGTACAGTTTTGCTTTCGATGTTTTCATTTTGGAAAGTTTAGTTCAACGTGGAATGTTCATTTTAAAAGCCAGGTAACTTAATATTTTACTTATCAAATATAAAATATTCCTAACATCCAATATTTATTTTTGTTCATACAACAGATCGCTTTATAACCCGTTGATGTATGCTGCCGGCAACATGCCTTTGATACTCAGCGGACATTCTCGTTTCCATTCCCACTTATAACTTTTTATACCCCCACGAGTACTGCGTAAGGAGTATATTAATTTTGTCACGACGTGTGTAACGCCCATAAGGAGATGTGGTAGGCATAGAAAAGTATATATATTCTTGCTCAGCATCACCACCTGAGTTGATTTAGCCATGTCTGGCTGTCTGTCCGTCTGTCTGTCTGTCTGTGGACACGATTACAGCCGTAATTTTGAAGCAATCGTGCTGAAATTAGATGTTTAAGCTTTCTTTTAAATTTTTTAAAATTTTAAATCAATAAATATTTAATTTAATTTTTTAAATCTCATATGAAAAGAGCTCCAATTTAAGATTTTGTACCATTGCGAATCTCCCGTGGGGCTATTTTAACTTCGGCCAAGTCGAAGATATGCCTTACTAGTTTCTTATAACTTCCGTGGCAGCAATGTTGGATGCATGTAAAGACTCCTGCTATATCTGTCATTTGGCATTAATGCAGCATTCATCTAACGGTATCAATGCAGCATTGCAACCACGGCAGTTCATTTGGCATACATGCCCTCCTAGGACATGCCTATAGAAAAAAAGATATGAGCTGGTATGGAGGCGAGCATGTCTGCTCCGCTTCCAAGGCATGTTGTCGGCAGGCATACAGCAGGGCTCCTTTTTCAACTGGGTAGTGACCATACATAAAAGCAAAAGACTAACGCATGACGTCTGCCATAAGCTAGCTTCACGTGCGTGTGCTACTATTTTTCGTTCAGTTTTTGTTTTTGTTGTGATTTTACTGAACATGCATGGACACGTTAATATATGTTAAGCAGGTATGGTGATAACAGTCAGCAATTGGGCGCCAAAAACCATTCCATACGACATATTTCCACATAACCTCAAAAATATCAGCAAAATGGAGTAAGGAAACAGCAGATATAGAAGAATAACCGACAAACAAGTAAAATGAAAGAGAACAAAAAAGGCAACGGTAGCTTTGTAACTGGTTTCAAATAATAAAGCAAGTCACTCCATCACAGCCGGTGCTCTAGCAGTAGTAAGTGCTGAAGTTTGTTGTAGTTGCAACAAAATAGAAAAAAAATCATCCCAATTAAAAAATTATAGCTTTGATTGCCTGGCAACCTTGGCCGCTGTTATGCCAACTTGACAGACCATTGCTGTTGATTTTGTTGTTTTTTTATTGTTCTAGCTGCCTGTCCAGCACAACCCTGCAGCAAGCAGCCTGCAGCCAGGCTCATCATATCACTCGATATAATAACCAAAACTCAGGCACAGATGGCAGGCAGTCTTAGCATTTTTTTTATATTCGCCACAAACTGGTGCAAAGCAACCCAATCACCCAACGCTCCATCATGTAACCCAACCTAAGTTGTAGCCATTTGTTCGTTGTTTGTTTTTTTTTTCCTAACGCTGGTTGTTGAAATGCTTCCAGCCCAGAAAACATTTTTTTTATATTTGTATGTTTGTGTGCCTTTATTATTTTTACGTAATTTTTTCCTTATTTACTGCTCTAGCTAAGCAAACAAAAAGCCAGTGTACCACAGAGCAGCTCGGCGTCAAAGGATTATTCGTGTGGTTGCAAGTTTAACGTGCGCCTGATTGCGCACTGCGCTCCTGTTAAAGACATTTGATTTCATTTTCAAGCTTTACCACATTTAAAGAGATTTTTAAACGGCAGGCAGCATCAAGTAAACGTCTAAGCAGCATAATTTGATCGCACAGTGGGATGAGAAGTGATGTTATGATAAGCATAAAATATGTATATGAGTTAAGCAACTACATATATAAGTTTCTTAATGATTTAAGGCGTTAGGCCACTCTAGGACTTTCGAAAAAATCAATAAATTTTTTAAAATGGTGCCTTATGACCTCAAAAATGCTGTCTCAAAAGATTATGGTCGGGAAAAATGTCTAAGTAGGGGAGCGGGCTGCTAGTTATAGCAGGGGTAAGTTATAACACTCTATTTTTGCCTAGAAAACGAAAGTTTATTTTACAAGTCTATCTATTTTTAGTGTTTTATCGGACTTTACATCGAGTGGGCGTAAATATAGGCTTTATTATTAGCAATTATGATAAAATGTATTTTTTTGCTTTTTGAAAGCGTCTTAAAGATTTTTAAAACTAATTTAATTTTAATCGGTGCATATTTTATTACAGTTTACTGAAATATATATATATTTTTGAAGTGAAACTTCTTTGGCGGCGAGTGAAATTTCAAGGTCTCTTATTCATGACGCTAGGCTAACCTTTTTTAAATGCATATGAAAATTTACAAAAAATGATAGCCGATAGCGAGAATTGAACCCATACCATCGATGTTGATAGTCGGAAGCTCTACAATTACGCCACACATGCTCATGATAAACAGGCAAGCAAAATGTAATTAATATTGAACGCGTAACATTCCGTCCGTTACATTAATTTTCATCCTAAAAGTATGCACGGAAAATGTATTTCTTTACGCTTCAAATGAAAATATTTAGGCACATCTAGTGAGAAAAAATGTACTGCCTGTTCGCCGCATAATGAGCTTAAAGCATAATTTGGTTCGTTGGTTGTGATCAAAAACTTGACAGATGATTGACAACATGCAAAACATTAAATTCAATATAATATTTAAAGCAAAAAGTGTTAAAAGTGCAATATTTAAGACTGCCGAGAATAGTTTTTGCCATGCCAAAAAACGTCTCAAAGCTAAGAAAAATAGCTAAAACAGGAGCAGAACGGTGAATATAAATAGCGAAAAATAGCTCTTAAGAAGGCAGCCGCAGCTGGGACTGCAACTTATGATGAAAGTGAGGTGATTGCAACATCGGCTGAGTTCCAAAATGCATTTTTACGAAACATCAGTGTATTTTGGTGAATCTGCAAAGAAACAATCCCCAGAAAAACACACTGATGCTTTGTAAAAATGTATTTTGGAACTCAGCCATCATCTCAACAAAAATTTATAGCCAACCAAGTTGATACACTCAACAATCGACGTTCGCTGCTTTACGAGGCCCTCACTCAACATAGCAGCTATTATGATCAGGAATCAGGAGGTAATAATCAACAAGATTTGCCTCTGCTTTCGGAGGCTCCTTCAACAAGTACTATGCAAATGCATTTAAGCATTTAAAAAGTGACAAAGTTGAGAAGACATTCAAAAGCAACTAAAACACCAACTGAACTAAAAAAAGGACCGAAAATAACTGTTATTTTACAATTTTCAAATGAAAAAAATTGTTGAACGACTTTTTACCATATATATACCATTATGTTACAAATGTCCTCTCCTCGCGAATATTAAGTGCTTTTTAAATTTTAGACTGATTCTTTAAAAGTTAAAGTTTAAGTGTTATTCTTTGCCTCTTATTTTTTCGAGGACAAATAAAGGTTACTTTTGACTTTTATTTTATTGGTCAAAAATAGCAGTTTTTTTGTGACTTTAATTTTTTCGGTCAAAAATATCAAGCAATTTGTGTTTTTTGAAGGCCACTTGACAGATTGAACTGTTGACACCATGTGTAAAATGTCTCACCGATGAGATGAAAATAATGGTATCAAAATTATTTTAGACGGTAAAATGACTTGAACAAATATAAATTACCTGATATTTTTGACCAAAAAAATAAACGGCAGAATATAACTGTTATTTTTGACCGATACAAAAAAAGTTAAAAGTAACTGTTATATTTGCCAAAAAAACTATAAAGCACAAAATAACTTTTATTTTTGTCAGAAAAAATAAAACTGAAAAGATAACAGTTAATGTGTGACACTTTCGATAAAAACCATAGCCGGTACGGTCCCTGGATGTAAATATTGAATCAACAGATTATTATTCCATTTCGTATTGATTGAATTTCTTTACAGATACTTTCTCTCTCTATTTCACACTGAAATCTCTCTTATTGCTTACTGTTAAATAAGTTTCACTTCTGCCACGTGTACGTTGCTGCACGCGAGTTTTTTTTAAAAGGTCCGCCAAATAACTTTTTTTTTTGAAAATGCTATAAAAAAAAAGTACTGAATATTTTCTCAAATTTCTTTTTTTATTTGAATGTACAATCCTTTCGGTTTATAATAGAAAATAATTTCATTCAAATGGCTGCCTCGGCTGGCCATGCAGTAGCACATTATCGATTGCACATTATCGATTGTGTGCAGCTGTATTTCACCAATGGCTTCACGAATATTGTCCTTTAAAGCGTCAATTGTCTCTGGCTTGTCGGCGTAACACTTATCTTTGAGGGCACCCCACAAATAATAGTCCAACGGTGTCAAATCACAGCTCCGAGTTGGCCAAACGACATCAGCTCTGCGGCTGATAATGCGAACTTCAAAAACAGGGCGCAAAGCATCGAGTGTAGCTTCGGCTGTGTGGCAAGTAGCACCGTCCTGTTGAAACCAAATGTTGCCAATATCCTCCTCTTCAATTTTTGTGAACAAAAATTCGTTCAACATGGCCCGATAACGATGGCCATTGACTGTAACGGCCAGTCCCTGCTCATTGTCGAAGAAAAATGGCCCAATTATGCCTCTGGATCAAAATCCGCACCAAACAGTGACTCGTTTTGGGTGCTTCGAATTTTCAATGTATGCGTGCGGGTTTTCTGTGCCCCAAATGCGAAAATTTTGCTTGTTAACATACCCGCCAAGATCAAAATGAGCTTCATCTGAAAAAATGATTTTTTTGGCAAAATCGGCATCTTCTGTAAGTCGATCGCAGGCCCACTCAGCGAAGCAAAAACGCATTGGCTGGTCAGTTGGCTTCAACTCCTGAACCAATTGGACTTTGCATGGCGTCATACCAAACCAAACCAAACCAAAACCAAATTGGCCATTTCAGCCCTTGAAAGGACTTTGCCCGAGCTTCTTATGATCAATTGTGTTGTGTGTGGACCTACATGTTTTATGCCGACTCCGAACGGCTAAAATTCATGTTCTCAAGAAGCTTTACATGGCATTATTTACTCTCTGAGGTTTGCCATTGTCTGCAGAGAGGTGGTGACCGATCAGAAAAAGTTGTTATTGAAAAAAACTTTTCGCCGCGGCTGGGGATCGAACCCGAGCTCCGAGCATGCTAAGCCAAACACTTAACCTGCATGCCACGGTCACCACCGTCACGCGTCATACCAACGTCTTTATGCCAAATTCGTCTCAATGATGTCTCCGAAATGTTCAATTGTTGAGAACGACGGTGAATTGATGTTTATGCCGCTTCACGCACACTTTCTGCCACAGCAGCAATATTCTCGGGTGTACCCACTGTTTTTGGCTTTTCACGCTTTGGTTTATCGATGATCATGCCAGTTTCTTTCACTTTTTTCACAAGATAACGAACATACATTGCGTCCAAAATCCTTACGCAATTTTCGCACACATTCTGCAACATAGCCATGATTTTAAAAGTAATGTCGCAATATTTCCCAGCGTTGTTCAAGCGTAGACACAATCATATTCGTTCAGCGGAAGGATAAAACTAATTATCTGTCAAATCAGACATGTGCTAAGTGTTACCATTCAAGAAATAAGCACTAGTTGAAAAAAACAACGTTAGATGACGGATCCTTTATGTTTGGCTCATTCACGTCAAAACGGATGAACCGATTTTGATAAAACTTGGTAGGCTTTTGTGTCTGTTAATGAAATAGATCCCATGCTTTTAACAGTTCTTTCGACAAAAATCAAGGAATGAGCCGAAGGCAGACGAAGGCAAACGAAGTCAAGAACCACAGACTAACAAAAAGAAAGAAGTTTAACGAATACGAGCAGATGCTATATAAAGATGAAAAAAAATTAACCGAACAGTATCGACCAAAACCGAAGTTGAACGAAGACAATCCAAAAATCGAATCAATGCTTATCGGATTTTTTAAAATTGGAATTTTTTTGTGGTAAAATTGCATATTAAATGCATGCTAAGAAAAAATTTAAAAGCATTTTTCACGAAATGACTTTTTCAAACTGGGTGACCATTTTCCTCAAAAACCAGACGTCAGATTGAGACGTTGAAGATGTTATTTTTTTTTTAAATTTGGAAATTTGACTAAACACTTTCGACGGAAGGAGGGGGCAAAACCCCAAAAAAATATAATTTTAAAAAATTTTAAAATTTAATGGATAATTTAAAAAATGTTAAAATGAGAGCAATTTTGAAAATCGTCCTTTTTCTGTGCTCGAGGCATAACCCCGAGTAACACCGGATTACATCCGCTTGTAATTTATAAAAACATATTTTTCAGAATTATATTAAGACCTTGATATCAATTAATTCATGAAGCCAACAGGTTGCTACAACAACAAAATTCTTAAAACAAATACAAAAATCGTAACATCATAACACTGTTGCATAGAATTGGTGAAGATGGATTCGATGAGCTGCAATCTGTAAACATACGGGAATTGGCATTTGATACAAGCTTGAGTGAAAATGAAATTGTAGATTTCACCTTTAAGATGCTTCCTGACAGAGAACTAAGCGATAATTACTAAGAGAATTCTCCTGTTTTAAATGATAATGTTTTTAAAAAAGTGTCTTAATCTTTCCCAGAAATTAGGTAGTCATTCTGAACTACATGAACCTGATGCTTTAAAATTTTAACGTGAGCTGAAATCATCAACACTTTATAATGCTTTATCTCGAAAAAAAACACAATTAAACACAAATTGCCAACACAGGAGACTACACAGGTTATAATAATTCTAATAAAGATAATTATATCACTGAAAGATGAAAAATATTAAATTTAATTTGTCTACATTCCTATTCGTGTACAAATAAATTCGTATCCTTGCGGTATTCGCTATTAATCGATAGATAAACACGTTACTTTTATTCTAATGATAATAACGATAATGTTCCAAAATTATGTTGATTAAAAGGCGTAAATGACAATTTTGACTCGAACACGTTTCTGCAGTCATACTTTATGTCGTCGTTACCAATTATCCAATAACTGCTTGCATTTCAACACCGTAACTAGCCCCCACTTTAGCCCACTACAGTGCACACCCCACGCCCCACGCTGTCAAAGACAGCATAAGATCCAACGCACGTCGCGCACATTCACTTAAAATAGTTTCGTGGTAGCTATGTATCTAAGCACTAACTGCTGCAAAGTGAAAGTGCTAGTGTTTCAGGCATAAGCTAGCTTTGTTCAAATCGCTTCAGTTGCCTTAAAGGACATGAGAGCCTTTTTGCAAATTAGCATTTCACTTTGGCAGCAGCCTTGTGACTGTATGGCGCTAAGCTTCTTTCTACATTGTACATATATAGCAGCACTCATACATGGATATTAAGACAAGCATAACAAAAAAAAAAAAAAACAATTTTGCTGAAAACAGGCTTAGAAAGTTGAATAGATAAAAAGAAAATAAAACGGAAACACCAGGCACATGAAAAACAAAAACAATTAACGAATTGCATTTTTAATACACTTTCTTAGATGCAGAAGCGTTCTTGTTAAACGCTTTAAAAAAAGCAACATAGCTTCGAATAACGATAATCTGCTTGAACCTGTTCAAAAGGACAGCTGAAGAAACTCTTTATTAAACTAAGATCATATTAAAGTTCAATATGCACGATATAAAACACCAAAAATAAGAAATGTTCGTCTTCAACAGCAATGGACCTCATAATTAGGTGGGGAAGTATTCTCAACTGCTTTTTTCTTCATTTGGTTATCCTTAGTTTTCATTGAATCACAACACATTAAAAAATGTATTTATATAAGGATAAACTAGTTTGGCGCCAGTTACCCAAACCGAAAGTTTTGCCGTTTATAAATATTCGGTGCGAATTCGAAATACTTACAAGCTAGAGGCGGAAAGGTCAGAGACGACAACAATATTTATTTACAGAAGCAGCAAAGGCTAAAGCAATTTCAGAAGGCATTCAAAAGATTTTTAAGTCAGTTTGTGAATGTGTGAGTGGTGTATAGCCTGTGGCTGGTGGAGGGAGGCCCTAATGGTTGAACTAGGGTGGTTTTATTGTTGCGAGTGTCTCAAGTGCGACAAAAGAATTTTTATGTCTTCAATTTAAATAAAATTGCGCATGCTGATAAAAACTGATGAAGTTTAATAAAAAAACACCTTTATTCCAAATATTAATAATTGAATTGTATTCTGCCGATAATAGGCTACCATTCTCGATGCTTGAAAATAAGATAAGACTATGAAAACATTTAGAATAATATTAATTTAATTTTTTCATAGCATAATTTTTGTACAAAATTTAATCGATGTATGTGCACTTTTTATTGACGAAGTTAATGCATTTCAGTGAGGAATATGAGGAGCATAAATTTGTTAACATCAACCCTTAGCAGCCACACGGGGAAACTAGTTACCCCAGACTCAGAAAAAGTGAAATTAGAGGTGTAAGAAATAGAGATGTTACGGGTATCTGGTTACTATCCGGTATGACGGATAGTTTTTAAAAGTATTTTAATAATGATAAAAATTTAACGATGAATTTAATGAATTTACAAAAAGCAATAATTGATCAATAATTGTGGTGACCGTGGCATGCAGGTTAAGTGTGTGGCTTAGCATGCTCGGAGCCCGGGTTCGATCCCCAGCCGTGGCGAAAAGTTTTTTCAATAAAAAATTTTTCTGATCGGTCACCACCTCTCTGCAGACAATGGCAAACCTCAGAGAGTAAATAATGCCATGTAAAGCTTCTTGAGAACATGAGCCGTTCGGAGTCGGCATAAAACATGTAGGTCCAGTTCTCGGTCAATTGTGTGCAAAAATTTAATAACACACACAACACAATTGATCATAAGAAGCTCGGTCAAAGTCCTTTCAAGGGCTGAAATGGCCAATTTGTTTTTTTTTTTTTTTTTTTAATAATTGATCAAACAAACTTGACGACATATACGACCGAATTGTACATCTGGCCCGAGTGGTTTCATATCGAACGGCCCAACGGGAATTAGAATACACAGCGGACAGTACGTCAGTGAGCAAGGACAACAGGGAACAGTGTTTGCCGGCCCGAGTGGTTCCATGCCGGACGGCCCATCGTAGTTTTCAAGTACACCGAGGACAGGCGAACGGACTACGGATTTAACTGATCCTGCTTCGAAGGACTTCGAGGGAAATCGAAAAGGAGTAGAAAATATCAATGAATAAAATGTGAATTTTTGTGAAAGGAACAAAATAAATAGATTTGAATAGTGAATTAAAATTAACTAATTTGTTATTTTTTTAGCATACGCGGAAAAATATTTTTGTACGAACCCTACCCGGCGAGCTAACCCCGCCTAGAAAGTTCGTTACAACTTGTCTGACTGCCTCAACTTGGCGAGGCCAGCATTATCCATGTCGAAATCGTCTCAAGTCGACTCCAACCTTCACGTGGTGTCTCCTGGAAAGGGCAAACTAACACCCGTTAGTTGATGGCTAAATTAAGCAGTGGGCACCTTTGGCCTTCAAGTAAAGGTTGTGCGTTGGGTTTGAAGCCCATCACATAAAAAACCATTTTAATTAAACAAATAAGGAAAATTATCCCTAAATCTGATGACAACCACCGCTAAAGAAGAACTGATAATGATTTACGGACTCACACCTGGTAACCACCATGTCCGCACCCTAAATTGGGATGGTGCCACTATCCAACTGATTAATATCTTGGAAAGATATAACGCTGATATCACTACCAAGAAATGCGATGGAAGGGACAGGGTTGCTCACGGCAAGCATCCTGTGATATCTACTACAACGGCCATGCGGAGAAGCACGAGTTTGGATGCGGATTTGTAGTAGACAAGACAAAACGGCATCATATACTGCGATGCACACCTGTAAACGAACAACTTTTCATAATCCGCTTCCAGGCTAAATTTTTCAACGTTAGCCTAATATGTGCGCACGCTCCGACAAAAGAAAAAGATGACGAGACCACCAAAGAAAGTTTCTATGAGCGCCTTGAAGATGCATACGAGCGCTGCCCCCGATATAATATAAAAATCGTGCTTGGCGACTTCAACGTCAAGGTGGGCACGGAAAACATATTTGGTCAACAGTCGGAAAGTTCAGCCTCCAGGACAACACATCTGATAACGGAAAGAGGTTGATTGACTTCGCCGCAGCACGAAACATGGTCGTTTGTAGCACTAGATTGAAGCATCTCAATATTCATAAGGCCACCTGGCTATCCCCTGATCAAAATTCAACCAAATTGATCACGTTTTGATTGACGAAAGGCACTCTTCCAGTGTACTAGACGTACGCACGATCCGTGGTGCTAACATATGCTCGGATCATTATCTTGTCTCAGCCAAGACGTCTTTGCGCATCTAAAAATGCTCGCAATCCCACACTAAGAAAGCTAGACGTTAGACAAGCTGCAGTCAAAACGGACGGCCAAAGCCTTCGCTACTCGACTCTCACTCCTGCTTCAAGAAAACACTACTCCGATCGACGATATATGCGCACAGTGGATGCACATAGCCCACTCTGCGTTCGGCTGCCCAAGAGGTAAGAGGCTACCACCGCACTCGCCGAAACCAGTGACAGGACCAGGAGTGTCGCGACGCTAATGCAGAAAATGACGCCGCCTACAAAGCCACCCTGCAGTCAGTTGTAACGCGTGCTGTTATGGAGCAATACCGTGAGAAGAGGAGCGAAGAGAGACGCATTTTCAGGCGGAAAAAACGAGAGGCAGAATTACGTGAGTGCGAGAATATTGAGATGCGTGGCGACAGAAATGAGACTCGAAAATTTTTCGATGAGATGAGACGCCTGGTCGATGATTTCAAGACAGCAGCCTCTTCTTGCAAGGATGAAAATGGGAATCTAGTGACAGATATCCAGAGTACAATGATTTTATGGAGGGAACACTTCTTAAGTCTTCCAAATGGTGACGTTGAGTAGAGATGATATCCTAGAAACCCAAATTTTATATGACAGCGTTGAAGTTCCGCTGCCCGACTATAACGAGGTTTTAACAGCTATAGCTCGGCTTAAAAACAACAAAGCCGTAGGAACCGATGGCCTACCGGCTGAGCTGTTTAAGACCGGTGCCGAAGCTCTGTTTAAATGCATTCACAGACTGCTATGCTTTAATTTGTGCAAGAACATAACTGGTTTTAGTTGCGGCGTAATTTTTTCACTCATGATAAATTGAAAGCAGGAAATTATAATTAGTAATTAATTATGAGAACAATCGTGTTTTAAGCGTTCTCTGCACCCTGATTTTCAGGTACATATTTTGAAAAAAGGTTAAACAAAGAAAACTTAGTAACCCGCCGTCACTCGCGCACCTGTTTTCCGCCGCCATTACTCGCGGGGTCTTTGTCGCACCCCATTTTATTTTGGGCTCAAACAGTTTTATTAACCTTAAAATTTAGAAATATTATACATTTATGAGATGCGTGAAGGGAAAACCTAAATTTCAAATTGATTTTCTGTGTAAAAAACTCTTGTTTTATTTATAAATAATATTGAAAACAACAGTGTTACAAAAAATTATTTCAATATGAATAGGTAGTGGGGTGTACAAGACACCCCGCGCGAGAGACGGCGGGTTAATGGCGCTACCAGTCCATTCATCCAAAACACAATTGGTACAAAAATAGTAGGAGTGCTCCTATGATGCAACATTCATTTATTTGTTACGTAAAAATTTTGACAGATATTTTGGTGCGAACAAACAGCTGATGATCATCTTACAAATTTCGAAAAGAAGTTAAAAAACAGCCAGAATGTGTAAGAGGCGAAGTAAAAAATCATTAAAGTACTTAAATTCTAATTATTTGTGATTATATAAATGCAATACAAATATTTATACGAGAATGCATATTGGTGATGTGCTTTGTTGTGGAGCAGAAGGAGTCATTAGTTAATGGCAGTCTTTAAGCTGCGATGTTTTGCGATCGCCAACATCGCGGAAAGCCGCATTCATATTTACAATTTTCAACAACTGCAATTATTAATTGCAAAACTTTCGAAATAGTACAAAAATATTATTTCAATTAGAAACATTGTTCTTTTGCTTGCACTCTTTTCTTAAATGAAATGACAATTGTTACTTTTCACGGCAAAAAAAGTGGTCGGTTCAATTAAATTACCTTGAAAACAAAGTACTAGATTTTCCGCAGCGAAACATAGCACAGCTTTGACAAAAGAGTTGTGAAATGTTTACGATTGTTTCACTGCCGTCATTTTTTGTATGGAGATTTGAGTGGAATTTCACGTGAAACCGAAAAGAGTACTATGCTTTATTAACAAAATGTGAAATAAAGAACTTAATTTGTGGAAAAAATCAAAAACTCATATCACTACTGACTTAATTGCTACTAACTTTTTCGTGAGAATCACTACAGAATCAAAGAATCAATTTTTTTGTATGTAATTGCTTTTTGAGCTTTGATAAATTTTGAATATTTTTCCATAAAACTACATTACTTTCTTGTTTATAAAACTGTGCAGATAATATTTTGGAAATCAAAATTTTATATTACAAATAAAACTACAAAAAGGTTTCGTCAAAATCAAAGAATCGCTTTTTTTAATTCCCTGTTCAACTTTGCAATATTTTTAATATTTTTCATACAAAAATTATAATATTTCGTAAAAAGTCCTTTTAAAAACTACATTACTACATTTTGGTAGTACATTGATATAAAATTCAAAATTATTTGAAATTTGCAAAGCCAAAGCATAGCCAACCAATGATATAAAATTTAAAATATCAATATAAAATAACTGAACAATTTTTTCTCATATTTTCGAAGTATTTTATATTTCTCATGTCCAGGGGCAATGTGCCTTCCCTCCTTATAACCACCCATATCTACAACCAGTAAATATATCAACTTGTATGTATACATATATATTTATATGAATATATATTTGCATAACAACTGTTAACCTATAAAAACTAGTACGTTGTACAAATGTACCCTGGTTATATGCTTGCGTGGTATTTTTTGGTTATATGTTCTAGGGTTAAAATAATCCTCTTTACTGTTTTTTAGAAAAACATGCTAAACTTTTTTAAACATTAACTCAATTTAAATTACTTGATTATTTTTCAAATAAAGAAGTTTAGTACAGAAAGATCGCATTTTTGATTATCAAAGATATTTTAAACATCTTTTAAATAAGATATAACTAAATATAGTTCAATATTCTATACATTAAAAAATAAACACCAACTGACTTTTCTTACTTTAAGAGCTGCAAAATTCTAAATAACCTCATCGAAATCAATATTACTTGCAAGCTTGTTTTCGATGGATAAAAACGCAAGATCGGAAACTTTTGCCTGTCCCATGGAAGGCTTTAAGTAAGTTTTAATTAATTTTAGCTTTGAAAAGCTCTTTTCCCAGCAAATTGTTAGAAATAATTTCAATGCTAATGAAATGTTTGGCAGAGTTTCCAAAAAGTCCCACTTGACAATGAAAGTTTCTAATGCTGTCCAATCCTTGGCGCTTTCGAAATCGATTTGTGCTGCATTTATGTGCCTACGTATCCTCGGAATTTCAACAACTAGCTCCTTTTCAAAAATTTCCTCGTAGGCTGCTGCCAGATTTTAAACACTTAACATAAGCTCATTTGCGTAGTGTTACAATAAGTTTTCGGATTTTACATCTCAAAACATTTTACCAGTGTTTCTTCCTCACTGTTTAGACTTGTAAGCAGAATTTTATTTTTGAAGTAAATTATTTTATAACAATTTCTGTCTGCTGAGAATTAAAACAAAAATATCGAAATGGTATCACCCCTAAAATGTGGTACCCGGGGCGTACCGCATCCCATGCCCCACCCCCTCCCTAGTAACGCCTCTGTTAAACGCTATTTGTTGCGTTGCTTTCAAAATAATGAAGTAGCCATCGACGTGACCACATTTCTCTCTTTTGTCGCGTCGTAAAGTCATTGTCGGATCATTGTCTGGTGACCGTGGCATGCAGGTTAAGTGTGTGACTTAGCACGCCTGGAGCCCGAGATCGATCTCCAGTTGCGGCGAAAAGTTTTTTCAGTAAAAAATTTTTCTGATCGGTCACCACCTCTCTACAGGCAATGGCAAACCTCAGAGAGTAAATAATGCCATGTAAAGCTTCCTGAGAACATAAACTTTAGCCCTTCGGAGTTGGCATAAAACCTGTAGGTCCAGTTCTCGGTCAATTGTGTGCAAAAATTTAATAACACACACAACACAATTGATCATAAGAAGCTCGGTCAAAGTCCTTTCAAGGGCTGTAATGGCCAATTTGTTTGTTTGTTTTGTTTAGTCATTGTCGCCTTCAATGTGTTCCGTGCATGATTCACAGTTCTTGCTGACTAATGAAAGCAAGGCGAAACGTTCATTGCCGTTCTCTGGTCCAAATAGATCAGTCTGAAATTTGTAAAACTCATCACAAGCACTGGGAATCGAAATATTTATTTTCATTTTGTATAAATCAAACATTTTGTTCACTTAAATGTAACAAAAAAACTATGTGATAATATTTTTTATGCAAATATATATACTCTGTACTTGTTTAACAGCCATTTCATATAAAAAATTCAAACGGTCTGTATTCTAACTTTATAAGCTATATTAAGATACTAAAATTGTTCTTTAAGATTATTCTTAATTTGTAAAACTAAACAAAAGTTTTCATATTTATGTGTTTTTTTTTTCTAATTGCAGCTGAGGCAGATCTAAGAGATAAATATTTCGAGCCCCAGTACTACGATGTCAAAGGTCAGAATTAAAGTTATTGTAAATTTAAAGCATATTGGTTTTTTTATTCAAGTTATACACATTTCTACTTTTACGTGTTCAAATTTAAATTTGGTTTTTTTATTATTTGCATGTGCCTCTTTATGATATTAAATAAAACGTAAATTTATTTGAGAGCCATATTGTGGATAATTTTATGAAATGGACAATTTAACAAATGCTAAAATTCTTAATTCGTTTTTTTTTTTATTCATTTGAAAAAGTTTTATTTTAATTTTATTAAATTTCAAAGAAATTCAGTCATTTATTATTTATTTATTTAATATACAATAAATGTATATTAATGTTGGGTCTATTGGTAAACCTACCTATTGGTTGCCTGGTCGATGGGAGGAATAGTTATTAAAGAAAAAAAAGGGGCTAAGAGGACAGTTTACACTATCGATTTCGTGAGTTTTTTCTTAAGGAATTTTGTTAAAAAAATATTCAACATATGCCCAGTTTTTGTGTACTTTTTATTAGTTTTGATATAGAATCTAGCATATCAAATTTTATAACTGTTGTTTAAATACAACCCTCTTTATAGTGATTTCAATTTTATGGTTGAATGACAAGTAGGCGTGTCAGTGGTCGGATTCCAAAAAATTGAAAAGTTCAGATCCTTGGGTCTATCTAAACATGTGTACAGGCGCGGATACAAGGGGGGTGTAAAGGGGGTAATTACCCCCCAAGAACTTTTAAATACTTTACTTTTTAATATTTTATTTGAAGAAAAAAATTGTGCCCATAGCTTAAGGGTAGCTTTATGTATACATAAGCGATTCTGAAGGCGTTTTTTTAAAGAATACTAGAAAAAAATGGTCAGAGGCATTGTTAAACTCTAAGTATATAAATAAAAATTTTGTTTTGTGACGTCATTTGCGTCATTTGTGTAGGTGACGTTTTTATGAAGCGATGCGAGAAGAATAGGACCATTTTGCTTGCAGAATAACATGATCAGCTGCAAAAAACAAAATATAATTTTATGTAAAGCAAACACTTACGTCGAGGTAGTAACTTCGCTTCTTTTTTAAAATGAGCATGAAAATAAAGTTACAGCTCGTTATGTTCTCAAATTTACAACCATTTTTTAAACAATCAACTTTAAAGACGCGTTATTTTCTTACAAAAAAAAATTAAAAAAAAATTGAAATCACTGCCTCAGCGTAAGTGTTTGATTTATAATAATTATATTTTTGCAAAATATTAACTTTATATGAAATCATTGAGCAAGCAACATTGCTTTTGATTTGTAATGAGCGCAATTAAGATTTTGGCAATTTAGACCAGAGTTGCCACTTAAAATATTTTATTCTTCTAAATGTTTACTGAAAGCCTACTAAACTCTTTTGCAACCTATGTGCCAACAAATTTTACCATAAAAAAACAATACGTGCAATTTTACTTTCAGTTTTCACTTTATTCACTAATTTTCAAAAAAAAAAAAAAAATCAAACAATGTAAGATCCAATAGTTTGTTTTTATTTCAATTATTTCATCATCAGTTAAATTAATATTAAATTAAGGCGGTCTTCTCATTCAAAACCCGTTTTGACGTAGAATTACGTCTTACAGCGCGGTTTGTATGGGGTCGTTTTAACAGATTTTTTCACGGTCATTAGGCAACGTTTTTGGCGAATACTTTAGGGTATACCTACAGCCTTTAATATTCTTCGTTCAAAGATAATATATATACTTAACTATCAGATATATCCTGCGCTAAATGAATATCTAACTTTGGACTTTGTCACTATTATATTAAAGTCACAAAATAGTAAAATATAAGTAGAAAAATACATGTTTTTATATAAGAAAATCAATCATCAGCTGCTTATGTGCCTGCTGCTTTCTTTGTTTTTCTTTCGTTGTTTATGCTTGATGGCTTTGGTTTTGCACGAACTGATTGGTTCGCTTTAGCAGCATTGTAAGCATTAGTTTGCATTGGGTTTATGTATGCACTACTGTTCTAGTATACTATTTTGAAACCAGAGGTCATGAACCTCTTTTCAACTCAGCCAATGAACTCAATCCGTCAAATTTAACGAAATGGGTCTGTGATCCGGTTAGATTTAATTCTTATGAAAAAAACGAGTTGGATCATATTTCTTTTTATGCTTTTACCCAATAGATGGCGTAAAATTTAAATTTTTGTTTTTAATGCAAATTAATTTGGATTCCACATCCCACTAGCACTAGCGAGTGTAGTTTGCAAACTATACATCGAACAGAGACGAAAGTGTAGCTAGCAAACTAAATATCAGACAGAGACGAGAGGAAAGGACATGTGCTCAGCGTGAAATATAGTAACCATACGATTTTTTAAAAATCGGGGTCTTAATTTTTATTTGAAATTAGTAGTTAAACTGACTGTAGCTCGCAAACTATATATCGGACAGAGACGAAAGTGGCACCAATGGAAAGTGCTTCGCCTTCTTTTCAACTAAGTCAATGAACTCAACCTGTCAAACTTAACAAAATGATCGAAATCAATAAATTTTGAATTTTGCTTGTTTCTTCTTTGCTTGCTCATTTAATCATACTTACTATATAACTTTTTCTTTGTTTTGGCATCGATAAGTAGTCCATAATTGAGTGTTATTCATTTATTTTTTTTAATTTTTGGAAGATCAATAAAAATACGTGGCAAAATAACAAAACAATCGGACCAAAGAGACAAAGTAGAAGAGGTTACAACTTAAACGGAATTCTACGTCTACACTTACGATACTATCGAAACTGTTTCTTTTTTGGACCCTTTTTAAAAAAATTCTTATTTGAAAACGCAAAGAATAATTGAAAACTTTTTTTATTTATTGTATTACAAAAGTTTCAAAGTAAATAAAAAATTTTTTTTGCCTCGATACGTGGGCTGTTCAAAGAGTAATGAGACTTCAAAGTTGGTGGTGAAAAAAAAAGGTGTCGTCACGGCGGCCACGATTCCGGGTCTCCGGAACGTCTGAAATGAAAAAAAAACGGGGTTATAGTCAGTATAGATGTAATTCTCGGGTGAACCTCAAGCTTAATTTTGTGATTTTTTTGACAAAATGGCGGCCATTCAAAAAAAAAATTCAATTTCGGGCTTTTTTTTGTAGTTTAGTGTAAAAAAAAAAAAAAAAAAATTTTTTAAAATTATGGTCGAGGTTCACCCGAGAATGGTGACAATTCTGCGTCGATTCCACTTTGTTTCATGAAAATCGGTTTAGTTGAACTGGAGATACCATGGCCGCCAGTTCGAAAAACGTGGTTTCGAGATAAACGCGTTTAAAGTTTGAAGAAATTCTTCTAAAGAATTCTTCTAAATATCTTCTAAAGTATTTCGAATTTCTAAAAATCCTTTTAGGGGCATATTCACAACTACCCAAGCTATAAATAAATGCAAAAAAAAAGCTGCTCAATGAGAAGACCCCCTTAATAGAAATATTTCCGCTATAGTCCTTATGAATTATATATCTGTAATACTTTTTGTCAAATATGATTTATAACAGGGTTGTATTAAAGTGAATTAATGTTAGGTTAAAGTTGCTAAAATTGTATCAACTGCGCAAATAATTTGTTCAATACAAAAATTTTTGTTTGAGTTAATTCTAAATTGTTTGGAATACTGAAATTTTTCAAGCCTACCTTAACTTCATCTTTATATAAATAGGCGTAGGGAAAACAGTTAGGAAAATTTTCTCCCGTGTTTTTCAACCGATTTTAATAATTTTTACAACTATTAATAAAACTAAACTTTTATTATAACTTATAATTTTTTTTTTTTGAAAATGCTATAAAAAAAAAGTACTGAATATTTTCTCAAATTTCTTTTTTTATTTGAATGTACAATCCTTTCGGTTAATAATAGAAAATAATTTCATTCAAATGGCTGCCTCGGCTGGCCATGCAGTAGCACATTATCGATTGCACATTATCGATTGTGTGCAGCTGTATTTCACCAATGGCTTCACGAATATTGTCCTTTAAAGCGTCAATTGTCTCTGGCTTGTCGGCCTAACACTTATCTTTGAGGGCACTCCACAAATAATAGTCCAACTGGGTTAAATCGCAGCTCCGAGGTGCCCAAATGACATCAGATCTGCGGCTGATAATGCGAACTTCAAAAACAGGGCGCAAAACATCGAGTGTAGCTTCGGCTGTGTGGCAAGTAGCGCCGTCCTGTTGAAACCAAATGTTGCCAATATCCTCCTCTTCAATTTTTGTGAACAAAAATTCGTTCAACATGGCCCGATAACGATGGCCATTGACTGTAACGGCCAGTCCATGCTCATTGTCGAAGAAAAATGGCCCAATTATGCCTCTGGATCAAAATCCGCACCAAACAGTGACTCGTTTTGGGTGCATCGGCTTTTCAATGTATGTGTGCGGGTTTTCTGTGCCCTAAATGCGACAGTTTTGCTTGTTTCCATACCCGCCAAGATCAAAATGAGCTTCATCTGAAAAAATGATTTTTTTTGGCAAAATCGGCATCTTCTGTTAGTCGATCACAGGCCCACTCAGCGAAGCAAAAACGCATTGGCTGGTCAGTTGGCTTCAACTCCTGAACCAATTGGACTTTGCATGGCGTCATACCAAACCAAACCAATCCAAAACCAAATTGGCCATTTCAGCCCTTGAAAGGACTTTGCCCGAGCTTCTTATGATCAATTGTGTTGTGTGTGCTATTAAATGTTTGCACACAATTGACCGAGAACTGGACCTACATGTTTTATGCCGACTCCGAACGGCTAAAATTCATGTTCTCAAGAAGCTTTACATGGCATTATTTACTCTCTGAGGTTTGCCATTGTCTGCAGAGAGGTGGTGACCGATCAGAAAAATTTTATATTGAAAAAACTTTTCGCCGCGGCTGGGGATCGAACCCGGGCTCCGAGCATGCTAAGCCACACACATAACCTGCATGCCACGGTCACCACCGTCACTCGTCATACCAACGTCTTTATGCCAAATTCGTCTCAATGATGTCTCCGAAATGTTCAATTGTTGAGAACGACGGTGAATTGATGTTTATGCCGCTTCACGCACACTTTCTGCCACAGCAGCAATATTCTCGGGTGTACCCACTGTTTTTGGCTTTTCACGCTTTGGTTTATCGATGATCATGCCAGTTTCTTTCACTTTTTTCACAAGATAACGAACATACATTGCGTCCAAAATCCTTACGCAATTTTCGCACACATTCTGCAACATTGCCATGATTTTCAACGTAATGTCGCAATATTCCCCAGCGTTGTTCAAGCGTAGACACAACCATATTCGTTCAGCGGAAGGGTAAAACTAATTATCTGTCAAATCAGACATATGCAAAAAAAAAAACGTTAGATGACGGACCCTTTAGTAATTATAATTGCAACAAACCAACAAAATTACCACAACCGACTTTCATTAAATAAAACTGCCACTTTTAGTCCACTTTTAGTAAGGAACTAATTCAAATTCAATTATTTCATGAACTTCAAATTTGGCAGTATAAATATGCGAGCGAACTAAGGTTAATAATATCAATGCCGTTTTTACTCTATTTTTTTTATTATAATATTATAATTTTGCAATGATTTTGTCATATAATTTTTTCTCTGACTATCTAATAACACAGAGTAACAAAATTAAGCTTTATAAAATGTGCAGAGATCTCGATAAACAATTCCGAATGCATTTTGGCTCCTGATTTCAAATATAGACTCCGTTTTTCTCGATCAGCTTGAGTTTTTGAGTTATAGTCAAACACATGAAAATCTGTTCTTTATCTGATAATTTTGCTAAATCTATTATATTGATCTGATTAAGCAAAATTATCTGAAAAAGAACTGATTTTCATGTTTTTGCCTATAACTCAAAAACTCAAGCTGATGGAGAAAAAACGGAGTCCATATTTGAAATCAGGAAACCCAATTTGTCTATAATCAGCTGAAAAATCTCCGGCACCAAAACGTCCGTCGCGCAGTGTAATCTCTGTTAATTTTGTATTGTTCATTTATTTTTCAAAGTGAGCCATATCATAGTCGTAACGTCAGAACAATAAGTTTCAATAATAATTGAAAAGAACTATGTTTTTTCATTACATATACTTGAAAATAAAATTGTGCAATTTTTTTATAATGGAATAAATCAACCTTAATGCTAAAATAAATAAGTTATTTTTAGAGTTTTTATTTACTTTTCGCTAAGATATTATTCCAGAAAAAGGGAAAAATAAATAAATACGGAAATGTGCGTGTATGTGTCTGGGAAAAATGCTTCTTAAGCAATTCAATAATTTCAATTCAAAAAAGTACAATTTGTCTTTTTGTAAAAAGACAACATTTTCTTAAATCGAAAATGTGTGTCTTTGATAATTTACCACTCCTGCATGTGTACCAAGTTTCCTGCTTGAAACTCACTCATATTTCTGAATTGAAAGAAGCTTTTCAGCGTTACAATTTATTTTAAATGACTATCGATCAAAATTATGGGAGAAAAATCTCGAAAATACATTATTTACGTGACAGAGTTACTTCTTCATACTTTTATACCGAAGCCCTTTCTACCAATATGTATTTTATAATTTCCTCCACGAACGAAAACCAAATTCGTTGCGTTTGCTATCGTTTCCAATTTCCAAACTTGAGCGTGTTTTCAAGCTCTGATTTGAAATCATAAAATAATTTTGATTTTTTTTTAAGCATGTGAGCTTAAAAATTTTGTGAAATTTTTTTGTTCTTAAACTGATTTTTATTTCAAAACGATATTTTTGTTGTTCTTTGAACAATATTTATTTTGAAAACAGAATTTTTTTGCGCATGTTTTTTTGTTTGTTAAATTTTGAAGTTTTTATTTCTTTTCTTTTTTGGATTCAATCCCTGGTATGACATTATTCGAGTAAATGAGCGATATATCTTAAAGCAAAAGTAAGAATGCAGTTTAACTAAGAATTTCTTACTAAACACGATGCTACTCACGAGTTTCGCCAATAGTGTCCTGTATAAAAGATATTCGAATCGAAAGTTATATTTGAGAGAGCTCACAAATTTTTATTGTAACCATTTAGTCTAAATTTTGGTGGTATTGCTTAAAGTGTTGACGTATGCCTTAAACTGGAGTTCGACAGTGGCCAAAATTCAACCTTTTCACATCTCTCTGTTGATTTGATACAAAATTGATGTGAAAAACAAATTTGCTTCATCAAAATTTGGCAAAAAATCAAAATCGGTTGAGAAACACGGGAGAAAATGGTAGTTAATAATTTCCATAGTTTTTGAATATGCATTTTGATGGTTTTGAGAAGTTTATAGGTACTTGAACGCAATTTTTTAACTTTTTCAAAAAATTAATTTAAGATTTTATATCACTTGAATCAGAAGTTGAAGGAAATTCTCAATTTGGATTTTTTAAATTTTTCTCAAACTGACCCTGCGTAAAAATATTCATTTAATATGCCGGATTAAGACCTTGACTTTTTTCTATTTCGATATTTTAAGAAAAGTTACTTCCTAGCATCAAATTTCTCAATTTGAGCTATATCTCCTTTATGGTTATTATTTCGTTTCCCAATTACCGAAAAATTCGTCTTAACGAGATATTGAAAAAACCATTTAGATGCCCTTTCACCAGCATTAGTCCTTCTAGTTCCACATATAATCCAAGTCTTACCTTTTCTTTAGAATAACTGAATTTTGCCCAAGAAGCCACAGATATCATATAAGTTGCAGTGACTTGCCTGAAAATATTCCAATGAATACTTATTTTTAGGATATGCGTCTAAGAATGCGTACGATTTCTCGTTTATTTTTTTTTTATCGTACGCTCATAAAGGCACCCGAGGGCATGTTTCCGAAATCTGATTCCAAGTTTCATTGAGAAAATAGTTGATTAATTTAGACAGACAAGATTCCAATCAGTTATCATCTCTACCTCCTTCCCCCCACACCCCACCTCCCACACGCCCTCATAAGTAAAGCAACTTTTCCAGTTATAAACTGATATATGAACTGAACTGAAATGCTTATTAATACAAAAATTGGAAAAAAATGCACGCTGCTAAATTAACCACACGCTCAGTACAAGCTAAATTGCCAGCACACGTCACAGCTGATTTAAAGCTGCTCATTTTTCCTTGAAGTAAATTTTAAATTCTGTTCATCATATCTTTTTACTCTTCTTTATCTACTATATACATATATATCCAGTGAAATTATTTGTTTGTATGTAAAACATTTTTGCCTTAACAGCAAATAGCAATTTTGTGAGAATATGAGCTCTTTTATAAGATATATCTTGCGTATGACAACGCTACGTCAAAATATTAGTGTTAAATTTCAAACCACCCAACCGTCGTGTAAACACTACCAAGCTACAAGCATCGTCCAAAATATACAAATTTTGTGATTTTCCCAGCAGTTTGAAATTGAAACGCATCATCATTACAAACATATTAGATAGTGTTCGCCCATCTAAACTCACATCACTACTCTTCACGGCCCTGCACGCTCGCCATATTAATTTATGAAATTTCTTCTTCTACCATACTTTTTTCCCATCTTAGTTTTTTTTTTTTTCTTTGTTGTTCTAATGTTTGTTTACATCGTATTCATATTTTTTAGGAAACATACACAGTTATTTATCTTATTATATTATTAGTACTAGATAGCAGATAATGAGAAGAACAGAGGGGCATTTAGCGTTACGGAGAACAAGCACGTTAGTCCATGGAAAAATTTAAATGTTTGAAAAAAAATGCTAACTATGCATGAAGTTGTTTGCGTTTTCAAAGAATTTCTTAATATCGAATGCCAGTTTAGATTTTGTTTGAATCGTTCAGATATTTATTCAGTAACAAGTTTGCGTAGAGACATTTATAGGTTTTAGCATCAACTGTATTGGAATCAAACGATTAAGTTGTGAATTTTGTTTTACGATAAGAAGATATTGTAAGATTAAGTGCAAGCAAACTCAAATAGAGAAATGATTTAAAATAAGAATAAAAATTAAATAAAAACATATGTGTGTGGACTCTATTGTAGAGAGTTCTAAGTGAATAATTGATATAATCTTTAATATGGTCTTACTAAAAAGTTCAATTTCATATTATGTGAAGAGTATATTAAATTTTTTGGTGCCTTTAGCTTATCATACTGTATCCATCATACCAAACCATCAACTTTTATTTTTTGTAAAATCCTTTATCAAAAAATTTTAAATAAGTATGTGGCGATTTGCGGCAACTTGGTTGTGACAAAAGGGAAAGCAAATTAAAGAAACACATCGCACACTAAATACAAAACAGTCACAACTCAAAATTTTTTATATCGAAATTTTGTTATAAATCAATTTATAAAACACATATCTGACTATATTTTTCGTTATTTTCTTCATTAACTGGAAGAATGAAGTTTTTGTGTTAAATGAAAATTGTTTTTCTTCTGCAGTTTCAACCAAAGAGTTTTATTTTTCGCTTTTCCTGAAAAGTCATGTTTTTTGAGTTGTGACTGTTTTGTATTTAGTGTGCGACATGTCTTTTTACCGCCGTAAAAAAGCGGCCCTAGTAGCAGAAACAGTATTTATAGGTTCTTTTACAGACCTTATAAAGATAAGTATACAAACAGGGAATTGTTTTTATAAGTTATTTTAGGGGCTTATAAGGCCAATTTGGCGAATGGGATATAAAGACATGTTTCCTTCCGTGGTGTATTTGAAGATACTTGGTAAGGTTACTTTGGAGTTCTTTAAAAAGAACCTTACATAAACTTTAATAAAAACTTTTAAACAAAACAAAAACCTACTTCAAAATCACTACAAAGTAAAAAATAATTTGTAATTAATTTTCCTATCAATTTCTTGGTCAAATTAGATAATTTTTTTATAAACATTATTATATTGGAAATCTTTTCTTAATTTGTTTTATTTTTATCATAAACTAGCGGATGTAACCCGGTGTTACTCGGGGTTGTGCCTCGAGCACAGAAAGAGGACGATTTTTAAAACTGCTCTCATTTTTACGTTTTTAAAATTATCAATTCAATTTTAAAATTTTTTAAATTATCGTTTTTTTGGGGTTTTACCCCCTCCTACCATCGAAAGTGTTTAGTCAAATTTCCGTAAAAAGACATGATTAAAAAAAAAAATGACATCTTCAACGTCTGGATCTGACGTCTGGTTTCTGAGGAAAATGGACACCCACACTCAGAAAAAAAAAAACATATCTTCCTCCGGTGAAAAATATCTCTATTTTCGATAATAGCAATTTTCTCTTTTCAAATAAAATTTTCTTCAATTAGAATAAATTTTCACATTTTCAAAGAAATATTTCTTCACTTCTAGGAAATGGAAATATTTCAGTGTCTTTTATAATGACAAATATTTTTCTCGCACAAAAAAAATTCTCTTTTATAAAGAAAAATTTTTTGAAAATGAAAATTTGTTCCTATATTTTGATAAAAAATTCACTATGAGAAGTATTTTCTTCAATAAAAACAAATGTTTTCTAAAAAATAAAGAGTCTTTTTCTCTAAAATCGAATTATTTTTATATATTTCTCTTTTTCATAGAAGGTTTTTATCATTTTTAGAAAATTTTTAGGATCGCATTTAGAGAAAAGCATTCTCTGGAGCAAGTTCGATACCATTTTCCAGTAAATATGATGCCATTTTTATCATATTCCGAGAAACTTTTTTCTGAGTGCAGTTTGCAAAGTCATTTCGAGAAAAATGCGTTTAAAGTTTTTCTTAGCGTACATTTAATATGCAATTTTACCTCAAATAAATTCCAATTTAAGAAAATCCTATAATCATCGATTCGATTTTTAAATTGTCTTCGTTCAACTTCGGTTTTGGTCGATACTATTCAGTTAATTTTTTTTTCATCTTTATATAGCTTCTGCTGGTATTCGTTAAACTTTTTTTTTAGTTCGTCTTTGGTTCTTGACTTCGTTTTCCTTCGGCTCATTACTTGATTTTTGTTAAGAACTTTTAAAAGCATAGGATCTATTTCAGCAACAGTTACAAATGCTTGCCAAGTTTCATTAAAATCGGTTCATCAGTTTTGACGTGAATGAGCCAAACATAGTTGATTAGTTGATTGAATAAAGCGCCCTCTTACGGAAAATTTCTGAAATTTAAATAGTCTCAATTCTGGTGCAGAGTCAAGTTATTTCACGTACCAAATTTTAGTAAAATCGATCAAGTCATTTAGGAGTAATTGAGTCTTAACAATGCACTACTTAAAGCGCCCTCTTACGGAAATTTTCGGAATTTTTTATAGTCTATGTTTTATATTGGGCGCAGTCGAACCTTCATATCAAATTTCATTGAAATCGGTTCAGGCGTTAAGAAGTTATTATAGAGTGGCACGCCCACATACTTCCGCCCACTTTTTTACACCCCCTATGTTCTTTCTCACTACAAAAAGTACTCGGTGTCCAAATTTCAGCTCAATCGGATAAACGGTACGCGAGCCTATTCGGAACAGACAGACAGGCAGACAGACAGACAAACATATGATTTTATATATTAGATATATTATTTTTTATGATTTGTCTATTTTATTCACTTATAATTTGCTTACTTTGTTTTAGTTTTTTGTCAATTCAATTATTGCCTACTTTTGGAAAAGGTGGTAACCCATGAAAAAAGTACTCAATTTGAAAAGAAATCAATCTACCCAAACAAGTCAGGGGGTCAGCTAGAGTTGATTGGTAGATGGGTACTTGGGTAGAATAGCACTTTTACAAAATGTGTGGCATTTGCCAATATACCCAACTACCCAAGGCAATGTGAATAACCCTAATGAATTTATATATCCAGATATACACAAAAGCAGTTGTGTGTTGCTTGCACGTGTTGTTGAATGTTGTTCCTTTGAATCAAATGCGTGTTCTTTATAAAACGATAAAGCTTCCGAAAATCGCAATTTCTGCATTCTTTTCGCATATTATAAAAGGTTTTCTTACAAATATCAATAAACTGCGCCATTTTCACTTATAAATGCAGCGAATGATAAATTAAAACTAACTTCAGCAAATTCAAACTACGGGTAGAACAGCTTGAAAAATCCTTAGCAATTCCTAAACTGGCAAAACCAATGCCTTGGTTTATTCAAACACTTTTAAGTAATGTCTTAAAAAAAGAAGGAAAAGATCATTAAATTTAACTTTGCTAAGGAAATTAGGAATTGCTTAAAGAATAAAGAATTACTTAAGTTTTTATTCATACCACACTTTAGTAATTCTTTAGAAATTCCAAGGAAAAGCAATTGCGTACCTACGTTTTATTCATTAGGCTCAATATGACATTTTTCATTCACCGTCAATGTGTCCTTATAGATAAATATCAAATAAATTTTGTGTGCATACTTTTAGGCTAACAATTTATTCATATAAAAAGCACTGTAAAAGCGAAACAGGTTCTGGTTCAGGCTAAACATATTTTAAAAAGCATAGCAATAACAACTTTAACAGTTTGAGCGATATAGAGCACGAAGCAGGATGCTTGTCTTTTATATATTAAGATAATATAAAAATACATTTTAAAAAGATCGGGTAGAAATAAACTTTTGCGATTATCTAATATATAAAAATCTCGTGTCACGGTGTTAGTGTAAGAACTCCTCCGAAACGTCTGAACCCATTTTAATAAAATTTTGTTTGTATATTTGGTAGGTATGAGAATAGGTAGTAAAGTATTTTTCATCCTCCTACCCACCCGGGCGTAGCACTATTACAAGAATACAAGTTTTCGATTTGACTTTTGACCTATAAGTCACACAACAACAAAACTCGGTACCAACTTACTATTTAGTTGTGGCCTTCGGCTGGCAAATTTGAGTGATCTTTGGAAGGGAACCCAGGTCAATCGAGTACTAAACGTGAACGCTAGCAAACTCGACTAAACACGAGTTTCCAAAACATTAGTGTACCAAACATAAGTGTACCGTGTTCTATGCATAGACCGGCTACTGATTAGGTCCAAAGGTATCTATGAGGTGTCAATTGACACTTGCCGATATATTTTTGAACCGGTTCTAGGATTGGTCCAAAGGTATCTAGCCGTTGTCAATTTACCCCTGTCAATGACAACGCCATGTAAAAGGGACCGGTTGGTTTCATATATTGGTGGCAGAATTGGGACCGGTTACTATCACTTTGGAACCTATCACGTGATAGGTTCTGAAACGGTTCTTTTGTCCGTAGGGTAACGATAAGACAAATATTCACGTTCTGAGTTATATCGAACCTGTCCTGTGATAGGTTAAATAAGAACTGTCACAGGACCGGTCACTTTAGGGCAATTGACCCTGCTTTCGCTGTAGGGTTGGAATACTAGACAGACATTGCACAAGGACGGCAGAAACGCGCCGGGTACCAGCTAGTATGATTAATATTAAAAAAAACAAACTTTGCCTGTTTTTATTTTTTAGTGTCACAAAATCTGGGCCCTGCTTATGTATAAGTAAAAAAAAGTTTGAAATACCTATAAGTAGAAAGAGTTTTAGTTGTGTAGATACTTTTTTACCACCTATTTACACCAATCTGTTAATTTTACTACCTCTTAATCACTGATATTTCGATGTTTGATTTGCCTTATTAAGTGTTAATATCTATTAATTTATTTTCGAAATATTGGAATGGGTTTCGTTATATCGGTCAATGTACAAATTACCTTGTAACTTTATAACTTTATAACGTCAACAAAACATCAATCAATGCAAACTAATGCCAAACCTCGATGATTTGTTCATCTCCAACACTTACATAGCCCGTTGCTAACGGTCACTCACATCCACTTTCATCCATAGCATGATTTTGTTAATTAATTATTGATTAGGTATCACTGAATTTTCCTCATATATTTCTTTTCACACATTCGTTTAAATCGGTGCTTGTTCTTGTTTACTTACAGCGGCGCGAGCAAAAATCCTTGGATCAACTGAGGTACATGTTAAGCGTGACAGCACCATTTCATTAGCGTGCTCAGTGAATATTCATGCTTCGTCAGTTTCATGGTAAGTCGTTGTTCAATTCATGCAGGTGCATATGATGTGAATGGTTTATGTGTGTTTGTGTGTGTGTGTGTGTGTGTGTGTGTGTGTGTGTGTGAAGGTATGTGTGCAGGTTAGGAATTTAGTCTATGTTGTTTATAAAGGCCTTTCCAAAGCTTGTCAGCTCGTAATTTACGCTGTTTTACAATGAGCAGCAAGTCTTTGTTCGATCCTGTTTATTCATTGGGAGGTTCCAATACTTAAAGCTTCAACTTTTCTGCTGAAATTATAATCATATAGTATAGGAAATACCAATTAATCATACATCACAATGAAGGCGGAATGGAAAATCATCTCTATGTTTTTATATGTTGTTATTAAATTAATTGGTAGTAAATGCCGAAGAAGTCAAATAAGTTCAGGTAAGCCCACAAGATGATTTACCTACAGTGGTGATCATGAATTTACTACACAGTGTATCATTAATTCTAATATAATTTTTTTACATTTTAGCTTGAGAATTGTTATTTAGCACAAGTTAGAATAAATGTTCCATTGCTTATTTAATTTTGGTTGACTTAAGTTTATTGATAAGATATGCTAAATTTATAAAGTTTCTAATTGAGTTAACAAAAAATACAGAAAGGTATAGCTAAGGGCGGCTTTTGTTAAGCTGTGCTGCAGCAGTTGATTCAACAAATGAAAATGGTGGAAGGACAGTTTCAGATATTGCACTGCTTCTTAGATGTTTTAGAAAATTGGATAATGCATCACTCAAAAATATACTTAGATCAATATGAGAGCATAAAATGGAAAACAACAAAACAGAGGACCAAAAACAACAGCAATAGAGGACCATTTCATTAACAGAACTTCTCTTGAGGATAATTTTAAGAGTTCAAATAAATTTAAAATGTGTCCTCAAAACCCTTAACAAGCCGCCCGAATGAAAAATGTTCGTAATTCAACTAATGTTATGCAAACAAATATGTTGCAAATTAAATGGTCCGCGATTTTTAATGTATTGCAGAAATGTAGAAATAGAAGGCAGAGAATATTTTGCAATAAACTTGAAGCGCATTTATTTTGTGATAATTTTGTTTTCCAACTTAACGAAATTGGTTTTTTTATTCTTTACATGCTTTACCATGCTTACTACTTACTTACTTAGATGGCGCTTACAACCGTTGGTCGGTTTTTGCCTGGTCTAAGAATTTGCGCCAGCCTCTTTTGTCGTGCGCTTGCTGGCGCCAGTTGGAAACTCCAAGCGTCGTCAGGTTATCCAATGCCTGGTCTTTCCAACGGAGATGCGGTCTTCCTCGTCTGCGTTGGCCACCGCTGGGTACCGAATCCAATATTTTTTTCGCTGGAGCTTCGTCGTTCATTCTCTCGACATGACCTAGCCAGCGAAGCCGCTCTATTTTAATACGCTTGACTATATCGATGTCGGCATATAGCTCATACAACTCGTGGTTCCATCGTATTCGGTACTCGCCATTGACGCAGATTGGACCATAGATCTTGCGAAGGATTTTTCTCTCGAACGCTCCCAAAGTCCTTTCATCAGAGCTGCTTAACGTCCAGGTTTATGATGCGTATAGTAGGACGGGCATGATTATTGACTTATAGAGCGTCAGTTTTGTTCGTCGAGAGAGAGCTCTGCTTGTCAATTGCCTACTTAGCCCAAAGTAACACATGTTGGCAAGAGTTATCCTTCGTTTAATCTCAATACTGATATCGTTGGAGGAGTTAATGCTGGATCCCAGGTAAACAAAGTCCTTCACTACTTCAAAAGAGGTGTTGTCAACAGTGACGTGGTTTCCAAGACGCTGGGACTGTTTGTTTGTTGACGCGAGATACTTCGTTTTATCTGCGTTCACTGCAAGACCCATTCGACTCGACTCTTTTCTAGCCTGGAGAATGCTGCACTGACTTAGCGCGTATTTTGGCCAATGATGTCAATATCATCAGCATACGCCAGCAGCATAACGCTCTTATAGAAAATTGTGCCGCTGCGTCTCAGGTCAGCAGCTCGGATGATCTTCTCCATTACTGTATTAAAGAAGTCCCACGATACGGAATCACCTTGTCTGGAACCTCGCTTGGTATCGAACGGAAGGGAGAGATCCTTCCCAATTTTCACTGCGCTGCTGGTGTTGTACACTGTCATCCTGCAAAGACGTATTAGTTTCGCAGAAATACCAAATTCAGACGTGATGGAGTATAGGTGACTCCTTATTGGACTGTCGAAGGCGGCTTTGAAATCGACAAAGAGATGGTGCGTGTCGATTTGTTTTTCGAGGGTCTTTTCCAAGATTTGTCGGAGCGTGAAGATCTGATCAATGGTGGACTTTCCAGGTCTGAAACCACACTGATAAGGTCCAATCAGTTGGTTGACGATGGGCTTTAGTCTTTCACACAATACGCTCGACAGGACCTTATATGCGATATTAAGAAGGCTCATCCCATGATAGTTGGCGCAAATGGTGGGATCGCCTTTCTTGTAGATTGGGCAGAGCACACTGAGGTTCCAATCATCTGGAATGCATTCTTCCGACCATATTCTGCATAGAAGTCTGTGAATGCATTTAAACAGAGCTTCGCCACCGGTCTTAAACAGCTCAGCCGGTAGACCATCGGCTCCTGCGGCTTTGTTGTTTTTAAGCCGAGCTATAGCTGTTAAGACCTCGTTATAGTCGGGCAGCGGAACTTCAACGCTGTCATCCATAATTGGGGTTTCCGGGATATCATCTCCACTGGCGGGATTGTTGTCAGCGTCGCCATTTAAAAGTCTAGAGAAGTGCTCCCTCCATAACATCAGTGTACTCTGGATATCTGTCACTAGATTCCCATTTTCGTCCTTGCAGGAAGAGGCTCCGGTCTTAAAACCATCGGCCAGGCGTCTTATTTTTTCGAAAAATTTTCGAGTCTCATTCCTGTCGCCATGCATCTCAATTTTCTCGCACTCACGCATTTCCGCCTCTCGTTTCTTTCGCCTGAAAATGCGTCTCTCTTCCCTCCTCTTCTCTCGGTATCGCTCCATAACAGCACGCGTTACAACTGACTGCAGGGTGGCTTTGTAGGCGATGTCCTTCTCTGCAGTGGCGTCGCGACACTCCTGGTCGTGCCACTGGTTTCGGCGAGGGCGGTGGTAGCCTATCACCTCTTCGGCAGCCGTACGCATAGAGTGGGATATGTGCGTCCACTGTCCGCATATATCGTCGATCGGAGGAGTGCTTTCTTGAAGCAGGAGTGAGAGTCGAGTAGCGAAGGCTTCGGCCGTCCGTTTTGACTGCAGCTTATCGACGTCTAGCTTTCTTTGTGTGGGATTGCGAGCATTCTTAGCTGGCTGTGACAAGATAATAAGATGGCTGCGACAAGATAATGAGCCGAGTCTATGTTAGCACCACGGATCATGCGTACGTCTAATACACTGGAAGAGTGCCTTCCGTCAAGCTTTACCATGCTTAACAAAACTAAAAAAAATATATTTGAATCCGTTGTGGCATATGGAAAACATGTTGCTCTATACTCAGAAAAAAAACACTTTAAACTCAGTTTAAATCCCGTAGAAGGGACTTTAAAATTAAGATTTTTCATGTATGAAAACCAGCCGTATTGAAAAATATTTAATTTTAAAGTTTATACTTTAAAATGTAAATTATCAATGTCAAGACTTTGAATATTAAAGTGAAAACTTTAAATTTTAATATGCGCATTTTTTAATACAATTTAAACAGTTTTGATTTTAAAGTTCACACTTTTTCCCCAATTAAAAAATGTTTGTATTTAAATTAAAAGTTAACACATTCAATCTCAAATTAAAAGCGTAAGTTTTTAATTTAAAAGTGAGCACTTTCGAATCCAATTTAAAAGTGAACACTTTCGAATCCAATTTAAAAGTGTTCACAATACATCTTAAATAAAACACATTATTTTAATTGGTTTTAATTCAAATTGTTTTTTATTCAAACAAATTTAAATTAAAATTTATTTAATATTTATGAAATAACTTATATATAACTCTTTATATTAAATAATATTTTAAAAAATAAATCATTATGTTATCATATCGTTTTCAATCTTGCATATGTCTTTCCAATGTTACATAATTTGATGTAAATTCATAGGCAGGCTTGTGAAATCTGTATCAGTTTAAGGCAATTTTGTTTTATACCAGTCTCGTAAGATTGAAAATGCACATCAAATTTAATAATTTCAATAGGATAACAAAGAACGTAAATAATTTCATTTTCTTAAATAAAAAGTTTGATTTTTAGATAGATGCAACAATTTATTTCATTCAGTAATGCTAAGAAATAATTTTATTTCTACTCGATTCCTTTATAATGTATTATAGTCGAAACATAAACAAATTGATAGTTAATATTTTCATGGTTCAATATTAGAGGAAAATATTCTTCATTTGTTAAGTCTTTTGTAATAAATGTTTCAGTGTTAAAAGGATGCGGAAACCCATTTTTATACTTTTTGTAAAAAATTTTAAAAACAAAAAGAACTTTTGATAGATGCTGTATAAGCAGGATGTAATCGAGATGTTATATTGTTAAAATTTATTTTTACATCTTTATGTTTTGCCTCGAAACGCATCGACCGCATCGACTTAAGAGGAGCACATTTCTCAATTGCGTGAGGGTAGTGCACCAAAAAATGATGCTTAGGTTTCAAATCACCGTAAAGTAGAATATACAATTGATGATGCGTTTAAATTAAATTTTTCAACTTATCTAGATCGAAAGTAGAAAAACTAGAATCAAATAATAAATCTTCTCTTTCTATTAGCAACACCAATAGTTTCCAATGCTTCACATCTGGTGAAAGCAGTTGCACGTTTTCTGAAACATCAATTTTAATTTGATCTTTAGTAGTTCTACATACTCGACAGTAACGCTTGGCATTAAAAGATTGCAGAAAACCCAAAATACTATTTACACCTAAATTATCTCCCACTACAAGGACTAAAACAAAATGTTCTTTGAAAGTCTGATCAAATGATTAAATTAATATCCCTCCCTCCAATGATTTAAGCTCTTCAAGTAAATGGTAGAAGGCAGTGTTGCCAGAGAGCCGAACTGAAATTTACCACTTTTTGATAAACAAATTACCACTTTCTGATAAAATTTACCTTTTTCTAAAAACAATTCAAAAATTATAAATGATTAACAGTCGTTATTCACTTCACTTCTTCCACAATAAAACATTTCTTTGCTAGCCTTGAGCAATTCGTTTCTTCCTATTGCCAACAACTTTTCCAATTCACGATGTGTAAGGGACTTATTTTAACCACTTTTTAATTAACTTTTTTGTAGGAACTGGTTATGGCTTTCTATAACCGATATTCTTTTTTTAAAAATTCATAACTCCGTCAAAAACAAACATTTTTCCAGAATTTAATAATCCAATTATTGTAGAGAATTGAACAAATTACAATAAAAAAAAAAATCAAAAAAATATATTTTTCACTCCAACATGGTCTTATAGAGCTCCAAACTGGCGGTATAGAAAAAAACGGGGCCTCGTGGTTGCATCACTGGGAGTCGCAAAAATTGATCGATCTGGAAAAAAATGACTTTTTTAAATCTTAACAAAATTGGTTATCGTATGACAGGAGCTTTTTTTACATTTTTTTTCAATTTTTGGTGATGTTCCAAATTTGAAAGTGTGTTTTATCCATGATTCAATAGTTTAAAAGGTTATCCCGATATTTGTCGTCTTCTCACGAAAATGGAGATAGATACCCTTATTTGAAGAGGAGAGCATTTTTAATGACACAAAAATTCTACAGAAGCTTGAATATCGTACTATTTTATAGTACAATATATCTTAAAATTTCTAGTCAAAACTTTTTCTGCTACTTTTGAATTCTGAAGCATCCATCAGATGATTTTTAAAGCTTCTGCGACTTCACAGAGTCCAAGCTTGAAATATTTTCACGAATTTATTGCCTTAAGAAATTCAATAAAAGCAATGCATATTTATTTTGTTGTTTGTTTTAAGCAGAAAAAAATTTAAAAACACATTCTTTTGTTTTAAAAAAAACACAACACAACACTGAAACATAAAAACATAAATTTTTTTGAGAAGACCACAAAACCCTGTTTGTCATTCATTTTCGAGAGAGAACATTTTTTTTTTTGCTTACAAAAAATAAGGGTATGTCAAATACCGGTATAACCTTATAAATTATTGAGTCATGGTTTTATCGAAAAAAATATTGAATTCATAAAAAATCAAAAAAAAAAATTTAAGAAAAGCTCGTGTCATACGATAGCGAATCAAAATAATAAAAAAAAACTTTCGTCAAAAAATTAACACGCTTGTTATTTTTTGGTACAAAATGTTATATTGTTATAAATGTTATATTGGGAGTCCCCCCCAATAATAAAAGACTGCTTGTGAATACATTCAGGGAGGTAACAAAAGTACAAAATACTTTAAATATTTTGGAATCTAAAAAAATAATTAGCTATATTGCAAAAATTTACCACTTTTAGACAAAAATTACGTTTTTTACCTCTGCCAAAAAATGAGTCAAAAATTATTTTCATTTAGGGAAATTTACCTCAATCTGGCAACTGTGGTAGAATAATGTTCTGTTTCCACAACATTTCAAATCTTTTGTTGAAATAAAAGCAGCATTAAAAATAAAATCAAGTTTTGAGAGTTTATATTGTGGCTGTTGAAGCGATAATGCGGTGGTTAGAAAAAAAACTTGCTTAAAAATGCGGTTAATCAAAGCGGTTAGAAATTAAAGCGTGCGTGCGTTATTTTCGAAGTAACTTATCTTACTTACTACCCTTTTATTACACATACTCATAAAGATATAACATGGCAAAAGAGTTGCCAACATATCGCCTCCCTTGGACTAGGTAGCTTACATAGTTCAACATTTTAGAAACTTAAATTACAAAAGTCATTTTACGATCGAGATATGTAAATTAAATAAAGAGATCGATATGTTAGAGTATCGGCATTAAAAATAAAAAAATAAGATTTAAGCGAATAAAGCAGCAATCATAAGCAAATGATTAAATTATAAGAAATGAGCTGTGGACTGTAATGATGTAACAACAAATACGAAAAATTCAATGTAGCGATTAACGTTAGTGAGTTAAGATAATTAGTGTTAGATATTTTGAAATCAGAAAATATATTGTTTTTAGTAGACAAACGACAAATTTTGTTGATATGGCGAACCAGCTCGCCAACTGCGGTCTTTAGCATAACAACTCTGACTCTGCCATCAAGTCCGGGATTGTATTCTAGCACTCGGCCCAGTTTCCACTTAGTCGGTGGAGCGTGCTCATCGAATATGAGCATAAATCTGCAGTGTTGCCAGATTTTCGGAGAGCTCATTCGCATGGTTTTTTCCATGCATTTCCGAAAATTTTTCGCTTCACGTTTTCCCGTTTTTTTCTCTTTTTTAAAAAGTATGTATAAATATGTAACATGAGAGAAAAATTTAAATTTGCTTTTTTTATTGTTTTATTTCATTTAATTCAAAAACACGTCAACAAATTAATACTATATAAAAAATAATAATAAATAATTAAAAATATGACTTCAAATATATCACATTTAGTTATTGTACATTAAGCCGGATCGAAATTTAGATATCGCGGACACCGACTCAAAAGTTACAGGGACTCTTAAAACATATTACTGCATTTTTTTTTTTTTGATCGGAGAAATCCCCATGGAGCGGTTTCGGTTCTCCTAACGCCTCCTAACTGCTAACGCTTCCAAATTGTAGAAATTTTTTTTCAAAACAAGTAAAGAAAGTCTAAAGTCGGTCTAGGCCGACTATGAAATACCCTAAACCCTCTTTTCAAAAAAAAAAATTTTTATTGTAAATGGGCGTGTCCGTGGGATAATGAAGCCTATAATTTATGTGCATTTAAATGTTGATGAAAAATGTACACATACCAAGTTTTATTCCTGTAGCTCACAGTTAATGCCTTTATTGTGCTTTCGCTATGGGAGGTGGGCGAGTTTTTGGACGGACTACTTCCAATTTTTGAACACACCTTAGTTTTGGTATAAAATACATACATACTAAATTTAATTTCTCTATGACAAACATAACCTTATTTATTGAGTTTTCAACTTTTTTGGGCTATATGGGAGGTAGGCGTGTCCGTAGGCGGATGACGTCCATTTTTCAAAACCATCTTTGTCTTGTCATAAAAAACATATGTGCCAAATTTTAGCTCTTTAGGTTAAACACAGGCTTATTTATTGCGTTTTCAATTTTTGTGTTGTATGGGAGGTGGGCGTGTCAGTGAGCGGATGACGTTCATTTTTCGAAGACATCTTTGTGTTGGCATAAAACACATACATATCAAATTTTATTGTTATAGGTTAACTATGAGCTGAGTTATGCAGTTTTCAATTTTCGCGTTGTATGGGAGGTAGGCGTGTCCGTGGGCGGATGATGTCCATTTTTCAAAATCATCTTTGTTTTATTATACAAAACATATGTGCCAAATTTAAGGTTTTTAAGTTAAACACAGGCTTATTTATTGCGTTTTCAATTTTTGGGTTGTATGGGAGGTGGGCGTGTCCGTAAACGGATGACGTCCATTTTTCGAAGACATCTTTGTGTTGACATAAAATACATGCACACCAAATTTTATTGTTGTAGGTTAATTATGAGCTGAGTTATGCAGTTTTCAATTTTTGCGTTGTATGGGAGGTAGGCGTGTCCGTGGGCGGATTCAAAAAATATTCAATAGTGCAGATCCTTGGGTGCATGTGACCATGTGTACCAAGTTTCATCCAATTATCTCTACTCCTTCTTCTTATCCTGTGTATACGGACAACACACAGACGGACAGACGAACGGACGGACGGACGGACATGGATAGCTCGACTCAGGTGGTGATGCTGATCAAGAATATATATACTTTTTTATACCGGACTCGCTTCGTTCTATGCGTTACAAACGTTTGCACAAAGTTAATATACCCTGACCTTTCAGGTTTAGGGTATAAACAGTGTTCAATTGAAAATGTTTATAGAGCACTTCGTGAATTTTATGGTGCACATAATCGTCCGTATTTTTGGTTGAATGGATATGTCAACAAGCAAAATTGCCGTATTTGGAGCAAAGATAATCCACACGCTGTTCAAGAATTACCAATGCATCCCGATAAATGTACTGTTTGTTTGATAAATAAATTTTTGTTGCCAAATCTTCAAGATATGGATGTGGACGAAATGTGGTTTCAATAGAATGGTGCCACTTGTCATACTGCGGGCGAAACAATCGACTTATTGAAAGAACATTTCAACGACAACATTATTTCGGGAAATGGACCGTTGAATTGGCCTCTGCGTTCGTGTGATTTGTCGCCACTTGATTATTTTTTGTGGGGATACGTGAAGTCATTGGTTTATGTGGATAAACCAGCAACGATTGACGCTTTAGAAAGCAATATCCAACGTGTCATTGTTGAAATACGCCCTCAAATGCTTGAAAAGGTGGTCGAAAATTGGACCACCAGAATGACCTTTGTGCAAAATAGGCGTGATAGCCATATGCCCGAAATTATATTTTAATATTATATGCCAAAAAAATATCTACTAAATAAAAAATTTTTTTTGGCCATTTCATAATTTGGCATGTGTTTTATTTAAATTTCAAATCAGCAAGCTCTTAAAAAAAAACATCCTTTATGTTGCCAGAAATCTTGCAAGTTTTGGGTATATTTGATATATTAATATTTCTTAGTGTCCTATATTCTAAGTCAAGATCATTCAATTAAGATTTTTAAATAAGTCAGGAAAATATGAACACAATGGAATTAATGAAGAATGCGTCTTTTGTTTTTAAACTAAAGAATTTACAAATCAAAAAAGTTTAAATGCTCCGTTTTGGCCTGAAAACTGAAATCTTTTTAAAATTTCAAGTTATGAAAAAGTTTCTGCAATTTGCTTTGAATAAATGAATAAATAAACTTCATCATCTCCTATTTCAGAATCAATGTCTTTAGCTTATCGCTTATAAAAAGACCAATATATAATTCGCTCATCGGCAAAAAATTATTTGTATCTTGGAGAGTGACGTCTCAGTTAAAAGTGAGTCAATGTATTCTTTCTTCAAAAAAAAGCTAATATTGTTTGTAAAGTAAGTTAAATTTTTTCGTATATCATGCGAATTCTTACATCTTCTGACTGCATTTGCAAGTTAAGTTTTGTGAAGAGTGGCAAAACAAAATTTAAAAAGTCAAAATATAAACTAGTGACAGGTTTTTCCAACTGCAAATATATTTTTTTGCACTGAATTTTGTTGACGCTGATAATTCGCTGATTCAGATAGTAATACATTTACATGAGATGTCAGACTGATTCAGAAACATTATATTACATTCATATGTGTTTGAAATTCATAACATACATGTTTGTTTGGCTTCTTGAAGAAATTTAATTTTTCGCAGTAAAATACAGTCAACCTTATTTTTCCCGGTTTTAAGATTGTTTTTCCTGTTTTCCCTTTTGAGTAGAAAAATCCCGAAAACGGGAAAAAATCCCTCTTCTGGCAACACTGAGCATGTGATGAAACCATTTTACGCGTTGTTGGAGACTGACGAGATATTCATCGCGCCAGCATCGCCAAAAATATTGTCGGATAGCAGTAATAAGTTCCCATCGCTGTCTGAGAGAACCCTTGAACGTTCGGACTTCTGGCTCAGGCAATCACCTTAATGGCTCTCCAACGATGAAGTGACCCGCTGTTAAGACTTCTAAATCGCAACTTTCACTTGTTGCTGAACAAAAGGGTTTTGAATTGACACAAGCCTCTATTTCCGTGAGCAAAGTACTGAAATCTTCGAAAGTAAGCAACGTCTCACCAATTGATCGTTTGAGATGATACTTCACCCTTTTCACCCCGGTCTCCCAGTAGCCGCCCATGTGCGATGCGCTTGGCGGGTTGAAGTGCCAAGTAATTGATGAGTTAGCAAAAAAGGCACTAACCTTAGCATCAGCCAAGCAGCTTTCGAGCATACCGCTAAATTCTCTTTCGGCACCGACGTAATTGGTACCGTTGTCGGAATGTATATGCTTGCAGTAACCTCGGCGGTTGATGAATCTCTTGTACGCGTTTAAAAAGGTGGCAGAAGACAGATCTCTTGCCAGTTCGAGGTGCATGACTCCTGTATCCATGCAGATAAAAGCAGCGATGTATCCTTTGACAGACTTGGTTCCTCTTCCGGCGGCGTATTTGTAAGTGTACGGACCAGCGAAATCTACATCACTTCTCAGAAAGCAGCGGGTGTATGTGGTCCAAATGATAGGCAGGTCACCTATGGTCTGGTGAAGCTGTTAATGCGGGTGCATTTCAGGCAATTGCGGTAAGTCTTGCGTATGAGATTGCGAGCTGCAATGACCCAAAAGCGGCGTTGTAAAAGGGTCTGCATTATTTTCGGTCCTGCGTCCAACGTATAAGCGTGGATATCTTCGATTATAAGTTTTGCAAGCGGTGACTTCTTCGGAAGTATAACAGGGTGCTTTATGTCGATTGAAATATAAGCGTTCTTTATGCAGCCTCCTACGCGCAATATATTATTCTCGTCCAAAAATGGTTGCAGTCGCAAAAGACTGCTGCGTAGCGGCAACTGTTTATTGTTCAACTGTGCAACATGAAATTTCATTACAAAAACTGTAATTTTGGCTATACTTAACTAAAATTAATTCAGCATTTTGAATCTCGCGACAAGTAAGATGTTCAATTCTTCGCGGTTTTTGAAGATTCTTTGATCGTGAGTTATCAGCAAATCTCATTACATGTGCTGTGACCCTTTTCAGTTTCTGATACGGTGAAAATCTTGTAAACAAGCTCCAATGCTCATCTGGCTGAGCGATGCAGACGACAGTCTTTTCCTTGCGCGTCTGTAGATTTGTTGTGTGTGTTGGCGACGTGTCCTTTGGCCAAAGGTTTTGCGGCTGCTTCAACCAAGGTCCTTGCCACCCAAGATGATTTTGTAGAAGATCGGAAGGCGAGGATACTCTTGAAGCACAATCTGCAGGATTGTGTTCAGAGAACACATGAGACCAGCAATCAGGAGACAGAACTTCCTGAATCTCGGAAACGCGGTTTGCCACGAAAGTCGACCATCGGCTAGGATGGCCTCGCAGCCATGCTAGTGTCACAGTTGAATCCGACCAAGCGTACAAACAATGCGACTTATTTTCAAAACTTGATGCAACAAGTTTTACAAGTCGTGTGGATAAATGCGCGGCGCAGAGCTCTAAGCGGGGTAATGTTGTTGTCATAAGCGGGGCCACTTTAGTTTTTGCAGCAACTAAAGTGACTTTTATTGATCCGTCTAATAGAAGCGTTCTTGAGTACAGCACAGCAGCGTAAGCACGCTCTGAAGCATCAGCGAAAACGTGGAGCTCGGTTGTCGAACCGACTGCTCCGGTTTCGAGCCAGCGCTGTAGCTTTAACTTGCACAGATTGGTGAGGTCTGAGCGATGTCGAAAGCATTTACCAGCTATTTCAGCCGGTACGGCTTGATCCCAATCAACTTCAGAACGCCAAATTTCTTGCAACCGTTTTTTTTACCTTATTGTACATGGTGCGATAAGCCCCAGGGGGTCGAATATTAGACTGGCGTCAGACAAAAATGCTCTTTTAGACAAAAATGTAGGCGGTTTATTCAAATTTGTCTCGAAAGTTATAACATCGTGTTGCGTATTCCAGATCAGACCTAAGGCTCGAACTTCTTCGGTATCTGCTAAGAAGTTAGATACTTTCTTGAAGGCATTTGGCAAATCTAGGAAGAACTTGTCGCAGTTTGTTGCCCACTTTCGAAGCTCAAAACATCCTGAAACAGTACCTCTGAAATTTGATGCCACCGTGAGCAAACCGTCCACTGCTACTGTGAAACACAGTTATCGAAAGTAGCAATCACAGTCTGTTACTAAAATATTTGAGTCACAGTGATTACTACTGTGAAATCTTTCACTTGAAAACAGCTTTTCATTTGACACACAGCAGTCATATGATTGTTAATATAGCGTTTTTTATACCCTAAACCTGAAAGGTCAGGGTATATTAACTTTGTGCAAACGTTTGTAACGCATAGAACGAAGCGAGTCCGGTATAGAAAAGTATATATATTCTTGATCAGCGTCACCACGTGAGTCGAGCTATCTATGTCCGTCCGTCCGTCCGTCCGTCCGTCCGTCTGTGTGTTGTCCGTATACACAGGATAAGAAGAAGGAGTTGAGATAATTAAATGAAACTTGGTACACATGGTCACATGTACCCAAGGATCTGCACTATTGAATATTTTTGGAATCCGCCCACGGACACGCCTACCTCCCATACAACGCAAAAATTGAAAACTGCATAACTCAGCTCATAATAAGTCTACAACAACAGAATTTGGTATGTGTGTGTTTTATATCAACACAAATATGTCTTTGAAAAATGGACATCATCCGCTCACGGACACGCCCACCTCCCATACAACCCAAAAATTTAAAACGCAATAAATAAGTCTCTGTTTAACCTACAGAGCTAAAATTTGGCACGTATGTTTTTTATAACAAAAAAAAGATGGTTTTGAAAAATGGACATCGTCTGCCCACGGACACGCCTACTTCCCATACAACGCGAAAATTGAAAACTGCATAGCTCAGCTCATAATTAGCCTACAACAATAAAATTTGATATGTATGTGTTTCATACCAACACAAATATGTCTTCGGAAAATGGACGTCATCTGATCACGGACACGCCTACCTCCCATACAACCCAAAAATTGAAAACGCAATTAATAAGCATGTGTTTAACCTACAGAGCTTAAATTTGGCACGTATGTTTTTTATGACAAGACAAAGATGGTTTTGAAAAATGGACTTCATCCGCCCACGGACACGCCCATTTACAATTAATTTTTTCTTTTTTTTTTTGTAAAGTGGGTTTAGGGTATTTCATAGTCGGCCTAGACCGACTTTAGACTTTCTTTACTTGTTTTTTTTTTTGTTCTCAGAAAATAAGATGCTCCTTTTTGTAAAACAGACAGAAGAAATGGCTAGTATCAGTGACTACTTGGATTTTAGTAATAGGTTTTGACTTTAATTCAACAAATAGACTTCAAATCAGGGTTGTTTTTTTAACCCTAGAAGGACATGCTTATTTTTTATACATTAAGTTCATTTTTTAAATGGACCCTACTGATGTCATTAACCGCAAAATTTTTTAAAAAAAAATTTGTTTTTGATTATTAAGGTTATTTAAAATGAGAAAAAACACCAATAAAATTTATGAATAATTGTTTTGAATAAAAAATTATACATTTTCTTTTTGAGTTTATTTAGCTTTTTTTAAAAAACGCACTTACAACAAAATAAAATATAAACAACTTAAAGCATATATTTTATATAAATATAATTTTAATCTTAAAAACAGAAATATAAATTTGAACCAGATACATTTTTTTAATGGATAAGGCAATGTTATATGCAATAGGCATAGAGCTCTATTTTATGCTCCCAACTTGAGTTTATTTGGCGATAACCTGCAGGTTTGAGTGTTAAAGGTTTTTTTTACAGAATCAAACCTTTTTAAAGAAGTTTGAATATAACTGAAGTGATGCTGATGCTGTCCTCCAATTCTAAAAACATTTGTTTCGAAAGAAACAAATTTGAATCGCACGCGGAAAATCTATGTACAAGTACATATTAGCATTTACTTAAAGAAATAACTTATTTAAAAAAATATTTGACGGTGTCGATTTCATATCAATTTTAAAGATGGACCACCTTTTATTCACATCCATGAATTTCATTTTTACACAGTCCAATACATCTTAATATTACGCTCGAGTTACTCATCTGAAAATAGCTGTAAATAACTTAATTTGTAATCATGAAATTATGATAAAATATGGCTTTACAATTAATAATGCACCCACCATAAAAATAAAATTAATAACGCTTTATATGCTATATGTGTGTGTGTGAATTTATGTTTCATATAAGTTTTTTTTTATTTCTTTCATTACAGGTATCACGGCTCATCGGTTGTTGATTTTGATTCGGTACGCGGCGGCATTAGTTTGGAAACAGAAAAAACAGATGTGGGCACAACGAGTCGCTTAATGCTGACGCGCGCATCCTTCCGAGACTCTGGCAATTATACGTGTGTACCAGCTGGCGCCATTCCGGCATCGGTGCAGGTGCACGTTCTCAATGGTAAGTCTAAAAATTTTGTTTTTCGTTTTAATTTGCATCCAAACATGTCCATGCCATGATTTCTCATCCATATCGCAAGCTGCAGTTGAAATCACAGTAAACAGCCTTAAGGCGTAAATGTTGAAACTTACATTTGTCGATGGCATTTTTTGAAAAATAGCAGCAAAAAATGTTAAGCCAACAAGCCTGACGTTCAAATAAATCGATTAGTCGATAATGTTAGCAACTCAAGCGCACTTTTTATTTACTGGTTTAAATTTTAAGCTGTGTTATTTAAAGCTGTATCTTTTCAATGTATGAGTGTTTTGCGAAAAATCCTCACTTGTTTGTGATAATTTGATACAAACTTTATGTGCATCAAAGCCAAAGATATGTACAGCTGCAGCAAAAAACAAAACACCATAAAAATAAGTCATCTTTATTGAAGGATGAAATATCTATAATCCTTAATAATAACATAAGTGTTGTGAAATATTTATATAGCTTTAGTAGATATAAATGACAAAAAAAGCAAAGCTTCTTTTATTTAAAGTACAACTTTAAAAATAAAGCGGCAAAAAAATAGCACTATTAATTATTTGTGCACCAATTAAATAATAATACTAAATTTATTAGCCAATGCATTGATTAAAATGTTTATCACATATTTCACAATTAAATTTAATATTTTGTTGCTTGTTGTTTATTGGAAATAACCAAAGGCACTGGAAGCTTATTTCAACTGGGTGGGCAGTACAAATGGGGAGGGGCAGAACTTTTTTTCACACTAAAAAAAATTTTATTTATTGAAACATTTTTTTATTGTATTGAAAATGTCATTAAGACGAAAAAAACCTATCAATAAAATATATATAAAACTGATGTAAAAATAAGTTCAATAAAAGCATGTAAAAACAAGTAAAAAAACTCTAAAATTGGTCTTGGCCGACTATGGAATACCCTAAACCATCTATCATATATAAATATATATTGATATACTTAAACAAATATAAACAACTTCTTATTTTTTTTTCAAAATCTATGTATTCGTTTATAGTTTTTAACAGGTTGTTTGGGAGTTGGGCGTGTTCGAGTGCAGATGACTCCCATTTTCTGTGCACCAAGTTTATCCCTGTAGGTCATATATTGTCCCTCGGATGACTAAGCGACGTATCTGCATTTTCTTAATTGTTCAGGAGAGCACTTTTTCACTTTTCGCTTATGTGTTTTTCTTTTTTGTGGTCATATGTGCTTGAATAATACAATTTTTTTATACAGTGGTTCAAACGACTAACCGGACAACGCAGCGAGCGAATTTAAATGCCATTTTTTTAAGAAAAAACCGAATATAAAATATGGAAAGTTGTACAGAATGTTTTATTATTGTTTTAACTTTTGTTTGATTTGATTTGATTTATTTGATTAACATTAGTACAAATAAGAACCATGTTCTTTTACAGTACAACATATAATACTTAAAGCTATATAAATTTATTTATTAATGGAAATAACAACAAGCTCATAATTATAAATATATGTAATAATAAGTTGATTTAATGCAAAAATATGCTTCAATGTGACAAAAGAGATTTAATGTCTGAATATAAGTAAGTGTGATAAGCTAATAAAAAATTATGATATGAATGTTAAAGCTAAGACGCTAAGACACTTAAAAGATACGAAGACAAAGAGAAACTTAAAAGATACGAAGATAAGGAGAAAGTGGAAGAAGACAAAAATTTAAGAAGTAGAAAAGTAATTAAGAATAGATTGCCTAAAAGTTTCCGTCCGAGTTATATCTCTTATGCTACGTGGCAGTGCATTCCAAGTCTTACGGCATTAATGAAAAATAGGTTAGAGGTTGTAAGAGAACTATGCCTAGGCACTATAAGTACATTGCATATTCTTGATATGCTTAACTGGAGTTTTTCATAAAGGTAATAAGGTGTTTTTTTATGTATTATTTTATGTAGATAGATACAGTTTCTAGCATTCAGATAACACTGGTTTACAGCCAATATGTACTTTGAATGCCACTATTCTTTTCTCATGTAAAATCGATCGCTAATTCCGAAAAAAATCTTTTTTTTTTTTCTGTCACTCCGTTTTCGAGATATTGCCCACTGTAGGGTTTTCAACGAAAAAAAAAAGTTGGTTCCACTTAATTGCATATATCTCCAGAACCAACAACAGTAATCAAACAAATGATATATCAAATAAAAGCTAATAAAATTTCTTACAAGCAATGCAAACACCATTTTTTGGTCGAGCTGTTAGTTTTGGCGGAATAAATTCAAATTTCGGGGATTTTTTTTATTTTTCAGAAAAATTTCCAAAAAAAGACAAAATAGTTGCAAATTGCGTTAAGAAATCAAAATATTTTGTTACTTTTGATATTTTTTACTAAGAGCCTTTATTTTTCCAAAAAAAATAAGCTTATGTTGAAGAAAATCTATTGAGAAATGAAAAAGTTCTGTTCAATGGAACGAAAGAACCCAAATGGTGTGATTATCAATTTATGCATTTGGACTTATTTTATTGCCATAAAAAAAAAATGAGAATTAAAAGTTGTTGTTATAAAATCATATATTCTTAATTTTTATTGTTCTTTTAATAATTTACATTATTCGTCGCCCATCATTCCTTTGTCCCAAAATCCTTGGTACCGATTCTCAATTACTTTCATCTGTTGGTGGAATCTTTCCCCATGTTCGTCGCTCTCGTCACCGAGATTCTTTGCTTTCTTTGTCTAAGTCCAAGTTTGATGTGCAACGGAGGGAGAATTATGTTTTCCTTTTTGACGAGTGGCACGTTTTTGACGTTGCTCTCTCCAACTTTCGACTCAATTCTTTCTGGCCAGTCCTTATTGTAATAGTGGTGTTCACGTGCTCAACTATCCCACTTGCATAGAAAACAGCAGTACTTTGTGGAGCCACTCTGTAAACCACAAAGCATACCAACGAGTTTGAGATCAGAACATATTTTCCAGTCGTGTTGTTCATATTTAATACATGTCAATAGCTTCGCCATTGTTTCGTACGTTTCCTTTGCGTTGACCTTCAAGCTCACTTTGCTGCCATCAATAAAAAAATGCCACTCTTTGGGAATGTACGGCTGACCAAAGGTATTAAATAAGCCAGGAATGTCTACGCAATAGCAGATATTGTCATTCTTGGTAATGTGTATAGCAAACGGTTTTTCACGATTTCTGTAGTATGTCACCTTAACATCGGGTCTCAAAAAGTTGAATTGTTGCAAACGAGAACCATGCAATTCCGATTTTTCCTTTGACAGTTCCAAATCTCTTATCCAATCATTCAGCTGCGCTTGCGATAAAAGGTGAGTTGTGTTTTCAGTTGTAATAGTACTACCACCTGTGGTTCCTTCCGACTCCACTGAATCTACGGATTTTCGATTATTTTCACGTGTTGAATCGGGACAAGTAGGATATGGAACATCGTCAGAATGAGATACTGGCAATGAAACATTCGGGACAGTGGCGTATATCACTCGTTTGTGTTGTCCAACACCAGTCACTTTGGCCAGACAAAAATAGCAATCGTTTAGGTGACAAAACGGTTGTCTCCAGATCATCGGAACATCGAATTTCATGTATCGTTTTTTACCCGAGCTCCATTCAGACAATATTAATTTGCACGATTGACACAAAATACTTGGCGTCCATGATTCACCAATGTTCTCAGCCGCAATACCAAAATAATGTAGATATGACATTTGGAGTAAATTCGTAAAATTGACTCGTTTCTTTTCGAAAGTAAATTCACCGCACACGTAGCAGAAAATATCTGGGTAGTTTTTACACTGGAATTCTCCCAGTCTTTTACTCATTTTATTTTTAAGTATATCTTATTTTTTCCTTTCGTTACAAATTGTGCGTCCCTTTGTTTGCCACGGTTTTTAGTATAATGCATGAATGTTTTTGCTTTTATGCATCTCGAAAGTGCTGCAGGTACAATAAAGGTCCACGACTCAGAGCGCGACCGCCGAAACTGTCAAAAAAACACAAAATAAGTATTCACATGGCATAATAAAAACAGGTAGGCTCTCTTTCTTATAAGTGTCCAAATCAGACGGTTTCGACGGTTGCACTCTCAGTCGTGAGCCTACCTGTTTTTATTGTAGCGTGTTTGTTCTTATCTTTTCTTTCGCAAAACTCTTGACTTGATTCCTATGAACAATAAAAATGAAAAAATAAAAAATTATAGTACAATAACCCAATTTATTTATATGACAATAAAATTTGTAAAAAAAACATAACTTGGGTGCTTTCGTTCTATTCAACACAACTTTTTCATTTCTCAATAGATTTTCTTCAACAATAGCTTATTTTTTTTTGAACAATAAAGGCTCTTAGTAAAAAATATCAAAAGTAACAAAATATTTTGATTTCTTAACGAAATTTGCAACTATTTTGTCTTTTTTTGGAAATTTTTCTGAAAAATAAAAAAAATCCCCGATATTTGAATTAATTCCGCCAAAACTAACAGCTCGACCAAAAAATGATGTTGTCATTGTTTGTAAGAAATTTTATTAACTTTTATTTGATATATCATTTGTTTGAGTACTGTTGTTGGTTCTGGAGATATATGCAATTAAGTGGAACAAACTTTTTTTTCGTTGAAAACCCTACAGTGAGCAATATCTCGAAAACGGAGTGACAGAAAAAAATAATAATTTTTTTTTTCGGAATAAGCGACCGATTTTACATGAGAAAAGAATTGTGGCATTCAAAGTACAAACAAGTTTTCGTTATTTGTAAGCCAGTGTAAGCAGTCAAACTACACCCGAGTAAGGCATTTCTAAAGTTGGAGAGTCGGTCAAATTATCTTAAGCTAAAAACAAAACGTATAGCAGAGTTAAACGCAATATTAAGTTTAAGCAAAGAAGGTGAGTTGAGTTTGCTATAAACTATTTCTGAATATGTTATAACAGGTAAGACAAGTTGTTTAACTAATAATTTCCTCAAATCAGGAGAACAGAGACACGCAGACATTCTTAAATTACGTAGGATATAATAAACTTTCTGGACAACACTATTTACATGATCAATACATGATAAGGACGAGTTCATACAAAAACCAAGATTTACAATTTTCGAAACGACACATTTGTACCAATGTATAGGTAAGGAATATCATCTAGGTACAATCTATTCTTACAGATAGGGAGTACATATGATTTGGCAGCATTAAGTTGGAGTCCATTGCTTATTGCCCATTGATAAATGCGTCTTAGATCATAATTAAGTCTATAGCAAAGGTCTTCTCGAAGTCCTATACTACTCGATAGATAGATTTGAATATCGTCTGCATAGGCATGCACAGAAGAATGTTTACAGACTGAAAATATGTCATTTATAAAAATGGAGAATAGAAGAGGGCCAAGAATTGAACCTTGTGGTACACCACTCAGTACAGACTCACATTTAGAGAACGCCTGACCGACTTTAACCTTTTGAAATCTATTTGACAAATAACTTGATATGAGACTCACTGCACTATCACTGAACCCAAAGAGATTTCTAAGTTTCAGACATAGATACTGGTGACATACCTTGTCAAATGCTTTTGAAAAATCAAGTAAGCAAAGTACAGACAATGAGCCAGCATCATATTCAGGTCGTAGATCATCCATAACCTTAACTAGTGCTGAGGCACAGCCGTGCCCTACCCGGAAACCTGATTGAAATGGCGACATAGCCATTTAACTTTTGTTTGGTACAAAGAATTTACCAAAAATATACTCCACTTTCATTCAGTTTGCAAAAATATAAAAAATTCCCTTTTTAAGGGTCAAACGTCTAACCGGACATTTAAAGATACGCATGTTGTTGTCTTTAAAAAAGAATTCAAACCAAATTTTTATTGAATCCGCTCATTGTTTTTTGTCTTCGGTAATCGCTACTACAAAAAATTGTACAATATTGCAAAAACGCATGCACACAACATTCCAAATTTGGCCGCTAACTATACGGCAATACTGTGAAGGTAAAACTATTCGCTTAATCGGTGATATCGTTGTTCGAAACCATTCTACGGTCCACGATATTATTGAAAAAGTATCGTGACGACTTCCGAATCCTCAATAAAAGTCGGTAGGATCAAGGTAAAACACTAGGCGACCGTGATGAGCGCCAAATTATCCTACAAATAAAAAACCATTCATTCCGATTTGCAAACGCGCTGAAAAATTATGCAAAAGAAGTTAAGGAAAGGACTTATGTGTGGAAACTATTCGTAACACACTTAGTAAGAATGATTTTAATGGAAGAATTGTTCGAAAGAAGCCGTTCATTAGCCCAAAAAACAAAAGACTATGACTTCAGTTTGCTTGAGAATACTTGCTTAAAAATAATGCTCTTTGGGATACGGTAAGTAAGGTAATATGTAAAAAATTAGGTTAAATGCAAGTGGTATGTTTTATTTAAGGTACTATATACTGACCAACGCAAATTCAACTTGGACGCTTTAGACGTAGGGCTTAATTATGGCTTCATGTCTGAAAGGATACGCCAGTTTGCGAAAAATTTTTATACCCCCACGCGTACTGCGTAAGGGGTATATTAATTTTGTCACGACGTGTGTAACACCCAAAAGGAGACGTGGTAGGTATAGAAAAGTATATATATTCTTGATCAGCATCACCACCTGAGTTGATTTAGCCATGTCCGTCTGTCTGAGGACACGATTGCAGCCGCAATTTTAAAGCTATCGTGCTGAAATTCGATATTTAAGCTTTTTTTAAAAAAACTAAGATCAAGTTCGAGAATGGGTAAAATCGGATGAAAACCACGCCTACCTCCCATACAACCCCAAAATAGAAAACTCTGAAAAGAGGTTAATATTACAGCTACAATACTGAAATTCGGTATTTGTATATTCTGTATCAAAAATAAGGTGTGTAAGAAACATGGGCAACATCCGCCCACAAACACGCCCACCTCCCATACAACCCTAAAATTGAAAAATCTATAAAGAAGCTAATATTAAAGTTACAAGACGGAAACTCGATATTTAAGTATTTTATGTCAAAATTGAGGTGTGTTAGAAAAATGGGCGTCATCCACTTACTAACACGCCCACCTCCCATACAACCCCAAAATTGAAAAATCTATAAAGAGGCTAATATTAAAGTTACAAGACGGAAACTCGGTATTTAAGTATTCTATGTTAAAAGTGAGGTTTGTAAGGAAAAAGGGCGCCATCCACCTACTAACACGCCCCCCTCCCATACAACCCCAAAATTGAAAACCCTATAAAGAGGCTAATATTAAAGGTTCAAAACGGAAACTCGATATTTGTGTATTCCATGACAAAACTGAGGTGTGTTAGAAAAATGGGTGTGATACACAAACTAACACGCCCACCTCCCTTACAACCCCAAAATTGAAAACGTTATAAAATAACTTAAATTTAAGCTGTAGGAAAACAATTTGATATGTTTGTATTTTAGACACATAAAAATAATAAAATCTCTCAAAATCTCATAAAAAAAGCTCTCCAATTTAAGATTCTTTACCTTTAAGATTTGGCCGTGGGGGTATTTTAACTTCGGCCAAGTCGAAGATATGCCTTACTAGTTTTTGTGTGTTTTTGCAGATACGACCCTAACAGAGCTCTAAAGATGTAAGTAAATAATTGATACGTAAGCCTTTGAAAACAAACTTTATTTCAGACGAAAACAAAAATTTAATAATTATTCATTGAAACAGTCCTCATTGACGAAAAAAAATTGAGGATTTTAATTTTAAAACTAAAGACACGTGTGTTAAAAAAGCAAATTAATCTATAATTAAAATTTAAACAGCAGCAGAAAGTAAGAAATATAATTTTTGATAAAAAAAAAAGAATTTATGATAAAAATTGCGATAATTTTAGGCTTTAAAAAGTAATTTGTAATTAGTTCATAGTATTACAATTAGTAGTTCTAAAGTTCAGTGCTTAAGTTCCATTAAATAATATATTAATAACAGAAAACAAAATTCATTTTAAAAAAAACAAAAAATAAAATGAATACGTTAAACTTCCAACTCTTGGAAATCTAGCCATATGTTCATCAATTGAAGTTCTGATGCGTTTATCTTTTTCAATAAACATTTTTATACGTTCTCCACGTTTTTAATTTTCTACGATTCCAGTCGCAGAAATTTTACCAATAACAGTTCTTACCGTGCGTTCTCTGCTATCCAGGGTATTTAAAAAGAAATTTCGGCATACTTTAACAGATGTACATTGCAGATAATAAGGCAGATAATAATCGAAACTCCTTATTTTTCTAAAATTTACTACAACAGTTTTGAACTTTGTATGATGTTTTTTACAAAACGGGCTATGTATTCGCGTTGACATTATAATGAACCCAATGTCCAAAAATCAGTAAATATAATCTTTCCAGTCTGGTGAGAAAAATCATTGCAGTTGCGAATTACTTTTTTACAGTTTTCAGTATTGAAAGTTAACCCTAACGTACGTACCCGGTACAATTTTTCTACGAATTTGTTTCTTATGTATATTCTTTTCCTTGCTTCTTCAATTGTTTCGCAATCTTTTTTTTTATTGATGTTTTTAGTTTTTGCAAAAATGAATTCTCTTCGACCATCCACTTCATAATCTTCTGGATACTGGATACTGGTAGGCACTGTAGTACTCAAGATTACAGCAACAAAATAGTCCCAACATATCAGGCAACTGCAACTGAAACAAGAACTAAATACTTCACTTAAAATAAAATTAAAATAAATTAAACTAACACCTCGCTTAAAATATAATCGGCAACTAAACAGGTTTTTAGTAGTCAACAAGTTATTTTTAAAATTAAGAAATTATGCTCTCACTTTATTACCGTTACATTTGATATACAAGTTATTAGAAATTAAAGAGTATGCAAAGAGTGTAATCTATATAAATAAAAATCAAATTTCGTTCGTTGGTAATTGCATCAGTTGAGAACGGCTGGACCGATTTGGATAATTTTATTTTTGTAAATGTTCGTCGTAGTCCAACTTATGTTTATGCGGAAATATTGACCACGCCCACTTTTACGCCCACTTTTTTTATTTTTCTTAAATCGGAAAACAGCTGCACCGATTTAGCTAACTATTTTTTTTTTAATGTTCGTAGTAATCCAATTTTAGTTTTTACGGAGAGAAAATTGGCAACGCCCTCTTTTACGCCCACTTTTTCGATTTATCTAAAATCGGAAAACGGCTACACCAATTTGGCTAAACAATTTTCACTGAAAGAAAAATTGACCACGCCCACTTTTGCACCCACTGTTTTGATATATATACATCTAAAATCGCAGAACGCCTTGGCTGGTTTGGATAATTTTTTTTTTAATGTTTGTAATAGTCTACATAAGTTTTTTACATAAAGAAAAATTGTCCACTTCCAAGGTGGGCTTGGAATTACACTTGGAATCAATCGTCAAAGAAATTTCAACGGCGGAAACAAGAAAATCCAGTTCCAGGTTACCCCAATTTATTTTTCACCGACTCTTTAGGTCGCATTTACACAGGCCATCCAAGAAACGATGAGTGCTTCTATTTACGTTTGCTGTCAGTCAACGTTCGTGGCCCATTATCATTCCAAGATTTGCGAACTATAAATGGTGAACTGTGTGACACATATAAAGAAGCGTGTCAACGTTTGCGATTGTTAGAAAATTACACTCATTGGATATATACCCTCGGAGATGCTATGCTTTCGTCAAATCCTCATCAAATACGAACACTGTTTTCGATAATTATCTCGACATTCTTCCCATCCAAACCAACTGATTTGTGGAGCAAGATCCCATGTGTGATGATATTTTGCATCAGATGCGTATTAGAACATCAAATTCAAATTTGCAACTGAGCGAGGAAATTTACAACGAGGCATTAATTGAGGACATGTGCTTGATGATGTCGAACAAGGCATTATGTGACTAAGGCATGACAGCTCCCAATCGTCCGATGCACGACGCATTCAATCAAGAGTTGCGACGCGAAAAGCAATATGATAGCGAAGCCTTGAGGGAATTAGTTCGAACGATCGTTCCATTGTTGAATCGACAACAAAAATATGCGTATAACACTCTTATGAAAGTTGTGAACTATGGAACTGGAGGGATTTTTTTTGGACGCTCCCGACGATACGCTCACAGAATGATATTGCACTTGCACTTGCTTCATCAGGAATTGTAGCTACGTTGTTGGAAGGCGGTCGAACTGCTTATTCAGCACTCAAGTCGCCATTGAATATGCAAATCAATGAAAATTCTACATGCAAAATTTCCAAGAACAGTGCGATGGCCAAAGTTTTGCAACAAAGCAAACTGATAGTTGTGGATGAGTGTACAATGGCGCATAAAAAGTCTTTGGAGGCATTAGACAAAACGATGCAAGATTTACGAAACAATCAAAACCAGTTTAGTTTAGAAACACAAAACATGCGTGTCGAGCTGCAGAACGTTCAATCTGGAGAAGTATTTTCAAAACACTTGCTGGACATTGGTAACGGCAAAATCCCGGTTGACATTTCAACCGATTGTATTGAATTTCCTGTCGCTTTCTGCCAGTTCACCGAATCAAAATCCGAACTCATCCGAAAGGTTTTTCCAAACATTGCACAAAATTACAAAAATCATTATTGGTTGAGCGAACGTGCTATATTGGCTGCGAAAAACATTGATATCGACGAATTGAATCTTAAGATTCAATCTGAAATAGCTGTCAAATTGATGACGTACAAATCGGTGGATTCTGTTACTTCCCAAGATGATGTCGCCAACTATCCAACGCTATCAAAAATAAAAAAATATGTTATTTCAGCTGCGGTTAACGGTATTTGAACAATATTTGATATGTCGGTTCAGTGCACCTACCATTATTTTTCTAAATATCAATCCGCCACGACTTTGCAATGGAACCACACTTTCAGTGAAAATAAAAATTGAAGGAAAAACAACGTTTGCGGGGTCAGCTAGTAATTAATAAAACCACGATCGCGGCAATTAGCGCCAGCAATGTGCACCGCTAAAACATTTTTGTCACTTACGCCACTTAGTGACGATTGGGTTTTAGTTATATGTCAGATACGACTTAAAGCCATTTACGTTTTTTGAGAGTTGGGCGTGTTCGTGGGCAGGTGACGCCCATTTTGTGTGCACACTTTAGTTTTGATATAAAATCCTCCCATACCAACTTCAATCCACGTACGTGATGCACAAACCTTTTAAATGTATTTTCAATATTGGGTTGAAAGTTGTATGGGTTTGGTATGGGTTTAACACATCTTATTTTTAATATTTAATACATATCTGTTGAATTTTGCTCTTGTAGCTTAAATATGAGCCTCTATAGATTTTTCAATTTTGGAGTTATATGAGAGGTAGGCGTGTTTATGTTCGAATCATGCCCATTTTTTGTGCTTGTGTTAGTTTTGGTGCAAAATACATAGATATTAAATTTCATTTCTGCTGCTTAACTAAAACCATCTATAGAGTGATATAAATTTGTTGGTTGTATGGGTGGTAGGCGTGTGCGTAGGCGGATTCCAAAAATATTATATAATAATACAGATCCTTGGGTTAATGTGAACATGTGTACCAAGTTTCATGCAATTATCTCAACTCCTTCTTCTTAACGTGTGTTTACGGACAAAACACAGACGGACGGACAGACAGAGAAGACTAAATCACACAAAACACAGTACAATATCGAATCTTAGAATCATTCTCTTGACCTTATTCTTGTACGAATTTCTTTCGACGATATCTTAATTTCTTTATTAAAAATATATTTTTGAGGAGCCACATTTGGCTTGCATTTTTATGTGAAAAAATTATTTTTTCAAAGCATTTCTTTTAATAGCACAAAAACTGCTCATGCAAATGTAAAAATATGTTGAACAAACATGTTGAAGCATTTTACATTTTATAAGCTGGATAATTAAATCGAATAAACACACGGTTAAAAATCTAGGGCTAAATTTTAATCTTTTTTGGATAACATATAGGACACGACCAAAAAAAGATTACTTTTTAATCCAATGAAAAGTTTTAAATTTTCCAATCCAAAAAGGACTTATTTTTAATCCGCATAAAGTTTACAATTTTTTAATCCAAAAAGGAATAATTTTTAATCCGCAGAAAGTATAAAATATTTTAATCCAAAAAGGATTAGATTTTAGTCCAAAAAAGTTAAAAATATAAAAGGATTACTTTTTAATCCACAAAGGTGAGAACTCGTGAGAAAAAAAGGTAAGAGATAATTCTCATATTTCATAAGTCTACGAAGAAAAGTTATCCTTTGACCTCCATAAGGTCAATTAAATATATATATTATATATATTAAATATATATATATATATATTATATATATGTATTAAAAAAAGTTCTCAAACTTAATTTATGCTAAATTTTGCATATTTCTATACGAGCTAAAAATCACTTTTTTTTTTTGTCGCGTACTTTGAACTAATTTGTACTAAATCTTGCCAATATTTTATATTTTATAAAATGTAGCACTCCTTCATCGCGTTAGAACTCTTAAAATACATATTGGTTCTTTTTGTTTCTTTCTTGTTTTTTTAGTAATTAAAACCGTGTGAATGTCGCGTCCGTGCCAATGGCTTTTCAGTTGAAAAACTACATAATATTCAGCTTTTCGCCATTAAAGAACTGTCAAATAAAGAGCTGCTTTTCGTTGGCTTTTCAGCCAAAAGGCCTTCATGTGAACATATTATTATATTGCCATAAACTTCACTATATATACATTAAGGGTATTCATGCAAATGGGCAATGCCCTTATAAATTATATAAACCGTATAAGTTTATCAGCCTTATAAATTAAATGTATGGAGAACCGTTTACACAAACCAGATAAATCACAAACCAGCAATCAGCTGTTTATACGTATTCTGAAAGTTGACTGTTAACAAGTTAACAGCTGACATATAACTGATTGCCCAAAATAAAAGCTTGCCGCTTTGCATGAATACCCTTATTATGTATTATGAAACACTGCTCAATGTAATAATGAATACTAGTATCGCCTGTGGTCGAAATTCGACCAATTTTTTGTTCTGCATATAATGATATATGCAGAAAAATACAACAAAGCTCTGTTATTCTTTATAACAGCAATCTACAACCTGTGTTGGCTACAACAGCGATGTTTAACAGAGCTATGTCTGCATTTATTTTTATGTTTTTTCTGACAAAAACCCATTGGGAAAAAGGTGTTTTTAGGTTCCTTCAATTAACCTATCGTAATGACATCAAATTCGAATAAAAATATTCTGCACTTCTAATCAAAAATACCTTTCCATCGATATAAGTATTATGTAAATATTGACAGTATCCCAGTGAAAAGTGTACCCAAAACTTTTTGTTTGCGTATTAATATATAGAAGATATGCAGACAAAGCGATATGGTTAAAATAAGTTCTAGGCAATAACTTTTAATTGATTGGAGATATAAAGTTATTTCCTTCAAAGAAATTTTAAATTTTATTAATTTTTTAAAAAGTAGCAAAAACAACGTCTAAAAAAAATTTAATTTTGTCAAAGAGATCATATGGGGTAGCCTTGATTTTTTTGTTTGCACGGATAGTTAATAATTAAGTGGCAAAACAAAATAAATTCACCTAAAATGCGCTAAACGTTTTGAAAGAAAATCAAAAATAAAAATTTGAGCTTTTATTTTTTACAACAGAAATCAGTTTTACCCCATATTTTACGAAAAGATCAAAGCGGACGACAAAGTTTGCCGAGATTGTTGAAATAAGTTCGAGGCTATTACTTTTAATTGTTGGAGACATAAATCTATTGCTTTAAAGAAATTATTTTAAAATTTAATTATTTTTTAAGAAAAAGAAAAAATTTAATAAAAATTTAATATTTTCAAAACAATTATAAGGGGAGCCTTGATTTTTTTATCTCACGGACAGTTTGTTAATTTAGTGTCAATACAAAATAAATGCACCTTAAATCTAAAAAAAAAAAATGCAGATTTCAGTTCATTTAAGTTAAACTATAATTGTGTATGGGCGCAGCAGTCGCACAAAATTCATACGAATTCATGCTAGCAGTGCTGACATTGCCTAATGGGCAGTAATACTTATCACATTTATGCAAAAAAAAAACACAGTTCATGTGTCAAATTTCGATCTTCGAAATTCTGAACTTCAGGGGCCTTACTCTGTAACGCGATTCGAAAGTTAAATTGTTCGAATTCGGAATTATGATACTCTGCAAATCGATTTTCGAATTCAATATTTTGCCGTATCTTCTGTTTCTTTACACTTATTTTCGCATTTTTGGCGTTTAAAAGTCAGTAATACGAACTTTAACTGAATATTTGATGAAACGATAAGTTAAATCAATGTCACGAATGCAAAAGAGTAACAGAGTGCGATTTAACTTTCGAATCGCATTTAATTTTCGAATCGCATAACTTTTCGATTCACGTTACAGAGTAAGGCCCCAGCTCGCCCTGAGAGAAAGAAAAAATGGTAAAAATTAGGCGCGCTTTTTCAGCAGTTTTTTTTTTACTCTGATGTGGCAGAATTTCATTCTGTTCAAGAAGAGTAAAAATGAGAAAAAGCATTATCAACAACAATACGACACAGCTCTGTTAATCTCTGTCCATCTCACTGTTACGCTCGCAATTACTTTTCTTTCTGTTGGCTACAACAGCGATGTTTAACAGAGCTATGTCGGCATTTATTTTGATGTTTTTTCTGAAAAAACCCATTGGGAAAAAGGTGTTTTTAGGTTTTCTTCGATTTACCTACCGTAATGATATCCAATTCGAATAAAAATAATATTCTGCACTTCTATTCAAAAATACCTTTCCATCGATATTGTAAATATGTATTATGTAAATATATATTGATATTAGCACAGTTAAAAGTGTACCCAAAACTTTTTGTTTGCGTATTAATATATAAGAATGATGCATTTTTGTCCAAATCCTCCTAGGAATTCATTAAAATTCCAATACAATCGCATTGAAACCGATCGAATCAACAATTTTTCTCCATAAAATCATCTATTTCCATCCATATGCTTCATTGAATTCATAAAAGTTCCAATGACTTATCCGTAACCTCCTCTGATAATTTCATTGCATCCGATTGGTCATAGAGTCATAATTTTTGTTCAAACGCTCGAAAGAATCCATAACTGTTCCAATGAAACACCTGTGACCTGAGATATTCCAAGAAAGAAAGAGTTGCATCCCCCCTTCATTTGTTATGTTGCTCGAATTTTTATACTCGCACTCATACGCACACATTACGTGAGGATTTCTACCAAATCACTCTACTATCAAACGAATATAGAAATAATGAAAAAATGTGGAATTTGTTATCAATGTTATCAATAAAACAATTGAATCCAAGTTGAAAATGCTTAAAAGTTTTTGTAGGTGTCACCATTTGCAACATAGAACAAACTTAAGCAGGGGAACTCCTCTCGTTGCGTCAGCGCTACGATAAATAAATCGTTCACTACGATTTCATAGGTTTAATTCATTAAAAAAAATATCATTAAAAAAGTCATTCTCACATTTTTAACACACAGGAATGTGAGGAATGTGAGCACAGGTAACACTAAATATATAATAAGTTTGAAAAAATTAAAAAAAAAAATATTTTCAAAAATTCTGGTTTTTGCAAAAACTGTTTGACTAATAATTAAAATAATGAGCACATAGCCTGAAAGCTTGTGAGCGCCTTTAATACGTGCATGGAAATTTTTTTAAATGATTTAATTTTTTACTGCATTTTGTGAAGTAAA